>CM050172.1:104149091-104336591 GCA_027410445.1 Discoglossus pictus | reverse complement strand
ACCATAGAGGAGGTTGTTTAGCTGTACTGTAATAATGTGAGCATTGTATTAGTGGTGCCATGTTTAGCTCGCAGTACCATAGAGGAGGTTGTTTAGCTGTACTGTAATACTGTGAGCATTGCATTAGTGGTGCCATGTTTAGCTCACAATACCATAGAGGAGGTTGTTTAGCTGTACTGTAATACTGTGAGCATTGTATTAGTGGTGCCATGTTTAGCTCACAATACCATAGAGGAGGTTGTTTAGCTGTACTGTAATACTGCGAGCATTGCATTAGTGGTGCCATTTTTATCTCACAATACCATAGAGGAGGTTGTTTAGCTGTACTGTAATACTGTGAGCATTGTATTAGTGGTGCCATGTTTATCTCACAATACCATAGAGGAGGTTGTTTAGCTGTACTGTAATACTGTGAGCATTGCATTAGTGGTGCCATGTTTATCTCACAATACCATAGAGGAGGTTGTTTAGCTGTACTGTAATACTGTGAGCATTGTATTAGTGGTGCCATGTTTATCTCACAATACCATAGAGGAGGTTGTTTAGCTGTACTGTAATACTGTGAGCATTGTATTAGTGGTGCCATGTTTAGCTCACAATACCATAGAGGAGGTTGTTTAGCTGTACTGTAATACTGTGAGCATTGTATTAGTGGTGCCATGTTTATCTCACAATACCATAGAGGAGGTTGTTTAGCTGTACTGTAATACTGTGAGCATTGTATTAGTGGTGCCATGTTTAGCTCACAATACCATAGAGGAGGTTCTTTAGTTGTACTGTAATACTGTGAGCATTGTATTAGTGGTGCCATGTTTAGCTCACAATACCATAGAGGAGGTTGTTTAGTTGTACTGTAATACTGTGAGCATTGTATTAGTGGTGCCATGTTTATCTCACAATACCATAGAGGAGGTTGTTTAGCTGTACTGTAATACTGTGAGCATTGTATTAGTGGTACCATGTTTATCTCACAATACCATAGAGGAGGTTGTTTAGCTGTACTGTAATACTGTGAGCATTGTATTAGTGGTGCCATGTTTATCTCACAATACCATAGAGGAGGTTGTTTAGCTGTACTGTAATACTGTGAGCATTGTATTAGTGGTGCCATGTTTATCTCACAATACCATAGAGGAGGTTGTTTAGCTGTACTGTAATACTGTGAGCATTGTATTAGTGGTACCATGTTTAGCTCACAATACCATAGAGGAGGTTGTTTAGCTGTACTGTAATACTGTGAGCATTGTATTAGTGGTACCATGTTTTGCTCACAATACCATAGATGAGGTTGTTTAGCTGTACTGTAATACTGTGAGCATTGTATTAGTGGTGCCATGTTTAGCTCACAATACCATAGAGGAGGTTGTTTAGCTGTACTGTAATACTGTGAGCATTGTATTAGTGGTGCCATGTTTATCTCACAATACCATAGAGGAGGTTGTTTAGCTGTACTGTAATACTGTGAGCATTGTATTAGTGGTGCCATGTTTAGCTCACAATACCATAGAGGAGGTTGTTTAGCTGTACTGTAATACTGTGAGCATTGTATTAGTGGTGCCATGTTTATCTCTCAATACCATAGAAGAGGTTGTTTAGCTGTACTGTAATACTGTGAGCATTGTATTAGTGGTGCCATGTCTATCTCACAATACCATAGAGGAGGTTGTTTAGTTGTACTGTAATACTGTGAGCATTGTATTAGTGGTGCCATGTTTAGCTCACAATACCATAGAGGAGGTTGTTTAGCTGTACTGTAATACTGTGAGCATTGTATTAGTGGTGCCATGTTTAGCTCACAATACCATAGAGGAGGTTGTTTAGCTGTACTGTAATACTGTGAGCATTGTATTAGTGGTGCCATGTTTATCTCACAATACCATAGAGGAGGTTGTTTAGCTGTACTGTAATACTGTGAGCATTGCATTAGTGGTGCCATGTTTAGCTCACAATACCATAGAGGAGGTTGTTTAGCTGTACTGTAATACTGTGAGCATTGTATTAGTGGTGCCATGTTTAGCTCACAATACCATAGAGGAGGTTGTTTAGCTGTACTGTAATACTGTGAGCATTGCATTAGTGGTGCCATGTTTAGCTCACAATACCATAGAGGAGGTTGTTTAGCTGTACTGTAATACTGTGAGCATTGTATTAGTGGTGCCATGTTTAGCTCACAATACCATAGAGGAGGTTGTTTAGCTGTACTGTAATACTATGAGCATTGTATTAGTGGTGCCATGTTTAGCTCACAATACCATAGAGGAGGTTGTTTAGCTGTACTGTAATACTGTGAGCAGTCACACAGTAATAATAATACATATAAGAGTGTCTTGTTTGGGCATGTTTCTTGTTAATAATTACTATCTCCATTCTCTATCACTTCAGTTGCAGAGCAGCTTCTTGGTCATATACTGTTACAGCCAGTGCAGTTAAGAGTTAATCATCCAGTTTAGTGGTCACTGCTATCCCCCCACTCCCCCCGCCATTTTGTCCGAAGACATTGCGCCATATTAACCGGATCTTAAAGTATCACACAGGTAAGTACCGGCAGCCCCCATTCTCAAGGTGCAGTACTACTTCTGCGTGATCTCATCACAGTCCTTGTGAGGAAGTTGTTTATTAGCTGTATAAAGTCCTCACATGACTCACCGCTCATACATTATCTCACTGTGCGGAAGTAATGTATATATATGGTATATAACCGAGGTCAGCATTTATATATAGAACTGGCAGCTATAAAACATACTTGATGGTGCTGATGTGGTACTCTGATACTGATAACAGTACAGGTCATATCCTGCAACATTTCATAGACAGGCTCCTTGCTTATATGCAGTGCCATATATCTGTAGGTATATCTAACAGATTCTCACATATTGTATAATGTAGTATTTTTGTTTTATATAAATGTTTTACCTGGATGAATTTGTTAATTGAATCCTCGTCAATGTAATTATGATATATTATTTACACTTCGCATTGTGTCGCTCTGGACAGGCTTGGTTATTGTTTAGTCATTCAGTCACGTCCGTCTCTCTGTGACCCTATGCATCACAGCACGACAGTCACGTCTTGTGTCTGGTTGTACTCATCCATAAGGTTTTCTTGGCAAAGATACTGGAGTGGGTTACCAGTTCCTTCTCCAGTTGACAGCAATTTGTCTGACCTCTCTGCTGTGATCTACCCATTTTGGGTGACCCTATATGGTATAGCTCACAGCATCTTTAAAGTACACAAGCCCCTTCCCCACAACAAGTTAGCGATCCAGAAAGGGTACATATGTGGAATCCCAACATGAGCCCCTTGTGTTTAAGAGGCTGCCCCGTCACTGATACATTTCTTCATACTTGGTGGACATGTCCATTAGCTCACAAACTTTGAAGAGAGGTGATGCCCCTAGCCTCAGACGTATTGCGCTCAGACTTGGTATGGGTCTTCTTGGTTCCTTGTTCCCAGGTCTTCCCAATGCCCATAACAGACTTTTGCACTTTTATATTTGCCACCAAGAGCCACTTTGCTAGACGATTTAACTGGGTATAAAAAGAATGGAAACCAATAGATGAAAGCTGCTTTGGTAACAAGCTTGTATTTGTTGGAGCTGTTGATCAGCTGTTTATTTGTATATTTACCATCAACTGACACCTTCTGGATCACTACCCTGTTGTGGTGAAGGGGCTTCTCCAGTGGACCACTTCAAGGAAGCTGTGATCTATACCATGTAGGGTCACCCAAGATGAGCAGGTCATAGCACAGAGGTCAGACAAATTGAGGTCCAACGTAGAAGGAGCTGGTAACCCATTCCAGTATACTTGCCGAGATAACCTTATGGATATGTGTCACCAGAGACATAATGATAAAGTGCCTGGCGTTCTGCGGTTCGTAAGGTCACTGAGAGTCGGACGCAACTGAACACCTAAACCAGCGCCACTGACTCTACCAGTGTACGTTACACTTAACTATTGTGAACTGTATCACATATATAGTTGTGAGCATTGCGGGTTGTTGCTAACGCTTACGGGCTCGCACAGAGAGGGCCGCAGTTACTGGCAAGAAGTGCCAAAGGCGCTCCTTGCGCTGGAGGAGATGAGCGACATATGCGCTCATCCCTACGACCACGTACAACTTAGGCAGTGAGCGCCAAAGGCTCTCATTGTGCTGGTGATCATGAGCGCACTCATCACTACGACACGACACAATTTAGGCAGTGACCTCCAAAGGCGGTCATTGCACTGGTGGAGATGAGCGCCATAGGCTCTCATCCCTACGACCTGCGAGACTACACATCAACAGAAATCTCAATTAGACAATTCACAATGCAAGACCCGTAGCAGTTTGAAAAAATTGCGTGAAAAAATTACGGCCCGTAACACTTTGCAAAAAGGAAAGCGGGACTTAGAAAAAAAATATGACCCGCGGGACTTTAAAAAAAAATAAAAAATACGAGGTTGAAAAAATACGAAGTTAGCGGCTGAACCGCGCACATACAAAAACAACAAAAACACAAAGAAAATACAAAAAAATTAAAAAAGAAACATCACACACAGCACAGGGGGACAGCCGGGATATCTGTGAGTGAGGTTGCACGAGAATTTAAACACAATTTGCTGAGTTTCGGCACTCGAAAATCGCCTAAGCGACAAAAAAAATGGTGGGCGAAAAGGACGAAAACGAGGCTACATGACCCCTAACCACTCAAACACCGCCGGGCACATAAGACTTTTACCCAGAAATGTACGAGGTACAAAATACACTATTAGGAAGGACGGACAATGTTCGCGAGCCGCATAACACATACACAATCGCAGCCATTTTACAACACTAACTTGCAACTAATAACATTACTAATCTAAAATGTTGGTTTTAAAAAAATGAGCAGGGGAGAGGATCGCAATGAGCGCCAAAAGCACTCATCGCTGGACTCACAATGAGCACCAAGGGTGCTCAGAGGAGCAAAAGTACATGAGGGAAGAGGAATGCAATGAGCGCTGAAGGAACTCAGAGGACCAAAAGCCTTATTTTGTGTGGCAAACAGTATTACCTGCCTTACAATTTTATTCACTAGTTTTCTAATAAAAATCGACAGGCATTGCTGCATCTACCTATTTGGAGCCCCTGGGCAGTGAAGTGGAGGAGCCTGCGAGTGCGTGTGCAAGGTATGCATGCCACTCATACATACACCGAGCTCTTACTTGTCTGTGAACTGCAGCATTTTGTTTTTAAGGCAAAAAAATGTAGGGGTGTTGACAAACTAAAAAACAGGTGCTCCTCACAGGGAGGTGCCCCTAGGCGGCTGCCTAGTTTGCCTAATGGGTAATGCTGGCAGGTATGAGATTAACTGCAGCAGAAAAAAGAACCTCTGACAAATATATTCTCCATTGGATAAAATAGAGATATGTAAAATATTATCTTATCTCGAACCGCTTGTGAGTAACCAAAGTGATCCTGTACAAAAGCCGGACTTTGGAATCTTGTTTGGATACTGATTATCTACCGATGTGTGCAGTGTATATGGGGACTTTCATCACCGTCCATGTATATGCTCTATATGGAACTGTTTGGCAATATATCTATGCTGTTGTTGTTTAATCGTCCAGTGGGGTCTTACTCTTCGTTACCCTATGGTCTGCAGCACATCAGTTACATGTATCATTATGTATCTAGATGTGCTGATCCATAAGGTTTTCTTAGGAAAGATACTGGAGTGGGTTGCCAGTTCCTTCTCCAGTGGACCGCAATTTGTCTGACCTCTCTGCTATGCCCTGCCCATCTTGGGTGACCTTACATAGTATAGCTCACAGCTTCGTTGTATTACACAAGCCCCTTCATCACAACAAGGTAATGATCCAGAAGCGTATATCTATGTGTTTTGTCCTATATGTACGCAACAACAGGTTCATTTAATTTCATAGAGCATTAAAAGCTGGCTATACATTAAACTAGCAGTTTTTCTCCACAGTAAATTCTTTCTGAAATATTCAGAATTGATTTTGAGGCTCCTGGATGCTAATGTGTGACTTAGAGTGCTTGATAAGGTTGGGAGAGGAGTCTAACTACCAGATAACATTGAGGGCCTTTATTTTGACCACTACAGAGACAGATAAGCAAACCTTAATTCTAATTATCACATCAAAACAGCTAGTTAATATGTGTGATCTGATTATTTGCATGTAAATGTGGGTACAACAACATGGAATTTCCCAGGACTGATTCACTTGAGGAAAAAATGCATTACACAACATGTTGACAAAAAGCACACCATAGAGTAGAATCACGCTCGCTCTCGTCAGATCATCTCATAGGTTCCGAAGAAGCCAAGCAGCGAAACACGTTAGGCATTTTTGCCTATCCTCTACATACATACATGTGTATATATAAAAAGAAATATATATATATATATATATATATAGGCATCCCGACCATCTTGCGCCATAGAATAGCACGCCGTCATCAGAGCACTGAGAACTGAGCTCTGATGACGCTCTGCGCTCCAGCCAGTATCTTAAATCGTTCAGGGAATTCCCAGGAATCTCCTAGATGTAGTCCTCATACCAGTGGGGGCAGTGAACAAAGTGAGCATTATAGACACAGACCAGAAAGGTAAGAAAATAACTTTGGGAGCAAGCGCTCCAGCCTACCGCAGAGGCTTCTAATGCGCGAGCGCCCCCATAAACAGCGTAGTTAACAACATAACTATATTGATATTTGGAGCGCTTGCTCCCACAGTTGTTTCCTTACCTTTCTGGTCTGTGAATGTAATGCATGTCTTACCGGCTTGTCCTGATGCTATGTTGCATTGCTTGTCAGTCTTGTCCGACTCTGCATGACCCTATGGACCCCAGCACATCCGCCTCATCTGTCAGCCACTGCCCCTCAGATATCCATCAAGCTCATGTTCATTGCCTCAATTGCCTCATGTATCCATATCAGCCTCTGCTGTCCCCTTCTTCATGTGCCTTCAATCTTTCCCAGCACCAGAGTCTTCTCTAACGAATCCTGTCTTCTCATGATGTAACCAAAATATTTGAGCTTCAGCCTCATGTTCAAACCTTCCAGTGAACAGTTTGCTTTGTTTTTCTGCAGCATTTAAATAGTGTAATGTAATAAAGCCCAAGTCCCTTTCCTCATCAGTTGCAGTCATCACATTACAGCTAAGTAAATATTCCACTTAAATGTATTTCTCAGTGTTTAGATCCCAGTTTCTTGACCATTGCTCTAGTTTTATTAAATCAATAAACATTTGACTTACACCTCCTGGAAAGTCTACCCCGTATACAGTATATATATATGTATCCCATGCTGCCTATGATTGTATAAGTCATTAGACTGAAGTTATTCATTAACTCTTTCTTTTAAAAATATTCCCATTAGTTTGTATACTATTGATGTCACACTTACTGGACTGTAGTTACATGTATCTTTCCTATTACCCTTTTCATGTAGCAGTTCCAAGGAACTACTAATGATATTAAAGGAATATGGCGGTTTTCTGGATGCTACAAGGTATATAATAAGCCTGTGTTTCCTAGACTTGGCTAGAGTTACCCAGTCACATAGGGGTGGTAGTAATTTCAAAGGTTTTAAATTGTATCCAAGGATCTATAATGATAGCTTAAAATATACAATAATTCAGTACACATGGATATACCTACATGTTAAAGTTATTATTGAGTGTTGTCATATTTATTATATTCAATGTTGATACAGTTTGTTGGTAAATTTACAGTTGGCAAAGATACTAGAGTGGGTTGCCAGTTCCTTATCCAGTGAATTGTGATTTGTCTGACCTCTCTGCTATGACTTGTCCATCTTGGGGGACCCTAAATGGAAAAGCTCACAGCTTCACTGAAGTACACAATCCCCTTCACCATGACAAGATTGGGATCCAGAAGGGTCATTAGACTTTAGCTATTCATTCATTCTTTCTTTGAAAAGTATCCCCATTAGTTTGTATACTGTTGATGTCAAACTTACTGGACTGTAGTTACATGTATCTTTCCTACTACTCTTCATGTAGCAGTTCTCCAGTCATTTAGAACTACTAATAATATTAAAGGAATGTGGAGGTTTTCTGGATGTTCTGCAATGACCTGCCCATCTTGGGGGCCCTACGTGGTATAGCTCACAGCTTCATTAAGGTACACAAGCTATGGTGTATTGATGTACTGGATATATCAGTATAAAGGTAACCACTGCACCAAAGCGAGTCTCATGGAGCGGCCAAGCCCGGTGTTGTCTGTGTACACAACGCAAGAGACGTCTATTGTGTAAATACAGTGACCAAGCCCAGTATGTCCTAGAGACTCCATGTAAAGGTGCCTCAGTGTAAATGGGCAACATATAGAAACCGGATCACAAACAAGGACTCCAAAGGTGGAATATATACCCTACACCTATATGTGCCATAAGTCTGCACCATTAGTACAAGAACCATCGGTTATACCTTAGAAGAATACTCCATGCTGTCGTATTCAAACTAGTAACTTGTATGTAATGTTCAGCTGTCTGTGCTGTCTCTCTCTGCGCTGTCTCTGTGTGCCCTCTACCTCTCTCTATGTGTCCTCTCCCTCTCTCTGTGCTCTCTGTCTCGCTCCCTCCACCCTCTATCTCCATCTCCTCTTTTTCATCCCCCTCTCACTCCCTCTCTTCCTCCCTCCCTCTCTCTCTTCCTCTATCTCTCTCTCTGCCTGCCTCCCTCTGCCTCCCTTTCTCTCTCTCTCCCTCTCTCTCTTCCTCCCTCCCTCTCCTTCATCACTCCCCCTCTCTCTCTTCCTCTCTCTTTCTCTCTCTGCCTGTCTCTCTTTCTCTCTCTCTAATAACAAGTACTTTATAAATCAAATGTTAAAAAAAGGTATTTTCTTATAGTATACCCCCCTTCTGGATCACTTCCTTATCGTTGGAAAGTGGCTTGTGTATCTCAATGAAGCTGTGAGCGATTCCATGAAGGGTCACTCAAGATGGGCAGGTCATAGCAGAGTGGTCAGACAAATCGCTGCCCAAAGGAGAAGGAACTAGTAACCCAACCCCAAGATTACCTTATGGATTATAGTCCATAGGGTCATGGAGAGTCGGACACAACTGAACGACTTAACAAGAACAAGAACAGTAAAAAAGAAATTGTATTTTTACTTTTTGAACTCACACTTAGCCTTTCTGATCCACTCCAAAATGGCGGACAACTGCACTGAAGACAATGGACACAATGTATCTGTAATTTAATGCCAATGATCTCTCAGTAGCAAAAAAAATAGACATGGTCCCTGATAGGCTAGGACACTACACTGCACATACAGCCCTACAGAGTCTGTCTCCCCATATGCTGCAGAGGGCAGACACATACAGGGACTATTTGTTTGACTTTAGGCACTAAATGGAGAGCTCATAAACACTGCTTAATAAATAAAAAATGTGTTGTTGTTCTTGTTTGGTCGTTCAGTCGCGTCCGACTCTCCGTGACCACAGCACGTCAGGTGATCTTCAGTGATCTCATCTATCCATAAAAGTAAATAGATACACCGGGATATTGTATACCTAGCACCATACAGGAACCTGACATATCCCTTTAAGCCGCCCGGACAAACAAAAACAGCCCCTTTGATTCTTAAAGTCACATGAAGCAGACAAGGAACCTGAGTAACCTCTGCAGACTGGTTGTGCAACGTCCTGGTTACTGTGAAGAAACATTAGGGTGATAGTTATTTACTGTTATTCCTCAGTTAGACGTATTGGAAGGGGCAACACAAGAGGATATGAGGGCCCTGATCCCAAGAGCTAACACTCTAAGAGAGCAAATGCAGTGACATGCATCACACATAAGCATACAAGTACAAACAAATACATATACCATACAAACAACCACAACCACACACACATAGGTACAAGCTCATAGAAACACACACATAGAAACCAGCACAAGGAGCTACACACAACACGCGCAAACACACATAGAAACCAGCACAAGGAGCTACACACAACAAGCGCAAACACACACACACATAGAAACCAGCACAAGGAGCTACACACAACACGCGCAAACACAAATAGAAACCAGCACAAGGAGCTACACACAACACGGGCAAACACAAATAGAAACCAGCACAAGGAGCTACACACAACACGCGCAAACACACATAGAAACCAGCACAAGGAGCTACACACAACAAGCGCAAACACACATACACACATAGAAACCAGCACAAGGAGCTACACACAACACGCGCAAACACACATAGAAACCAGCACAAGGAGCTACACACAACAAGCGCAAACACACATACACACATAGAAACCAGCACAAGGAGCTACACACAACACACGCAAACACACATAGAAACCAGCATAAGGAGCTACACACAACACGCGCAAACACACATACACACATAGAAACCAGCACAAGGAGCTACACACAACATACGCGAACACACACACACATAGAAACCAGCACAAGGAGCTACACACAACACGCGCAAACAGACATAGAAACCAGCACAAGGAGCTACACACAACACGTGGAAACACAACCACACACACATGGAAACCAGCACAAACAGTTACACACAACATGTGCAAACACAACCACACACATAGAAACCAGCACAAAGAGCTACACACAACACGTGCAAACACACATAGAAACCAGCACATGGAGCTACACACAACAAGCGCAAACACACAAACACACATAGAAACCAGCACAAGGAGCTACACACAACATGCGCAAACAGACATAGAAACCAGCACAAGGAGCTACACACAACACATGCAAACACAACCACACCAACATAGAAACCAGCACAAGGAGCTACACACAACACAAGCGAACACACATACACACATAGAAACCAGCACAAGGAGCTACACACAACATGCGCAAACAGACATAGAAACCAGCACAAGGAACTACACACAACATGCGCAAACAGACATAGAAACAAGCACAATGAGCTACACACAACACGCGCAAACACAACCACACAAACATAGAAACCAGCACAAACAGCTACACAGAACACTCGCAAACACAACCACACACACACAAATAAACCAGCACAAGGAGCTACACACAACACATGCAAACACAACCACACATAAAAAACAGCACAAACAGCTACACACAACAAACGCAAAACACAACTACACACACATACAAACCAGCACAAGGAGCTACACACAACACATGCATACACAGCCCCACACACACGTAGAAACCAGCACAAACAGTTACACACAACATGCACAAACACAACCACACACAAACACATAGAAACCAGCACAAGGAGCTACACACAACAAGCGCAAACACACATACACACATAGAAACCAGCACAAGGAGCTACACACAACACACGCAAACACACATAGAAACCAGCATAAGGAGCTACACACAACACGCGCAAACACACATACACACATAGAAACCAGCACAAGGAGCTACACACAACATACGCGAACACACACACACATAGAAACCAGCACAAGGAGCTACACACAACACGCGCAAACAGACATAGAAACCAGCACAAGGAGCTACACACAACACGTGGAAACACAACCACACACACATGGAAACCAGCACAAACAGTTACACACAACATGTGCAAACACAACCACACACATAGAAACCAGCACAAAGAGCTACACACAACACGTGCAAACACACATAGAAACCAGCACATGGAGCTACACACAACAAGCGCAAACACACATAGAAACCAGCACAAGGAGCTACACACAACACAAGCGAACACACATACACACATAGAAACCAGCACAAGGAGCTACACACAACATGCGCAAACAGACATAGAAACCAGCACAAGGAGCTACACACAACACATGCAAACACAACCACACCAACATAGAAACCAGCACAAGGAGCTACACACAACACAAGCGAACACACATACACACATAGAAACCAGCACAAGGAGCTACACACAACATGCGCAAACAGACATAGAAACCAGCACAAGGAGCTACACACAACATGCGCAAACAGACATAGAAACAAGCACAATGAGCTACACACAACACGCGCAAACACAACCACACAAACATAGAAACCAGCACAAACAGCTACACAGAACACTCGCAAACACAACCACACACACACAAATAAACCAGCACAAGGAGCTACACACAACACATGCAAACACAACCACACATAAAAAACAGCACAAACAGCTACACACAACAAACGCAAAACACAACTACACACACATACAAACCAGCACAAGGAGCTACACACAACACATGCATACACAGCCCCACACACACGTAGAAACCAGCACAAACAGTTACACACAACATGCACAAACACAACCACACACAAACACATAGAAACCAGCACAAGGAGCTACACACAACACATGCATACACAGCCCCACACACACGTAGAAACCAGCACAAGGAGCTACACACAACATGCGCAAACACAACCACACACAGACATAGAAACCAGCACATCGAGCTACACACAACACGCTCAACCACACACATAGAAATCTGCACAAAGCTACACACAACACCTGCAAAGACAAAAAATATAGATTCAAACACCCACATGTGCACATAACGCAAGCAAATATATTGAAACATATATATATATATGCACAGAAAAGTACACACAAGTCAAATAGGCAATCACACACACACTATACATTTCTACAGCAGTAATGTGTACATGTAAGGAAGAAGGGGTTAATCTTCAGCAGGCTGTATATGATGTCATGTTAGGGGCACAGGCAGACACACTGGGTGTAACTAACATAGAGGGAGGACTGAGATATAGTGGGTGTGATGTAGGTAGAAGGACACAGGACACAGGATACTTCAGCTGTGACAAGGAGGCCGAGCTAGTAGCCAAGCCCTGGGACTGGCCGCAGGGGTAGGGGGTGGTCTGACAGAGGGCAAGTGAGGGGGCTCCCCCAACAAAAGCAGACACACAGTGAGTGGGACACACAGAGGAGCCCCGCTGGCACCATGTCCTTCCTCCACAGCCTGTCCGCACAGACCTGGCTCCTTCTGGCTATTTTCTGGCTCCTGTTAATAATGTGAGTATTGTATTTAAAAGTCTGTGAGTGCTGTGAGATGGGCCCCTGGGGCCCTTGTACCTGAGAGCAGCCTCCGCCACAGCAAATGGTAACATACACCTGTATCAGGTATTAATGAGAACTCTGCAAACACCTGTTGCATATATATATATATATATATATATATATATATATATATATATAAAAATACAATTTAGCATTTACTGATGATATCTCTGCATGCAATTGTAGAATATACATACACTGTATCTTTTTGCATGATTTCGTGATATTTTCTGAGGATCTTTCCTGTTATCTGCCCTCTACTACCCTAACCCTGTTCTCTTCCCCTAACCCCTACCCCTAACCTTATTCCTAATCCTACCCTCATGATATTTCCTGAGGATCATTCCTGATATCTGGCCTCCTACCCTACCCCTAACCCTTACTCCTAATCCCCTAACCCCAACTCCATACCCTAACCTTACCCCTAGCACTAACTTTACCCCTAACCCTGTATCCTACCTCTAACCCCTAACCACTACCCCTAACCCAGTACCCTACCTTTACCCCCTACCCATCACTTAACATTCACTGCAGCAGCAGTTGCTGGGACCAACCGCTAAATGGCGCTGCTGATCTTCAGTGCCGATACCATAGAGTTAGACTTGGGTAAACTGTTAGGGTGAGGGTTTGTGTTAGGGTTAGTTTAAGGGTTAGGATAACCTTCTAAGGTTAACCTTGTCTGAAATATCTGCATCGCTGCAAAATATCCACATCTGCAGGTGTCACTGGTGGCGAATGTAAAATGGGATAGATCCCATAACTGCATATATTAGTTATTAAATTAAAGGCTGTGTTATTGTTACTCAAAAAATTGCTAAATACATAATGTAACTCTTCAAAAACGTGTATTTTAAATGCAGTGGTAAATTAAATAAAAATAGCAAACTGTTCATCCTAGAGGCGGAGCTTTTAAATGGAGGGCCCCTGTGCAAAATAATTTGGGGGGCCCATTGCAATTTCCCCATTCACCCTGTTGGGGTCAATAACAAAGACAAATGTAGATGTAGATGGTCAGATTACCCCTATGGTGACTAGATCACCTGTCTATGCAATAGTTATCCACCATACTTATCTAATAAATTAAGATTCCTATTTAATAAGCAGTGGCCAAGGGCCCCAACTCTGTTTTGGGCCCTGGTGCTTTGCACCAGCAGTAGCTCCACCACTTGTTAATCCTACAAGGAATTTCAAAATGTTATTAAAGCACGTAGTTTATGACGTGAGCATACCAAGGTTTGCTGGTATGTCACCTATATATCATTCAGTAGGCTATAGGGCGTATAGGGTGCATACAATATCTATATGATTCTGAAAAACAAACTAATAAAGCTCCAACCCTTTTCCAGCTACATCAATTTAAAGGTCCTCAACATTTTTTTTGTTTTATATAGTGCATCGGATGGTTGCATATGTATCTACCCTGTCCCAACAAGCTCATTTTATTTGTAATTATCTCCACAGTTACGGGATATGGCCATATTCATTCTTTAAGACGTTGGGAGTACCTGGGCCACGTCCGTTCCCATTTATAGGGACATTTCTGGGATACAGCAAGGTACGTAGGGGAGGTGTGGAGCTAGTTCAGTCCTGGAGAGCCACACACAGGCCAGGATTTGAGACTATTGCTTCAATTATCCTGCACAGAAAGGAAATCCTCAAATCCAGGTGTAACGGAGTTGGAACACGAATCCAATATCTCCGCTGGTATACGGTAAAATACCCAAGAGGCACTACAGTCTCACCATTCCCGACCTCCCATATTGGACGACACACAATTTGGGAGTCAAATGAATACTGACTTTATTTTGTTATGTGCAGAAATATTTATACACATCTCTTCTCACAGGCAATCCAGGGGTTCAAAAATTAGTAAAAGTATCTTTTACACATAACACACAGACATTTCACATATCCCCCATAGTTGGCCACACAATACACATAGAGAGAACAATAGGTGTGGTCACACCTCCCCTATGCTACCTGGCAACTTTGATACAATCAGACAATGATTAGATAATCCTTCTTTGTTCTTATGTCTGAGAATGAATAGACTTCCTTATCTGTAACAGGATTATCTATTAGCCAAGGCCTGCAATAGTCTGGGCTAATATTCTGCAGAGCATAAACCAACATACATATAATATAACAGTAGGATCATATTTTAACCAAGAATTAAATAACCATAAAACAGGGTAAAACAGTGATGGGTTCCGTTACACCAGGCCTCCATGATTGAACCTACCCACCCCCTGAGCTATATGTTTGTGTCTAGTGATGTAAAATAATATTGATATAAATTAAGCTATGTTGAAGAATATAGCAATTAGGATGCAATGGGGGCAGCCACTGCGTTGTTTGTCTAACGTGCTTTGTCACTTGTGTATAGAGAAGGTCCCAGTTGCTGCTACTTGTGCAAACACTTTAATTTAAACTAGCTGGAAACCTAAGTTGCATGCTAGTATTATTATTGTTAATATTATTATTATTATTACTATATTTTACTTATAAAGCACCAACATATCCAATAATGCATATTCCATAGCAATCTCCCACCCTGGTATCAATAAAGCTTTCAGAACCTTTAAGTAGTAGCGATCCGTACAAACACTGTGATTAAATAAGATAAATACACTGATTGCACTGAATACTACTGTTTTCCATTCACCATATTGCTCACATTCCTCCGATCCCTATCTGGTTGCAACAGGAAGGGCGGCCAATGGCAGTCTATCTGGTTCTTTTAATAATCAATAAGTCAATATAATGTCTGGATAATGCTGACATTACCCACAGCTGTTAGATAATAATATAAATATCTAATTCTGTCCAGATAATGTGTCATTACCCAGATGCTTCTCGTTAAACTTTGCTGGTTATTAATTATTATTCCCATACATTATGGTTAACAACGACAAGGTGACCTGACAACCTTATCCATACTCCATACAGGTCATCTGCTGCATTAACCCCATTCTGTCCATGTAGTATAAAAACTCCAACTAAGTTATTTAACATAGTCAAAACATTTATAGAAAAATATGCCTAACTTGTCAGTTTTTAATCAATTATTGCAGCAACTCCATGTTGAATATAAATGACCCAGTTTCTTCCTCCATATAGTAGGCCTGTAGCAAATACCATTGACTTGTTGTGCAACCCATGTTAGATAGTCATCTGTAGGGTTTCCATCACTCCCCGCATATTCTTTATGAGGGGGAGGAATGGAAACCCGACAGATGACCAACTAGCATGGGTGTGTGGTTGAAAGAGTTCACCACAAATGATCTTAGCCGAGATACAAAGAATCTTGATCAGTTCCCTACACGTGAATCAATAATATAACCCTGCCACCACCAAGGCAATCTACGGTGCAACAACTTATGGATGGGCTTCCGTTATCCAGATATATAAAAAAAATCATACAAAACCCCAATTTAGTTATTAATTTCTCACACAGTTCTTGACAGGACAGGCATAAGTTAATAAATTAATAGATTTATTATGTAGCTGCACAAAGAAGGGGACGACAGAGGCGAAGATGGAGAGATGAGCCCATTGAAGCAATGGACATGAGCTTGGAGAGGCATTTGGTGAAAGTTTTGCCTGGTGTGCTGCGTTCCATGAGAGCACGAAGAGTCGGACACGACTAAACAACAACAACCACATAGTATGGATTTATAGCAAAATTGATTATTATTATAATAAAGCAGGGATACCAACACAAGAAATCATGTGTAGAGTCATATTTACCAATACAGGCTGTTTGAATCTGCAGATGGATATTGGGGATGGGCACCCTTGTACCCTTCACGGACTCTCCAGCAACAACACTCTTTTCAAGCTATATGTAACTTTTAAGAGGTTTTTGGGTATACTTGCATTTCTTAGACATCACTGTTCCCTATCACTATTTCAAGCAGTATGAAGCTGTCGGCCAGCCATAAATCTCCCCCAAGAAGAGAACTAGGAGACAATACCCAGAATTACAATGTGTAACCCCGTAACTACCAGCTGCAGGATGATTTTAAACTCTTTGTGTATTTATCCTTGAACTAAATACAAATAATCTACAACCAAAAGAAATAAGTGCAGCATAGCGCACATCTACAGAGGATACATTTATTGTAAAAGTAATAAAATCATATGAAACCAGCTAAGAAGTTTTTTTGGTCAGTAGTATCTTAAAGCATTCTGCCAATTTATGTGATATGTCAGATGTCTGATTGTATGATACGTGGAGTCATATTATGTGTTTTTGTCCACCAGGGTATTGCACAGTATGATATGGAGTGCTTCAAGAAATATGGAAAGCTTTGGGGGTGAGTATGAAATGCCAATCACTTCTGGGTCGCTGCCTTGTCGTAGTTAAGGAAGCTATACCATGTAGAGTCACCCAAGATGGGCAGGTCCTAACAGAGAGGTCACACAAATTCTGGTTCACTTGAGAAGGAACTGGCACCCACTCCAGTATCTTTGCCAAGAAAAGAGGGGTATGTGGAACGATTTGGAAGGGAATTCCCATAGAAAAGGAAATTCATGTGTCCTGTTATGACCTCCTTCTCCTAATTCTAGATAATAGTGACTTCTTCCTTTCTTTACAGACTTTATGATGGCCGGCTCCCAGTCCTCGCCATTCTGGATCCAATTATTATTAAAGCCATTCTGGTGAAAGAATGTTTTACGAACTTCACCAACAGACGGGTGAGAGGATTATGATTCTTGAATAGTAGACTTGTCCTAAACAAAGGGTCTCAGAGCTACTTGATCTCAGTTAGATTTTGGAAAATTACTGTGTTTTAACAATTCATATCTTAAAGGGACTCTTTTAGGCAATGATTTTTTTATATAAATGATTTAATTAGGGGACTTCATCTTCTTCATAATTGTGATATACATTTTACACTTCAGCCTCCAGAGTAACAGATGCTCTTCTTCTGGAACCTACTCCCCTTTTTTAATGTTCTCTCTCATGCAGGATGCCATGTTTTACAGCTGTAATCTAAGGCTGCACTCACATGGGATTGGCCTTCACACTGACAATCATATGTGGTGTCTGCAAGCAGCACGAGACACCGGTAGTGTTAAGCCCACCCTCTGTGGGTGGAGTAACAGCTGCAAAACATGGCACCCAACATAAGAGAGAAAAGGCAAAATTAAAGGTGGGTTCTAGAAGATGAGACTCTAGGAGTTTATTAGAAATAACTGAAGTGTACATTTTATTTAAGGAGGATAAAATGAAGTCATCTAGTTAAAATATTTTTTTTATAAGCAAAAAGTTTATGGAAAGAGTCCCTTTTTAAGACTGATGTTTGCTATTTTTGATCCTTATAGAATTTTGGTCTCAATGGCCCCTTGAGCTCGGCTATCACTATTGCAGAGGACGAGCAGTGGAAGAGGATACGTACTGTGCTCTCACCAACGTTCACCAGTGGGAGGCTGAAGGAGGTAAGTGACCCACTGCATCAGCCCACGCCCCAATACAGCAGCTGAATCGTTCTGTAGTTTCTAACTACAACTTCGGATATCATATAGGGATTCTTTAGGAAATGTCTTATATAAATATTTTATGGTTGCTTAATTTTATCAACCTCAATGTAATTGTCATATGTAATGTACACTTCACTTGCATCCACCAAAGCAACAGTCATGCTGTGTGTCTACCTGTAGCAGCATGACACTGGTAGTGTGAAGCCCCTCCCCTGTGAGAGTGAGATGTGCAAGATGGCAGCACTTTTGAGAGTGAACCGAAAGAAAGTTGGAGGCTTTAGAATCTATTTGTCAAGTCCCAGGGCAAGAGGATCAGATACACCCCAAAATCCCCTGCTTTCAGGTAAAGAACAACCCTGTATTGTGAGATTTTGTTTTTATCTCAGCGCCCAGCATGCCTCAGGACCATCTCTTAGGAATTGCTCTTACTAGCTTATCAAAAAAAAATAAACATTCTCCCTAATCCCTTGTACTTAGGATCAAGAACAAGCACACACTGTTTAATTAGTGTATCAAACAGAGACTGACTTTATTCTTCTTTCACAAAAATCCAAACAGTAAACCCACATGGCCCTTTCCCACTGTCTTTAGCCTCTGGTTTGATCCTACAGCTCTTTTTTGATCGCTCCTCGTCCACCACATTTCACCCAACAACAATGGTATGGAATAAATGCACAAATTAAATAAGCAACAAGGTATTCACATTAGTCACTTTTAAAATATCATTGAATGTCCATTTTGATCGCCTTCTGATGTTAGCAATCAGATGTGCTAGGATCCCAAGAACAGAGTCCATGACTTCAGGTGCTGCGACAGTTCGGCTTTGGGCTATACAGGGATTGTGGGGTTCATGGAAGTCCTAGCCTCGCCCCAAAAATCATGACACTGTTCCTCCAGGGAAGTAATTAAAGTGTACATTTTATTTAACATTTTATATAACATTTACATTGAGGTTGGTAACATTAGTTAAGTAAACTAGTTAAAATATTGATAGAAATTAGTATTTTTTGCCTTATTTTACATGTCCTGAAACATACAATAAAAATGAATATGACATCACTCTGAAGTTTTAACCTACTTCACATATATACATTTGCAACTGGTTACCTCTGCAGCTGCAATGTTTGAAGAAAGTCAACGCAAATAAATCTTTGTGGTTTTTTTTTATTTTAATGCATTTTATACTAAGAACAGAACACCTACTAAATCCATACCCTTTGATGCTCAGGTTACCCATCTGTTTAAATTCCCATCCATTGTATTTCATTATTTTTTTATTTCACACCCCTAGATGGCAAATGTAGAAGAAAATCCTACGAGTGCCAGAGAGGATCGTAGCACTGTAAATGCAAAAAAAAAAAATAATCAATACTGCACTTTGTCATCGCTTTCCCCATATTTTAGACATTAGAATTAATTGCACAACAGTCTCAAACTCGCAAATATGCAATGCCATGTTTTTTATTTTTTTTTACATTTCATTTCCTTGTTATATCAATCTCAGCAATCAAGGAGTTAATACATATCAGACCACCCACATGGACTAGAACAGTATTGCCATTCATTTTTATTATTTTGTACATTCCCGGATTGCGAGTCTGATCGCATATCGGACCGCTAAATGCGAACTGATTGACGTTTAAGTCTCATTTACTATTTGCTCCGTCTAAGCTGTAACTTACACACTTTCTTAATTGATCATGTTCAGGCCCTTAACTCCTGCATATGGTTGCAAGGTTTACGGTTTAGGCTTTCGGCCAGGTAGCTGCGGGCTTGATCAGTTGAATCGCTCGGTAACTGTTGCAAATTTCAAGCCTGCAGACTTACGGCTGGTAGGAAGGCAACTGTGGGCTTGCAGTTGAATAAGGACCTACATTATTAGGACAAGGAATTGTATCATGCAGGAAATACACACTTCACTCAGGTGTGCTGACTCCATATGGTCACAGAGAGTCGGACACAACTAAAGGACTCAACAACATCAACAAAAAACTAGTACGGGAAAATGGAGACAAATTTTGGGCACCACTTCATAAAAAGGATATTTTAGAGCTGGAAAAAGTACAGAGAAGGGCAACAAAACTAATAAGGGGAATGGAGGGGCTAAGTTATGAAAAACAAATTAAGCTTATTTTCTCTAGAAAAAATGGCGTCTAAGAGGGGATATGGTTACCAGGGTCAATACAAGGCTTTGTCAGGGAAACTTTTTGTGCTAAGAGGTTTTCAACTGACAAGAGGTTCGAGGTAAAAAGATTTCGACTTAAAGAAAGAAAAGAGTTCTTCACAGTAAGGGTGGTTAATCTGTGGAATTCTCTACCAAAGGAGGTGGTGACAGCGGATTCGATAGATAACTTTAAAAAGGTGTTGGATCTATATTTAAATAAAAAGGACATTCAGGGTTATCCTGGATAATTAGAGAGAGAGTATTGATCCAGTGAGGATTCCGATCGCCGTTATCTGTGGTCAGGAAGGAATTTTTTTTTTTTTTTCTTTCGAGACAATTGGAAAAGTTTCACAGTTTTTTTTCTGTTTGCTTCCTCTGGATCAATGATCAATTAAGAATAAATGTGCATATTGCAGTTTAAAGGTTGAACTTGATGGACTAAAAGTATTTTTTCAACCTCAATTACTTTTTAACTATGTAAAACTGAGGACACTTGATTAATAAATGTATTGTTTTTTTTTTTTAATACTTGTGATCTAGTGAATTGAGATGTATGTATTTCCTACATAATACAATTCCATGTCCTAATTATGCCGTCTCCTTACTTTCAGATGCTTCCGATCATGAAAGACTATGCAGATATTCTAGTGACGAACATAGGCGTATACGCTGAAAATGGCGAGCCTTGTGTCATAAAAGAGTGAGTAGTCCGCTTCACAACCATGCCTAGGCAAAGTGACAATCCTTGAAGTGCGATCCATTGGTGGAAATTGGGCCAGTGAATTTGGAGAGTGTTTCTATCTCCTACATTGACCACTTATTGTTATTAACTAGACACAGATAAGTCATAGTGTTGCTTTAAATGACTTCATTGGAACCTGAAACTGGGACTGTGTTTCTAAGTAAAATGATGTGTTTTTGTAGTGTTGTTGGAGGTTACAGCATGGATGTGGTCACCAGCACCTCCTTTGGTGTGAATATTGACTCCCTAAACAGACCCAATGACCCATTTGTCACCCACATCAAGAAGCTGCTGAAACTTGGCTTGTTCAACCCAATACTCATCCTTGTAGGTAATGTGTTCTTGGTATTCCAAAATGTGTTGGGTTTTATGTATTGCTTACATATAACTAGATCCATAACTGCTTTCTTCAACATTCCCACTGATGATGACATATTGTGTGACCATTTTCGCTCAGCAGCTCATTTCCTGCTTTCCTTCTTTTTCACACACCTGTTTTTATTTAATTATTTTGTTTTTTCATTGTAGTGATTTTCCCATTTCTTATCCCATTTCTGGAGAAGATTAATGTTCACTTCTTCCCGAATGAATTCATACGATTTTTCATGAAGGCAGTGACAGACTTTCAGGATAAGCGTAAAAAGGGAGATCACTCGGTGAGTTGATCCTAATGCCGAGTCCTAGAGGGTTGGGCAGGCAAAGCTTTCAGAGCATACTGAAATTAGTGGAATATTTTGAATTAATTGGGTATTGAGTAGACCGCAGGTATGTGGTTTCCTATAAGTACTTATTAATTGAAAATGTAATTATTCATGTTGGGTTACAACCCTCTTGGGATCCAAACCAACTTCTGGAACTACAGGAACCTAAAATATATCCCTAAGTTCTTGTCAAAAATCATAACCTAAATAAATGTTGTGGCAACAAAGCACTAAAAGGACCCTACAGAGGTCCACTTGGCCTTAAAATTGCTTTAGGACTCTCAAAAGGACATTAAAACATTCCACAAAGAAAAACTTTGGGGGAAATGTTATTCTGGAACCACTAGTCAACAAAAATGGTGGCTCAGCATCCCATGGGACTTAATTTGGAAAATAATGCCATATCCCATAACATCTCAAGTATTGGAAGATTAGATGACTAGTTCTTAGTTCTCCGCACATTTGATAATGAGGGGCAACAACCATAAATCTTAAAAATGCATTGCTCATATTACGATTATATTTACAGGGCCGGGTGGACTTCCTGCAGCTTATGGTGGATTCTAGGACTGAAATTGTGAAGGATGTTGACAAAGGTAAATAGAAGGACCTAACACTTTATGTTAGTATTTGCTGCCCATGGTTAGTGACCTAAAGTTGGACCTCAAAGCCTTGTGGGTTAGATAATTGAGGCTCCATCATTTTATGACTTGATTAGAATCAGGTTTTTAGGATCGGGTCTGAAGTATGAATCCGAAGTTCCTTGGACCATGTGTAATTGGGGCTCAATCCTGCAGCTGTAACAAATGGATGTGTATTAAGGAGCGTTACTTCCATACATTGCTGATCCTGTACTGTTAAGACTTTCTGGGCCTCATTCAATTGCAATTTGGCCAATTGAATAGGGCTCTATATAAGCACACAGCATATTTTGTTTACAGAAGTTTTTAGTTAGTGTATTTCTATCCAAAAGCAAGATCTTCACTAACTAAAACCTTCTGTAAAAAAATATGCTATGTGCTTATATAGAGCCCTATTCAATTGGCCAAATCGCAATTGAATGAGGCCCTCTGTGTCTAAGTGTATAATATAATTGAGATGACTACAGTAATAAGGTTAGATAAGGTATCCTGAACTATAGATGCCTTAAGACAGTAACGGGTCACAACTACTGTGAAAAGCACTTGCATCCTATTAGAATCAAAGTATCTGCCCAAATTTAGATCTCAAATAAAAAAAACGATATTCATGACATGTGATGTAACATTAATGACTCAATGGATAACTATTTAGCATTATGGTCTAGGTGGAAATTAATTATATATATATATATATATATATATAATATATATACTAGTAACTTGCCAGTCAAAAATGACGGTATGATAAAATCTTATCAGAATTGTCTGTGCTGTCTCTCTCTGTGCTGTCTCTCTAACAGGACAGAACAGAGAAAGAGAACGCAGAGAGAGTGCATGTGCAATCTCTTTCTCTGTGTGTGCTCTCTCTCTCTCTCTGTGCTTAATCTCTGCTCTGTGACTCTCTCTGTTCTGTGTGTGTCTGTTTCTCTCTCTCTCTGTGCTGTCTCTCCTGACACTAAGCCACATTCAATTGGCCAAATTTGACAGGCAAATTTGCTATTCAATTGGCGTCTTTTTGCGGGCTCCGATCGGGTTACGAGTTAACTGCTTGAAAATATTGTGTCTGTCAAACCCGTAACTTACAGCCTCCAGGAGGCTTTGCTCTGTCACTTTCGCAAGGCTAAAATTACAAATCGCTATTCAATTGCTCGATTTCCCCAATTTCCCAAACTTATCCACACTTGTAAACCGCAAATGGTGAAGGAAACCCTACGAGTGCTAGAGAGAACCCGCAAGGGGTTTAAACACCAATTCGTAGCACTGTAAATGCAAATAAATAATCAATCTGGCACTGTAAATAATGGGGAAAGCGATGACAGACATTAGAATTAATTGCACAACAGTCTCAAGCCCGCAAATCTGCAGTAAAAACACATTTATTTTAATGTTTCATTTTGGGGTCAAAACAAGCTTGGGTATCAATAAGTTAATACATATCAGGCCACCCACATGGACTAGAACCGTATCGGCATTCATTTTCATAATTCTTTCTTTTCTATGTCTTGCGAGTCTGATCGCATATCGGACCCCTGAATCTAATTGAAGGACAGGTAACCTCCATGTTTTACTGCTGTAATTCTGACAGTCTCATTTCCTATTGGCTGATTTTAAATGGGAGGTTACGGGCTAGCTTAATTGATCATGTTCCTGCCCTCAACTGCTCCGACCCAGTGCATGGTTTACGATTGTCGCTTCAAGCCCGCAACTTGCGTGCTTGAGCAATTGAATAGCATCGCAAACGGAGAGGAACGGGAGCCCGCAGCACACCCGCAAACATTCAGCTGTCTGAGATTGAGTTACAGGCTTGGAAGAAAATGTGGCCAACTGTGTCTCCCAGGGCTGTGTAATGGCGGCGGTGGGAAGCCATGAACGGTGTACTGAACTTGCGCGCATGCACCAATTCACTGCCAATGTGGCGCACTGCACAGGCATTAGTCACACATTGACAAATATGATAGTGAATATATATATATATATATATATATATAAGTACAAAATAAGAACATTAGTGATTCTATATGAATGTCTAAAAATAAGTTGATGAAAACGTATTTCCTGCTCAAATTTCTCAGAAATACAGTATATGCACTGCACTCTGGGAAAACTGGGCGGGACATGCAAATGAGGTTACATAATGCACCATCACTCTGTAAATCCAAACCATTTTAAACATGGCTCCTTTTAAGCATATGCTTACTGTATGTCACAGTTTTAGGCATAGCAACGGATGGATTTTCCACAAACCAGGTCACTTGACCACATACAGCACTGTTTCACGGTTACTGACGATCCTCAGTATGGTGTGTGTGTGCCTGGTTTGTGTGGTGATTGTTGTAGAGAGTAGTTCTATACAGCAATTATTTCACATATGGTGGGCTAAGAGTGATAGAAGTAATTGTGGTCATATGTATTTAGTATGTTTATAAATATCTAAAAACAAAAAAGTGAAGAAAAAAAAGTAAGCAGCCCAAAATTATTTCAAAGTTTTTTTTCCCATTTTCTTTAAGCATTTTTCCTTTTACAACATGTAAAATCAAAGATAGACATTGGGATATACATTTTTAAAATTACAATGCAGTTTCAACACATCCATTTTTCCTCTATTTTAATCATATCTTAGGCACAAAATTATATATAGTACAAAACTAAATCCCACATGGGAAAGTAGAGGGGAGAGAGAAAGAAAAATATATAAAAAGATCTTGTGAGTGCCCACCCCTTGTTTCAGCCCCATGAGGAGACCGGTTCGGCTCATCCAAGGCTGACCTAAACTAGTCAAGAATTCCTCTGCCCTATATTCTCTTTTCTTTCTTGTTTCTATCCTTTCATTATCTTAGATTCCATATTGCATTAATGTGAAAAGATTTTACTCATGGTAATACTCAAATGGATCTTTTATTTCCAAAATTGCCTTTTGGTTGATTTTATTTTGCTGCTTTAAATGATATCTTATGAAATCTGTTTCAATTAGTTTGTTTCTAACGGATTTAATATCTCTCCATAAAGGAATTATTGGATTCTTCCAATGTGTGGCAATAAGCCATTTTGCTACCAATATAACCGTCAATACGATGTTTATTTTGGGAATTTTTCGGGAAAAAAGTGAAACAAAATTAGTTCCATTTCAAACTCAATTTCATATTCTATGATTTTAGATCATTGAGAGATTCAATTAGACCAACATAGTTGAATTGCTGAGCAGGACCACCACATATGCAATTGGGAGGCTTTTTGTAAATTGCATCACCAACACAAGTCTTTATTATAATTTTAGTCTATCTTAGCTAGTTTCTGGATGATTTTAAATTGTATTTCTCAAAAGGTGGTACATTTTATATATTTTCCCATATTATGGAAAGAAGTCTCCCAGATCTTATCTTCCCATTTTTTATGGAATTCTTGTTCCCATTTAAGTATACCTTTCGATTTTATTGGTTCACTTATTGATTTAATACTTTTTATATATTTTTATTAGTGTTAGAGATATCCAAGTCAAAATATGATAGTTTTCTAACTGTTTTAAGATTGTAATCAGATTCTGCATTTATTGTTAATAACATGTTGTACCATAACCATTTTTCTTCTGGGATTTACTTTTCCTCTAAAATATGAGAAGGGTTTCAGTTCTCCATTTAAGTATATGTCCTCTAGGCTTCTAAATTCCCATTTGGTCCAATCTAGTTTCAAAAAGGGCAAAAGTTCTTTAGTAAGCTTACATATTGGTGTTATAGGTGACGGAAATTGAATTAAAATAAGTTATCATTCATTTTAAACCACTGTTTCATTAAAGCTTCTGATATTAGTGGTAATTTATCAATTTTTTTTATTTTGTTTCTTTTCCCATATCATGGATTCCCAGTCATTATTACTAGCCAATTCTCTTTCTATCATTATACATCTAGGTTTTTTTTTATCTTTGTATTTTAGAATGTGAGTTAATATTATGGCCTTTGAATATTCCATAATATTGGGAGCAGCAAGGCCCTCTTTTGGCAAATGCTTTCATTGTAGTATTTTTGTTTATACGTGGTCTTTTAATCTTGTATATATATTGATCTATTTTATTCTGGAGTATAATTAATAAACTAATACACTATTTGGAATTCTCAGAGGTAAACATCTTAAAAGATACATCATTTTTGGTATAATTATCATTTTTATTGCAGCTATATGTCCCAACCATGAAAGGTTTGTTTTATTCCAACTTGTAATTGTTAGATGTTGTTATTAGTTCTTATTAATTCTAATAGAGGCTCTATGCTCAGTGCAAATATCAGGGGAGACAGTGGACAACCCTGTTGAGTGCCATTTGTAATTGCAAAATTTTCGGTCTTATAATCCATTCCCCTGATATGTGCGCTGGTTTGGTATATAGGGCCCCTACTGCCACTGAGCCAAATGTACCAAGTCCAAATTTACTTAATACACAGTCTATAAATTATAATTTAAAAGTGGTTTCACACTCTAAATTATTATTTTTTTCTTACTAAAGTTTTTATTTTCCATTCCTAAATAATAAATAAGCATGAACAGGTCCAACTGGCCACTCGCGCCCTGCTCTGTGACTCTACCTCCACGTGTAGGACATCATTGTTCATAGGTTCTGATTTATATTTGAGTGGACAGAAGGTAAATCACCCCTAAACTATCAATCCTGTCTCTTCACAGTACTGACAGATGCAGAAATAATGGCACAGTCCATTATTTTTATAGTTGCTGGATACGAGACCACCAGCACAGGGCTCTCATATCTTCTATATAATCTAGCAACGCACCCGGACGTCCAAAAGAAACTGCAGGATGAGATTGATCAAAGTCTGCCAAACAAGGTGAGAATGTGTATGGGTGGAGAGAGACTGATAAGGATATGAGGGGGGGGGGGGTAGCACAAAATAAAGAGGTCAGGGAAGGGAAATTAGACAGGGAATGAGAAGAGCCTAAGGCAGAAAAAAGGGAAGAGAAAAGAAAATGCTGGGACTCCTGACTTTCCATAAGGAGTCACTTAGTTTGCTGATTCAGCTGCCTATCTACATCAGATTGTCAGGAAAGCTGAAGTAATGTTACAATACTTTTGGGAATTGAGACTTGCAATTATTGCCAAAAATGTTGGATCTATCCTATATGTGCACGCACGGCACAGGAAGCCTCCCGGTGCCGGGCGGCCTTGTGTCACAATGTACTCCCTAAGCTCCGATCCCTCTAACCCTAACCCCCAACATCCCTTGGCGGCCCTAACCCTCTACACCAGTTACTACCCCTAACCCTAAACTTAACCCCCTACCGGGCCTTTATCCTAACTCTCTTAGCCTAACCCTAAACCCCTAAAAGTACCTTCCTAACCTTAACTCTAACCCCCTACACCACTTACCAGCCCTAACCCCCTAAGCCTCTAACCCTAACCTGAAAACCCCTAATCACTTACTGGGCACTTACAGACAGCTACATCGGGACGTCCACAGTGCGCTTCCCAGTGGTGAAGTGTTCAACATTTCTAAATAGGTTTCCAATAACTTACAAATAAAATTACAAAAATTGCACAATTTGTTTCTGATTACTTCTAACTGTAGTGTATAAAGCTACATTAATGTTAACTTGTTCCCTCCAGGCTAGTCCCACTTATGACATCCTGATGCAGATGGAATACCTGGATATGGTGATCCAGGAAACTCTCCGATTGTACCCTCCTGCTGGACGTCTAGAAAGAGTATCCAAGGAAAATGTTGAGATTAATGGAGTTACCATCCCCAAGGGGACAGTCACAATGATCCCTGCTTACGTGCTGCATCGGGACCCAGAGCATTGGCCGGAACCTGAAGAGTTCCGACCAGAGAGGTAACACCCATAGCTTTCAGAGTTTTTTTAATAACCCAACTTTTAATGAGGCCTATCACTTGTAGCCCTCACACCTACAACTCGTACAAAGTGGAGATATCAACAGTCATACTGGCTCAGACTTCACCATGACATAGTCACCTCCTCCAACCTGATATTGATTACTCATCTCCTCTACCCATTCGAGATCACTTGCCCAGTCTTCTCATCTCGCAAAAGCAGGGACTTCTTGCCCTTCAACAAGAGATGGTTAGAGCTCCCTCTTTTGTCAAGAGGGTAGGGGTGGTATCTGATTCATATATTAAAGTATTAAAGTGAATACATCCCTACAGCATGCACATTAGCAGATATTTAGGTGATAGAGCTTCTCATCAGTCTTATCATGAAGGTTTTGTTATCTCCCGCCTTCAATAATTACAGAATATTGTGAAAACACAACTTTGAGCTATTTTTTTTACCAAATCTCTTCTAATGAGAAGAATCTGTATCATCAGGTGGATATTATTTAATTATATGTAACCTGTAAAGGTCCCTCTGCCACTAAATTAATCAAAAGTAATTGATTATGACAGTGGGTAGGAAATCAAAACCTGTTGGTATAAGGATAATAGCAGAAGCTTTATCACATGTAAGCCTCTGTGACTACACCAATTTTTACCCACTGGGCGTGGTCTTCCTGCTTATCACCCCCCACCGTGAGCGTTAATAATCAGCTTAGAGTTGACAATAGAGGGGGAAAATATCACAAAATGTCATATAGTCTCTGCATAAAATATCTAACTTCCGAGTTCAATTATCAAACATATTCCACTCAATTTTATTATTAAGAACCAACTGTAACTATATTTATTTATATTTGTGTTTTTCAATTGTACATTAACTGCAATCGTTGCTGTGCTATGTTAAGAATTGATTGGCACGCTGATAGGGCAAGATACCTCAAACCTCTCCCACTGGGGTTCTGCTAAATCATTTCCTTGTTGTGGTTCTGTACGTGACATTCTCCGTGTTTTTAGATTCAGTAAAGAGACCCCAGAGACTCAGGACCCGTACACCTTCCTGCCCTTTGGAGCTGGACCCAGGAACTGCATCGGGATGAGATTCGCTTTACTGAGCATGAAAATGGCAGCCACCGCCCTACTGCAGAACTTCACCTTCCGGCCTTGTGCAGAGACCTTGGTGAGACCACTTACAATGCCAGTCAATGGCATCATGGAAGGGAAGCGAGAGTGTCTAGCATTTCAAACACAAAATAACCTATTTGTCATGGGGATGGCAAAAAAATCTTTATCGAAATATGTGGCGTTCTATAAGATTATAATAATAACTTATCAGTCCTCCTCTTCAAACTTGCTTCCTTTTTCCCCCATGCTGAAATCCATCAACTGGCTGCCAATAAAGTAAAGAATGGCCTAGGAGCCTTTCCTCTGTTTCCAAGCTGTACAAGTTCCTCCTTATATCTCTCTTTTCATCTCTGGCTATTACCCAGCTTGACCTCTTCGCTTGGCCCAGGAAGTCTCCTCACTGTTCCAAACACTTCTAGAGCCCCTTCTCAACTAAAACGTTTGACACTGACTGACCCTTCCAAAATTATCAGAATAATTTTTAAGCTACTTGCCTTAAAGGCAAAACGTAAAGGGATATGTAAGTGAGATGGATTATGAGTGCATCGGATAGGAATATTAGTAGTGTATGAAAACATTTTTTGCATGAAAAAATACCGAAAGAAGCATTACCTTGTGAGTTAGCAAAATATCTTTTAATTTCTGTCAGTTGAAACTTGGGTTTAACACCCTCCAAACCCAGGCTAAATTGGTATACAATTTGAAAAACTGTTTTGGCCAATAAGGAGGAAGTAAAGACTGAAACATTTGTATCACAATCTGGCAGTTGTCTGTTTTTTTCTGTCTCCTTATGGGCAATTTCAGCTGTGACCCCGCCAACTATCATTTCCTTCAGATGTCACAAACTGTACCCTACTTTATGTAAGCTTCCTAGGGGTGTGCACATCCACATACCAGTATCTAGCATATAAATATGTAGGTACATTCAACTTTTGAATATAATACATGTTTTATCAGTGGCTGTTTTTTAGGAAACATTTGAAACCCAGGAAACTTACATATCCCTTTAAAAGTCAACTATTTAAAGATGCTTTGCAACTGCTCCCTTAGCTAGTGCACTTCTACACCGATAATAACATCCTCTCTTCCATATGTAATTACCTTTTTACCATAATGTATGTGTCTTTTCCACCATAATTAGACTCACTGTAAGCTCTTGGGTGTAGAGACTATTTAACACAAAGATTAATGTCAAATACTCCTATACGATTGGGTTATACCTTGTCTCTATAAAGTGCTACTCACATGGTGAAGGATGTACTTATGTATGTATAGCGTCATCCATCAGCCATACTTTGTTTTTAAACACTTCTTTAATTTTTTTTTTATCCTTTTTTTTTTTTTTTGCTACAGATCCCCATGGAGTTCAGCAAAGTTGGATTCTTACAACCAAAGAAACCCATTGTTCTGAAACTCCTCTCTCGGACTAGCGAATGATCGAGATGAAATCCATGCACTTGGTAGCCTTTCATGGAAGCCTCTCCAAAACGATACTTCAGTAGCATTCTATCTTGTATCTTTATAGTGTATATTGTATAGAATATATAAGAAAGAAGACAACAGAAAAGTTAATTTTCCTGATCTGACCAAACAAATGCAATTAAAGCTTGTTCTTATATGCAATAGTACATTTCTACAAAGTTCAAACAAAAATAAAAAGTGATAGAACTGCCTTTTATTGCTATATGATCTCTGTATATCAGATGATGTGAGCAGCTGAAGAATACAGAAATGATTGTAATTGTCACAATTTAGAGCTGCAGCTGTAGTTCGATTGGCTCTTGACTTTTTTACCCAATAAGATCACAACATTCCTAAGTGCCGTGCTACAAAAAAGATTTTGTCTCCTCAGACATGGAGCAGAAGCTGACAAACAAGAAGGTCCATTACTTTTAAATAGATGGTTATCTTCTCTAGGCGTGGTCTTTGATGTAAAAGGCAGGAATCAGCATTTCAATAATAGTCCACAAACGTGACTTCAAGACACAGATGCCACTTTCACATGGAATGCGAGATTAATTATATATAATCATAGCACACCGGTAGATTGTTATTGTGTGTAATATTGAAAATCATGGCTTTCCTCAACAGTTTGGCTTGATAAATAATAACAGGAAGTTCAAGATCTTTTTTATTCTTGTCCAAATAAATAAATATATTTTACAAACTACGTTCCTTATAATATGTGATTTATCCTCAGGCAAAAGTGTGAAGCAAACTTTGACCTAGCATGCCTGATGAACGATTATTGGGCATGTCCAGTTGGCATGTGTGTCCTGTATTTGGAGGAGTTGTGTGACAAATGTTTACTGGCTACCTAAGGATAGAAAAACAGAGAGCACCAGGCAGGAAATGTTTTAGGCGCGTTCCAATGACAGGGCTATGTTGCAACTCTGATGGCACGAGGTCAATATTGGGTGCTCATAGTTAGGAATATGTCCTGTCAAGTCTGTCTTGAAACTTCAGGGTGGGATTGCTTTCTCCACCTCTGTCCTGACATGTTACAGGAAATAGAGGGCCAGGAGCCTTGTGAATCTCTTGATCGCACTTCATCTTGATGAACTTGTACGATAAATGAGGTTTGAACAAAATATAGTTCTAGTTTGTGTGTTGTTTTCGTGTTAATATTCTCAGAATTCATATAATTTACTTTACACAAAATTATTTATTTTTTTATAATATATAAAAATAATTTTAAATCCATAACTGGACGTTTTGGACTGCATAGGCTTTTGAACTTTACCCTCAAAGACCCTTTTTTTATTTGAGTGCTTTTACTTGAGAAAACCAAACCAGTTCTCTCAATGTGCTTCTCCATGTGCTTTGGGTCTTGAAGAGAGTACAGTAAAAAGTGATCAGTGCCCATGCTCTCATTAAATTATATAAATATTTGGAACGTAGAAAAAAATAAAATACGACCTGCGGGACTTAGAAAAAAAACACTAACGCGTAAAGAGGAAATACTGACTTACACAAAAGAAAATACGACCCGCGGGACTTAGAAAAAAAAATAATACAAGGTCACAAAAATACGAACTTAACGGCCGAAACGCGTACAGCAAAAAAAAAAAAAAAACAATGAAAATTAGCAAAAAAAATTACAAAAACATCACACACAGCATGGGGGGACAGCCAGGACCTCTGGGGGTGAGGTTGCACGTGAGTTAAAGTCGATTTTACGCAGTTTCCCCACTTGAAAATCGGTTAAGCAAGAAAAAAAATGGCGGCAGAAAAAAATGAAAACAAGGCTCAACGTCCTCAAAGCGCATAAAACACTGACAAGGACGTACGACTTTTAATTACGACCCACGGAAGAAAAAAATAATACGAGGTTGCAAAAATACGAGGTTAACGGATGAAATGCGTACATTCAAAAACAACACAAAACTTTTTTTAAAATGCCGGACCCAAAAAAATGGAAACGAGGCTACATGACCCAGAAATGCGCAAAACACCCGCAGACATATATGAATTTTGCCAGGGACATACGAGGTACTAAAATACACACTTAGGCAGCACGGAAAATCCTTGAGACCCGTGTAGCACATAGACAAACTACGCCATTTTTCAACACTAACACTACAAATCCAAAATGCCGATTTACACAACTAAAGTAACGGTTTGGCCTCGCGCACGCAGCCTATTTATACTGCACACTTGGCACATTCATTACACTTTCTCCTCACAGCAGCAACAGACCAACTGTACAGTGTATGCTGCAGGAAAATAAAAAATAGATACTTAGCTCTTCAGCCTATTCATTGCTGGATATATCAATTACAAATAGGTAAAGTATATTATTTTATTAAGTAAATAATTAATAATTATACAAAAACAATTGACATATATATCTCTCTTTGTCATGAGAGCACAAGGCGCTCATAGGAACAAAAGTAAACCAGAGGAGCGGATCGCTATTAGCTTTACATTGTGTGTCAAACAGAATTGCCAAGGCTTAAAATTGTAATGCCCCGTTATTTTTGATGGGCATGTCGTTAGTTTATAATAAAGTGCATCAAACCAGTTGAGTGAATACATGTCATTACCAATCTGAGAGTTCCCTAGACAGATTTCCTTATGTCCCACCTGAGCTCACTGGTAAGTTCTCAGATGGCATCTATTTTTTTTGTTTGTTGTTTAGTCATTCTGTCATGTCCGAATCTCCGGGACTCTATGGGCCACAGCACACTAGGCACATCTGTCAGACACTGCCCCTCTCAGTCCCATCAAGCTTGTGCTCATTGCCTTAATGACCACATCTATCCAACGCTGCCTCTGCTGTCCCCTTCTTTATTTATGTGCCTTCAATCTTTCCCAGCATCAGAGTCTTCTAGGGAAATCCGTATTCTCATATTTGAGCCTTAGCATCATGATCAAAACTTCCAGTGACCACTTTGTATGCATATTTTGTAGCATTGATTTATTGGATCTTTTTGCAGTTCAAGGTACTCTAAGCAATTATCTCCAAAGGCATCAATTCTATGGTACTCAGCCTTCTTTATGGTCCAAGTCTCACATCTGTATGTTACTACTGCGACTACCATAGTTCTTACTATGTTGACCTTTGTTGATGGTGTAATATATTTGCTTTTTGATAGCTTGTGCAGATTTGCCATTGCTTTTCTCCCCAGAAGCAAACATCTTTTCATTTCATGGTTACATCCTGGTTAAATGCCATACCCAGTCCCCTTTCTAACATTCATACACCGTACCTTGTATGTAGAAAAAGGGGGAGTTGAGTCACTTTTATTCTCTTGATTTTATTTCGATATTGTTTTACACAATTCAGTGCTGCAAAGGTAGTAAAACATACTTCTTATTCCTGCACAATGCAGTTTTTCAAATAATGTCAAGACCTCCTGACAAACTCTGATTTTGACATACCGGGGTAAAACAGCACAAGTTTACTTAATTAACTCTATGAAGAAATTATTTAATCTCTCTCAAGCCATGGTGCTGAAAAGGTACATCTTGATCTACATGTGTATCATTTCATGAAATGACTGATAGATCTTGGAGAGACAGACTTCATGTCATGCTCTGAAGAAGGGTGAAGCACTTATACTTATATAGTACATATAAGTAAATAGATACACGTTTATATTATGTACCTAATAAAATTATCCAATAAGCATCTCCGCCAGAGAGTGTTTCTCTGATACAGTGCAATGCCACTTTACACACAAAAAATATTTAATGCCTTCAAATATATATTGTATGACAAGTTTCCAGTTTCCACTGGGTTTGTTACTGTGTTTACTTCACTTTGATGGTGGAACATAATTATGATCCTGATGGTGGTCTGGATTTGCAAGCTGGGCACTGAAAACCCTAAATCCTTACATCCCAGGTGTGTATTCCTGTAGCAGAAAGCAGAAGGTTTGGGGGTTAAAGAGGACCCCTCTAACCATGGATCGTAACAACTACAAATCCGGACGAGAATCGGGAAATCAGGGACACTGGATCAGCCTAGACATCTACTCCTCAGTAGGCTTGAAAAGACCAAGAAAGCAAATCATACCTGTAGATGTAACAGTCTGGCTCTCAGTCCCTTTCTTTTGGACCTAGCAAGGATTCAGGATACCAAGTGTTACTAGCTTATTAAAATAATAAGACTCTTCCTCTACCCCCTTGTTTTTAGGATAGACCATCATTCAAAAATGAATACCCACTTTCCGTATGTATAATCAAATAGAGCCTGCGATTTTGCTGTGGGATGCGACTAAGAAAATTTCAGGAAAGACCAACTAGAGCAGCTGAACTTTATTTGGGGTTAATCAGAGGCACTTTAAATGATGGCAGGTGTATGCTGACTCCTATTTAACACGATTTGGAATGTGATTGCTTAATTCTGAACACAGCTACATCCCCAGTTATAAGAAGGTGTGCAGATTTATGCAACCACATTATTTTTCTTTTTTTTTCTTCTTCCCTCCACCTAAAAGATTTCAGTTTGTTTTTCAATTGAGTTGTACAGTTTATAGGTCACATTAAAGGTGGAAAAAGTTCTGAAATGATTTATCTTTGTCGCATTTTTTTACAGCACAGAAACCTGACATTTTAACAGGGGTGTGTAGACTTTTTATATCCACTGTTATAAAGAGTACATTAACCAATCAACATTAGCCCCACCTGATCCCTGTTTCCCTATGTCTAAGGTTCTGGAGAGGTTATCTGCCTGGTCAGCTTATCACGCTTTACGACCCAATGGGGTAAATAACTCGCCGAGGCCCAGAGACAAAGTGGGGGTTTGAAATGCAGTACGGGGTCAGGGATAGTAACAGGATGGAGCCATACTACCAAAATGGCATGATAAATACAATGATGGCATATACATGAAAAAAAAAATGTATTCCTTTTCTCTCATCCCAAATTCTTGTTTCTAAAGGGCAGCAATTACTACAACTACTAACTAAATTAAAGCCTTGCAATCAATACTTCTAAATAAACATTATAACATTACTAAATAAGTCACTGCATTAGAAAGGTTGGTACTATCTCAGGAGACCTGGTATAATAGTGTAATATCCTAGCATATTCTGACCCCAACTTGAATGCTTTAAACATTACAAAATAACCCTTTGCCTGTTAGGCTTAAATACTCGAAGAAATTGGTTATTGTAGGTCCGGAGAACATAACCAAGGCCTGAGGCCACATATTACACAGTCCCTTAAATCAAGTCTCATGGCCATTGTAATAGCCTTTGAAATTGGTGACCTCATGGGCTAGTGTGCCTCCATGATTGGTTGTTCCCAAAAAACAGAGTCCATGAATTAAGGGGAGGTGACAGTACGGTTGTGGGTCTTAAAGGGACCTTACTTGTGTGTTTCAGATGAGTCTCACCCTGGTCCCAAAAAGAGGATTGTGACATTCTCTCTCTTATTCAGGTTTTTCTCAATGTGCCTAACTAATCCCTCCCTCTCATAGAGTGGCTTTTACCCCAGACTATAGCTTTCTTTTTCTTGCTCATGACACTCTAATTCCACCCTCTACCGGTTTCTTCTGTAGGCTGAAATCCCCCATCTGCCCTTCACCAGGCCTTTTCCACACAAATTAGGCTCCTTCCTTTCTCATCATCTGCTCTTTTCTCCTCAGGCCAAGTTCCTCCTTGGTTCTATCCTCTCTAATTCTCCCTTTCCCCCCTCATGTTAGGATCCTTGCTTTCCTTAGGCTTAAAGGACCACTGCAGTCATATTTTTAAAATTCACTTGAAATTATTCAACATTTTTAGTATTTAAATAAAAGTAATGCAGCCTCTAATTTGCTGCAGATATAATGTAGGAGCCTTTTATTTTGCTTTCAGTAACTCAAATTCCAGACATGTGAGGGGACACTAATGGGCAGTTTGTTCATTTACAAAGACACACCCACCACAGGAAGTAATACACGCAAGACAAGAAAGTGAACGCCTGCAACTAGTAATTCTATATAAAAGTTGCAAAATGAAAAGGTTGCATTTCATTAATTTGCTTTCTAATAATAGTTTGCCCTCTATCGCGTTCAGTTTTAGAAAAGGTCATGCAAAAAATAAGGTCATCCCAGTGGTTCATTATAGATTTCTTCTGGCCCGATTTGTCTACCTCAAACGAGGCTCCTCCTCTCCTGTTACTCCTCATACCAGGCTCCTCTTTCTTTCCTCTTGTTTCCCCTCAGACCAGGCTCCTCCTTTCCTTTTCTGTTTCTCCTTAGACCAGACTCCTCCCTCTCTCCCCTCCTCTGTTTCTCCTCAGACCAGGCAGCAGGCTCCTCTCTCTCTCTCCTCGTGTGTTTCTCCTCAGACCATGTTGCTCCCTGTTCTCTGTTTCTCCTCAGATCAGGCTCCTCTTTTTCTCTCCTCCTGTTTCTCATTAGACCCAGCTGCTCTGCTTCTTCTCAGACCAGGCTCCTCCATCTCTTTCCTCCTGTTTCTTTTCAGACTAGGCTCCTCCCTCTCTTTCCTCCTGTTTCTCTTCAGACTAGGCTCCTCCCTCTCTCCTCCTGTTTCTCCTCAGACCAGATTCCTCCCTCTCTTTCCTCCTGTTTCTCCTCAGACTAGGCTCCTCCCTGTTCTCTGTTTCTGCTCAGATCAGGCTCCTCTTTTTCTCTCCTCCTGTTTCTCCTTAGACCAAGCTGCTCTGCTTCTTCTCAGACCAGGCTCCTCCATCTCTTTCCTCCTGTTTCTTTTCAGACTAGGCTCCTCCCTCTCTTTCCTCCTCTGTTTCTCTTCAGACTAGGCTCCTCCCTCTCTCCTCCTGTTTCTCCTCAGACCAGATTCCTCCCTCTCTTTCCTCCTGTTTCTCCTTAGACCAAGCTGCTCAGCTTCTTCTCAGACCAAGCTGCTGCCTCTCTTTCCTCCTGTTTATCTTCAGACTAGGCTCCTCCCTCTCTTTCCTCCTCTGTTTCTCTTCAGTCTAGGCTCCTCCCTCTCTTTCCTCCTCTGTTTCTCTTCAGACTAGGCTCCTCCCTCTCTCCTCCTGTTTCTCCTCAGATCAGATTCCTCCCTGTCTTTCCTCCTGTTTCTCTTTAGACCAAGCTGCTGTGCTTTTTCTCAGACCAGGCTGCTCCCTCTCTTTCCTGCTGTTTCTCTTCAGACTAGGCACCTCCCTCTCTCCTCCTGTTTCTCTCCAGACCAGGCTCCTCTCTCTCTTTCCTCCTCTGTTTCTCTTCAGACCAGGCTCCTCCCTCTCTTTCCTCCTCTGTTTCTCTTCAGACTAGGCTCCTCCCTCTCTCCTCCTGTTTCTCCTCAGACCAGATTCCTCCCTCTCTTTCCTCCTGTTTCTCCTTAGACCAAGCTGCTCTGCTTCTTCTCAGACCAGGCTCCTCCCTCTTTCTCCTCCTGTTTCTGTTCAGACCAGGCTCCTCCCTCTCTCTCCTCCTCTGTTTCTCCTCAGACTAGGCTCCTCCCTCTCTTTCCTCCTCTGTTTCTACTCAGACTAGGCTCCTCCCTCTTTCTCCTCCTGTTTCTACTCAGACTAGGCTCCTCCCTCTCTCCTCCTGTTTCTACTCAGACCAGGCTCCTCCCTCTCTCCTCCTGTTTCTCTTCAGACCAGGCTCCTCCCTCTCTCTCCTCCTCTGTTTCTACTCAGACTAGGCTGTTCCCTCTCTCCTCCTGTTTCTCCTCAAACCAGGCTCCTCCCTCTCTTTCCTCCTCTGTTTCTCCTCAGACTAGGCTCCTCCCTTGATATCCCTCTGTTTCTACTCAGACCAGACTCCTCCCTCTCTCTCCTCCTCTGTTTCTCCTCAGACTAGGCTCCTCCCTCTCTCCTCCTGTTTCTACTCAGACCAGACTCCTCCCTCTCTCCTCTGTTTCTCTTCAGACCAGACTCCTCCCTCTCTTTCCTCCTCTGTTTCTCCTCAGACCAGACTCCTCCCTCTCTCTCCTCCTCTGTTTCTCCTCAGACCAGGCTCCTCCCTCTCTCCTCCTGTTTCTACTCAGACCAGACTCCTCTCTCTCTTTCCTCCTCTGTTTCTACTCAGACCAGGCTCCTCCCTCTCTCACCTTCTGTGTTTCTCCTCAAACCTGGCTCCTCCCTTGATCTCTCTCTGTTTCTCCTCAGACCAGGCTCCTCTCTCTCTTTCCTCCTCTGTTTCTACTCAGACCAGGCTCCTCCCTCTCTCACCTTCTGTGTTTCTCCTCATACTAGGCTCCTCCCTCTCTCTCCTCCTCTGTTTCTCCTCAGACCAGGCTCCTCTCTCTCTCTCCTTCTGTGTTTCTCCTCAAACCTGGCTCCTCTCTTGATCTCTCTGTTTCTCCTCAGACCAGGCTCCTCTCTCTCTCTCCTTTTGTGTTTCTCCTCAAACCTGGCTCCTTCCTTGATCTCCCTCTGTTTCTACTCAGACCAGGCTCCTCCCTCTCTCTCCTTCTGTGTTTCTCCTCATTCTAGGCAACTACGTCTCTCTCCTCCTGTTTCTCCTCAGATCAGGCTCCTCTCTTGATCTCTCTGTTTCTCCTCAGACCAGGCTCCTCTCTCTCTCTCCTTTTGTGTTTCTCCTCAAACCTGGCTCCTTCCTTGATCTCCCTCTGTTTCTACTCAGACCAGGCTCCTCCCTCTCTCTCCTTCTGTGTTTCTCCTCATACTAGGCTCCTCCCTCTCTCTCCTCCTCTGTTTCTCCTCAGACCAGGCTCCTCTCTTGATCTGTTTCTCCTCAGACCAGGCTCCTCTCTCTCTCTCCTTCTGTGTTTCTCCTCAAACCTGGCTCCTTCCTTGATCTCCCTCTGTTTCTACTCAGACCAGGCTCCTCCCTCTCTCTCCTTCTGTGTTTCTCCTCATACTAGGCTCCTCCCTCTCTCTCCTCCTCTGTTTCTCCTCAGACCAGGCTCCTCTCTTGATCTCTCTGTTTCCCCTCAGACCAGGCTCCTCTCTCTCTCTCCTTCTGTGTTTCTCCTCAGACCAGGCTCCTCTCTCTCTCTCCTTCTGTGTTTCTCCTCAGACCACGCTCCTCCCTCTCTCTCCTCCTCTGTTTCTCCTCAGACCAGGCTCCTCCCTCTCTCCCCTCCTCTGTTTCTCCTCAGACCAGGCTCCTCCCTCTCTCCCCTCCTTTGTTTCTCCTCAGACCAGGCTCCTCTCTTGATCTCTCTGTTTCTCCTCAGACCAGGCTCCTCTCTCTCTCTCCTTCTGTGTTTCTCCTCAAACCTGGCTCCTCTCTTGATCTCTTTGTTTCTCCTCATACTAGGCTCCTCCCTCTCGCTCCTCAGACCAGGCTCCTCTCTCTCTATCCTTCTGTGTTTCTCCTCAGACCAGGCTCTTCCCTCTCTCTCCTTCTGTGTTTCTCCTCAAACCTGGCTCCTCCCTCTCTCTCCTTCTGTGTTTCTCCTCAAACCTGGCTCCTCCCTCTCTCTCCTTCTGTGTTTCTCCTCAGACCAGGCTCCTCTCTCTCTCTCCTTCTGTGTTTCTCCTCATACTAGGCTCCTCCCTCTCGCTCCTCAAACCTGGCTCCTCCCTCTCTCTCCTTCTGTGTTTCTCCTCAGACCAGGCTCCTCCCTCTCTCACCTTCTGTTTTTCTCCTCATACTAGGCTCCTCTCTCCTCTTCTGTTTCTCCTCAGACCAGGCTCCTCTCTCTCTCTCCTTCTCCTTCTGTGTTTCTCCTCATACTAGGCTCCTCCCTCTCTCTCCTCTTCTGTTTCTCCTCAGACCAGGCTCCTCCCTCTCTCTCCTCTTCTGTTTCTCCTCAGACCAGGCTCCTCTCTCTCTCTCCTTCTCCTTCTGTGTTTCTCCTCATACTAGGCTCCTCCCTCTCTCTCCTCCTGTTTCTCCTCAGACCAGGCTCCTCTCTCTTTCTCCTTCTCCTTCTGTGTTTCTCCTCAAACCTGGCTCCTCTCTTGATCTCTCTGTTTCTCCTCAGACCAGGCTCCTCTCTCTCTCTGTTTTTTTATTCTTTACTCCACATGCCTTGCACCTCCCTCTTTCCAAAATCCTCCCCTCCCCACATGTAGCTCCTCCCTCTTTGTAAAGGCCCTCCCTTCTTCCTCCTCATGCTGAGCCTACATTGCATGCCACATGTCAAGCTCCTCCTCCTCCTCTCCTAACCAGTCCCTCTCAGTGTTTCCTCTTCTCATTTGTATTGCCCTCTCCCAGTCATTGATAACTTTACTCTCAGTCCCGCCTACTTTTGTAACGGAACTTTACCTCACAATTTCGTTTACTCAGCTCTGTCCCCGCCCTTTGCAACTTTGTGCCTATCAGCGTCTTCGCCTCTCTTGGTCACTCATCAGGTCCCGCCTCCCTCACAGCATTTCCTCTTCTGGCGTGTAATTCCTCCGTTGGCCCCGCCCATTTTTCAGTAGGTCTAGTCTGCCTCTCTATTAGCCCCGCCTCCTCCAGGCTCCGCCCCTCCCTGCCGCCACTTTGCCTCGCAGCGTCAACAACCAAAACAAACTGCCCCGACTGAGAGAGTTCTGCGGCCGCCATGGAACCCGGGGAGGACTCGGGGGCCCGTGCCCTGCTGGCTCTGCGCTCCGCCCCGTGCAGCCCTGTGCTCTCCTCTCACACGTTCCCAGGCCTGGGCTGCACCGCACGCGAGGCCCCGGCTCTGGCCCGCCTGGAAGGCCGCGACTTCGAGTTTATAATGAGGAATCCCACCGTGACCATCGGTCGGGACTCCAGCCAGGGCTCTGTGGATGTGAACATGGGCCGCTCCAGCTTCATCTCCCGCAGACACCTCCAGCTCAGCTTCAGCGAACACAACTTCTACCTGCGGTGTCTGGGCAAGAATGGGGTGTTTGTGGACGGGGCCTTCCAGAGGAGGGGAGCGCCGCCACTGCAGCTGCCGAGACAGTGAGTGCTGGGCCGGGAGAGCGAACAGGAAAGTGTGGGGATCTGGGGCCTAGTGTGTGACACATGGAAACTGGCCTGGAACTGCTAGGGAGCGAGGGAAAATGTGGAAATTGCACGAACAGGACTGGAATGTACACGCTGAGTGTGGATAGGCCTGGAACTGGAGTGAGGCCTAGGAAGGAATAACATGACAGGCCTAGTGTGTGACATAAGGAACGTGTCATGTGTGGTGTGTTAGGCCTGGGACTATTGTGAGTGAGGCCTAGGAGGGAATAACGTGACAGGAGGAACGTGTTATGTGTGGATAGGCCTGGGACTAGAGTGAGGCCTAGGAAGGAATAACATGACAGGCCTAGTGTGTGACAGGAGGAACGTGTTATGTGTGGATAGGCCTGGGACTAGAGTGAGGCCTAGGAAGGAATAACATGACAGGCCTAGTGTGTGACAGGAGGAACGTGTTATGTGTGGATAGGCCTGGGACTAGAGTGAGGCCTAGGAAGGAATAACATGACAGGCCTAGTGTGTGACAGGAGGAACGTGTTATGTGTGGATAGGCCTGGGACTAGAGTGAGGCCTAGGAAGGAATAACATGACAGGCCTAGTGTGTGACAGGAGGAACGTGTTATGTGTGGTGTGTTAGGCCTGGGACTACTGTGAGTGAGGCCTAGGAGGGAATAACGTGACCGGAGGAACATGTTGTATGTGGATAGGCCTGGGACTAGAGTGAGGCCTAGGAAGGAATAACATGACAGACCTAGTGTGTGACAGGAGGAACGTGTTATGTGTGGATAGGCCTGGGACTAGAGTGAGGCCTAGGAAGGAATAACATGACAGGCCTAGTGTGTGACAGGAGGAACGTGTTATGTGTGGATAGGCCTGGAACTGGAGTGAGGCCTAGGAAGGAATAACATGACAGGCCTAGTGTGTGACATAAGGAACGTGTCATGTGTGGTGTGTTAGGCCTGGGACTATTGTGAGTGAGGCCTAGGAGGGAATAACGTGACAGGAGGAACGTGTTATGTGTGGATAGGCCTGGGACTAGAGTGAGGCCTAGGAAGGAATAACATGACAGGCCTAGTGTGTGACAGGAGGAACGTGTTATGTGTGGATAGGCCTGGGACTAGAGTGAGGCCTAGGAAGGAATAACATGACAGGCCTAGTGTGTGACAGGAGGAACGTGTTATGTGTGGATAGGCCTGGGACTAGAGTGAGGCCTAGGAAGGAATAACATGACAGGCCTAGTGTGTGACAGGAGGAACGTGCTATGTGTGGTGTGTTAGGCCTGGGACTACTGTGAGTGAGGCCTTGGAGGGAATAAGGTGACAGGAGGAACGTGTTATGTGTGGTGTGTTAGGCCTGGGACTACTGTGAGTGAGGCCTTGGAGGGAATAACGTGACAGGAGGAACGTGTTATGTGTGGTGTGTTAGGCCTGGGATTACTGTGAGTGGGGCCCAGGAGGGAATAACGTGACAGGAGGAACATGTTGTATGTGGATAGGCCTGGGACTAGAGTGAGGCCTAGGAAGGAATAACATGACAGGCCTAGTGTGTGACAGGAAGAACGTGCTGTTTGTGCTTAGGCCTGGGACTAGAGTGAGGCCTAGGAGAGAATATGGAATAGGTAAACAAGGCCTTTCTGCACCAGGCCAAGGGTTAGAGCTCTAGTCTGTGATTGTGTGGGATGATGGATTGGCCTCTAACTACCGAGACTGGGAGAATAACATGGGAATTGTAAACAAGGCCTTTCTGCACCAGGCAAAGCATTTGAGCTATAATCAAGTCCATTGGTCAAAGTCCTAATTGCTCTTCATGACCCACCAAACAGGCCATGATTTTGGCATAATACTGTGCGAACATAAGGGGAGCAATTGTCATTCAACAGACTCTTTGCCTAATTGCATGATCTGTATTCAAATAGTGTTAAACCGAAACCATGGACTGTCTTGTGAGTCCTGAGGAGAGGTTTGAGAACCACTGGTGTACTCTATAAACTGGGGGAGAGAGAGCGGAACTGGAGAATAACATGGGAACAGACAGAAAGATGGGCACAGATAGGCCTGGTGCAGACACAAAATAACATGGGATTTGTGGATAGGCCTGGAGTGAGTCTGGGGGAGGCAGGGCACAAAGAGGCTCCGGGCAGAGAGATAATCATATATACAGTTGTCAGCATTGGTCACGTTTGCGATGTTGGTCACGCAATATTAAATAATTGCGGCCCTTGCAGGGCTGCAATGAGCGCCAAGGGCGCTCATCGCAAGGCCTGTGACACTTAGGCTGCAATGAGCACCGAAGGGCAATTCCATTGGTTGACGAGCCCTGCAATGAGTGGCAAAGCCGCTCATTGTGGAGCTTGTGAAGAGTGATCATCGCAAGGCCCGTACAGTAGATTGGAATGAAGGTGATCATTGCGAAGCAGGCAAGTTGTGGGTCGAGAATGCCTGCAATGAGCGACAAAGGCGCTCATTGTGAGGCCCGCACAATAGACGGAGGTACAATGAGCGCTGAAGGTACAGCATTCCCAGCTTTAATTTTATTCCCATCATTTTTGACGGGCAAGTAGCTTGTGTGTGTGTGTGTGTGTATATATATATATATATATATATATATATATATATATATATATATATATATATATATATATATATATATAAAAATTATATGACACACACACGGCTTGTGCTGATTTCTCTCACTTAGTTTAGTCTTGCAGTATATGTTGACACTTGTTTTATTGGGCACTCTGTCCTAGGCAACATATTAGCGAGAATGACAAGCTTTCAGGAGCAGGACCTCTCTTTATCAAGTATTGTTTTGAAAGCTTGTCATCCTAACAAATGTTAGTCCAATAAAAAATATATCACTATATATTGCAATACTTGCAATATTCGTTTTATATATATATATATATATATATATATATATATATATATATATATATACACACTTCTTTTAGGGGACTACAAATATTGGCTTTGTGCACAAGGCCAATGACAGGCCAGGGATCTAGGGCATAACATAGACTGCGGGAAGGCCTGTAAGTGAAGCATGGTGCAGACAGGAATATCTGAAGACTTGCATGTGTAGACAGGACTTTCCTGCAAGTAGTGAGTGATAAGCTAAGTATGTGTGTGAGACACAGGACGAGGAGGCCTAAACCTACTGATAGAGAGGACACAGAGACCTTTATCCTGTATCTTTCTGGGAATCTGGAGAGTAACATGGTGTTTGTCTTGCATTCTTCTCCTCACTCTGTTTTGAATTCACTCCCTAAACATGGTGTTTGTGTAAGTGACCGTCTAGGGATCAGAGGCCTGTTGTGGGGGGAGGTTTGACTACGTGAGAGCAGGGTCTGAGGGGCGGAGGGTCTGGTGACCGTATCATGGCCTGTACACAGCTCCCCATGTGTCCCATATGTTGTCTGCAGTGCCAGTTCCATGTGTTATGTGACCCTTTGGCCTGGGCTGTGCCTGGCACAGTGCACGCTACTGCAGTCAGCACCCATCGACAACACCACTGGGCAGACATGTTTGTAGCATGGCAGGGGATGACAAATGTATGTGAATGTTAGAGGCTTACCACAAATTTGTATGAGCAGGGTTATGGATTATAAATAGAAATAGATTAAAATTTAGTAGCCCTAATTTCTGGGATTTGTAGTCCTGTATCATGGTAATATGTGCTTGTGTGTGGTGCCAAGGATGGCGGGCATTCCTTTTTCAGATGGGCGTCCTTGTATGGATGGTGCTCTCACCTGTAGATAGGCTTCCTTGTATGGATGGTGCCTAGCATGGGGGGCCCTCACCAGTAGATAGGCTTCCTTGTATGGATGGTGCCTAGCATGGGGGGCCCTCACCAGTAGATAGGCTTCCTTGTATGGATGGTGCCTAGCATGGGGGGCCCTCACCAGTAGATAGGCTTCCTTGTATGGATGGAGCCTAGCATGGGGGGCCCTCACCCGTAGTTAGGCTTACTTGTATGGATGGTGCCTAGCATGGGGGGCCCTCACCTGTAGATAGGCTTCCTTGTATGGATGGTGCCTAGCATGGGGGGCCCTCACCTGTAGTTAGGCTTACTTGTATGGATGGTGCCTAGGACTTTTCTTTAGATAGGCTCCCTAATGTAAAGCTTAAGGTGACAGTGTACACCCTCAGTCAATCTTTCCCTTTGCTCCTTTGTAGTCCTGTACATGTGCCATTTAGTATTGTTTGTTTCATTCTTACACGTTAAGTCTCTGTTCAGCCTTCTTTGAATGAGGCCACCCCTCCTCCTGAGCGTGGATTAGCAGACCTGCGTGGCGCAGAGCGTAGTGCTTGTGTGGGATAAGACTCCCAGGTGTACAGTGTGGCCTAGGATCTACCTGTTGAAACTGCAAGGACTTATTTCCTTGGGCTACCTGAGTCTGGGCTAGTAAATTCATTTGTAAGCTTCTGTGTACCGCCACATAAATGTAAATGCAGTTGCTTGTAATTTATAAAAAAAAAAAATCTTAGTGTGTGTGTCATAAAATGTATATTGTATGTATAAAGATCTACACTCGGCGCTAAGGATCTTATTAACAGCAATTGCAATTAACAGTGGGGAGGGGTTGTAAAGAAGAGCATGCCCAGTCAATAAAATGTAATACTGCCGAATATATAGCAATGGAACAGATAAATATAATTGTCTAATTATTGCAATGTTTTCATGCTTATCATCTTTATCACTCCCCTCTGCTAATCTTAATTGCTTTTACTTCAAAGGCTGAATCTTTCAGTGCATCTATATATACAATAACTACTATATTAGTTTTATGGCACATCCACATATTCCATAGCGCTATACAGCAGTTAAGTACAATGAAAAATGCAATATTAATACATTGCAGAAGAATGGAGTCAAAAATGTAACGTACTTAGTCATTTATTTAAAGATTGAAAACTCCAAGTGTATTACAGCCAATTGCGATTATTTTGATCTGTGTGTATACTCTTTAATTTCTGCAAAGAAATGGACGCGTTGACCTTATGGCTGCTTCATTAGATGGCTCTGATTATAACTCTGGGCAGGCCGATCTGTGTTTTATAGTTTAAGTGAACTGCGATGCGTCCAGTCATGTTTTACTGTTGTGCTGCTAGAGGTGAAATTGTGCTGCTCGCTGTGACCCTGTCCTGTGCCACCTCTCCCTTGTGTTTGTGTGAGAGACATTTCCTAGAATGAGCAGCAAGTCTGTGCCAAACACTTATCCGCACACAATACCTTTTCCTGTTGCTTTGCTGGTTGGTTATATCTGTAAACAGTGTGTGTCCTGGCAGTAGGTGATTGATCTCTCGCTGAGTACAGCATATTCCTGATGTGTGTAATATACTGTGTGTGTGTATATGTGTGTGCGTGTGTGTGTGCGTGTGTGTGTGCGTGTGTGTGTGTGTGTGCGTGTGTGCGCGTGTGTGTGTGTGCGTGTGTGTGTGTGCGTGTGTGTGTGTGCGTGTGTGTGTGTGCGTGTGTGTGTGCGTGTGTGTGTGCGTGTGTGTGTGCGTGTGTGTGTGCGTGTGTGTGTGCGTGTGTGCGTGTGTGCGTGCGTGTGTGCGTGCGTGCGTGTGTGCGCGCGCGTGTGTGTGTGTATATTTATATATGTGTGTGTGTGTGTGTACATACATACATACATACATACATACACGCGCGCTTTCTCTCTGCTGGTTTGAAGGGTTGAAGGCCACTTGTGCGAATTGCTCATTCATGTGGAATATTTCAGAGACTTGCAGCCCGGGCTCTTGAAATATAACTTTTTGCTCCAAAATATTCTGTTGCATTGTTTTTCAGTCGAGTCCTATTCTCCGTAAACCTATAGACCGCAGCACGCCAGGCATATATATTGTTATGCGCCTGGTCGTGCTGATCCGTAAGATTATCTTGGCAAAGGTACTGGAGTGGGGTGCCAGTTCCTTCACCGATTTGTCTGACCTCTGCTATGAGCTTGCCAATCTTGGGTGATCCTACATGGTATAGCTTGACCGCTTCATTGACGTATACAAGCCCCTTCACCACAACAAGGTAGCGATCCCAAAGGTACATCAAGATAATTACCCCTCCTTCTCATACTTTCTAAAGAGTAGATGGAAAGTTTGACAAGCCCGACGAATAAGTTGTGTATTATATATAGTAAACATAGTACATTTGTGCTCACGTTTGAATGTCAAACAATAGGTAAAAAATGTATTTCCTGCTTAGAAATCCCAGAAAGTTTTTGCACTGCACTCTGGGTAACTGGGCAGGGACATGCAAACGAGTCCACAATGCATTGTCATGTTTTAATCCACTACCACTTTATACATGGATCCCTTTAGGCATATGCTCACTGTAATACACAGCTTTAAAGCATAGCAAAGAATGGATTATGCACAAGTCAGGAGACCAACCCAAAGATGGTTGTTGCGATCTTAAATGGATCTCATCAGTGTGGGGCTGGTTCCTAACATGTGCGTTTAGATTTTGTGTGAAGGTGTGAGTCCAGTAAATAAATGTAAAACAAAACATACAGTCAGGTCCATAAATATTGGGACATCGACACAATTCTAACCTTTTTGGCTCTATACACCACCACAATGGATTTGAAATGAAACTAACAAGATGTGCTGTAACTGCAGACTTTCAGCTTTAATTTGAGGGTATTTACATCCAAATCAGGTGAACGGTGTAGGAATTACAACAGTTTGTATATGTGCCTCCCACTTTTTAAGGGACCAAAAGTAATGGAACAATTGGCTGCTCAGCTGTTCCATGGCCAGGTGTGTGTTATTCCCTCATTATCCCATTTACAAAGAGCAGATACAAGCTCCAGTGTTCATTTCAAGTGTGCTATTTGCATGTGTTGCTATTAACCCTCAATATGAGATCCAAAGAGCTGTCACTATCAGTGAAGCAAGCCATCATTAGGCTGAAAAAACAAAACAAACCCATCAGAGAGATAGCAAAAACATTAGGTGTGGCCAAATCAACTGTTTGGAACATACTTAAAAAGAAAGAACGCACCGGTGAGCTCAGCAACACCAAAAGACCCGGAAGACCACGGAAAACAACTGTGGTGGATGACCGAAGAATTATTTCCCTGGGGAAGAAAACACCCTTCACAACAGTTGGCCAGATCAAGAACACTCTCCATGAGGTCGGTGTATGTGTGTCAAAGTCAACAATCAAGAGAAGACTTCACCAGAGTAAATACAGAGAGTTCACCACAAGATGTAAGCCATTGGTGAGCCTCAAAAACAGGAAGGCCAGATTAGAGTTTTCCAAACAACACCTAAAAAAGCCTTCACAGTTCTGGAACAACATCCTATGGACAGATGAGACTAAGATCAACTTGTACCAGAGTGATGGGAAGAGAAGAGTATGGAGACGGAAAGGAACTGCTCATGATCCAAAGCATACCACCTCATCAGTGAAGCATGGTGGTTGTAGTGTCATGGCATGGGCATGTATGGCTGCCAATGGAACTGGTTCTCTTGTATTTATTGATGATGTGACTGCTGACAAAAGCAGCAGGATGAATTCTGAAGTGTTTCGGGCATTATTATCTGCTCATATTCAGACAAATGCTTCAGAACTCATTGGACGGCGCTTCACAGTGCAGATGGACAATGACCCGAAGCATACTGCAAAAGCAACCAAAGAGTTTTTTAAGGGAAAGAAGTGGAATGTTATGCAATGGCCAAGTCAATCACCTGATCTGAATCCGATTGAGCATGCATTTCACTTGCTGAAGACAAAACTGAAGGGAAAATGCCCCAAGAACAAGCAGGAACTGAAGACAGTTGCAATAGAGGTCTGGCAGAGCATCACCAGGGATGAAACCCAGCGTCTGGTGATGTCTATGCGTTCCAGACTTCAGGCTGTAATTGACTGCAAAGGATTTGCAACCAAGTATTAAAAAGTGAAAGTTTGTTTTATGACTGTTAATCTGTCCCATTACTTTTGGTCCCTTAAAAAGTGGGAGGCACATATACAAACTGTTGTAATTCCTACACCGTTTACCTGATTTGGATGTAAATACCCTCAAATTAAAGCTGAAAGTCTGCAGTTAAAGCACATCTTGTTAGTTTCATTTCAAATCCATTGTGGTGGTGTATAGAGCCAAAAAGGTAAGAATTGTGTCGATGTCCCAATATTTATGGACCTGACTGTATTTCCTGCTCAGAATTCCAGAAAAACAGTTATTGCACTGCACTCTGGGTAACTGGGCAGGGACATGCAAATTAGTCCACAATGCATTTATTCCAATACCAGAATTATATATAGAAATGTATGCGTAATAACTTAAATTGTTAGTAGATAAAAGTGACATTTTAGCAACCTATGCGATCAGGTTCCACTCTTTTTTTGATGTGTAAACATTGTTTTTTCATATTTTTATGTTTTTTTTTTTTGGCTAAGATATCCCCAATTTCTATTTTACCGACCAACCGAGTTCTTGGGAAATATTGTTTTGTCTGTCTGATCCTGTTTGACCTTCTGAGGACCCAAACTATAGAATTAGTATGGTTGGCGTGTAAAGTAATAAGTCCTGACATTTGATGTGCGCCCTCATTTGGAATATGGAGGACAGTTTTGGGCATCAATTCATAAAAAGGCCATTTTAGAGCTGGAAAAAGTACAGAGAATCGAAACAAAACTAATAAGGGGAATGGAGGGGCTAAGTTATGTAGAAAGACTAACCAAATTACACTTATTGTCTCTAAAAAAAAAAGGCGTCTAAGAGGAGATATGATTACCCGATATAAATGTATCCACGGCCAATACAAGGCTTTGTCAGGGGAACCTTTTGGGCCAAGAGGTTTTCAACTGACAAGAGGACATTATTTGAAGTTGGAAGTAAAAAGATTTCACCTTAAAGAAAGAAAAGGGATCTTCACAGTAAGGGTGGTTAATCTGTGAGGGGGGTTAAATCCCATGATGCCTTGCCACAGAGATTGAATCCCATACACTGCTACAATTTTGTGGCTGCCTCTGACTGGCCACAGCTAATTTATTATTCATTTTATGCTGATTTTAGCTAGGCTTTTCAGGGGCGTTCCTTAAACTCAACTGAAGACATTTTGCAAAGTTTAGGGTAAATTTATTAATGTTTGTTTTGGGATTTCTTCATGCAAAACCTCATACACTACTAATTCTCCCTATCAGATGCTTCATAATCCAGGACATCTGTATACCTTTAAGTGAATAAAGTCTTAATGTCCTCTGTGCATGAAAAGAAAAACATATATATATATATATATATATATATATATAACATTTTTGTTTTTTCTTGTATTACACACCAATGTCCGCTCTCGCTACCGATTTACCATACAAGACAGGTGACCTCATTAAAGGGATATAGAAGGTTCCTTTATTTTACTAGGTATGTAATATCCCTGTGTATCTTTTTTTCCCGTTTTATGTACTTTATTTTACTAGGTATGTAATATCCCTGTGTATCTTTTTTTTACTTTTATGTACTTTATTTTACTAAGACGTGCTGCTAAGCTCTGTTTTTACTGCATAAAATCAAACAAATAGTCCCTTTCTGGGTATGTTCACTGCAGCACATTCATGCACAGACTCTGTAGGGCTTGATGTGTAGTGTCCTAGCCTATCAGGGATCACGTCTCAATAGCACATTGCACAATTTTGTTGAGTTGGTCACGGATTGGTTAGTAGGAGACCCTGCAAACTGATCACAGCAGAGTCTGTGTCTGCAGACGCTGCAGTGGGAGACTTTTATAAGGACTATTTGTTTAATTCTAGACCGTAAGACAGTTTATAAGCGCTTCTTAATAAAATAAAGTACGTGTCAGTAAATGGGTAACGGATATTATATACATTGTAACACCCAGGAACTATAAATATCCCTTTAATCGTTTTGGTGCAGCACAGTATATAGTTCCAAGTTATATTTGTCGGTGAATGTGACCCTTTAATAGATCTTTTGCATAGACATATTAGCTGGTTGGTATAATTTGATCCTATTACATTTTTATATTTTTGTGTTTGCCATTTGTAAATTTCCGAGTTTGTTTTCAGGCATCACAAAGTGTAACTTCATAAAACAAATCTTAGACTCCTTCCTATTACTTGGCATTGGCCACTGGTCACATAACATGATATGTCCATCCAAGACCTTGCTATTGGTGTTAGTGCACCAATATTTAATGTATTTGTAATTTTATAGTGCATTATTCAAGGTACTTTATTAAGCTGTGAAAGTGGCACATGAGGTGAAAATAAAGGTATGTGGAAGTTTTATGGATTCTGAATGCATCTGATGGAGGAGAATCAGAAGTGTATAAAGAAAAATTCCCCAAATAAACATGAACAAACTTATCCTAAAGTCTGCCAAATTTCTTCAGCTGAGAAACACCCCTGAAAATGCTAGCTAAATGAGCCTAGAATTCATAATTTGTTTTTGCCAATTGTAGCAATGTCTCTGCTTTTAAGTATCACGGGATGTGTAGTATTTTGTTCCCCCCGCAAGGAAGCCGCTCAGGCAGTGCTGCTCTGGATCTCTGCACTGTGCTTCTATTGGCTGGAAGGTCAGTATAATGTTAAAATATATATGCTTAGATGCAGTTTTTTTTATTATTATTATTATTGGTTAGTACCTGGTACCTTTGTAGGCCCTTCTGGGGGTGTGAAAAGCATGTTTTCTTTTTTAAATAAATCTGTATGTATATAAAATGAATCATTGTAATGTGTGTTTACAAAAAGGGAAACCTCCATATACCTTGAATAGGCCCTAGGCAAGATGGCTGTCTAGGGAAAACCAGATCTACTTGAGGAATCTGAGGAATTAGGGAGGATCCATTGTATGGGTTCAGGGCAGGGAGGAGTGGTGGGATTTCAGGGGGGGGGTGAAATGCTTGTTATTGTTTGTTGGTTGTACACAGAGTGGCACCGTACTGGTTTGTTGACATTCTGCGCCTGCAGGGCATCGCATGAATATTGTTTATATGGCGGCACAGCTAGTACATTGCTATTGTACTGACTTTCACTGGAATTAAGTAGTGTGTTTGCTATGCTAATCCAGTTGGTATTCAAGGCAGACATACTGGAGTGGGTTGCCATTTCCTTCTCCAGTAGGCCACAGCATACAGCTCCTGGTACTCCTAAATTGTCTCCCATCCAAGTACTGACCAGGCCCAACCCTGCATGGCTTCAGGGTGGTGTGACCTCTTGGTTCCCTGACTGAAATCAAACCCAGGTCACAGCGGTGAAAACCCCAAATCCTAACCACTGGACCACAAGGGAACCCCCTGCTATATTACACAGCTGTAAAGCATAGGATAGATCGTGCACAAGTTAGGAGACCTAATCACAGATAGCACTGTTTCAATGTTAACTAGATCTCCTCATTGCAGCTGGTTCCTAACTTGTGCTATGGATTGTTTGGGAAGGTTATTAACCACAACATTTAGTTTATAGTGCGCAAAAGAGCGATAGAAGCCTCCACCGTACAGATTACAGTAAGTAACTCGTACATTTGTGTTCACTAAAAGATAGATTAAATGTATTCCCAGAAATAGTTATTGCACTGCACTCTGGGAAACTGGGCAGGGACATGCAAATGACCCTGCAATGTGTTTTTTTTTTTTTGTTATGTTTTTAAATATACATAGGATGAAAGATTCTTGTGGGGTTAAAAAGCATTTTATTGACCTAAACGATCAATCCTAAAGATGGCTAATCATCTGTACTTTATAACCGCACTAAACCTGCTCTCCAGGGATTCACAACTGCTAAAGATTTACTGCTGGCTCCTAACTTTGTCACTATTATACGTGTCTTTCTTTTATAAAAATGTGTATATATACTAGGACCATTCTCTGGCACTTAACAAAAGTATCACTGGCCCCTTAGTATTCTGGGTGGTATGCATTTGTTGCCCCCTGGTATAACTAAAAGGTTAGGAGCCAACAGTAACATTTCAGTTGTTGTGGCTTCTAGGATTTGTAAGCTCAGATTTAATACTTGACTGAAAAGTGCACGTTTTGGTGAAATGCATTGTGAACTAATTTGCATGTCCCTGCCCAGATTCCCAGAGTGCAGTGCAATAAGTATATCTGGGAATTTTGAGCAGGATATACATTTTCAACCTATTTTCTTGACATTCAAATATGAGCATAAATGTACTATTTATTTACCCTGTAAGGATATTCTGCAAACCCCAGACATATGTTTCGGCCTTAGTTTGGCCTCATCGGTTTGGTGTAGCTGAACTCCTTAAGGCATAGTGAGCAAGGAGTCCACGACTAAGCCCTAAGTTCAGGTTAACCCTACTGACAAGGTATAACTAAGGCTGAAATGTACCTGTGGGGTTTGCTGTTTCTCCTGTTCAGGGTAGACTTGCCTGGTATTTTGGGGCTGGATCAGACTGATACTACAGGATATTTCTCTCTGTGAAGGGCACAATTGGCTGAAAGATTCTCCCCTCAATGGGTTATCATGTCCATAGGGTTAACCTATTGATGTTACTTCCTTCACCTCTAATTGTTTTTTTGTCGCTTAGAGAAGCTACTCTGAGAACTTTGTGATGGGGACTGTTGAGGTTTCCAGCCAGACACCACATGTAAACAGTCTAACAGCTGTCACTTGATCTTTGTTTGGCCGTTGCAGTGTTTTCTTTTGATAACATTCCCGTATAGCTAATTCCCAATGTTTGCACTTCTCACATGAATGCAACGTGAGCGGTCTCGGGCAGAGCCCTTGTGTGTTTTTGTTATGTACGTGCTTTTTATTACCTGTTCTAGTAAAGTTCTGCGTAGCAGAGCTGAATACGATCACTGATACAGCAGAGCTATCAGTCCGTTCTATTTAGAGAGGGATAAAGCAATGTCTTCAAAGTGTGACATCTACTTCTTGACTGATTCTCGTCCTTGCCTGGCTCTCACCATCCTCTTCCAATCCATGACCCAACCTGGTGCCCTCACTCTTGTCTCTCACTATGTGCCTGGCACTGTATTTCTCTCCCTTTCTTCTTCCTCTCCTCCTTTTGCTCCCCCCCCCCCCCCCTCCACCTACTTGGAAGGTTTCCATGATTAAATGCACTTTTTGGTAATATATTTAGACATGTAATTAAATACTTAAGTAGATTATTATTTATATTAAACATAAGGAATCTTACGCATTTTTAAAGCAGAAGTGGGCAAGGTCAGTCCTGTTGGGCCATTCACAGACCCTTCCCCCCAGTGTCACCGTATCACAGGCCCTGTGTAATGCTCTCCCTTTTTCTCTTGCAGGTGTACCTTCCGTTTTCCAAGCACAGTCATCAAGATCCAGTTCACGGCTCTGTATAAGGAGGAGGAGGATACCAAACCCTCCCTGCCGCCCTCACCAGTGTATCCTCGCATTTCACCCCTGAAAATCCATATCCCAGAGCCAGATCTCCGAAGCCTCATCAGTCCCCTCCCATCACCCACTGGGACCATCAGGTAAGAGGTCTTGCAGATAAGGTTTCTGCTGAGGATCAGGGAGTAGGAATATGTGATCCCAAAGGTCTATCTACGTTCCCCTGTTTTTACCAATCTCTAATCTAACACCCGCTGCTTATATCGCACACACATTATATGGAGTCATTCTATACACACTCCTAGAGCTGCTGACACAGTTTAGCTACCAAAAGAAATAGTGCACTGGGTATGGATTTTTACCCTTTACTAACCTTGAAGCCAGCAGCAGGATAATACAGAGATCTACAGAGCAGTGTCTGACTCCTCCTACTTCTTTCTACAGTACAACACCTCTAATGATTCCTTCCTGCACAAACTGCCATCATTAATTGTTACATTGTATTAAAATGTATTAGCTGCCTGTGATTGGCCAAACCAAATTATGAATGTTATGCTAATTTTAGCAGGGCTTTTCAGAGGTGTAAACTCACAAAAGCTGCTGCTTGTAAACATCAGGAGGAAGTTGTAAATATTTATTTTGGTATTTTTTTTTAATGCAAGAATGCTTCATAATCCATGAAACTTAGATATGCCTGTAAGTATACCTGGGTAAAGCCGCTACACAATGACACAACTATAACATTAGCTTCTATTTTGTATTATCACAGTGGTCAGTTATGTTTTTTCCCTATACAGTCTTTTGAGGAACTACACTATAAAAAAAAAAAGAAAATCTATCCTATCTATTAAATAGTACATCTGTGTTCACATTTGAATGTCTAAAACAAGTTTAAAAAAATCCTACTTCCAGCTCAGAGTTCCTAGAAATCAGTTATCACACTGCATTCTGGGAAGCTGAGCTGGGACATGCAAATGTGCCCACAAATGCCTCGCTCTTAAATCCATAGCCATTATCAAACATGGTTTCCTTTTAAGCTTATGCATGCTTTATTACAGTTTTAATGCAAAGCCAAGGTTGGATTAAACACAAGCTGAGTATCCTATCCATGTACAGCCGTTTCCAGCTTACTGGCTATCATCAGCATGGAGCGGGATCCCAGCTTGTGTTGTGGAAATTATGAGAGGTAGTTCATCACAACAATCATTTATAATATGGGGGGCAAAAGAGCGACAGAAGCCTCCACTGTACAGTAAATACATATTACATCCGTGTTTACATTTGTATGTCTAAAACAAGTTAAAAACCTGCTTCCAGCTCATAATTCCAAGAAAAATACATTATTACAGTGCATTCTGGGAAGCTGAGCCGGGGCATATTCTCTGTGCGTATATGCTGCAGTTTGCTTTTTTTCTCTGTACATTATATATTCTGCAGTGGCGTCCTGTGCTGCAACGTTTCACATTCGGAGTCCCTCTTCTCTGCTGTGCACTCTCCGAATTTGGACGGAGTTTGTCCTCCCTCGCTTTGATTGGTTGCCATGGGAAGCCTGGTCTCTCATTGGTTACCAGAACAGACTGGTTATTGTTGGGTGGAGCTGCGTTTTTTCTTTTTTTGGAAAGTTTCCCTTCCCATCCCTGGCCCCAGACACAGCTCTCGCTGGTCTCCTACTCGGGCCTCACAGCATTAATTCTTTTTCTCTATGTGCTGGGCACAATAAAGTGCTTCTACAGCAGATCTTCACAACTACTTGGAGTCAAGACTCCTAAGGTTTTACTTCTGGTTCCTTACTTTTTGGGTGCTTCTTCATACCTCTATACATACCCTCTGGTGGTCTGTTTGGCTTCTCAGTACTGTACCTATGTTTGGGATACATTCCTCATCCTCTGTTCTATTGTGTTTTGCTACCAACCTTTGCATGATGTACCCCAAACTCTTCATGATTTGCCCCCTTCCATCAGTGTCCTGAATCTCAAACCTTAGCATGGTGTGCACTTTCCCCTACCACGCCACAACTTTAATTATGATGGCGCAACACCTGGTCATATGAACAAAAGTGTCTGCCCCCTGTAAATCATGCACAAAGTAGTCTCTGTGGTACTAGATGTACTAGCCCATCAGTTTTGGATGCACAATTTTGTTTGCATGACCAGGAGGTGCGCCATCGTAATAAGTCGGAGAGTGGTAGGGGAAGTGCACACCATGATACTATTTGGAAGGTTAGAGCGCTTGTTGATAAAATTGTTTGTATATGGAAATATTATTCCACCAATCAGTGAAGCTGTCATCTATACCATGTAGTGTCATTCAAAATGTATGTATGTTTTTTTTTTGCTCTTTCACGCCATGACAAACACTTACAGTGAGGTAAATGGCCCTTTAAGATACATAGGCCCTGTGTCGTATTGGGCTCTTTGCACTGTTGACTTCCACACCCTCCATGATGCCTGGAAGTGACCAAGCTTTTCTGTAGCTTTGAGTGATCACCATTTTGTATCTTTCGCTAGTGTTCCCAACTCCTGTCCTGCAAGTCCTCGCGGCGCTGGCTCATCTGGGTACAGGTTCAGTCGTAATATTGCATCTGAGCTTCAGCTGGCAGCAGAGTATGCAGCAAAAGCAGTGACCGAGCAGCAAGCCGAGACTTCTGGAGGTGACAGTCCCAAGGTACGCAAGGTCTGAGGGATAAGAACTGGGGTTGAAGGTTTTGCCATCTCTCTATGGGATATAAATAATCTTCTCAAGTGGAGAGGATGACTTCATTAAAGGAAAGGGGGGAAGTTTGTGTGACTTCTGAACTTGTGCACTGGTTGGCTATCTTACGCTCATTGGGACTGCCTTTAAGATCCAGAACATAAGTGAGATACTAAATATGACATACTACATGTTCTTCTAGTTTTGCATTGATTTTAATATTTTAAGTGCAAAAAGGTTCCTCAGTAACCTATCTGACTCTGTCAATATCATCAGTAGTCCTAGTTGTAAAGTGTTAGGGTCTCCTTTAGCCTATTTGTTCCTTAGGCCCAGCTGAGTAGGTCTTGGGATGAGTACCACCAACCTAGAGCAGAGTAAACGGAGATATAATTCTGTTTAGTTTACGTACCTTAGGAACTAGACCCTCTCAACTAATGAAAATTGAAAGGAGGGGAAATATTTATTGGCAAGAATGCTGAATAAAAATACATAGTACTTGAAGAGGAACTGTATTATAACCTCACTGTGATCCCAAAGGGGCATCTCCTAAACTGGAAGGCTTAACACTGTTATTGCCCCAAATCTAGCTCAGAGCCCTGGACTTTATAATGTAAATAGTTTGCATCAAACAGATGTATCATGTTAGTGATATGTAACAATCCAGTAAAATAAGTCACAAAATTGAGATATTGGAAAAGTATCCAAGGCATAAACAGAATGTTTTATCCATGACTGCATATCGCAGGATATAATTGCTTGTAATTTAAATTAATAGGTATCGCAAGCAATCCCATAATGCCTTCATTAGAAGTACAGAGATAGTAATGTCCCACCGATAATCATGTTTAGAGGTATAAACAAATATTGTATATTTAGTATATTTTTTTTCATATGGACTGTATTTGTAATATAGCAATTTTATGTAAATTCACATATTTGTTTTTTCCTCCGCCCACAGGATGAGTCCAAGCCCCCATATTCGTACGCTCAGCTCATTGTCCAGGCCATTTCGTCGGCTCCAGACAGGCAGCTCACGTTGAGCGGTATCTATTCCCATATCACAAAGCATTACCCTTATTACAGATCTGCAGACAAAGGCTGGCAGGTGAGGTTATGACAAAAAGGGCATATATAGTGTATTATGCTAATTAATGACCATCGAAATGCAATAGAAATTGAGTCCGATTCTGGCATCGGAGGTCAGAAGAGTGCTTAGTGTTTTCACTTACACAATTTTGCTGTGTCATTGCACGATACTGAGGTGCAGAGCTGTCCAAATTGAAGGTTAGAAATTATGTCCTCTGCAATCGGCTTAAAGGTATCTTGAAGTTTCATGGATTATGAATGCATCCGATGTAGGAGAATCAGTAGTATATGAAAATCTACCAAGATAAACATGAATAAACTTACCCTAAAGTTTGCAAATTTCTTCAGTTTTTAGGCAGTTGGTTTTGAAAAGAAACGCCCTGAAAATCCATGCTAAATTAGCATAAAGTTCATAATTAGTTGTGGCCAATCAGAGGAAGGTACTACAATGTATCAGTTTCCTTCTCGCTCGCCGAGACAGGAGGCAGCCGTGATACTGACAGCTAATTGACTTGGACACCGCTCCGCACAGCTCATTGGCAGGACACTCTGCCTACATAGGTTCTTTGGAGGTGGGGCTTACACAAGTCATTTCAAATGGACTTTGCATTACAAATATACAATATTCCTCAATAAAATTATTTGATATGAGACGTCCAATCATACGAACTTACACACAAGATATCCTACAAATGGTCAAATACCTTTAAAGTAACATAACAGAGGATCCAAATATAGTATAATATTGAAACTATATCAATTTATTGTTTTAAAAAAAAAAAAAAAAATATATATATATATATATATATATATATATATATATATATATATATAAATTGTTACATTTATTTTATTTTTTAAGTGAAAATAATCCCAAAATAAATATTAATAATCTTAACCTGATATTTGTAAATTTCTGCAGTTTATGGCAGTTGATTTTGAGAAGGAATGCCCCTGAAATCCAAGCTAAATTAGTATAAAATGCATAATTCATTGTGACCAATCCGAGGCAACTCGAACATTGTTGCATTGTCTAGGGAATTGGTCTCTGCAACAAAGCAACATGGGATGTGTAGTATTTTGTCTCAAGGAAGCAGCTCGGACAATGCTGCTGAATCTCTGCATTGTGCTGCTTTTGGCTTGAAGGTTAGTATAGGGTTAATATGTACTTTTCTATTGGTTATAACGAGATGCCTATGTATGCACCTCTGTGGAAAACATTTTTTTTTAAATAAGTCTCTGTAAAGTCTATAAAATAAAATAAATCAATGTAATGTGTGTTTGATATAAGCCGGATGTGTTAGATTAGAATTCCAGATGCCTTTTATTCAGCTGTAGTGAAGATTGGAAAAAATATTTGATAAGTCCGTTCATTATCTGTTCTGCACTGACATGTGACCCAGCGGGGGATGATCAATTTTTTTTTTGATCTTTGCAGAATTCAATTCGTCACAACCTGTCTCTGAACCGATATTTTATTAAAGTGCCGCGTTCCCAGGAGGAGCCGGGAAAAGGCTCTTTCTGGAGAATTGACCCTACGTCCGAAGCCAAACTAGTGGAGCAGGCATTCAGAAAGCGGAGGCAGAGGGGCGTCTCCTGCTTCAGGACACCTTTTGGGCCTCTCTCCTCTAGGTAAGTCTCGTTGGGCTGCATGTTATGTTGACACTATAGAGATCAAGAGAATTTGTAGTCTCGTGGTCCTTCATTCTGCTTATGGCTCCAAGGACCACTGTAGATAAAGTATTATGTTTACATTACTCTGTAACTTGAGGGGGAGGTTTAGTCTGCGGGCTTACTCGTCCGTGGAGTTCTGTTGTCAAGTGTGCTGTTTAGGTAGACAATCTTTCAACAGAACGAAATAGAAATGTTATCTGAATATTGTTTCTCCCACTCCTGCCGTATTAATAATCCTTTTAGCAACAAAGGCCAGATGTCTATCATCATTAACAATCTGCAACGTTGAATACAAATGGAAGGCTATGTAAAACTTTTTGAGCACTGTCAAGTCAGGTTCTACAAGAGCATAATAAAAGTATCGCACTTCATTGGTCCTTTTTAAAGGAACTATTAAGGCGAAAAAAATAGTTTTCCATAAATGTTTTAACTAGATTATTTGTATCCTCAGTGTAATTGATATCAAATGTACATATCACTTACTTTTAAGAAGCCCCCATTCTTGTGCCTTTTCCTTTCTTTCTGTTCTCTCTCATGAGATAAGCCACCTTGCACTATTGTGACCGAACACCACTCCCACAGATAAGGGAATTTACACAACGGTGTCTCATGCTTCTAAGAATCAGCGAATAGCTTGTGTCTGAGCATCATTAGGCACTGGCAATGTGAAGCTCATCCCCTGTATGCGTGGTAGTTGGTCAAAACTTCATTATTTTCTCACACTTCACCCTCCATCACAATACAATATTTTTTCAAACGTTTCACTGACCTACCTCCCCAATTACCCCTTAGGATGAGATGACAGCTTTCTTGTGAGCTTACAATCTATTTCAATGTATGTGTAAAAATGTGCTATCTTATTTATATTAAACTATTTTTTGTGTGCTTATTGTACTCCTAGAACTATAGAAATAAGAAAGAGTCAGTGGTCCCTCTTAACACGATTAACAGCAAGTACATGTGGTCTCTTTTAGGAGTGCTCCTGCATCCCCTACTCATCCTGGCCTGATGTCCCCTCACTCCAGTGGCCTGCAGACCCCTGAGTGCCTGTCTCGAGAAGGCTCCCCTATTTCTCATGATCATGACTTTGGCTCCAAGCTGGCATCTGTGCCAGAATACCGGTATACCCAGAGTGCACCAGGTAATTACACTTTGCTCTGTATGTGCAGAGCTTGTTGTGTGTGCTGTGTAACAGTGTGTGTGAGATGTCACTTTCTGTCTCCCAGGATCGCCAGTGAGTTCTCAGCCTGTTATCATGGCACTGCCTCAACGCCAACCCAATTTTCTGACAAAGCCGTTGACTTACATGCCTGCGTCAATTATGACATCACAGCCCACAGGGCATGCAATCCACGTGGTGCAGCAAGCCCCCACCGTCACTATGGTGAGAGTTGTGACAACATCAGCCAACTCTGCTAATGGATACATAATTACCAACACGGCACCAGCGTGCACCACTCAAGAAATACACGGAACATTGTTGGACGGGAACTCCGATGCCAGAGGTAGGTGAAGGCTCCTTGTGTATGTATTGGTTATTTTGGCTTGAGTCGGGATATGATAATACTCAAATCCAAATCTGAGATTTTACAGTCCAGTCTATTACTCCCCCTAGGTTCAACATCTAAATGCTGTCCAATATATGGAAAGAACAATATTTCTAATGTTGGAAATGTAATGCTGCATACCTTATTCTGATTAGTACCACCCCAGTTACAAAATCAGTTTATTCAGACAGTGTAAGGGCAAATTAGAGGCAGTTAAAAACCTCTAATTTGAAGCTCTCATATCTCAACTAATTTAGCAGCAGTTTTAAAAAGGAATGCACCTTTTCTCTGTGCTTTTTCTACCTTCCAAGGTAGAGCTTAGTAGCAGTTTAAATTCTCTAGAAATGGTTTATAGTCTTCAAAGGACCAATGCAGTGCATTTACAAGTAAATATCATGTTTGTTTGGCTTTGTCTTAAAAAAAAAAAAAAAACAGTATGCAGTTTAAAATAAAAGATAATACTTTTTTCTTACTATCGAATTTGTCGGTTTTCCCCCAAGCTGCTTATTTTCACCTGCCTCTGCCTATCATGGAGGTGTGGCCAGCTCTGCCTGGAGGTTGGACTAAAACAAGGGGCCAGTCAGACTCTGGCTCATATTGTGCATGCTGAGTAAAGCTTGATGGGGCATTTATGTGCGGCCTATGGGGCAGATACAAGAAGGTTAAAAAACGTCTTCTGTCACTGAAGACCGTGGGGGCTGAGTTAATGTCATGGAGTGAGGCCAGTGACTTCATAGCCCAGTGATGGTCCAGCTCCCAGGTAGAACTGGCCACGTGACCCGACAAGGCAGACAGGGAGGAGAAGAAAAGCTGCTCTGTTTGAAGAGAACAAAACTATATAAAAATAAATAAAATTAATAACTTATTTATTTTAAACTGCATACTGTTAAATAGTCTGTCCAACATATACATGGGCTTTACTTGTCAATACATGGTTCCATTTCTTACTATAAAGTTTTTTGTTTTATATAATGGACAAAATGTTTGTAGAAAGGAAATAAGAATAAATACTACATATATTATGATTACTTTTTATATGCAATTATGTTTTTTCATTGCATTCTTTTTTTTATTTTTCTTTGCACCCACAGTTGTAGGTGATACACTTCCATTGTGCAGTATAAACTCTCTGCATTCATTTTGCTCCCACTTTGGGAAGTAGATCAGCAAAAAAGAAAATGTTTTCTGTACAGATTTCACTGCAACATAATTAAAATGTAATGAACACATTTATTGTCTTTAAAAAAAGATTTAGCCTTTTTTTTTTTTTGAGTTTTTCTTCCTGTAATAAAGGAAATGTACAAGTAACCGTGTCTCTTTTGTAGGTGGTCAAGAGGAGAAGAAGACCATCACATTTGCAACTATCCCCACCCTTTCCACATCTAGCAGAGTAATTCAGACTGTAGCCAGCCAGATGCCGCAAACTGTCCAAGGGCAGACTGTTACAATCCTGCAGCAAGCTACGCCAGTGACACTTGGACAGCACCAGCTGCCAGTGCGAGCAGTGACACCGAATGGGAAGCATATGCTGACCACTAATAGTATGGCTGGAAACACATATGGTAAGAACACCTGTCTGTCCTCTCCTGCATCACATATGGTAACAACTGTTCACCCCTCTACTTCATAAAATAAGATTTTATATTCTTTCCTGAAAGAAATTAATGTGTATTACTTTTTTCCAAATGCTTTTGGGCAGGTAAATGGACAAATAATGTGTAATTAAAAAGATATATTGTACATAAACCAAGACTGTTACAAGGTAGGTTTAAGATAAACATCAGACAATAAGGATAACCATTACATTTACAAGAAGGAAACGTATATGACTTCTACAGTGTGATATAAAGATACATTTTGTGATCATGTTGCTAGATTCCTGAGGCCAAACAGCTTTTGTTATCTATTCTCTCTCGCACAGACGGTCTCCTGTTTAATGAAGAAGGATCTCCCCTGTATATTCAAGCCTGTTGGCTACTTTTCCCAGATATTACAGTTTTTTTTTTATTGGTGGGGGTGACTGACCAATATATGAAATACACCATTTCAGTAACCAAGTACTAACAGTAGAGCGATATACAATTACACTTATTTATTTTTTATAAAATTCACTTATTAAGGTCATAAAGTTTAAATATTACCACTCTAAAGCCATATTTCGCAGTCAGGTCAATTAGGAGGGTGTCTTGGCACTGCCAGACACTTTTGCAGTGGCTGTATAATTTACCTCCCAGGGCAACAGCTTGTGGCTCGTTAGTCTCTTCCCTTTTTTAGCATCGATCTGTCTTTTTACGACACCATGTCGTACATAGAGGCTTCAGTTTGCGCTATGAAAGGTTACTTGTAGTCGGGTGCAGCTAGGACTAGATGGTTAAGCTCGGTTTTCGGAGCATAAAGGCTTGTTCATAGACCAGGGTTTTGTTGATCAATCGAGGAAGCTGCAGTCTTTGTCAGGTCAGTAGGAGGCATGGCCACTGAGCTGTAATTGGGCACAAATTTACAGTAGTAGCCTGCTGTGGCTAGGAAAACTATGACTTTTTGCTTGGTCTGCCTGGTGGGTCTACCTGGGCTGGCTCAGGACAGATCTTCCTACTTCCTCCTACCCAATACCCAGAGTACTGCACTTCTCCATTCCCAAGCTAGCACTTCTCTTGCCTAATAGTAACACTTGCCCCGGTCAATGTTTTCCAAGACCATAGCAATGTGCTGCAGGTGGTCACTCCAAGTCTCCCTAAATGGGTGATCCGAGAGGTGTGACCAGATCAAGTCGAAAATAGCTGCTGATATAGGTCTAGTACCATTTGAATTTGATGCCCCTTCCTCTTGGTCCTCGGTAGCCGTCTGGCCATATGACCGAAGGGCTCCAGAATTGGTACATTGGTACATTAAATGGAGATCTTTTTGATGTTCATCCAGCTTAACTATATATATGGTGTTATTCAATTTCCTTCTGATACAATGGTGTCTGTCCCACAAAACATTGGATCTCGGTTTGGATACAGGTATTAGAACTTTTTTCCTGGAAGAAACTCTTTGGCACTGGCCTCCGTCGTACCAGACCTTCAGTTTAGCTTGAGCAGCCAACAGATTATCGAGTAGCGTAATTTACCATGGTATTTCTTGACAAAAAGACTGAGTTTAGCCATTGGGCTCACAATATCTGGCCACACATTGAATAGGCAGGGATAGTAAGGGGGCCTGGTTCCTCACTTGGCGCTGACCAGTATATCAAGTGTTAAGGTAGTTGATAAAACAGACATGCTCGGCCAGTTGAAGGCCTAAATCTTCCCGATGAGAATCTGTCACGCAGTGCAGCAACCCACTCTCTCCCACAAAGCTGTCGATCCCTAAAATGATTGTAGCTTGGATCCCAGCTAAATAGGGGCATCCGATTCAACTCCCATTTTTTTTTCAAGCACCTAACTTGGAAGCCGTTAGGAGTTCGCCAAATGATACCAATTGAATAGCAAATTAGTTTGCAACTCGTTTACAGGCTCGATGCCTCCCATTGCAGGTCTCGCAATGAGCCCCTTTTATTATTGATTTTGTATTGGGATTGAAAGCGATGTCCAAGATCATACTGAAATCCAAGAGATTATATTAGGGTATCAAGGGAGGATGTATAGATGGAGAATAATGGAAATGTAACACTTGATTACTCAACATGTACCGCTTGTTCTCCATCAACTCATTATGTATTCTTCACTTCAAGGGAGTATAGAGACAAAAGTTACAAAAAGTTTATAACTCACATAATTCAGCAGAAATTTTAAAATGGAAATTATCAACAGGATTTTCCACCTTCAATGTCCTTAATAATTAGCTGGACTGAGGGAGAGGATTTCATTCATCCGTTAAAACTGTTGATTCAACCTACTGAAGGAGGACTGTGCACCCCATTTTACCAATATGTGGTTTAAAGCAAATCTGTTAAAATCATTTTTATAAAAAATATTTTGTTGCATTTAATGGCATATTATGTTGAATAAATAAGGTAACTATGTACAATATTATTTTCCATTCTTGAACCATTTGATTTTTCCATGTTTGGTTCTGACCATGGCCTCTTGGTTCACATAAATATTCCTCAGTAGGTGAATGAGATGATCTGGTACTCCCATCTCTTTAAGAACTTGTCACATTTTGTTATGATCTCCTCCGTCAAAGGCTTTCAAATAGCCCGTAACTGCTGCTGTATTGCAGTGTGTAAAGGCTAGGATTGAATTGAGCAATTGTAACTTACAGTAGCCCGTAATGGAGGACATAAGTAAATTTTGCTTTTCAATTGGTGTCTCTTTGCGGGCTACAAACAGGTTACATCCTTTATTTCCTTGCGGTCGTTAAAACCGGTCCTTACTGCCCATTGAAGCCTTTGATCTTTCACGTCCGCAAGAGATCAGAGCGCTAAAATCGCAAACCACTATTAAAATTGCTACAATTCCCCAAGCCCACAAATGTTTTCACACCCGTAAATGGCAAGTCTCAAGCTTGCAAATCGGCATTCAAAAACATCTTTGTTTCATTTTGGGGTTATATCGATCTTGGGAATCAATGAGTTAACACATATCAGGCCACCCACATGGACTAGAACCGTTTTGGCATTGATTTTTATTATTTTGTGGTTTTGCGAGTCTGATCGCATATTGGACCCCCAAACGCTAATTGATTGACATGTAACCTCCATGTTTTACTGCCGTCATGATGACGGTCTCATTTTCTATTGGCTGTTTCTAAATGGGTAGTTACAGCCTTGCTCAATTGATCATGTTCCCGCCCTGAAATGCTACATACGATGGCATGGTTTACAGTTTCGTCTTTCAGCCTGTAACTTGCGGGCTTGTTCAATTGGATAGCACCAGAATTGTAGCAGAGTTTGAGATGCAGGCTTCATATTGAATCAGGCCCTTTAGTGGGACGTTGCATGTTTTATTCATAACATTGCACAAAGGGTTATCTTTAAAAAAAATGAAGTAATGCAGGAGTAGATCAAGTGCAAGATATTTTCCTCTTCTTTTTAATTCTGAACTTTACAATAAGAAGGTCATGATCTGACCAGCAGTTAGCTGCAGGGTGCGTGTGTATCTTTCTCTTGTTTTTATATTATAACTTTGTCTTCCAATAAAAAATAAATGATTTTGCAGCATGTAAGAGTATGTTTTGTTTACGAAAAAGTAAAAAAAAAATAATCCTAGCTGGATTTATGGTTGCAAATTCATTAGGCCGGCAGGAAGACCCAGTCTAATTTATTTTATTTTGTGTTCCTTTTTCCAGCTATCACCAACCCACTGCAACTTCTGGCAACTCAGGCCAGCTCCTCTCCTCCTGTTGCAGTAACCAGGATTATTGAGCCAGAGAGATCTAAAACACCCCCAGGAGAACCGGAATTCAAGAGAGCTCGCCTGGAAGAGAGCGGCATGGCACAAGCGGGCGTCATCACGTCAACTGCGACGCAAGCTGATGGGAGCGGAGAATGAGAGTAGATACAGAATACAAATGGATTAGGACAAATCTGCAGGTCCTTAAATGGACCCCTCAGATCCAATGAAACACAAGAACCACCAGCCTGGATGAACTTACCATGCTGGATATGGCGCTGATTGGACAGATATATCTTGCAACAGCAAGATGTCCCCAGGGCCCTGCCGGTCACTGCTCAGGAACCCAGTGCCTTAACCCTTCCCCTGCTGGAGATGCAGACTGTATCATAGGTCTCTCCAGCACTGAGAGGATTAAAAGTCAGTTACACATACTAATGACTCATGAGATGGTGCCTTTAACAAGAGAAGTCACATTAATAACACAAGAGTGTTCGAGGTGGAGGTATTCTCAAGGTGGTGGTGTGCAGGCTAGCACTGTTCCTGGAAAGGGGTGGGGGCCAGGGTGGCATTTTTTTTTTATTATAAAGTTAACATAAAAGGCAATGTGCAAGTTGGAGGTGGAGCAGCGAATGTTCTCGGTTGTGTGGGTTGGTGGACGTTTGCAGGATGGGGAAATTCTTCAGTGAAGTAAAAGGCAGCTTGATGAAAACCACCATTACCGGTGTGTAAAATTGTGGTGAGGCCGAGTGCATGGAGCCTGCAGCCACTAGCTATAAACTAGCTCTTTGGACTTTGTAACATGATGTTTGGCAGTTGAGATATTGGCACAGGTCAAAAAAATATATGTGCTCAGATCGATGCTCAGTGCTGCTGTAGAGTACCTTTCGAGTACTTCTGTTCTGTAATGGGCAACAAGCTTGGAGAACATCCTGCAAACACTAATTCTGGTTCCTCCCCTCCGTTTTGACTCATTTTGTCCTTCAAACCAATTGTTTGTAAAGGTTGTGAAATTTTAATTAAGGCAGAGTTTGGTTATAAGCAAGAAAATTTGAAATAACTTTAACTTTTTTTTTTAAAGTTAATTTCAGAATGTAGCCAGGGACTGTCTGTGAGACGGTAAATTTTCTCTTTTCTGGATAAGTTGTGTAAAATCAGATCCTGATTACGTTTGGAAAATGTCTGACAGCTTGATGTGATTGATATTCGTGTTTTGCAGTAAGTGCTGCCCCTGCCATTTGGTGGTTTGTTATCTAGAGTTGGTATCCTTTCTACCCTTATCTGTTGGTTACCTATTCCCAATGGCAGATGTTATGTAGCTGTTGGCACTGCAGCCCCTCAGACTACATACTGGTTGTGGGATAGAGAGCTGCTCTGCATTGTAGGCATTTTGCTCCAGTATTAAATGTAAGATTAAATTAATCTTTTTTTTTTTCTTTAATAAGTAGGTCGGTTTTACACATAAATAACATCTGTGCCCCTTGAAATTCTGACCCTTCTAAGGTCTTGATGCTACGAATATGGGATTCTGATATTACCTTGTGTAACAGAGACATGGTTAGCAGCTCCTTGGATGAGTAGATTATAAGACTGTAGCTGTTTCTTTAACCATCACGTTTTCCCAAAACCTTCGTAATCTTATTTCACTTCTAATATGTTGCCATGGAAATGGAAGATTATATTTTTGTATTCAGCTTTCATCAATTTCCTACGTAGTTGGGTAGTGTCGAAAAACTCTTATTTAGTTGTCCTTTTTCATGTTTATTCCTAGAAGAATCTCGTAGTTAGAATATTAAACTCTGGGCTTTTTTTTTTTTTTGCCTCCCAACCTCAAAGGGATCACAAGAACGATACTGGCTTCTCAGCACGATACATACATGTACACCCAGCGCTCAGTCTGCGTGTGACGTCTTTTATTGCGTGGAGTGACGGACCCTTTTCCAGTCACGGATTAAGCACAAGATTTAAACATTAACAAATTTGGTAGATGACCAGGTACAACATTTTGTTAAGTGTGGATGCCCATCTAGATGGATCACAGATGGAGAAAGGTTGGATGACCATCAATATGAGCATGACTCCAAGCTCATGTGGACAAGCCTCAATTTGTTGTCCATTCTAACTGCATAAACAATTTTCCACCTAAAAAGTGTATTACCAAAGTTTGATTTGAATTGCAAAATGTATTTAATTCACTGACTTCTGGAAATAATCTTAAGAATTCGTTGTTTCTATCCATGATCTTGAACGTCGGCATCCTGAGAGTAGGAAGAGCCCACAACTGTTGGCCATATTCAGAGCAGTGACCTTGCATCACTAACACTTTACCTGTAAAGTACTCCTCCACGTTTGCAGCTACCGATAACACAAGCTATTAATCTAAGCTTCATCTGAAATACTACTAGCTCTCCTGATACTTTTGGACTAATGGTCTGAAAGGGTAACCGAAAGCGTTTTGACTAATGGTGTCACATTTCTGATTTAATGATTAACCCTATACTAGCTAACTCATTACGAGATTTTCTTCCACCACCCCCTGGCAGCAAAATGTTCACTAGCGACTTTTGGACAATTCCAGGTTTGACCTGATCACTCATTGATATCGAGGGACAGACACATGGCCGGAGCATTTTCCCACCGCCCAAACTGAGGAATTCATATGACTAACCATTTATGTACCAGCATTTCTTTTTTTGGGGGTAGAATATTGTCAATGGCACGTGCAGAGCTGACCATTCAGACTTTTCATCCATTTTAAACTATTGTTTGAGATCATAGGTCTGATAAATGTGTATTATAAATCTATCCAATGGTAGGAGTGCTACTCTACTGGTTATTTATTTTATTATGCTAGGTGGACCTTGCACCCGCTGATCACAGATTCAGTCAATCACAAATGGAGAAAGCAACACGTGTATCTAGATATGTACGACACCAGGACAGGGAAAGAGCAAATGAAGCTATATGTATATTTTTTTTATTTAAATTGGAAAAATCAGGAAAGGAGTTATTTCTTATTTTTTTCCATGAAGTAGCAATTTCTAAATTCTGATCATTTTAACACTATCCTAAATAGACCAATCAAGATTCAGATGTTTGGGGGTTGATGGAAGGCGAATTATTAGTTAAATTCACACGTTCTTGTTGGCAACATGTAGTGTCTGAGGAGCTCTGGCGGAAGGAAACAAATGAGCCACCTCGCTGATCTGAGACCTTCCCTCTGGGACTTGCCCAAATCTGAGCTCTGTAGTCTAAGCGTACGTCTCCAACCCACCTCTCTCCGTTTCCACCACAGATGCCCTTTTGCTCCATATCATTTTCTATGGTCTCAGAATCTCCTCCATTCTTTCTTTTGTCTCTGTCCATCCTCCAAATCCTGCCAATCCACATCTGACACCAGTGACTCCCATCCCCTTACTGCTCTTCTCCCCCGTACCAACTTTCCTGTTTCAGATTGTGGGTTACCTTGGCAGAATGCAACCCCACCCACCCTCCAAGTCTGGACTGTGACTTCCCTTCATATACTGTCAAACTCTTCTTGGACTTTTGGATTTTCTCTTGTTCAATGTCCTATGTTTTTTTATATACTTGTGGCTCCATATTGCTCTGTATTTCACTGCCTTCAGGCTTGCTTTAGGTCCATCCTGTTTTTGGCTTTCCATAACATCATGTTCTCCTTTTTCAAATCAAGGATGCTACTCCCATCCCCTCCCAAGTCTGTCTTGCTGCGTATCCTTGTATAATGCCCAACTATTCTTGAGTGTCTGGGTTCCCTCTTACATCGTCTGCTATTTCATGGGCTTGTGCCACCATCTTGCTTTCTGCGCGTGACCATCTTTCTGCCATGTTCCCTCTCCTGGGTTCCTTTCACTATATTTATCCTGTCTTGGGCCTGTCTCTTTCTCTTGCACCGTCAGTCCTCTGCCTTGAGCTTGTGGCTGCCCCTTTCTTCTTGTGTTTCGGGATAATACAGTATTTTCTGAGAAGAATTCATCATTTCTTTAGACCGTGACATCTGAATGTGATAACTGAATGTATTAGAGAGGTTAATGTTTTTAAAGCTGTAACACCCACATTTTACATTTCTCTTGCTTTGTTTCAGATTATTTTAACTGTTAATCTGCCATGTATGACCTGAGGATGTATATGTAGAGGGAACAACCCCTCTGCAGTTTGTTTTATTACCAGAATAAAACTCATTATGCAGAAGGAAGTCCTGTCCTTGTCCTAAACCTACCAACGTATTCCACCTGGTCACAGACAGGAATAGATATCTAATTTAACCATTTAATTAATCTACAAAAAATCCTTATACATCACCTATGCATTCTAGAATTGTACTATTTCTGCAAGAAAGTTATTTCAGACATCTACTTCCCATACTAGTTATTTGTTACGAATACAGTTTTATTTCTCTTCTTGGCCTGGACATATCCATTTTTGGTTTATCATCTCCATCTATTTTCCCCAAATTTTTGTACACCACCTCCACCATACAATAAATAAATAGTACATTTGTGGTAACATTTGAATGTTTGGAGAGAAAAAACAAAAAACAACAACGTATTACCTGCTCAGAATTCCGAGAAATACAGTTATTCCACTGTATTCTGGGAACCTGGGCAGGAACATGCAAATGTGCCCACAAAGCCTTCGCTCTTGTAATTCAATATAATAATGAGTTAGGCTATTACGATTGGCTAGAGGTCACACCACCCTGAAGACAAGCAGGGTTGGGCCTGGTCAGTACTTGGATGGGAGACCACTCAGGAATACCAGGCGCTGTATGCTGTGGCCCACTGGATAAGTAACTGGTAATCCACTCTGCCATGAATACCAAGTGGATCAGCGTGGTCTGTATGGCAGTCCATGAGCTCATGGAAAGAGGCGGACACGATTGAGCGACGAGCGCACACACATTCTTGAACTAAAGTCTACCTAGAATACTGTATACAGAAAACCAGCCCTAGATAAAGGTTTAGAGAACCGATCTCCTATACTACGGCGATTGCTACTCGCCCATCTTCCACAAGAACATATCACAGCCAGTGGCTTCCTATTGGTCATGTAGCGGTGACTACTACGCTAGAAACTGCATCACATGACCGTATAGACCAATAAAAAGCTTCTGGCCTTGCTGTGGGCCCACATGAGGGATGGGCGGACAGAAAGAGGCCAACATGGCAGTCCAACCAACGGTGAGCATCTCAATTGTTTCAAATGTGCTCTTAAATTTATAACAAACTTCTCAGCAGCCATCACATATATAGTTGTCATAACTGCGGGTTGTCAAACGTTTTTGCTAACGCTGCGGCCCCCGGGAAGCAAGGGCCTCAGTTTCTGGCATGGAGCGCGGACCTCGCAACATTTATGGACTTACGACACAGAAATACTAGACGCAGCACTTAGAAAAAAAAAAACATTACGACCTTGCAAAATTATGACTTTCACGACCGACCCTTGCGAACCTCAAAACATTAAAAACACAATAAATACACACAACAAACACATAAAAAGCTTACCCACAGTAAGGGGGGGGCACCCAGGACCTCTGCACGTGAAGTTACACCTCCATTTAAGTCCAAATTACAGAGTTTAGAGACCTGAAAATCACCGAAGTGAGAGAAAAAATGGCTGCCGAAAAAAAAAAAGAGGCTACAGGTCCCTAAAGCCGCAAAACACGACGAAGCACATACAGATTTTCTGAAAAAAAGCCGTACGAGGTCCAAGAACAAGGACGCTAAATCACTAACTTACAGAATGCGAAAGTACACAGCTACCCTAACGGATTTGGCTCGCGCACGCAGCCTATTTACACTACACACATTGCTCACACTTGCACAGCAGCTCCACAGCACTCAAAACACACATTGTATGCTGCAGCAACATGAAAATAGATTGCCAGCTCTTCTGCACAATGCTTCCTGCATTTATTACTTCACAATAGGTAAAGTATATTCATTTATTAATGTATTATTTAGTTCATTACCAAAACCCAAACAGCATTAGCTCACTTACAATTTGATTCCCGTCATTTTTTGACGGGCAATATTCTAGTAAAAAATAATAAAAAGTACCAAAAGAATAGACATTAAATTGTGCCCTGGGGCAGCAGTCATTTCATGGAACTATTTTGGGCACATTCAGGGGTCTGAATTAGAAGACCTTCTGGTTGTTGTTTTTTTCCTCCTATTTGAATAAACATAATTGGAAAATGTTTTAGAAAAAGGAAACACAACTTATTTTTGCACATTTTATATATCCTTTTTACTTTTGGGTTCCATGTTCTCCTGTGTGCGATGTCCTGTTATGTCTTCATAAACTAATAAGCATCCATTTAGCCATGCTGACAGTACTGACAGTTGTATCTGCCACTTTTTCACTGTTCAGACAGAAACTTCTTCTGCATTCAACTTCTCCTTTTGCCTGGGGCAGTTCATCTGCTCAATCCAAAATGGTAGACCATACAATAACATAATTACATATAAAAGGTAATATATAAGAGGCTGAGCAAAGTGGTCTTTAACTTACAAAAAAATATTTCACCTTAAGAAAGGAAAAGGGTTTTTCATAGTAATGTAGGTCAGACTGTGGAAGTCTCTGCCAAATGATGTTGTGACCGATCCAATCGAAATAAAAAAAAGATGGTGTTGCATATAGTTTTGGATAAAATGGGCGTTCAAGGTTATGTTGGATAATTAGAGAAAATGGGTTATTGGGCCAGGGACTAATCCTACTACCTGTAGTTGGGATCAGGAAGGATTTGTCCTCCTTTGTTAGACGATGGCAAGGTTTCAGTTGGGTTTAAGGACTAATAGTCTTTTAACGTGAATGACTTACTGTTTTTTTTTTTTTTTAAATAAAAACAAAATATAAAATGGTGCTGCCTATTTTCAAGGATACTTTTTCAGAACAGTACATTTTAATATTTGACCACTGTAGTCCTTTATTTGAATAGATATTGGGCTGAGGAACCCCTTGAGATAGTATCATAACAGGTTCTGATGGGCTGAAGCCACCCCATTCCAGTCACTTGGTTGACTTTGCATCTTCTGGACATATTCCGGTAGATATAAAACACCCCATCTAGTTTCCCAATTTTTTCTGAGAATAGTTTGGTTTAATTGAATATCAGGATGGCCTTATGCATATCCCAGGCATGCTTGCTTTCACCTACTCTCTCCAAAACCCAGTGTAAATGAGTTTTGTTTTCCTTCCACGGTCGTTGGCCCAACTAGGTGCAGACCTACTCTTCATGTGGCGGACTCTGCTGGATCTTGGACTACTGCTTCTACATCTTATTTCTGGAGAAGACCTTAGGACACCAGTATGAGGCACGTTACAGAATTATTACTGCCTCCTACTTCACAACATTCTTAGGAGCTACCTTCACTCAGTGGTCAAGATCTCTGAAGCGATGGTGAATTGATATGGAAATTGCAACTAACGACTTAGAGTTCGTAGCCCGAATAGAATTGAATAAAAACAGTGTTGGCATGTGCCACGTAATCTAGTCAGTGTGAGCCTCAATATATCGCCCTCCATATATATACTCACACATTACGAATAATGTGTTTCCACCTTGGCATCCACCACCAAAACAACTTAAGTTTGGTAATTAACGTGATATAGGATTAATACGATCATCTCGTGTACAGTTTGCTTGCTTATCCACGTTTCTTTTTTATGGGTAGGCAAGGTGGGTCCAGGAGAAAAGGGCACAACAGGATTTACCTGCTGTACAGGTGAGACAACCAGAGCCCTAGCCATTACAGCTGACCTTTGCACCACCAGGAACTCCTGGAAACCTGGCCTGTTTGCAGCTATCCAAGGCTGAACATGCATATAAGATCCATGTGAAAAACCCAAGAGTTTGCCATTAAGAAAGTTCCATATAAGGGTGTCTTAAATCTGCAAGCCATAGGATTGTAAGCTTAACAACATCTGAAGCAAGCACTCAACAAAAATATTCTTGTTTAGCTCATTGATTTTGGTACCATAGACTTCCTCCTCTGGATATCTGCCTTGTTGTGGTGAAGGGGCTTGTTTACATAAATGAAGCTGTGAGCTATACCTTGTAGGGTCACTCAACATGGGTAGATCATAGCAGACAGGTCAGACCAATCACAGCCCACGGAGAAGGAACCGATAACCCATTCCAGTATCCTGCCAAGATAACCTTATGGGTCAGCATAAGACATAACAATCGGTGTGCTGCAGTCCATAAGGGCATGGTGAGTCAGACACAACTGAACAACACCATGGATTTACTTATTCTGACTGATCACATCACCTGATTGGCACCGAAGTCCTGACCTAAATGAATGTAAGGTTACTGTAGTGATACACCTCCAAATGCTCCTTAATAAAATAACACAAGATGGGAACATAATATATGCTAGGAAACAATCTTATATTTACCTTGGGTCATAGGGAATTCTATTTTAGGCTGCAAGTCTGTATGTAGCTTGAGGGGGAGGTCTATCCAACCACTGGAACAGGTTAGTACTTCTACTCAGTGCACTCGGACTGGGTGAGTTAACACCCATGAGATAGTTGGCATTTAGGATCTATGTCTCCAATTTGCTTCAAAGTGGGCACTTGGAGTCTGCTCCCATATTTGGAGTGCCCTCTAGGCTGGGTGAGTTACCACTTATAGCACTTCTATGCTGCCCGTTGGCATTCATGTTGTTCCTTGTGGGTGTGAGAAGTGCCACTCATGACCTTCAGACAGGGTGAGTGTTGGCACTAACACATTATACCCAGTTTTGGTGATAGCTGGAACTGGCTCTCAATGCCCCACACTTGTGTGACAGTGGGCACATACACTCAATGCCCCACACTTGTGTGACAGTGGGCACATACACTCAGTGCCCCACACTTGTGTGACAGTGGGCACATACACTCAGTGCCCCACACTTGTGTGACAGTGGGCACATACACTCATTGCCCCACACTTGTGTGACAGTGGCCACATACACTTATTACCCCACACTTGTGTGACAGTGGGCACTTGCACTCAGTACCCCACACTTGTGTATCAGTGGGCACATACACTCATTGCCCCACACTTGTGTGACAGTGGGCACATACACTCATTGCCCCACACTTGTGTGACAGTGGCCACATACACTTATTACCCCACACTTGTGTGACAGTGGGCACTTGCACTCAGTACCCCACACTTGTGTGACAGTGGGCACTTGCACTCATTGCCCCACACTTGTGTGACAGTGGGCACATACACTCAGTGCCACACACTGGTGTGACAGTGGGCACTTGCACTCAGTACCCCACACTTGTGTGACAGTGGCCACATACACTCAGTGCCCCACACTTGTGTGACAGTGGGCACTTGCACTCAGTGCCCCACACTTGTGTGACAGTGGGCACATACACTCAGTACCCCACACTTGTGTGACAGTGGGCACATACACTCAGTGCCCCACACTTGTGTGACAGTGGCCACATACACTCAGTGCCCGACACTTGTGTGACAGTGGGCACTTGCACTCAGTGCCCCACACTTGTGTGACAGTGGGCACATACACTCAGTGCCCCACACTTGTGTGACAGTGGGCACTTGCACTCAGTGCCCCACACTTGTGTGACAGTGGGCACATACACTTAGTGCCCCACACTTGTGTGACAGTGGGCACATACACTCATTGCCCCACACTTGTGTGACAGTGGCCACATACACTCAGTGCCCCACACTTGTGTGACAGTGGGCACTTGCACTCAGTGCCCCACACTTGTGTGACAGTGGGCACATACACTCAGTGCCCCACACTTGTGTGACAGTGGGCACTTGCACTCAGTGCCCCACACTTGTGTGACAGTGGGCACATACACTTATTGCCCCACACTTGTGTGACAGTGGCCACATACACTCAGTGCCCCACACTTGTGTGACAGTGGGCACTTGCACTCAGTGCCCCACACTTGTGTGACAGTGGGCACATACACTCAGTGCCCCACACTTGTGTGCCAGTGGGCACTTGCACTCAGTGCCCCACACTTGTGTAACAGTGGGCACTTGCACTCAGTGCCCCACACTTGTGTGACAGTGGGCACATACACTCATTGCCCCACACTTGTGTGACAGTGGCCACATACACTCAGTGCCCCACACTTGTGTGACAGTGGCCACATACACTCAGTGCCCCACACTTGTGTGACAGTGGGCACATACACTCAGTGCCCCACACTTGTGTGACAGTGGGCACATACACTCAGTGCCTCACACTTGTGTGACAGTGGGCACATACACTCAGTGCCCCACACTTGTGTGACAGTGGGCACATACACTCAGTGCCCCACACTTGTGTGACAGTGGCCACATACACTCAGTGCCCCACACTTGTGGGACTTGGTTTCACTGGTGCCCATATACTGTGTCTCGGGTGGGTAGGTGGGTAATACCTGACACCCTGTGCCCCAGATTTTAGTACCAGTGGGTGCTGATAACGTATAAAGTGATGCAATCCTAGCTGCCATAGTACTATCCCAGATCCGACAGACATGCTCTGTGTCCGGCCGCCTCTCTCCTGGGCTCTTCTGACACTGCAGGAAGTAAACACGGAATCAGCGGCCTAGTGACACCGCGAGGCCGAGCAGCGGCCTGAGCCGGGCCCGGCGGCATGTACAGCGCGGGGACCGAGAGCTTTGTGCGGCAGGCGAGGTACTGACACACCGGGGGAGATACAGTGGGCTGTGATAAGTCTGACAGGACAGGACATAGGCCTGAGACAGGGTCAGACACGATCCTGTAACTACCACACTATCCAGGCCCGAGACAGGACCAGCCACAGGCCTGTAATTACTGCTAGACACGGGCCTGTAACCAGCACACACTACCCAGGCCGGAGACACGGGCCTGTAACCAGCATACACGACACGGGCCTGTAACTAACATACACTACCCAGGCCGGAGACACGGGCCTGTAACTAACATACACTACCCAGGCCGGAGACACGGGCCTGTAACCAGCATACACTACCCAGGCCTGTAACCAGCATACACTACCCAGGCCGGAGACACGGGCCTGTAACTAACATACACTACCCAGGCCGGAGACACGGGCCTGTAACAATCACAAGATGCAGATCTGACACAGGGCCAGACATGGGCCTGTAGTGCGCAGCACCATGTCAATGTGTCTCATATCCATTGCTTTGTGTTAGTGTGGTAGGCCTGAGACACAGAAACACTCACAGGATGGGAATATAGACAGTCTGGTACACTGAGAGACAGCACCTGAGACATATACCAGGATACACACACTGCCAGCCTGCTACACTGAGAGACAGCACCTGAGACATATACCAGGACACACGCACTGCCAGCCTGCTACACTGAGAGACAGCACCTGAGACATATACCAGGATACAGACTGCCAGCCTGCTACACCGAGAGACAGCACCTGAGACACATACCAGGACACACACACACTGAGAGACAGCACCTGAGACATATACCAGGGCACACACACTGCCAGCCTGCTACACTGAGAGACAGCACCTGAGACATATACCAGGACACACACACACTGAGAGACAGCACCTGAGACATATACCAGGACACACACACACTGAGAGACAGCACCTGAGACATATACCAGGGCACACACACTGCCAGCCTGCTACACTGAGAGACAGCACCTGAGACATATACCAGGTCACACACACTGCCAGCCTGCTACACTGAGAGACAGCACCTGAGACATACACCAGGACACACACACTGCCAGCCTGCTACACTGAGAGACAGCACCTGAGACATATACCAGGTCACACACACTGCCAGCCTGCTACACTGAGAGACAGCACCTGAGACATATACCAGGTCACACACACTGCCAGCCTGCTACACTGAGAGACAGCACCTGAGACATACACACTGCCAGCCTGCTACACTGAGAGACAGCACCTGAGACACATACCAGGATACACACACTGCCAGCCTGCTACACTGAGAGACAGCACCTGAGACATATACCAGGTCACACACACTGCCAGCCTTCTGAGACATATACCAGGATAGCACCTGAGACATATACCAGGATACAGACTGCCAACCTTCTACACTGAGAGACAGCACCTGAGACTTATACCAGGACACACACACTGCCAGCCTGTTACACTGAGAGACAGCACCTGAGACATATACCAGGATACAGACTGCCAGCCTGCTACACTGAGAGACAGCACCTGAGACTTATACCAGGATACAGACTGCCAGCCTGCTACACTGAGAGACAGCACCTGAGACTTATACCAGGACACACACACTGCCAGCCTGTTACACTGAGAGACAGCACCTGAGACATATACCAGGATACAGACTGCCAGCCTGCTACACTGAGAGACAGCACCTGAGACTTATACCAGGACACACACACTGCCAGCCTGCTACACTGAGAGACAGCACCTGAGACATATACCAGGGCACACACACTGCCAGCCTGCTACACTGAGAGACAGCACCTGAGACCTATACCAGGACACACACACTGCCAGCCTGCTACACTGAGAGACAGCACCTGAGACATATACCAGGGCACACACACTGCCAGCCTGCTACACTGAGAGACAGCACCTGAGACATATACCAGGGCACACACACTGCCAGCCTGCTACACTGAGAGACAGCACCTGAGACATATACCAGGACACACACACACTGAGAGACAGCACATGAGACATATACCAGGACACACACACTGCCAGCCTGCTACACTGAGAGACAGCACATGAGACATATACCAGGACACACACACTGCCAGCCTGCTACACTGAGAGACAGCACCTGAGACATATACCAGGACACACACACACTGAGAGACAGCACATGAGACATATACCAGGACACACACACTGCCAGCCTGCTACACTGAGAGACAGCACATGAGACATATACCAGGACACACACACTGCCAGCCTGATACACTGAGAGACAGCACCTGAGACATATACCAGGTCACACACACTGCCAGCCTGCTACACTGAGAGACAGCACCTGAGACATATACCAGGACACACACACTGCCAGCCTGCTACACTGAGAGACAGCACATGAGACATATACCAGGTCACACACACTGCCAGCCTGCTTTACTGAGAGACAGCACCTGAGACATATACCAGGGCACACACACTGCCAGTCTGCTTTACTGAGAGACAGCACCTGAGACATATACCAGGACACACACACTGCCAGCCTGCTACACTTAGAGACAGCACCTGAGACATATACCAGGATACAGACTGCCATCCTCCTACACTGAGAGACAGCACCTGAGACATATACCAGGTCACACACACTGCCAGCCTGCTACACTGAGAGACAGCACCTGAGACATATATCAGGGCACACACACTGCCAGCCTGCTACACTGAGAGACAGCACCTGAGACATATACCAGGTCACACACACTGCCAGCCTGCTACACTGAGAGACAGCACCTGAGACATATACCAGGTCTCACACACTGCCAGCCTGCTACACTGAGAGACAGCACCTGAGACATATACCAGGATACAGACTGCCAGCCTGCTACACTGAGAGACAGCACCTGAGACATATACCAGGATACAGACTGCCAGCCTGCTACACTGAGAGACAGCACCTGAGACATATACCAGGACACACACACTGCCAGTCTGCTACACTGAGAGACAGCACCTGAGACATATACCAGGTCACACACACTGCCAGCCTCCTACACTGAGAGACAGCACCTGAGACATATACCAGGACACACACACTGCCAGTCTGCTACACTGAGAGACAGCAACTGAGACATATACCAGGATACAGACTGCCAGCCTGCTACACTGAGAGACAGCACCTGAGACATATACCAGGTCACACACACTGCCAGCCTGCTACACTGAGAGACAGCACCTGAGACATATACCAGGACACACACACTGCCAGCCTGCTACACTGAGAGACAGCACCTGAGACATATACCAGGTCACACACACTGCCAGCCTGCTACACTGAGAGACAGCAACTGAGACACATACCAGGATACAGACTGCCATTCTCCTACACTGAGAGACAGCACCTGAGACATATACCAGGATACAGACTGCCAGCCTGCTACACTGAGAGACAGCACCTGAGACATATACCAGGGCACACACACTGCCAGTCTGCGACACTGAGAGACAGCACCTGAGACATATACCAGGTCACACACACTGCCAGCCTGCTACACTGAGAGACAGCACCTGAGACATATACCAGGATACACACTGCCAGCCTGCTACACTGAGAGACAGCACCTGAGACATATACCAGGTCACACACACTGCCAGCCTGCTACACTGAGAGACAGCACCTGAGACATATACCAGGACACAGACTGCCAGCCTGCTACACTGAGAGACAGCACCTGAGACATATACCAGGATACAGACTGCCAGCCTGCTACACTGAGAGACAGCAACTGAGACATATACCAGGGCACACACACTGCCAGCCTGCTACACTGAGAGACAGCACCTGAGACATATACCAGGGCACACACACTGCCAGCCTCCTACACTGAGAGACAGCACCTGAGACATATGCCAGGATACAGACTGCCAGCCTGCAACACTGAGAGACAGCATCTGAGACATACACCGGGATACAGACTGCCAGCCTGCTACACTGAGAGACAGCACCTGAGACATATACCAGGTCACACACACTGCCAGCGTGCTACACTGAGAGACAGCACCTGAGACACATACCAGGGCACACACACTGCCAGCCTGCTACACTGAGAGACAGCACCTGAGACAAATACCAGGACACACACACTGCCAGCCTGCTACACTGAGAGACAGCACCTGAGACAAATACCAGGACACACACTGCCAGCCTGCTACACTGAGAGACAGCACCTGAGACATATACCAGGTCACACACACTGCCAGCCTTCTACACTGAGAGACAGCACCTGAGACACATACCAGGGCACACACACTGCCAGCCTGCTTTACTGAGAGACAGCACCTGAGACATACACCGGGATACAGACTGCCAGCCTGCTATACTGAGAGACAGCACCTGAGACATATACCAGGGCACACACACTGCCAGCCTGCTACACTGAGAGACAGCACCTGAGACATATACCAGTTCACACAAACTGCCAGCCAGCTTCAGTGAGAGACAGCACCTGAGACCTATACCAGGACACACACACTGCCAGCCTGCTACACTGAGAGACAGCACATGAGACATATACCAGGTCACACACACTGCCAGCCTGCTACACTGAGAGACAGCACATGAGACACATACCAGGGCACACACACTGCCAGCCTGCAACACTGAGAGACAGCACCTGAGACATATACCAGGTCACACACACTGCCAGCCTGCTACACTGAGAGACAGCACCTGAGACATATACCAGGATACAGACTGCCAGCTTGCTACACTGAGAGACAGCACCTGAGACATATACCAGGTCACACACACTGCCAGCCTGCTACACTGAGAGACAGCACCTGAGACATATACCAGGATACAGACTGCCAGACTGCTACACTGAGAGACAGCACCTGAGACATATACCAGGTCACACACACTGCCAGCCTGCTACACTGAGAGACAGCACCTAAGACATATACCAGGACACACACACTGCCAGCCTGCTACACTGAGAGACAGCACCTGAGACATATACCAGGTCACACACACTGCCAGCCTTCTACACTGAGAGACAGCACCTAAGACATATACCAGGACACACACACTGCCAGCCTGCTACACTGAGAGACAGCACCTGAGACATATACCAGGTCACACACACTGCCAACCTTCTACACTGAGAGACAGCACCTGAGACATATACCAGGTCACACACACTGCCAGCCTTCTACACTGAGAGACAGCACCTAAGACATATACCAGGACACACACACTGCCAGCCTTCTACACTGAGAGACAGCACCTAAGACATATACCAGGACACACACACTGCCAGCCTGCTACACTGAGAGACAGCACCTAAGACATATACCAGGACACACACACTGCCAGCCTTCTACACTGAGAGACAGCACCTAAGACATATACCAGGACACACACACTGCCAGCCTGCTACACTGAGAGACAGCACCTGAGACATATACCAGGTCACACACACTGCCAACCTTCTACACTGAGAGACAGCACCTGAGACATATACCAGGTCACACACACTGCCAGCCTTCTACACTGAGAGACAGCACCTGAGACACATACCAGGGCACACACACTGCCAGCCTGCTACACTGAGAGACAGCACCTGAGGCATATACCAGGGCACACACACTCTGCCAGCCTGCTACACTGAGAGACAGCACCTGAGGCATATACCAGGACACATGCACTGCCAGCCTGCTACACTGAGAGACAGCACCTGAGACAAATACCAGGTCACACACACTGCCAGCCTGCTACACTGAGAGACAGCACCTGAGACATATACCAGGTCACACACTGCCAGCCTGCTACACTGAGAGACAGCACCTGAGACATATACCAGGATACAGACTGCCAGCCTGCTACACTGAGAGACAGCACCTGAGACATATACCAGGATACACACTGCCAGCCTGCTACACCGAGAGACAGCACCTGAGACATATACCAGGATACACACTGCCAGCCTGCTACACTGAGAGACAGCACCTGAGACATATACTAGGATACAGACTGCCAGCCTGCTACACTGAGAGACAGCACCTGAGACATATACCAGGTCTCACACACTGCCAGCCTGCTACACTGAGAGACAGCACCTGAGACATATACCAGGTCACACACACTGCCAGCCTGCTACACTGAGAGACAGCACCTGAGACACATACCAGGGCACACACACTGCCAGCCTGCTACACTGAGAGACAGCACCTGAGACATATACCAGGTCACACACACTGCCAGCCTGCTACACTGAGAGACAGCACCTGAGACACATACCAGGGCACACACACTGCCAGCCTGCTACACTGAGAGACAGCACCTGAGACATATACCAGGTCACACACACTGCCAGCCTGCTACACTGAGAGACAGCACCTGAGACATATACCAGGACACACACACTGCCAGCCTGCTACACTGAGAGACAGCACCTGAGACACATACCAGGATACACACTGCCAGCCTGTTACACTGAGAGACAGCACCTGAGACATATACCAGGACACACACACTGCCAGCCTTCTACACTGAGAGACAGCACCTGAGACATATACCAGGATACAGACTGCCAGCCTCCTACACTGAGAGACAGCACCTGAGACATATACCAGGATACAGACTGCCAGCCTGCTACACTGAGAGACAGCACCTGAGATATATACCAGGATACAGACTGCCAGCCTGCTACACTGAGAGACAGCACCTGAGACATATACCAGGATACACAGACTGCCAGCCTGCTACACTGAGAGACAGCACCTGAGATATATACCAGGATACAGACTGCCAGCCTGCTACACTGAGAGACAGCACCTGAGACATATACCAGGGCACACACACTGCCAGCCTCCTACACTGAGAGACAGCACCTGAGACATATACCAGGATACACACTGCCAGCCTGCTACACTGAGAGACAGCACCTGAGACATATACCAGGTCACACACACTGCCAGCCAGCTTCAGTGAGAGACAGCACCTGAGACATATACCAGGACACACACACTGCCAGCCTGCTACACTGAGAGACAGCACCTGAGACATATACCAGGATACAGACTGCCAGCCTGCAACACTGAGAGACAGCATCTGAGACACATACCAGGGCACACACACTGCCAGCCTGCTATACTGAGAGACAGCACCTGAGACATATACCAGGGCACACACACTGCCAGCCTGCTACACTGAGAGACAGCACCTGAGACATATACCAGTTCACACAAACTGCCAGCCAGCTTCAGTGAGAGACAGCACCTGAGACATATACCAGGGCACACACACTGCCAGCCTGCTACACTGAGAGACAGCACATGAGACATATACCAGGTCACACACACTGCCAGCCTGCTACACTGAGAGACAGCACCTGAGACATATACCAGGTCACACACACTGCCAGCCAGCTTCAGTGAGAGACAGCACCTGAGACATATACCAGGACACACACACTGCCAGCCTGCTACACTGAGAGACAGCACCTGAGACATATACCAGGATACAGACTGCCAGCCTGCAACACTGAGAGACAGCATCTGAGACACATACCAGGGCACACACACTGCCAGCCTGCTATACTGAGAGACAGCACCTGAGACATATACCAGGGCACACACACTGCCAGCCTGCTACACTGAGAGACAGCACCTGAGACATATACCAGTTCACACAAACTGCCAGCCAGCTTCAGTGAGAGACAGCACCTGAGACATATACCAGGTCACACACACTGCCAGCCTGCTACACTGAGAGACAGCACCTGAGACATATACCAGGGCACACACACTGCCAGCCTGCTACACTGAGAGACAGCACCTGAGACATATACCAGGTCACACACACTGCCAGCCTGCTACACTGAGAGACAGCACCTGAGACATATACCAGGACACAGACTGCCAGCCTGCTACACTGAGAGACAGCACCTGAGACACATACCAGGATACAGACTGCCAGCCTGCTACACTGAGAGACAGCACCTGAGACATATACCAGGATACACACTGCCAGCCTGCTACACTGAGAGACAGCACCTGAGACATATACCAGGTCACACACTGCCAGCCTGCTACACTGAGAGACAGCGCCTGAGACATATACCAGGTCACACACACTGCCAGCCTGCTACACTGAGAGACAGCACCTGAGACACATACCAGGGCACACACACTGCCAGCCTGCTACACTGAGAGACAGCACCTGAGACATATACCAGGTCACACACACTGCCAGCCTGCTACACTGAGAGACAGCACCTGAGACATTTACCAGGGCACACACACTGCCAGCCTGCTACACTGAGAGACAGCACCTGAGACATATACCAGGTCACACACACTGCCAGCCTGCTACACTGAGAGACAGCACCTGAGACATATACCAGGTCACACACACTGCCAGCCTGCTACACTGAGAGACAGCACCTGAGACATATACCAGGACACACACACTGCCAGCCTGCTACACTGAGAGACAGCACCTGAGACATATACCAGGTCACACACACTGCCAGCCTGTTACACTGAGAGACAGCACCTGAGACATATACCAGGACACACACACTGCCAGCCTTCTACACTGAGAGACAGCACCTGAGACATATACCAGGATACAGACTGCCAGCCTCCTACACTGAGAGACAGCACCTGAGACATATACCAGGATACAGACTGCCAGCCTCCTACACTGAGAGACAGCACCTGAGACATATACCAGGATACAGACTGCCAGCCTGCTACACTGAGAGACAGCACCTGAGATATATACCAGGATACAGACTGCCAGCCTGCTACACTGAGAGACAGCACCTGAGACATATACCAGGATACACAGACTGCCAGCCTGCTACACTGAGAGACAGCACCTGAGATATATACCAGGATACAGACTGCCAGCCTGCTACACTGAGAGACAGCACCTGAGACATATACCAGGGCACACACACTGCCAGCCTCCTACACTGAGAGACAGCACCTGAGACATATACCAGGATACACACTGCCAGCCTGCTACACTGAGAGACAGCACCTGAGACATATACCAGGTCACACACACTGCCAGCCAGCTTCAGTGAGAGACAGCACCTGAGACATATACCAGGACACACACACTGCCAGCCTGCTACACTGAGAGACAGCACCTGAGACATATACCAGGATACAGACTGCCAGCCTGCAACACTGAGAGACAGCATCTGAGACACATACCAGGGCACACACACTGCCAGCCTGCTATACTGAGAGACAGCACCTGAGACATATACCAGGGCACACACACTGCCAGCCTGCTACACTGAGAGACAGCACCTGAGACATATACCAGGATACACACACTGCCAGCCTGCTACACCGAGAGACAGCACCTGAGACATATACCAGTTCACACAAACTGCCAGCCAGCTTCAGTGAGAGACAGCACCTGAGACATATACCAGGGCACACACACTGCCAGCCTGCTACACTGAGAGACAGCACATGAGACATATACCAGGTCACACACACTGCCAGCCTGCTACACTGAGAGACAGCACCTGAGACATATACCAGGTCACACACACTGCCAGCCAGCTTCAGTGAGAGACAGCACCTGAGACATATACCAGGACACACACACTGCCAGCCTGCTACACTGAGAGACAGCACCTGAGACATATACCAGGATACAGACTGCCAGCCTGCAACACTGAGAGACAGCATCTGAGACACATACCAGGGCACACACACTGCCAGCCTGCTATACTGAGAGACAGCACCTGAGACATATACCAGGGCACACACACTGCCAGCCTGCTACACTGAGAGACAGCACCTGAGACATATACCAGGATACACACACTGCCAGCCTGCTACACTGAGAGACAGCACCTGAGACATATACCAGGATACACACACTGCCAGCCAGCTTCAGTGAGAGACAGCACCTGAGACATATACCAGGTCACACACACTGCCAGCCTGCTACACTGAGAGACAGCACCTGAGACATATACCAGGGCACACACACTGCCAGCCTGCTACACTGAGAGACAGCACCTGAGACATATACCAGGTCACACACACTGCCAGCCTGCTACACCGAGAGACAGCACCTGAGTCATATACCAGGTCACACACACTGCCAGCCTGCTACACTGAGAGACAGCACCTGAGACATATACCAGGGCACACACACTGCCAGCCTGCTACACTGAGAGACAGCACCTGAGACATATACCAGGTCACACACACTGCCAGCCTGCTACACTGAGAGACAGCACCTGAGACATATACCAGGACACAGACTGCCAGCCTGCTACACTGAGAGACAGCACCTGAGACACATACCAGGATACAGACTGCCAGCCTGCTACACTGAGAGACAGCACCTGAGACATATACCAGGATACACACTGCCAGCCTGCTACACTGAGAGACAGCACCTGAGACATATACCAGGTCACACACTGCCAGCCTGCTACACTGAGAGACAGCGCCTGAGACATATACCAGGTCACACACACTGCCAGCCTGCTACACTGAGAGACAGCACCTGAGACATATACCAGGATACAGACTGCCAGCTTGCTACACTGAGAGACAGCACCTGAGACATATACCAGGATACAGACTGCCAGCTTGCTACACTGAGAGACAGCACCTGAGACATATACCAGGATACAGACTGCCAGCTTGCTACACTGAGAGACAGCACCTGAGACATATACCAGGATACAGACTGCCAGCTTGCTACACTGAGAGACAGCACCTGAGACATATACCAGGTCACACACACTGCCAGCCTGCTACACTGAGAGACAGCACCTGAGACATATACCAGGATACACACTGCCAGTCTGCTACACTGAGAGACAGCACCTGAGACATATACCAGGATACAGACTGCCAGCCTGCTACACTGAGAGACAGCACCTGAGACATATACCAGGGCACACACACTGCCAGCCTGCTACACTGAGAGACAGCACCTGAGACATATACCAGGACACACACTGCCAGCCTGCTACACTGAGAGACAGCACCTGAGACATATACCAGGATACACACTGCCAGCCTGCTACACTGAGAGACAGCACCTGAGACATATACCAGGATACACACTGCCAGCCTGCTACACTGAGAGACAGCACCTGAGACATATACCAGGATACAGACTGCCAGCCTGCTACACTGAGAGACAGCACCTGAGACCTATACCAGGGCACACACACTGCCAGCCTGCTACACTGAGAGACAGCACCTGAGACATATACCAGGATACAGACTGCCAGCTTGCTACACTGAGAGACAGCACCTGAGACATATACCAGGTCACACACACTGCCAGCCTGCTACACTGAGAGACAGCACCTGAGACATATACCAGGATACACACTGCCAGTCTGCTACACTGAGAGACAGCACCTGAGACATATACCAGGATACAGACTGCCAGCATGCTACACTGAGAGACAGCACCTGAGACATATACCAGGGCACACACACTGCCAGCCTGCTACACTGAGAGACAGCACCTGAGACATATACCAGGTCACACACACTGCCAGTCTGCTACACTGAGAGACAGCACCTGAGACATATACCAGGATACAGACTGCCAGCTTGCTACACTGAGAGACAGCACCTGAGACATATACCAGGTCACACACACTGCCAGCCTGCTACACTGAGAGACAGCACCTGAGACATATACCAGGATACAGACTGCCAGCTTGCTACACTGAGAGACAGCACCTGAGACATATACCAGGATACAGACTGCCAGCTTGCTACACTGAGAGACAGCACCTGAGACATATACCAGGATACAGACTGCCAGCTTGCTACACTGAGAGACAGCACCTGAGACATATACCAGGTCACACACACTGCCAGCCTGCTACACTGAGAGACAGCACCTGAGACATATACCAGGATACACACTGCCAGTCTGCTACACTGAGAGACAGCACCTGAGACATATACCAGGATACAGACTGCCAGCCTGCTACACTGAGAGACAGCACCTGAGACATATACCAGGGCACACACACTGCCAGCCTGCTACACTGAGAGACAGCACCTGAGACATATACCAGGATACACACACTGCCAGCCTGCTACACTGAGAGACAGCACCTGAGACATATACCAGGATACACACTGCCAGCCTGCTACACTGAGAGACAGCACCTGAGACATATACCAGGATACAGACTGCCAGCCTGCTACACTGAGAGACAGCACCTGAGACATATACCAGGGCACACACACTGCCAGCCTGCTACACTGAGAGACAGCACCTGAGACATATACCAGGATACAGACTGCCAGCCTGCTACACTGAGAGACAGCACCTGAGACATATACCAGGGCACACACACTGCCAGCCTGCTACACTGAGAGACAGCACCTGAGACATATACCAGGGCACACACACTGCCAGCCTGCTACACTGAGACACATACCAGGGCACACACACTGCCAGCCTGCTACACCGAGAGACAGCACCTGAGACATATACCAGGTCACACACACTGCCAGCCTGCTACACTGAGAGACAGCACCTGAGACATATACCAGGATACACACTGCCAGCCTGCTACACTGAGAGACAGCACCTGAGACATATACCAGGATACAGACTGCCAGCCTGCTACACTGAGAGACAGCACCTGAGACACATACCAGGTCACACACACTGCCAGCCTGCTACACTGAGAGACAGCACCTGAGACACATACCAGGACACACACACTGCCAGCCTGCTACACTGAGAGACAGCACCTGAGACATATACCAGGTCACACACACTGCCAGCCTGCTACACTGAGAGACAGCACCTGAGACATATACCAGGATACACACTGCCAGCCTGCTACACTGAGAGACAGCACCTGAGACATATACCAGGATACAGACTGCCAGCCTGCTACACTGAGAGACAGCACCTGAGACATATACCAGGTCACACACACTGCCAGCCTGCTACACTGAGAGACAGCACCTGAGACACATACCAGGACACACACACTGCCAGCCTGCTACACTGAGAGACAGCACCTGAGACATATACCAGGTCACACACACTGCCAGCCTGCTACACTGAGAGACAGCACCTGAGACATATACCAGGATACACACTGCCAGCCTGCTACACTGAGAGACAGCACCTGAGACATATACCAGGATACAGACTGCCAGCCTGCTACACTGAGAGACAGCACCTGAGACATATACCAGGTCACACACACTGCCAGCCTGCTACACTGAGAGACAGCACCTGAGACATATACCAGGATACACACTGCCAGCCTGCTACACTGAGAGACAGCACCTGAGACATATACCAGGATACAGACTGCCAGCCTGCTACACTGAGAGACAGCACCTGAGACATATACCAGGGCACACACACTGCCAGCCTGCTACACTGAGAGACAGCACCTGAGACATATACCAAGTCACACACACTGCCTGTCTGCTACACTGAGAGACAGCACCTGAGACATATACCAGGATACAGACTGCCAGCTTGCTACACTGAGAGACAGCACCTGAGACATATACCAGGTCACACACACTGCCAGCCTGCTACACTGAGAGACAGCACCTGAGACATATACCAGGATACACACTGCCAGTCTGCTACACTGAGAGACAGCACCTGAGACATATACCAGGATACAGACTGCCAGCCTGCTACACTGAGAGACAGCACCTGAGACATATACCAGGGCACACACACTGCCAGCCTGCTACACTGAGAGACAGCACCTGAGACATATACCAGGACACGCACACTGCCAGCCTGCTACACTGAGAGACAGCACCTGAGACATATACCAGGTCTCACACACTGCCAGCCTGCTACACTGAGAGACAGCACCTGAGACATATACCAGGTCTCACACACTGCCAGCCTGCTACACTGAGAGACAGCACCTGAGACATATACCAGGACACACACTGCCAGCCTGCTACACTGAGAGACAGCACCTGAGACATATACCAGGATACACACTGCCAGTCTGCTACACTGAGAGACAGCACCTGAGACATATACCAGGATACAGACTGCCAGCCTGCTACACTGAGAGACAGCACCTGAGACACATACCAGGTCACACACACTGCCAGCCTGCTACACTGAGAGACAGCACCTGAGACACATACCAGGACACACACACTGCCAGCCTGCTACACTGAGAGACAGCACCTGAGACATATACCAGGTCACACACACTGCCAGCCTGCTACACTGAGAGACAGCACCTGAGACATATACCAGGATACACACTGCCAGTCTGCTACACTGAGAGACAGCACCTGAGACATATACCAGGATACAGACTGCCAGCCTGCTACACTGAGAGACAGCACCTGAGACATATACCAGGTCACACACACTGCCAGCCTGCTACACTGAGAGACAGCACCTGAGACATATACCAGGTCACACACACTGCCAGTCTGCTACACTGAGAGACAGCACCTGAGACATATACCAGGATACAGACTGCCAGCTTGCTACACTGAGAGACAGCACCTGAGACATATACCAGGTCACACACACTGCCAGCCTGCTACACTGAGAGACAGCACCTGAGACATATACCAGGATACACACTGCCAGCCTGCTACACTGAGAGACAGCACCTGAGACATATACCAGGATACAGACTGCCAGCCTGCTACACTGAGAGACAGCACCTGAGACATATACCAGGGCACACACACTGCCAGCCTGCTACACTGAGAGACAGCACCTGAGACATATACCAAGTCACACACACTGCCTGTCTGCTACACTGAGAGACAGCACCTGAGACATATACCAGGATACAGACTGCCAGCTTGCTACACTGAGAGACAGCACCTGAGACATATACCAGGTCACACACACTGCCAGCCTGCTACACTGAGAGACAGCACCTGAGACATATACCAGGATACACACTGCCAGTCTGCTACACTGAGAGACAGCACCTGAGACATATACCAGGATACAGACTGCCAGCCTGCTACACTGAGAGACAGCACCTGAGACATATACCAGGATACAGACTGCCAGCCTGCTACACTGAGAGACGGCACCTGAGACACATACCAGGATACACACACTGCCAGCCTGCTACACTGAGAGACAGCACCTGAGACATATACCAGGACACGCACACTGCCAGCCTGCTACACTGAGAGACAGCACCTGAGACATATACCAGGTCTCACACACTGCCAGCCTGCTACACTGAGAGACAGCACCTGAGACATATACCAGGTCTCACACACTGCCAGCCTGCTACACTGAGAGACAGCACCTGAGACATATACCAGGTCACACACACTGCCAGATTGCTACACTGAGAGACAGCACCTGAGACACATACCAGGATACACACACTGCCAGCCTGCTACACTGAGAGACAGCACCTGAGACATATACCAGGTCACACACACTGCCAGCCTGCTACACTGAGAGACAGCACCTGAGACATATACCAGGTCACACACACTGCCAGATTGCTACACTGAGAGACAGCACCTGAGACATATACCAGGTCACACACACTGCCAGATTGCTACACTGAGAGACAGCACCTGAGACATATACCAGGATACACACTGCCAGCCTGCTACACTGAGAGACAGCACCTGAGACACATACCAGGACACACACACTGCCAGCCTGCTACACTGAGAGACAGCACCTGAGACATATACCAGGTCACACACACTGCCAGCCTGCTACACTGAGAGACAGCACCTGAGACATATACCAGGATACACACTGCCAGCCTCCTACACTGAGAGACAGCACCTGAGACATATACCAGGATACAGACTGCCAGCCTGCTACACTGAGAGACAGCACCTGAGACATATACCAGGTCACACACACTGCCAGCCTGCTACACTGAGAGACAGCACCTGAGACATATACCAGGTCACACACACTGCCAGTCTGCTACACTGAGAGACAGCACCTGAGACATATACCAGGATACAGACTGCCAGATTGCTACACTGAGAGACAGCACCTGAGACATATACCAGGTCACACACACTGCCAGCCTGCTACACTGAGAGACAGCACCTGAGACATATACCAGGATACACACTGCCAGTCTGCTACACTGAGAGACAGCACCTGAGACATATACCAGGATACAGACTGCCAGCCTGCTACACTGAGAGACAGCACCTGAGACATATACCAGGATACAGACTGCCAGCCTGCTACACTGAGAGACGGCACCTGAGACACATACCAGGATACACACACTGCCAGCCTGCTACACTGAGAGACAGCACCTGAGACATATACCAGGACAACGCACACTGCCAGCCTGCTACACTGAGAGACAGCACCTGAGACATATACCAGGTCTCACACACTGCCAGCCTGCTACACTGAGAGACAGCACCTGAGACATATACCAGGTCTCACACACTGCCAGCCTGCTACACTGAGAGACAGCACCTGAGACATATACCAGGTCACACACACTGCCAGATTGCTACACTGAGAGACAGCACCTGAGACACATACCAGGATACACACACTGCCAGCCTGCTACACTGAGAGACAGCACCTGAGACATATACCAGGTCACACACACTGCCAGCCTGCTACACTGAGAGACAGCACCTGAGACATATACCAGGTCACACACACTGCCAGATTGCTACACTGAGAGACAGCACCTGAGACATATACCAGGTCACACACACTGCCAGCCTGCTACACTGAGAGACAGCACCTGAGACATATACCAGGATACACACTGCCAGCCTGTTACACTGAGAGACAGCACCTGAGACATATACCAGGTCACACACACTGCCAGCCTGCTACACTGAGAGACAGCACCTGAGACATATACCAGGGCACACACACTGCCAGACTGCTACACTGAGAGACAGCACCTGAGACATATACCAGGTCACACACACTGCCAGCCTGCTACACTGAGAGACAGCACCTGAGACACATACCAGGATACAGACTGCCAGCCTGCTACACTGAGAGACAGCACCTGAGACATATACCAGGACCAGGTCACACACAGCCATATACCGGGGCCACTGCAAGTAAGGTATGACTGTTTGGAGAGCATACCCCTCTGGGAATCTCCCACTCCAATACATCAATCAGGCGGTGGAGAGATAAATATAGCTAAAGATCTCAGATTGCCTGGGGACATAATTAAAATATTATAACTTATAAGAAAGCCTTTTTATTTTCAGGCCCCACCTAAATATTTCTAGAAAGCCCTTCATAATAGCAATAATGTGGCCACATAACATATAGTGCTTCCCTGAGTATAAAATATTAGAACTTAGCGTGTTACAGCGTGACTGTACCAGGGTAATGGTACTCCGCTTTTAGTGTGAGCATATATCACCTTGTAGCTCCTATACAGTATATCTCTCTCTCTCTAGCTGGGTCATTGAAGTGTTCATGGTCTCTCCATTGCAGGACACTTCAAGATGACGAGCTACACAAGTTCTGCTCAAGGACCCTGGGCCTCCTTCAGAGCATGGAGCTGGGCAGTGAGTGCGTGGACAGCCTGCGCAGACTGCACTTAGTGATAGCAGCGACCAAGCACAGCAGAAAGTGAGTACAGACCATGTGTGGTCAACAGGGTTGCCAAGTGCACTCCACCTATACTATCAATACTGATACAGTGGTATTGTTGCCCTTAATATTACTATTCTCATTTATTTATAAAGCATAAACATGATACATTCTCATAAGTATAGAGCGTTTCCAAATAGTTCTTCAAGCAGTGAGGAGTTGGTAAAAGTCTGACAGAGTGATGTAGAGATTTCCATAGGGTGAATGGAGCACAACAATATTTGGATATCAATTTAGAGATGTAAGTCAGAAAGTAAAGTGGAGAGCTTTGTAGTTGAGGGTCAAGATTTACCCCTGACAACCCCTGATGATATGGTATTCCAATGAAGGGATTGGTAGAGTGGAGTAGATGAGGACTGGTTAGATGTTCGAGCTTAGCAAATTCCATGGGGTGAGTGAAGCACACGAAAACATCTGTAGACCAGAGCGGTATTGGGAGTGCAGGGAGGCAGTTAGAGGAGTATTTGGAGATCAGATTAGAGCTGTCGGCCAGTCAATATGGTTGTAAGTGAGAGTCAGGATTTTGACCAAAACCCTGAATGATTTAGGATTCCAATGAAGGGATTGTGAAAGTGGAATAGGTGAGGAATGACTGGTGAGATGGATAAGCCTAGCAAAAGCATTTAAGTGTTATTGAACTGGGAAGGGTAGAATTGGTGCATGGTATGATAGGATGTGGGATGTGTCCTCATCTATATACAGGAAACCCACAGACAGATGCAGCTACTTACACAGCTCCAGTTTACATCAATCCAACACTAAAGAAGCCATCATCCATCGCCAAGCTATTAGATACAATTGCATTTGCTCAAACACTGGAGACCATGACAAAAATGTAAAAATACTGTCTGAATCTTTCAAACAGAAGGGTTACAAACCCCAAATTATTACCCAGAAAATAACCACTGCCATCAAAATACCCAGTGTACAACTAATAAAATACAAAACAAAAGGAGTTACTTCACGTATACCTCTTGCGACCACATACCATCCAGATTTAGAGAAAATACGGAAAATAATCAAAGATTTACAACCATTACTAACCAAAGATGCACAATTAAAAGATATATTCCCCAAATCTTCCATCCTTGCATTTAAACAAGCGCCAAACCTAAAATAAAAACTTGTCAGCAGAAGATTGGCCAATGGACAACTGAGAAAAGAAAATTGAACTAAACCTTGTAACAAAAGTGCCTGTAAGTTATGTCAACACATTTGTAAAGATGACACAGCCACACATAAGAACAAGATCTATAACATCAAATGATCATATACATGCACATCCTCCAATGTGGTTTATATATTACAATGTACTTTATGTGAAACAAGCTGTTACATTGGAGAAACCAGCCAAAAACTGCACTTAAGGATGAATTTACAGACATTCAATAAGAAAGGATAACGAAGACCGTTATTGTACGCTAGTGGGACACAATATTGGCCAGAATGATCACTACATCCAAAATCTACAAATCAAAATACTCATAGGAAATTTTAAAAACATTCAGGAGAGAAAAGCATTTGAAATAAAGGTAATCACATGTTTCAACACAGAATATACAGGATTTAATATGTACTTGGGTTTCCTAACACACTATCACAATTTCTTGTGATTTTTTTTTTCTTATTATTTTATCATAGCAGACTTGTCGCTCTTAGTGAGGTGTTTGTCCAACAGGAAGGATATCACTGTGGACTACAGTGCTCTGGTTTTTCATCTGTATATATATTGATGTACATGTGTATATAGTATGTGTATATATGTTTCCTATAGTAATCTTGAGTTAATTCCCCTTATATGTACTTACCTAATGCTGTCTCCACTCTCTCTGCATCGCTGTTTACTTTCAATTGAGTGTTCCATCTCATGTCCGTATTGCTTCAGACTTGATGATAAAGAGAGGTCAGAACTCTCAAAAGTTTGTTTATATAAATAAGGCGTTTGTCCAATCAAAAATCTATCATAATATACTGCAATGCTCATTATTAATATATATATATATATATATATATATATATATATATATATATATATATATATATATATATATCACATATATAGTTGTGAGCGTACGAGTTGTTGCTAACGCTGCGGGCTCGCGCAGCGAGCCGAGGCCCTCGCGAAGCGAGGGCACTGCCCGAGGGTCTCAGTTGCTGCAAGGAGCGCCGAAGGCGCTCCTTGCCAGCAACTGAGACCCTCGGGCAGTGCCCTCGCGAAGCGAGGGCACTGCCCGAGGGTCTCAGTTGCTGCCATGGAGCGCCGAAGGCGCTCCATGCCAGCAACTGAGGACCCTCGCGAAGCGAGGGCCTCAGTTGCTGGCATGGAGCGCCGTAGGCGCTCCATGCCAGCACCTGAGGACCTCGCAAAACGAGGGCCGCAGTTGCTGGCATGGAGCGCCGAAGGCGCTCCTTGCCAGCAACTGCGACCCTCGCAAACTTCACGTCGCAACCCAAACAGTACGACACACACATTACGACACTCGCAAACAACATACGACACACGTTCACACACATTACGGACTCGCAACACTCGGACGCAACTCGCGAACATTACAAAATGTCAAACACAATACATACACACACCACATACATAAAAAACTTACCTACACCAAGAGGGAGCACCCAGCACCTCAAAAATACAACTTACACCTCGATTTTACTTCAAATAAAACAGTTTAGAGACTAAAAAAAAAACGAAGCGAGAGAAAAAATGGCCGCCGAACAAAACGAAAACGAGGCTACAGCACTCTAAACTCGCAAAACACCACAAGAAACTTGCAAAACACCACAAAACACCTACGGATATTCCGATACAAACGTATAACACACATTACTCGCCATTTCTCGCCAATGCGGAAGTACACGACTACGCTAACGGTTTGGGCTCGCGCACGCACAGTGTTACACTGCACACATTCAGCACGCTTACACAGCAGATCCACACCACTAATGCTGCAGCAACATCAAAACACATTCACAGCTCTTCCACACAATGCTTTAAAATAGGTAAAGTATATTCATTTATTAATGTATTATATATTTCATTATTACACACTAAACAGCATTAGCTACCTTACAATTTCATTGCCGTCATTTTTTGACGGGCAATTCGCTAGTATATATATATATATAGTAATTTAGTAATATATATATATATATATATATAGAGTAATAATTACTAAATGTGTGTGTGTGTGTATATATATATTGCTTTTGAAAGCCAATAACCAATGAAATAAGGCACATGTTGTGAGCTGGCTTGGTGGAGAAGATGACATGTACACATTCTGCAAACATATCTGTTACAACACTAGATTTGGGGGACCATGCACACCCCAAGATTGTCTTTGGATCCCGTTTCATAGGACATAAGAAGAGCACAAGTACCGTTGAGTAGTACAAAGCAGACACAGACAGGCATTCCTTTTTGTAGTATGCCCTACTCAAACTGAACGTTTATTCTGGCTTGGACAGAAAACTTACAAACACCAGAAATAATTTCCCTCTGTTTCGAGCTCTGATTTCACAGAGGCCATAAACTAACATCCCCCTTTATGACCATCTGAGGCCAGATAGGATACATGCCTGGCTGCTCACAGTAGTATCCACATAGATTCCTGTAGAAACATAACCCTTTGTCCCATACGTGACGGAATTAACTTTATAGCATCAATACATTATTTACTGTGTACAATTCCCCCAAAACTCCTTATTACATCAAATCACTATTCTAAACATTATAGCACTAGTCAAATAAAAAGACAGGATAATATTTGATGTATCTCTTCCCCCTTCCCCTCCTCTGTGTCTCTTCCCCCTCCCCTCCCCTGTGTCTCTTCCCCCCTCCCCTCCCCTTTGTCTCTTCCCCCCTCTCCCTCCCCTGTGTCTCTTCCCCCTCTCTCTCCCCTGTGTCTCTTCCCCCTCTCCCTCCCCTGTGTCTCTTCCCCCTCTCCCTCCCCTGTGTCTCTTCGCCCTCTCCCTCCCCTGTGTCTCTTCGCCCTCTCCCTCCCCTGTGTCTCTTCGCCCTCTCCCTCCCCTGTGTCTCTTCGCCCTCTCCCTCCCCTGTGTCTCTTCGCCCTCTCCCTCCCCTGTGTCTCTTCCTCCTCTCCCTCCTCTATTTGTCTTTCCCCCTCCCCTGTGTGTCTTTTCCCCTCTCCCTCTTCTTTCTCTCCCCCCTCTCCCTCCTCTATGTGTCTTTCCCCCTCTCCCTCCTCTGTGTCTCTTCCCTTCCCCCTCTCTCTCTCCCCCTCCTGTGTCTTTTCCCCCCTCCCTCCCCCCTGTGTCCTTTTCCCCCCTCCCCCCTGTGTCTTTTCCCCCCTCCCTCCCCCCTGTGTCCTTTTCCCCCCCTCCCTCCCTCCCCTGTGTCCTTTTCCCCCCTCCCTCCCTCCCCTGTGTCCTTTCCCCCCCTCCCTCCCTCCCTCCCCTGTGTCCATTTTCCCTCCTCCCCTGTGTCCATTTTCCCTCCTCCCCTGTGTCCTTTTTCCCCCTCCCTCCTCTGTGTCTTCCCCCCTCCTAACCTCCCCTGTGTCTTTTTCCCCCCTTCCTCCCTCCCCTGTGTCCTTTTCCCTCCTCCCTCCCTCCCCTGTGTCCTTTCCCCCCCTCCCTCCCTCCCTCCCCTGTGTCCTTTTTCCCTCCTCCCCTGTGTCCTTTTTCCCCCTCCCTCCTCTGTGTCTTCCCCCCTCCTAACCTCCCCTGTGTCTTTTTCCCCCCTTCCTCCCTCCCCTGTGTCTTTTTCCCCCCTTCCTCCCTCCCCTGTGTCTTTCCCCCCCTCCCTCCCTCCCTCCCCTGTGTCCTTTTCCCCCCCTCCCTCCCTCCCTTCCCTGTGTCCTTTTCCCCCCTCCCTCCCTCCCTCCCTCCCTCCCCTGTGTCCTTTTCCCCCCTCCCTCCACTGTGTCCTTTTTCCCTCCTCCCCTGTGTCCTTTTTCCCCCTCCCTCCCTCCCCTGTGTCCTTTTTCCCCCTCCCTCCCTCCCCTGTGTCCTTTTTCCCCCCTCCCTCCCTCCCCTGTGTCCTTTTTCCCCCTCCCTCCCTCCCTGTGTCCTTTTTCCCCCTCCCTCCCTCCCCTGTGTCCTTTTTCCCCCCTCCCTCCCTCCCTCCCCTGTGTCCTTTTTCCCCCTCCCTCCTCTGTGTCTTTCCCCCCTCCCAACCTCCCCTGTGTCTTTTTCCCCCCTTCCTCCCTCCCCTGTGTCTTTTTCCCCCCTTCCTCCCTCCCCTGTGTCTTTTCCCCCCTCCCTCCCTCCCTCCCCTGTGTCCTTTTCCCCCCTCCCTCCCTCCCTCCCTCCCCTGTGTCCTTTTCCCCCATCCCTCCCTCCCTCCCTCCCCTGTGTCCTTTTCCCCCCTCCCTCCACTGTGTCCTTTTTCCCTCCTCCCCTGTGTCCTTTTTCCCCCCTCCCTCCCTCCCCTGTGTCCTTTTTCCCCCCTCCCTCCCTCCCCTGTGTCCTTTTTCCCCCTCCCTCCCTCCCCTGTGTCCTTTTTCCCCCTCCCTCCCTCCTCTGTGTCTTTCCCCCCTCCCAACCTCCCCTGTGTCTTTTTCCCCCCTTCCTCCCTCCCCTGTATCTTTTCCCCCCTCCCTCCCTCCCCTGTGTCTTTTCCCCCCTCCCTCCCTCCCTCCCCTGTGTCTTTTCCCCTCCCAGCTCCCTCCCTCCCCTGTGTCTTTTTCCCTCCCTCCCTCCCCTGTGTCTTTTTCCCTCCCTCCCCTGTGTCTTTTTCCCTCCCTCCCCTGTGTCTTTTTCCCTCCTTTCCCTGTGTCTTTTTCCCCCTCCCTCCCCTGTGTCTTTTCCCCCTCCCCTGTGTCTTTTCCCCCTCCCCTGTGTCTTTTCCCCCTCCCCTGTGTCTCTTCCCCCTCCCCTGTGTCTTTTCCCCCTCCCCTGTGTCTCTTCCCCCTCCCCTGTGTCTTTTCCCCCTCCCCTGTGTCCTTTCCCCACCTCCCTCCCTCCCCTGTGTCCTTCCCCCCCTCCCTCCTCTGTGTCTTTTCCCCCTCCCAACCTCCCCTGTGTCTTTTTCCCCCTCCCTCCCTCCCCTGTGTCCTTTTCCCCCTCCCTCCCCTGTGTCCTTTTCCCCCCCCCTCCCTCCCTCCCTCCCCTGTGTCCTTTTTCCCTCCCTCCCCTGTGTCCTTTTTCCCTCCCTCCCCTGTGTCCTTTTTCCCTCCTCGCCTGTGTCCTTTTTCCCCCCTCCCTCCCTCCCTCCCTCCCCTGTGTCCTTTTTCCCCCCTCCCTCCTCTGTGTCTTCCCCCCCTCCTAAACTCCCCTGTGTCCTTTCCCCCCCTCCCTCCTCTGTGTCTTCCTCCCCTGTGTCTTTCTCTTTTCCCCCTCCCTCCCCTGTGTCTTTCTCTTTTTCCCCTCCCTCCCCTGTGTCTTTCTTTTATTTCCCCTCCCTCCCCTGTGTCTTTCTTTTATTTCCCCTCCCTCCCCTGTGTCTTTTTGCGGGGCTCACGATCGCTAGTATATATATATATATATATATATATATATATATATATATATAATGTAATACTATAAAGCCTGGTCTTTTAAATGCATGATACAAGCCTAGTGAGTTTGTGTGGCTACTAATGAATCCTCTGTAATCCCCAGGCTAGAGTCAGCGTTTGTAGAGCAGCTTCAGACAACATTGTGCTCTCCCAAGTCTCCAGAACAGATTCAGTCTCTGTGCGCTGCCATATTGTGTGAGATGTCACCCCGAAGCCTTATCACTCTCTCATGTGGAGATGCACATAACACCAAACTCTTCAGCCTGGCGTCCTCTGTCCTGCTGGCTCAGGTGTGATCATGAAAACTGTATCTGTGTGCAGTAATCTCTTTTGTTTTATAGGGACACTTTGGTAAAATATATCACGGCCCTTTAAAGTATAAGTTGTGTGCAACCCTATTAGACACATTTTATATGAAGTCTGTTTTTTTTTATTTCTCCCTGTTTGCCTCTAGGCAGCTGCCATGTTGTTGTCCTGTCCCTTCTCTCATAATTTCATGTATATCACTTTAAGAGGTGGATAGGCAGCAAGCTGTACCTCAGTGTATTTCATCTTCTAGTGCACACAGTCCAGCTTCAATTTTCTGTTGATCCACATGTGGTGCAGCTTTTCATGCAGGAGTCAGACCCTTCTGACCACATGAACTAATAGGCAGTCACTGAGAATGCTATTTGCATTGGAAGATGCAATATGGAGATTCACAGCTAGCTGCCCACTTACTTCTCAGAGTGACTAACACAGAAGAATGAAGAAGGGAGAGGGGCCAACACGGTGAGCCAAAGAAATAAAAATGTCATCATTTATAACTTCATGTAATAAGGGTCTTGTGTTTTAAACAACTAAAGTTGATAATTTGTGAGAAAACGTACACTGAAAGTAGCTGTTTTCCCTTCATTTTTAAACCGCAGCCCATCCCATCCTTTACAAAAGTCCTAGCATTGTGTAGAGTGCGAGAGTGACAACCATGTGGTAGTGGTAGAAGACTCTTCCACCACTGAGGAACTCCAGCGTAAATATGAGGGGAAAACAGCCATTTCCAGTGTATGTTTTCTCACAAAAGATCATTAAATCACAGTAAATGTTAGATGCTTAAAGAACAAAATTATAGAAAAGTTTGTTTATTTTTATGGTTATGTACAGGTTTTTCTGGATCCCTGTGGTCATACATTTAAAAAAAAAAACTTTTTTGAAAACATACACTTGAAATGGGCAAAGTTATCTTAAAATATAAAAAAAATAATAATCATGCAGCTTAATTTATTACTTTTCTATGCAATTATACTGCTAGGGAATCTACCATTTTACTATTACTGATCTACTTCTTGGTTCTATCTAAAGGGACATTGTTACCCCAAAAGTTGTGTTTTTTAAAGTTATTTTTAAAGAGCATGAAAAACAAGCTATTTGTTGAGTAATTCCTGAGATAATCAACTTTCTTTTCTCCTCTATTGTGATGCCAAATAGTGGTTCTTGAATATGAATTAGCTGCTTTAATGTGATTTAATGTTTTCTTGTCTGTCTCTGTGGCGGCAAAACAATATTCTTCAAAGGTTAAAATGTAGTTAGACAATTATAAATTGGAATCCTAAACAGTCTTCAAATTCAGTTTTTCTTCCCAAAAATTCTTTATGTCCATGTCTTACACAGCTGCCATTGTTAGTGTCGCTTTTTTCTTGAACTTTAGTGGTCCTCTGACCTACCTATGTAACTGCAGGGCCAAGAAAAAGAAACTGTCTCCATGGGTCACCGGGCATGCTCCACAATGGAAGGACGGATCCCCGAGGGACAGAGCTTCAGACACCTCCTTCCTGTTCTGATCCAAGTTTGCAGCCTACGCCAAGGGGGTTTGGAAGAAGGTAAGAAATCGGTAATTCAGGTGGGCATATGTAACGTCGGCTACCATCACCTACTATCAGAGTCATAATTCTATCCGAGGACCACCCTGGTACAATATGGCCTTGAAATGTTATAAGGGGCAAAATGTTTGTTCATGGATTACGATGCATCTGATAGAGGAGAATCCGTAGTGTATGGAAACATTTTTTTGCATGAAAAAAATCCCAAAATAAACATTAATAAACATACCCTAAAGTTTGCTACATTTCTTCAGCTGATTTTGACAAGGAATATCCCTGAAAATCCAAGCTAAATTAGCATAAAATTCATAATTTGTTTTGGCCAATCAGTGTCAGCTACAACATTGCAGCAAAGCATGTTTTTGTTTTATATTAGTGTTTTAATGTAATTGTCTTAAAAAAACACTATGGCCCTCATTCAATTGCAATTTGGTCAATTGAATAGGGCTCTAAATAAGCACATAACATATATTTTTTAAATAAGTTTTTAGTTAGTAAGCATCTATCCAAAAGCAAGGTTTTCACTAACTAAAGACTTCTTTAAAAAAAACATGTTATGTGCTTATTTAGAGCCCTATTCAATTGGCCAAATCGCAATTGAATGAGGCCCTATATGCGGTGGATAACATTATCCAAAAGATGAAACAGGGGAGGTAAGACGTATGAGGTCATATTATAATTGTAAAGTGGCATCTTTGTTTAAAAGGTGATAACAGACATTTTATTAGCAGGATTGTATCCCTGTAAATATGTGAAAAAATTATATTTAAAATTGTGCATCAGTTTTGGACACCAACTCATTTGTTGGCAAAAAGAAGCACTGGTTTATTATTCAAATTAGTAGGAGAGTAAGGACACCGTGCAAGGAATACCTACCTTCTTATATTTATGAGTATGCTTCTAAGACAACCCCCAGTTACAAAGTATTCTCCAGTGCGAGGACATAGAAATGTAAGAATATATTACTTTATACATCTGTATTTGCGGACTGTCTCTTTCAGATTACTCTAAAGACAAAGGGGGGTGTCGTATCCATATGATAATGTTGCTTTTTATTAATATAATTAATTTTAAAAAGTAATTTTTTAGCTATTCATTTTTGTCTGGTCATAATAATAAATTAATCTTTTTTGTTATTATATTGTATGATATTAGAGGGGTCTCATTCCTAGTTTCCTTTTCCTTTCTTTTTATTTCTTCCAGATCATGTTAACATTATTAATAAGAAGCTTGCGGACTGGCTGCGATACGCCAGCATTCACCAGAGCGTATCTCAGGGAGCGGGGAGCTTCTTCTCAAGCACTCGTTCCAAGCAGGTGAGCACCCGCACTTTAAGGTACCTGAGTGAGTGGGCTCCGTTGGTGACTTTGCATCTCTCCTCCAGCCTGGCCCCATCACGGAGGTGGATGGAACGATTGCCACAGACTTTTATACTGTGCTCAGCTTCAGCCAACATTACACTGAGGACCAGCTGCTGAATGTACAGGCCTTCTCCATGCTGCGCAAGTGGCTGCTGCATTATGGGACTGTGGGGACAAGTGCGACCGCTTCAGGTTCGTCTGTCTTCTGTTTACAGTTTGTCTCTCTTAGTCTTTTTTTCTATTTTTTACACCTCTCCCCACTCTCTCTTTACTATCGCTCTCTCTTTCTTTATCTTCTTTCTCTTTCTTTCTTTCTTTCTTTCGTTCTTTCTTTTTTTTTCTTTTTTTCTCTCTTTCTCTCTTTCTTTCTTTCTTTCTTTCTTTCTCTCTTTCTTTCTTTCTTTCTTTCTCTCTTTCTCTCTTTCTCTCTTTCTTTCTCTCTTTCTTTCTTTCTCTCTTTCTCTCTTTCATTCTTTCTTTCTTTCTCTCTTTCTCTCTTTCTTTCTTTCTTTCTTTCTTTCTTTCTTTCTTTCTTTCTTTCTCTCTTTCTCTCTTTCTCTCTTTCTTTCTTTCTCTCTTTCTTTCTTTCTTTCTTTCTTTCTCTCTTTCTTTCTTTCTTTCTTTTCTTCTTTCTCTCTCTTTATCTTTCTTTCTCTCGCTCTCTCTTTCTTTCTTTCTTTCTCTCTTTCTTTCTTTCTTTCTTTCTTTCTTTCTCTCTCTCTCTTTCTCTCTTTCTCTCTTCCTTCCTTTCTTTCTCTCTTTCTTTCTTTTCTTCTTTCTCTCTCTTTATCTTTCTCTCTCTCTTTCTTTCTTTCTTTCTCTCTCTCTCTCTCTCTCTCTCTCTCTCTCTCTGTCTCTGTCTCCCCCTCCCTCTCTCTCTGTCTCTCTCTCCCCCTCCCTCTCTCTCTGTCTCTCTCTCCCCCTCCCTCTCTCTCTGTCTCTCTCTCCCCCTCCCTCTCTCTCTGTCTCTCTCTCCCCCTCCCTCTCTCTCTGTCTCTCTCTCCCCCTCCCTCTCTCTCTGTCTCTCTCTTCCCCTCCCTCTCTCTCTCTTCCCCTCCCTCTCTCTCCTCTTCCCCTCCCTCTCTCTCTCTCTCTTCCCCTCCCTCTCTCTCTCTCTCTCTTCCCCCTCCCTCTCTCTCTCTCTTCCCCTCCCTCTCTCTCTCTCTCTTCCCCTCCCTCTCTCTCTCTCTTCCCCTCCCTCTCTCTCTCTCTCTCTTCCCCTCCCTCTCTCTCTCTCTCTCTTCCCCTCCCTCTCTCTCTCTCTCTCCCCCTCCCTCTCTCTCTCTCTCTTCCCCTCCCTCTCTCTCTCTCTCTTCCCCTCCCTCTCTCTCTCTCTCTTCCCCTCCCTCTCTCTCTCTCTCTCTTCCCCTCCCTCTCTCTCTCTCTCTCTTCCCCTCCCTCTCTCTCTCTCTCTTCCCCTCCCTCTCGCTCTCTTCCCCTCCCTCTCGCTCTCTTCCCCTCCCTCTTGTCTTGTTCCTCATATCCCTTCTTGTAGATGACAAGTCTGAAGTGGAAGGCTCTGTGATCTCTATGGTTTCCGCTTCTTCAACCTCCAGCCGTTTGCTGCCTCCAAGAGAGCGTCTTAGGGAAAAGACCTTTGAGTACTGCCTGAGACTAGTGGAGCAATGCAACCGGAGTGAGTACACGATCAGATTAATTCCCAGGCACCTAAATGTCCGCCATATTTGTGTATGTAGACAGGGAAGAGAGAAGGGGGAGAAACTATGAGAATCATTGGATATTTAAAGGGCCATTTACCTCACTGTAAGCGTTCTTTATGGGGCGAACGAGCACAACATTTTTAATTACACTAATAACAGATAAAAAGAAAATTCTCTGACTTGTCTGCTATGACCTGCCCATCTTGGGTGACCCTACATGGTATAGCTCACAGCTTCATGATGACAAGTTTAATGATCCAGGAGTACATTGTAAGTAGATAATTCCTGAGATATTTAGCATTGGTTATGCAGCTCCTTTATGCTAATGCCCATCTCAATTTGCAAATCTGTGGTACAGATTGCTTGATAAGGTTGTGTAGGGGATCTAACTCCATGATAACAGTAGGGGGCATTGTTTTTGCCTTCACAGAGACAGATGAGCAGACTCTATTCCTAATTAGCACATCAAATTAGTTAATTAGCATCCAGAAGCTTTTAATTTAACACCAGAGATTTAAACGAAATGGCTAGTACAACGCATTGCTAGTTTCTCATGGCCATGAACAACTTGGGGGCGGGGGTCTTGGGGGGGGGGGGGGGGTGACAGAGGCCCTTTACCAGTATTTAGGGAAGCCCATATATATTGTCTTTGCTCTGAGATGACCACTGTAGACCCTAGCAGGAGCTCTTTTACCTACTAGAAGTTTGGTTATTAGCAGTGCTAACATTTCAGCTAACAGTACGTTACAGCCAATGCCAGGAGTTTGTTAGACACTTGTATAAAGCACATAAATCCATTTGAATGGAATAAAAGCAAATACGTGTTTTATTGATGACATTTCATTCGTACACAATTGTACAACTTCATCTCCCAATGTCTGGTTGCTTGGCTGGAAAAGTGATTACATGATTACTTCTAGTCATGAATGAATTTGGGATTTCTCCTTCCTTGCAGAACCTGCGAAGAAGATCGATGCCAGTTTGCAAAGAGCGGTAAGAAACTGGAGTAGCCTCTCACTCATACACATAATACATCACTGCGACTCGCTGCATCGGCACCTGTGTTCACTCATCTTTCCCAGCTTTGCTCTAGGGAATCTTGTCTTCTCATGATATGGACAAAATATTTGAGCTTCAGCCTCATGATCAAACCTTCCAGTGAACAGTTTGGCTTAATTTCCTGTAGTATTGACTGATTGGATCTTCTTGCAGTCCAAGGGACTCTAAGCAGTTTTTGTGAACACCACAATTCTCCGGCGCTCAGACTTCTTTATGGTCCAGCTCTCACATCCATATATAATACTACTGGGAATACCAGACGTCTAACTATGCAGACATTTGTTGATAGTGTAATATCTTTACTTTTTACTAGCCTGCCCAGACTTAATTTCATGGCTACAGTCACCATCTGAAGAGATCTTGGAAAATAAAATCCGTCATTGCCTCCACTTCTTCCCCATCTGTGTTCCAGAGAGCAGCATAATTCGAAGGGTCCCTGATATTATCCCATTTTGTACTGTCGAGTTGTCCCAACATCTCTAGATGCACACACTTTGTTGTTAAACAAGAAGAGCAAAGAAAATATGCATTTAAACTAGTAGTTGCCATTCATAATATCTGACAGTATAGATGATCAACTATTCGTTTATGTTAATTCAAAAGGACCAGGCACAAAAAAATAATGAAATGTAAAATAAACAATGTCACAAGCTGCTCTTTGTTGCACTTGAAAAGGTCGCCAGACCGATCCTACCCACAAGTTGACTCTGTTGGATATCCCCTCACACAGGACGGCTGTCAGGATGCAAGGATATATTACATTGTATATGCGTCCCAAAAGAGCATCATCTTTATTTTTACATTTACGTTTTTATATTGTTCTTCCATAATACAACAATGGGCTATTTTCATACGTAAACACAAATTTTTGGCACTTTGAATTTCCCTCTGTGGGCTACGAGCTTCCACAAGAGGCAAGGTGTCAGCCCCTTATACAGTCAGGTCCATAAATATTGGGACATCAACATAATTCTAATCTTTTTGGCTCTATACACCACCACAATGGCTTTGAAATAACTGCAGATTTTCAGCTTTAATTTGAGGGTATTTACATCCAAATCAGGTGAACGGTGTAGGAATTACAACAGTTTGTATATGTGCCTCCCACTTTTTAAGGGACCAAAAGTAATGGGACAGATTAACAGTCATAAAACAAACTTTCACTTTTTAATACTTGGTTGCAAATCCTTTGCAGTCAATTACAGCCTGAAGTCTGGAACGCATAGACATCACCAGATGCTGGGTTTCATCCCTGGTGATGCTCTGCCAGACCTCTATTGCAACTGTCTTCAGTTCCTGCTTGTTCTTGGGGCATTTTCCCTTCAGTTTTGTCTTCAGCAAGTGAAATGCATGCTCAATCGGATTCAGGTCAGGTGATTGACTTGGCCATTGCATAACATTCCACTTCTTTCCCTTAAAAAACTCTTTGGTTGCTTTTGCAGTATGCTTCGGGTCATTGTCCATCTGCACTGTGAAGCGCCGTCCGATGAGTTCTGAAGCATTTGGCTGAATATGAGCAGATAATATTGCCCGAAACACTTCAGAATTCATCCTGCTGCTTTTGTCAGCAGTCACATCATCAATAAATACAAGAGAACCAGTTCCATTGGCAGCCATACATGCCCACGCCATGACACCACCACCACCATGCTTCACTGATGAGGTGGTATGCTTTGGATCGTGAGCAGTTCCTTTCCGTCTCCATATTCTTCTCTTCCCATCACTCTGGTGCAAGTTGATCTTAGTCTCATCTGTCCATAGGATGTTGTTCCAGAACTGTGAAGGCTTTTTTAGGTGTTGTTTGGAAAACTCTAATCTGGCCTTCCTGTTTTTGAGGCTCACCAATGGTTTACATCTTGTGGTGACCCCTCTGTATTTACTCTGATGAAGTCTTCTCTTGATTGTTGACTTTGACACACATACACCTACCTCCTGGAGAGTGTTCTTGATCTGGCCAACTGTTGTGAAGGGTGTTTTCTTCACCAGGGAAATAATTCTTCGGTCATCCACCACAGTTGTTTTCCGTGGTCTTCCGGGTCTTTTGGTGTTGCTAAGCTCCCTGGTGCGTTCTTTCGTTTTAAGTATGTTCCAAACAGTTGATTTGGCCACACCTAATGTTTTTGCTGTCTCTCTGATGGGTTTGTTTTGTTTTTTCAGCCTAATGATGGCTTGCTTCACTGATGGTGACAGCTCTTTGGATCTCATACTGAGAGTTAACAGCAACAAATGCAAATAGCACACTTGAAATGAACACTGGAGCTTGTATCTGCTCTTTGTAAATAGGATAATGAGGGAATAACACACACCTGGCCATGGAACAGCTGAGCAGCCAATTGTCCCATTACTTTTGGTCCCTTAAAAAGTGGGAGGCACATATACAAACTGTTGTAATTCCTACACCGTTCACCTGATTTGGATGTAAATACCCTCAAATTAAAGCTGAAAGTCTGCAGTTAAAGCACATCTTGTTAGTTTCATTTCAAATCCATTGTGGTGGTGTATAGAGCCAAAAAGTTTAGAATTGTGTCGATGTCCCAATATTTATGGACCTGACTGTAGGTGCCGATAAGTCTATGGCTCCAAATGTTGAATGCCTCCAGTCAGTGTCTGGGCACAGCAGTTGTTTGCGAGGTTACTGTGAACACATGTGATAGATTGTCTGGGTGTGAGGTCGGGGTTTAACCCGAATGGGAAATCATATCCATCATAGACAGGCTTATGTCTTGGGGAGAAGGATTCTTTACTGCAGAGGATAAGGAGTTTGTTAGCATTCTCATAATGACCTGTTAATAGGGAAAGGGGTGTTCCTCATGCCTGGTGTTTGAGGGGAAGATGGAATTTATGTGCAACCGTCCCCTTGCCGACCTCCTCTCGGCAAGAGATACCGTTGCCACATTTATTGACCAACCATGGCTTTCATAACATTTCTAACAGTTCGGGCTCCATATTAGATTGTATTGAGGGTCAGGAAGAATTGCTATGGTCAGGTCTATACCAATTAGTGGTTAACAGAAAGTAAGGCAATGGATCAAAGCACTTGACATCACTTGACCGTTTCTGTTGAAACAAAGTATTTCAATTGTTGTCTGATTACCTAGTTAACTATACTTGATGACTCAATCATGGATCTCCTCATAGAAGTCTGTGGTGCCTTTTTACTGCTACCACAAGTTTGAATCCACAGAAGAACCCGGCCCTGGTACTTGGAGAGAACTGGGTATAGTGGTTGACTACTGAAAGTGGCTACTGGTCGCCCTTAAAGTGATACTACCCTTAAAATATTTTTATTTGCCCTATGCAATGTACATACCCTGAAACACATGAAATACTGCTGTCAGAAAAATAGAAAAATTTACATAGAGCACCCTGGGCCCGACTTATCCAGGGAAATGGTTGTTGGGAGTCCGGACATATAACCAGGGTCTTGGGGAAATGTTAGGGCATACATTTATTTAAAAAAAATGTTTCTCTTAACCCTATACCAATAGTAAAGTAATATAGTCCTTTTGTTAAAACTGTCTTTGGACCTGGAGACCGGACATCTACGTACTCTAGCCACTGATCACCAGAGGCCTAACATTTCGGGTGGTTGTGACAGCAAAATGATCATAAAATGAAATAAACGGCGATCAGTTCAACCTGAGGTATATAATTATAGGGACAGTCCAATCGTACAGTGTTTGTATTAGGAGGGCCAAAATAATATTTTTTGTGCCTGTTCCTTTTGGTGGTCATCTATGCTGACAGATATTATGAATAGCAGCTACTAATTTAAAACTATAATTTCTTTGCTCTTCTTGTTTATATGTCTCTACATATACTGTTGTTGTTTAGTAGTTCAGCCGTGTCTGACTCTCCAAGACCCTATGGACCGCAACATGGCAGGCACATCCAATGTCTGTTTGTGCTTACTCATAAATAAAAAAAATGCTGAAGCGGGTTGCCAGCTCCTCCTCCAGTAGATCACACTTTTCTGACCTATGACTTGCCCTTATTGGGTGACCCTACATGGTATAACGGACAGCTTAATTGAGGTACATAAGCCTCTTCACCATGGCAAGGCATCGATCCAGAAGGGGCTACATATACTACTCATTGGATCTACCCATTCCTTGGTATTTAGCGAAGGCTGTTTTGTTATAGGTGCTCGCCCAGTAGATACATACTGTGCCTGGATTTGTTGCTAGCTGTACTCACACTCTCTGTTTACACTGCAGTGCCTGGTTGAAGCTGTTACTCTGATGGATATTGTATGTAAACAGGACGTGTCCTACCTTTACCGCACTCTTCCTCTCTTGAAGATCCTGCACGGTAGGCTCTGCACTAACGTCTCGCTGGCACCTGTGTTGCTGCCAGTCGCTCAGTTCTTCTTAAACCACAGTGAGTAAGGGTTTGTATTCTGTCTGGTCTTTTTGGTGTTATTTTCCAACCTTTCCCTTGTTCTGCTGCTCTCCTTTCCCATATGTCTCCTGAGTGCTTGTCCAGCTTGCTCGTTGGTCTTGCTTCTGTAACTCAACTTCGAAACCTGACCATACGACTTGCCTTATTTTTTTATTTTATTATTATTATGATTATTTATGTATTTTATTGGAAGGGTGCCAGCAGATTCTGAAGTGCAATAATTTAAGAAACTTACGAGAATATACTAAAATTTCAAACATTTGTTTTATTGGTTATTGTTTAACATTCAGACATTTGTGTCTTTGTTTATACAACAATGGCATGTGATGACCGGCGCAACCTAAACATTCATTACACATTCATCCATCTTAATTTTCATCCTTTCAGTCTGCAAAATCTTTTTTTTTTTTTTTGCTTTAGTCTTTTAATCTGTATAATTTCTTCCACATGTATGGGACTTGACACATGATTAAACACTAATTTTAAGAGACCACCTTGGGGGTATATATAGAAGAAGCCAGAACATTCCTTTCACATCCTTTTTCTTTAATCCCTTGATTGTTTATCCATGCAGAATATTAGCAGTGCATGATTAATCCAATATTTAATCCAGTTCTAACAATAACACGTGTATAAACTTTAACATACATTTGAATACAGTAAAAATAAACTAGATGGCGCCTTTGTACGTATACCCTTTTACACAAGGAGCTGAGGGTCCTGCTCTTTTGAGACCTTCAAATCTACCATACGTCTTGAATGGCTTCTTGCACTCTGCTCTGCTACTTCTCCAGGTGTCTTCAGTTCATGAAGCAGTGTATTCTCTTTGCAGGTGAAGCTGCCGCTGTAGACTCAGAAGCTGTCTACAGGCACTTGTTCGCCAAGGTGCCAGCCGAACTCTTCCATCAGCCCCTCCTTGCCTTTCAGTTTGTCAAATTTTGCCGAGACAATTGCTGCTTCCTGGTTGAGAATGTGGAGGCGTTCAGAGCAAGCTTCCCCAACCTGCTTAAGGTACATTACCATTCTTGAGGGCCTGGGAGGCTACACTTATAATTAGTAAGGGCCCTGATTGGGCAGCCAGACTCCATCTTCAGACTCTCTTGTTGTTTTGTCTTCTAATCTGTAGTTTCTGGCCTGGAATAGTCCATCTCTGATCTCCATATTTGTGGACTTGCTCCCAGCTCTGATAACCTCAGACTCTGCAATCGAGGCGCTTCATTCACTGCTGGATCTGCCGTGCCTGAGTGCAGCGCTAGAAATCCAACGGTAATGTCTGAATGATGTGTGGTCTTGGGCCGTGCTGGGCTCAATTATGTAAATTTGGAAACGATATACTTTTATTGTGTGGTATGGCGAGATATCATGAGATAAAATGTGTTGTTCAATTCTCTTGGGTCCTGTTTTATGTCTACACAGCGCCTTTGTATCAGATAAACCCTCTGTGGACACATCTGTGCTTCCGGCTACTTCCGCAGAAGCCTTCAGGCACCCAACCTACACAAGCATGTTCCAGTACATCCTAAGGAACGAGGCTGTGTCTGGGCCCCCACCAGAAGGGTATAGTAACTTTATTATTTTATCATTAATCTAATCAGTAATATTTTATGCAGTGATATATATAAAGCAGGGATTTTAGAAGGAACTGAGAAAGTGACCGTTGTAGAGTGTCTTTTGATGTAAGATGAACACACACAAACATTTATGCTCCTTTCTAACCTTCAAGTGGTGATATAACAAGGTGGTAGAAACAGTGGTATGTGGATCGAGAGCAGCATAAAATCTAAAGATGACCCTTTACACATTGTGTACCATAAAGATATTAATTTTGTAACTATAACCAAACCAAACGTACTGATCCAAAAGGTTTAAAGTCCAACTTTTAAGAGCTCTTAAATCGGAGGAGATGAGTAGGAATGAGACAAAATGGTGTACAAGATGGTGTACAGTGGCCAAGCCCCCAGGATGAAGTCGAAGCCTGCTGGACAATTGTAACATAGGGCTTCATGCAAATGCGATTTGGCCAATTGAATAGGGCTCTATATAAGCACAGAGCATATTCTTTACAGGAGTTTTTAGTTGGTGAACTTCTATCCAAAAGCAAGGTCCTCACTAACTAAAAACTTCTGCCTTTATAGATCGCTATTCAATTGGCCAACTTGCATTTGAATGTGGCCCATAGTATCTACTTTGCTGTAAGTCATTCAAATATGGACTACTACACTAGTGCTACAGAGTTTTGGGGGACTCAACCAGGACACCACAGGTGAAAGCCCAGTAGCCTAGGGGTACCTGGTTATAAATACCATAGAGGAGCCAGAGATAAATTCATAGGCACAGGTCAGGGCCACTTGCAAAGAATCAATCCCTGTTAAAATGTCCGGTGTCTGTGCTGTAAAAAAATGAGACAAAGATAAATAATTTCAGAACTTTTTCCACCTTTAATGTGACCTATAAACTGTACAACTCAATTGAAAAACAAACTGAAATCTTTTAGGTAGAGGGAAGAAAAAAATAATAATAATGTGGTTGCATAAGTCTGCACACCCTCATATAACTGGGGACGTAGCTGTGTTCAGAATTAAGCAATCACATTCCAAATCGTGTTAAATAGGAGTCAGCATACACCTGTCATCATTTAAAGTGCCTCTGATTAACCCCAAATAAAGTTCAGCTGCTCTAGTTGGTCTTTCCTGAAATGTTCTTAGTCGCATCCCACAGCAAAAGTCATGGTCCACAGAGAGCTTCCAAAGCATCAGAGGGATCTCATTGTTAAAAGGTATCAGCCAGGAGAAGGGTACAAAAGAATTTCCAAGGCATTAGATATACCATGGAACACAGTAAAGACAGTCATCATCAAGTGGAGAAAATATGGCACAACAATGGCATTACCAGGAACTGGAGCTCCCTCCAAAATTGATGAAAAGACGAGAAGAAAACTGGTCTGGGAGGCTACCAATAGGCCTACAGCAACATTAAAGAAGCTGCAGGAATATCTGGCAAGTACTGGCTGTGTGGTACATGTGACAACAATCTCCTGTATTCTTCATGTGTCTGGGCTATGGGGTAGAGTGGCAAGACGAAAGCCTTTTCTTACGAAGAAAAACATCCAAGCCAGGCTACATTTTGCAAAAACACATCTGAAGTCTCCCAAAAGCATGTGGGAAAAGGTGTTATGGTCTGATGAAACCAAGGTTGAACTTTTTGGCCATAATTCCAAAAGATATGTTTGGCGCAAAAACACTGCACATCACCAAAAGAACACCATACCCACAGTGAAGCATGGTGATGGCAGCATCATGCTTTGGGGCTGTTTTTCTTCAGCTGGAACTGGGACCTTAGATAGAGGGAATTATGAACAGTTCCAAATACCAGTCAATACTGGCACAAAACCTTCAGGCTTCTGCTAGAAAGCTGAACATGAAGAGGAACTTCATCTTTCAGCATGACAACGACCCAAAGCATACATCCAAATCAACAAAGGAATGGCTTCACCAGAAGAAGATTAAAGTTTTGGAATGGCCCAGCCAGAGCCCAGACCTGAATCTGATTGAAAATCTGTGGGGTGGTCTGAAGAGGGCTGTGCCCAGGAGATGCCCTCGCAATCTGACAGATTTGGAGTGTTTTTGCAAAGAAAAGTGGGCAAATCTTGCAAAGTCAAAATGTGCCATGCTGATAGACTCATACCCAAAAAGACTGAGAGCTGTAATAAAATCACAAGGGGCTTCAACAAAGTATTAGTTTAAGGGTGTGCATACTTATGCAACCATATTATTTTATTTTTATTATTTTTCTTCCCTCCACCTAAAATATTTCAGTTTGTTTTTCAATTGAGTTGAACAGTTTATAGGTCACAATAAAGGTGGAAAAAGTTCTGAAATGATTTATCTTTGTCTCATTTTTTTACAGCACAGAAACCTGACATTTTAACAGGCGTGTGTAGACTTTTTATATCCACTGTAGATAAGCACAACCAGATCCATGACAACAGATTTGTTTAGAGTTCCTCAGCTAATAAGGGTGTTTTTTTCCATACAAAGTGTAATGTATTTCTCTGTTGTTTATCCTATCACTGTGAGATGTACATTTTGGTGCCACTGCTGCAGCATGAATGGGCTGTGAATACTAAACATGTAAGTGGTCAATTTGTCATGTTTTTTATATCTATTCGAAGCTCTGAACATAAAAAGTGCAAGAATAAGTAATACTAGAAAAGGGCTGTATCTCCTCTATTTCTGCAGAAGGAGGACTGATTGTTCTATATATTCTAACCCAAAGGAGTTATCTCCTGTAATTATATCCCATAGGAAGTCTTTATCTCTTCTGATCACGGCTCTGTTCCTCTTGTCTGACAGATTCTCATTGCTGCGCCAGGTCCTGGCTGATATGAGCGGCGCTCCTCGTGTCGCCCAGTGCATGCGCATCATCCCGTGTCTGCTCCAGTTGTACTTCAATGTCATTACAAAGGTAACAAATGATAGGTTTGAGGAAGATCTTGAGAATTATTATTATTATTATTGTCTTATTTATATCGCGCCAACATATTCCGTAGCGCTGTACAGAGGTATTGTACAAGGCAAAAAACAAACTTAACACCTTAGAAAGAATGGAGGGCCCTGTTTTTGAGCATATAATCAAATGCACATAGTGCTTGTTTCCAAGACACGGACACACAATTGAAAACTCGCAAACTTACAATCTAAGGGTTTAGGTGTGATACAAGAGGGTGACAACTACAAAATGGCAACGTGAATGCAATTTGTTTAGTCAATTGGAGGGGTCTGTGTGTTGTACTGTAGAGTGTGGGTGGGAGTGTTATTATGCTGTGGAGTGTGCAGTTGTAATTATAAAGGCTGAAGGTGATACGATTTTTTTAAACAGGTGAGTTTTTAGTAATTTTTTAAAGGTTTTGAGGCAGGAAGTTAATCTAATGGAGCGAGGCAAGGAGTTCCAAATAGTAGGGGCAGCACGAGAAAAGTCTTGAAGACGGGAGTGAGAGGAGGTGATGAGAGAGGAGGAAAGAAGAAGGTCGTTAGCAGAACGAAGGGGGGCGGTTGGGAGAGTATTTTGAAACAAGAGCAGAGATATAAGGGGGTGCACTGTTGTTGAGGGCTTTATGTGTTAGGGTCATGATTTTAAATGTTATTCGGGAAGCTATGGGAAGCCAGTGGAGTGATTGACAGAGAGGAGCTGCAGACACTGATCGTTTGGTATTGAAGATGAGTCTAGCGGAGGCGTTCATTATGGATTGGAGGGGAGACAGACGAGAGATGGGTAGGCCAGCAAGGAGGGAATTGCAGTAGTCGAGTCGAGATATGATGAGAGAGTGTATTAGAGTTTTAGCTGTGTCTTGTTTAAGATCATCACGAATTTTGGAGATGTTTTTTAGGTGAAACTGACAAGATTTAGTTATCGATTGGATGTGAGGAATAAAAGAGAGGGCAGGATCCAGTAGCACCCCAAGACAATGGGCCTGGGAGGTGGGAGTGATGATGGTGTTGTCAACAGTGAGAGATATTTGAGGAGTGGAAGCTATAGTAGAGGGTGGAAAGATTAGGAGTTCTTCAGTCTTAGACATGTTGAGTTTGAGTTGACGGGTAGACATCCAGGAGGATATGCTAGAGAGGCAGTTGGAAACATGAGCTAGAAGAGAGGGGGATAGATCGGGTGCAGAGAGGTAGATTTGAGTATCATCTGCATAGAGATGATACTGAAATCCACAGGATTTTATGAGGGTGCCAAGGGAGGAGGTGTAGATAGAGAAGAGGAGGGGGCCTATGACAGAACCTTGGGGAACGCCAACAGACAGAGGGAGAGGTGAAGAAGAGGTGCCAGAGAAGGAGATGCTAAATGTACGATCTTTTAGATAGGATGTGAACCATGAGAGAGCTGTGCCCTGGATGCCAAATGAACGGAGAGTTTGGATTAGAAGAGAGTGGTCAACTGTGTCGAAGGCAGCAGAGAGGTCCAGGAGAATTAGCATGGAGAAGTTACCCTTTGATTTGGCAGTTAGCAAGTCATTGGTGACTTTTGTGAGGGCTGTTTCTGTTGAGTGTTGGGCACGGAAACCAGATTGGAAGGGGTCAAGAAGGGAATTGGAAGAAATAAATTGAGTGAGGCGATTGTAAACAAGCCGCTCAAGCAGTTTAGAAGCCAGGGGAAGTAGTGAGATAGGGCGATAGTTGGAGGCAGATGCTGGGTCAGATGAGGGGTTCTTGAGAATGGGTGTAATTATGGCGTGTTTTAATGAGGATGGAAACCTGCCAGTGTTTAGGGAGAGGTTGAATAGATGTGTGAGAGCTGGGATAAGTGCGTTGGATAGGGGAGGGATTAGCTGTGAAGGAATAGGATCATGTGGACATGTGGTAAGGTGAGAGGTTAATAATAACGTAGATACTTCATTCTCGGTTACAGGGTCAAAGGAATCCATAGTGGAGGAGGGGTTGGGGAAGGGTAAGGGCTGGGTGTTGTCGGCTTGTGGAAAGGATGGTGGGATAGGGCCAAGCTGGGAGGAGAGCTCATTTCGGATAGTTTCAATTTTGGTATTAAAGTGGCTGGCAAAGTCATCAGCAGTTAGACAGGAAGGGGCAGGAGGTGGGGGTGGGCAAAGGAGGGTGTTGAATGTAGCAAATAAGCGTTTAGGGTTGGAGGACAGGTTTGATATTAGTGATGAGAAGTAGTGTTGTTTGGCAAGATTGAGGGCAGACAAGTAGGAGCGCAAGGTAAACTTGTAGTGGAGAAAGTCTGCTGAGGTTCGAGATTTCCTCCATAGTCGTTCTGCAGTGTGTGAGCATCTCTGTAGATAGCGTGTTTGCGTGGTGTGCCATGGTTGTGGATGAGAGTGAGGGTGTTTGCTTGTGATTATGGGGGCAAGAGAGTCAAGGGTGGAAGTTAGAGTAGCGTTGTACTGTGAAGTGGCGATGTCAGGGCAGGCAAGGGTGGCGAGGGGGCTGAGAAGGGGTTTTAGTACATTTGAAAATTGTTGTGGGTTGAGTGCTTGCAGGTTTCTGGGGGTTCTGGTGGCAGGATTTGAAGAAGGGTGGTGAGCGGAAGATGAGGTGAGGTTGCAAGTTAGCAGGTGGTGGTCAGATAGGGGAAGTGAGGAGATGTCAAGGTTGGATATAGTGCAGAGATTAGTAAAAATAAGGTCAATAGAGTGTCCACCACTGTGAGTTGCTGAATCTGTCCATTGTGAGAGGCCAAGGGATGAGGTAAGCGCAAGTAATTTTGTAGTTGTTGGGGAGGTGGGGGTGTCAGTGGCAATGTTGAAATCGCCAAGAATGAGTGAAGGTATATTGGAGGAGAGAAAGTGCGGGAGCCAGGCGGCAAAGTTGTCCAGAAATTGAGAGGGTGATCCAGGCGGGCGATAGATCACAGCTACTCACAGAGGGATGGGAGAGAAGATGCGGATAGTGTGGACTTCAAAAGATGAGAATTGAAGGGAGGGAACAGGGGGTATGCAGTGAAAAGTGCAGCGAGAGGATAGTAGTATGCCCACACCTCCACCTTGTTTGTTCTCAGGTCTAGGAGTGTGGCTGAAGTGTAGACCACCATAAGAGAGTGCAGCAGGGGAGGCAGAGTCAGATGGTGTGAGCCAGGTTTCCGTGATAGCCAGTAAATTGAGGGAGTTGGAAATGAAGAGGTCATGAATGAAGGTAAGTTTATTGCAAACAGACCTTGCATTCCAGAGGGCACAGGAGAAGGGCAAAGTAGATGGTTTGTGACAAGTGATGGGTATTAGATTATGGGTGTTTGGGGCATTTGCTGCCCTGGGGACTCTGCGTGGCTGACAGCAGTGGGAATGAGTGATGGGCCTGGGTTAGGGGATATATCCCCACAAGCCATCAGAAGAAGGAGAGAGAGTAAAAGGAGATTGGAATAGGACTTGCAGGAGCATTTCCGCTTTTCACCTTTAGGGGGGGGGGATGCGATAGTGACTGGAGGAAGGAGAAGAGCTCATGGGAGCAGAGAAGAGGAGATGAAAGCAGGGAAGGTGAGATAGTTATATTATTGGAGACATGATGTGTAGAGACAGTATAAGAGAGTCTGAGAAAGAGGCAGGAGGTTATAATAAGGAAAGTGGTGTGAGGAAACATAATGGCACTGTGTAAGCAAGTATTCTTGAAGGGGGTGGTTAGAGGTGATAATCAGATGTCATTGATTGAACATGTGCAGGTAATTAGTATGCCTCAATATATTAAGTGTAAACAAGGGTGGGTGGGAGAGGACTGCTTTCAGGTGGACATCTATGTGTTATGTTGCTTTGCAGTATGCTTTTAAAAGTATCTATAAAGAAAAAGCAAGAGATATTTCAGAGGTAGGAGATTATGGAGCTATAAAATGGATCAGTGAACACAGAGCATTTCAGGTTTACAGATAAGCAAAGAATATCATCAATAGCAGAAAAATCTAACAGTAAAAAGTCTATCTCAGCAATTATCATAACACAGATATTAATAATAAATAGTCTTTTGTAAACGTAGATATGGATCTGGTGAGCATCTGTTCTTCTGAAATTACCTTAGACTGCTTTCAGGTGGACATCTATGTGTTATGTTGCTTTGCAGTATGCTTTTAAAAGTATCTTAGACTGCTTTCAGGTGGACATCTATGTCCCTTCTTTCTTTTAGAAATATAGCATTCATATTACCCATCTTCCTTCGGATCCCCAGCCATATCAGTAGATAGCATTAAATAGCCAGTGATGAATGTGAAGCTTTTCTACAAACTCTTCATGGTGTGAGTGCCAAAAGTATCTGCCTTGAATTCTGGCGAGTCTAATAATTACACTGAGCGTCCATTATTGTACACAGCCAAGAACAGGGTACATTTATTTTATTTTTTTGCACTTGCAAGGTACCCTGATCTAACAGCTTACCCAATATTTAGTGATTGCCCGTCCCAGGCATGCCCAGCTCATGGTCTCAAGGACCAGAGCTGGGCCACATTTTCAAAGTATTCCTGTTTGAACACCATGATGGAGTCATTGCTTGCAGGAACACTACAATAGTAAAAACGGCATGTCTCTTTAAAAGTATAGATAACATTTCTCTGAATGAAAGCTCTGTTTATTTTTTGTTATCAGAGGCGCTTTAGCGTTTATTGTAAGGTCCGCGCTGATCTCCTTTTGGCGCTTATTGCAAGGCTCTCCCCTGGTGTATTTTGTGTCCTATGAGCACCGTTGGCGCGCGGTGAAGGTCTTTGTGGTTTTTTGCGATACTGTGGTGTTTTTTTTTGTTTGTTTTCTGTATATATTTTTTTTAATGATAATTAATTAATTAATGAAATCCTAAATTAATATACTTTATTTTGCTAAAGAGCTGACAATCTGTTTGGATGTCCCTGTAGATTTGCACTATTGTGGAGCTGAGGTGTAAGTGTGTGCAGAGTGTAGTGTAAGGGGGCTGCATGCGCGAGGGAAAGCCGTTAGTGTAGCTGTGTACTTCCGCATTGTGTAAGTTACTGTTGTAAAATGGCAGCGAATGTATATGTGGTACGCGGGTGTGGATGATTTGGCGTCCTTGCTAATGGTGTATGTTGTACCTCGTACGGGTTTGTGTAAAAGCCGTATGTGCTTGGCAGTGTTTTGCAGCTTTAGGGGCCGTGTAGCCTCCTTTTCGTTTTTTCCGGCGGCCATTTTTTCTCTAGTTTAGGGATTTTTGAGTTTCTAAACTTTTTAAATTGGACTTAAATCGAGGTGTAACCTGACTTCCAGATGTTACCCTTGCTGTGGGTAAGGTTTTTATTTTATTTTATTTTTCCTAAGTCCCGCGGCTCGTATTTTTTTGTGTAAGTCCGTATTTAGTCATTGCGTGTTTTGTGTTTTTGTCCCGCTTCTGTGGGCGCTTGTGAGGCGATGTAGAGCCTCCACCTCCTCAAATGCAGCCCCTTGCTTTGCGAGGGTCCGCATTTGCTGTCCGAAAGTCGTACGGGGTCATAGGGATGAGCGCCTATCGCTCTCCTCTCCACCAGCGCAAGGAGCGCCTTTGGTGCTCCTTGCCAGCAACTGCGGCCCTCGCTTTGCAAGCGTTAGCAACGACCGGTATTGCTGAGAATTCTATATGTGATATATCTACATCACTATTATAGTTGGTCACACTTTGCGGGCCAAAGGGCTGCAACCACGAGCCTTGCAAAGCGCATTGAGCCGTTGACGCAGGACAGGCTGCCCCTCCTGCCCCACTGATCCCCCTTGATCCCCCTTGATGCTCGTTGCGAGGCCCGCACGGCTTTCCCCTGCCCCACTGATCCCTCCTGCCCCACTGATGGCCCGGTTGCGGCTCTCCCCTGCCCCACTGATCGGCCCATACTTGCTCGCGGCCCTGCCTGCTCCATCCTCCGGCCTCTCCGGATCTGACAGGACCCCACACTCACCCCTACCTGGTGCTAACCCTGCCAGTAGCTTGCGGCTCGTACTCAGCGTCTTCTCATCTGCTGCTCCCGTCCTCTGGCCGGAACTACTTTCTGGATGAAGCCACGCATCACGCAGGCGCAATGCGCGGCTTCATCCACAAAGTAGTTCCAGCCAGAGGAGAAGACGGTGTGCGGCGCTGCTGGCAGGGTTACATCCAGGTATGAGACACAGGGGAGGGGGAAAAAGAGACGGGAGTGTGAGAGGAGGGGAGAAATGGAGACAAAGGAGGAAGAGGAGGGGGGGAAGGAGACACGGGGGGGAAAGGGGAAAATGACACACAGGGGGAGGGAAAGGAGGAACAGGAGAGGGAGAGTGGGGGCAAAGGAGACAAGGGGGACGGGAGAAGGAAACAGGGGAGGGAGAGGTGGGGGGAAAAGACACAAAGCGGGTTGGCCAATACAAGTGGCGGGTTGGCCAAGGGGAGCAATGACCAGTGAAGCCGCTCACTGTGCGGCTCGCGATGAGTGCCTTGAGGCGTGTAAAGTAGACGCTGGGACGGGCCCGCTAGTTACAGGGGGAGAGCCAAGCATTGTGTGGCAAACAGCATTGCCAGCTTTCAAATTTTATTCCTGTCACTGTTGACGGGCAATTTACTAGTATGTATATGTGTGTGTGATATATATATATATATATATATATATATATATATATATATATATATATATATATATATATATATATATATATATATATATATATATAAAAACAGGGCCATCAGTATGTTAGATTCAACTTATGACTATATATGTCTAATGAGATGTTAATCACATTGTAATCTCCCCTCAGTTTGCAGATGGACCTTTATTGAAGAAGCTGGTTCTTACCCTGTTGGATCGGAGTGGACAAATATACAATTCTCCAGTATTCCAGGCCGAGGTTCATAGGTAAACAGAGTGGACGTAAAGTTCTTCTCCAAGTTACTCACAGGGTCCCATTCCTGCCCTCACCCTCCTCCTTTTCTGCTCTTGGCAAGGCTTTCACCACCACTTCCTCCAACATTCTTGTCTCTTCCTTCTGCCTCACTTCTTACACTTTCCTTCTATTCTTTTGTTACTGGCCTCCCTGACACACTCATCTTGTTACTAGTCTTGCTTATTTGTCCACCACATCCCATGCATCTACCCTCAATCATAAGCTGTCCACTCCTTCCTGACACTGTCCTTTCTGTTATTGTCATGGTAAATCGTCCATTACCTTCTCCCTTAAATCTCGCTTCTTGCTACTGTCTTACTCCTTCCCCTATGATGCCTCCCATCTTCTGTCCTTTTGCCTCTGGTCTTGGAAAGTTGGACATTTTTCTTCGTTCCTGGTATTCTCCTTATATCCTGACACTATCCTATTGTTCATCTGCCACTGGTCTTGGGAAGTTCTGTTCTACCTTCATCCTGTGCTTCCCATCTCCTCCTGTCCTTCTGTCTGTGGTGTTGGTAAGCGGTACTCCCCTATCTCCATGCCCGTCCCCTCCTGTGTCCTTCTCTCTAAGTTCTTGATTAGACATTCGTTTCTCACCCATCGTGCACTCTTGCAGAGTCCTGAGCTCTCAGATCCCTCACCTTTGCCGCCTGCACCCAGCTTTGGTGGTGGAGCTTTCACGTGAGCTCTTGGACTTCACCAGCACAGTCAGCAACATCCAGAACAAGGAGCCATTTTTCACCCATGTGGTAAGGATTCCTCCTACTACATCCTGTTTGGTGCCATTTTTTCATGTTGTGATATAGAAAACACATGGATTATGAGCAGGAATCGTACTGGTGAATAGCACCCTGTAACATAGTCTTACTGATCTCACAATAATAGGGTGCAGTTAACAAATATTTGGAATGGGTTAAACTCGTGCATTAAGAAAGGCATTTTTTTTACTTTTTTCTGTTAACCTGAAGAATGGGCATGCTTTTTCAGTGTTTGAAGATGAGCTTGTCCTTCAATCCATCATCATCTCAGTAGTCGGCTTACAAGAACACTGTAGTGGACAAACAGATTATAGCACTTTAAAAGTATATATTGCACCTAACACAGTGAAAGCCCAAGTTATTAGTACTTATTTTGAATCCCGTTCCCCACCCATGTAGGTATCTTCTGTGTTGGCCTCACTCATTTCTCCCATCCTCAGAATGTCACTGCGAGTCTGGTGGGCAGCAATCTGACATATTTTAATGCACACAGCATGTCCAGCAGCTTCCTATTGATCCATGTGGCTCTGTATCCTGCGCTGGAAGCCGCACTACATCGACCAATAGGAGACTGCCGCCATGCTGTGTGCATTGAAAAATGAAATATGAGGATTTACAACTTTCTACTTTCCAATCTCAGTCACAGGCTAGGAAGTGTGAGACAGGCCAACATAGAAACATCTAAAGGCTAATTAAATATACTAATAATTCATAACTTTATGTAATTGGACTAATAAGGCTTTCATCATGCTGGATGCAAATTTATGGCTTATTTTAAAAATCCCTTTAAAACCACAATACAGATCTTGATTTGCAATATTTCAGATCACTACCTTTTTTTTTTTTTTTTTAATACATTGTAAACTGGCAGCTGCCTTGTTCAGTTGTATGTTCCCTTTAAAAATCTGCTGAGTTAGCGGAGAAACGCACGTAGGGTGATGGTTACTGTCCCCTAAAAGTATGTTAAAAGCCTGGGTTATATATAAATGTCTTCTGACAGCATTAATATTTAAAAACTAATGGCATGGACCCCATTTTTGTCTAGGATTTAACCTAATTTATATTAAAATAATGTTTATTACAGTTAAGGCACTACATATATTAAATATGAATGTAGCCTTTACCAGGAACTTTTTTGTAATACTGTTTATACTGACAACAAAGTTATAAGCAGTTTAAATTTATAAAATGCTTAACAAGCAAGGTAAGTGTTAATTTTCAGAACTAGAGGCATTCGTGATTGAAACGATCTAAATTCAATTGGAGAAATAAAGTATACATTTTAACATCACTTATTTTCATTATTTTATGAATTCCTCTGCTTTTTCAACTATTTTAGATCAATCATATTAAAAGTTAAGTTTTTTAAAGTTTTTGTTTTATGATCAACTGTGTTGCCCATACAAATATTGTAAAATGGTAACATATGTATCAATGAACCCTATTCTATCCATATTCTTTGGTGTGATGTACATTTCTGTCACTTACTCTAGCAAGACTTGTATTTTTAACTCTTTCTCTTGTATCTTATTCTGCAGGTCTGGGCCATGGGAGAGTTTCTGTCCGTTATCTATGACAAGAGGTGCACCGTGGAACAGATCAACAGGTTCTTTGAGGTTCTGGAGGCTTTGTTATTTGAGATCACGCAGGTCAGGGGTACTCCGGGTGTACCCAAACCCTCACCAAGAATTGTGACCACGCTCATGACCACACTCACCAAACTGGCGTCTCGGAGCCAGGACTTGATTCCACGGTAAGTGGCTCTCGCAGTAAGTACTTCATCACGTATGAGTTGCAAGGACAGTGTAAGATCCCCTTTGTAATGTGTTAATATTGTTTTGCCTTGATCACAACGCATGTACAGCGCTGCAGAATATGTTGGAGCGCTACAAATGAACGAGAATAATAATAATCATCAGCAAAAGCCTCTAAAAATAGAACCTACTGTGCCAAGGCAAAAAAATGTAAACTAAATTCACCTCACGAACCAGATGTATATAAATGCTCCTCCTCCTGCCAGTTCTCCTTTACAGTGAGACTTTTTTATGCGTGTGGTTAAAGGTGCACCATGGACAAAATAAATTCCTTTGATATGATAGAGAACTTTCCCTTGGATCGATATCACACGCAGCTTCAATTAATCTCACATTTTGTGCCAGTTTCAACTCTTCCGCAGCTTAAAGTTGTCCCAAATATTTTTATCATTATAAAAGTGCTTTTATTTTGCATGAAATCTATATAACAATATTTACACTAAAATAATGCAGAAATGCAAGAAAAATGTATGTTTGTGCCGGACTAGTGAACTGGATTTGCGGTGTCCTGTGCCTCTAAGCCACTTTGCTTTTATTAAGATGGTAATAAAAATCCAAGCTTGTGGGTGTAACAGATTCCCAGGCTATCATCCTGTATTATTTTATATAAGAAGCCATTACCGAGGTGACAACAAATGTGCCAGTCTCATGTCATTTTTTCCACACTATAAACCTCTAACTTTTTCATAAAAATGTTTTTTTTTTAAAACACGGTATAAAACTAATATCACATATTATAATTGTTAAAATGCGAGTTGTTGCCACGCTTGCGAGCCTCACAAAGTGAGGCGTTGAAACCTTCCGACAACAACTGGTAGTTTGACAACTCCCCACCGTCACACATGCGAGCCTCGCGAAGCGGCACTTATGCTGGCCCCCCCTTATCCTCCTCCATCATCCCAATTACCTTCCTATCCCCTGCGATGAGCTCCTGTTGCTCTCTCCTCCCTGCAGCACCGGCTTCTGGCTCTCTCCCAACCGGCATATGCTAATGACGTGACGCTCATGTGACGTCACATCATTACCATATTCCTGTTGAAAGAGAGCCAGAAGCTGGCGCTGCAGGGAGGAGAGAGCAACAGGAGCTCATCGCAGGAGATAGGAAGGTAATTGGGATGGGGGAGGCGGACGGGGGGGGGGGGGAAGAGACATGAGGGGAGGGATTGCTGTTTAGGTGGCGCAACGGCAGTGGGGTGATGTTACAAGGGAGGGGGGGGGATGAGACACAAGGGAGGAAGTAGACAGGGGGAGAGACTCGCAATAAACAGCATTGCCAGCCTTAAAATGTTATTCCCATCCTCAATTAATTTATATTCCATGGGGAAAACGGTTTGTAATGCATGATGGGATGTTTTTGACTACAGTGGCCCTTTAAAGTCTTCTTCCATAATATTGGTTGGAGTATAATTCTTTAAGGTCTTTGCTCTTCAAATTAGGTTACATCTTAACAGTAGATAGGGCGTTTTCAGATATTGAAGAATTATGATTGATGGGTGAAGAGAGGTATGCAATAGCTAAATGTTAGAAAATAATAAAAAAAACACACTTGTCAAAAGTAAGACTTTTTGGATTAAAGCATGGGAGAAGGAAATAAGCCAAGATTGGAGTGAAAAAGACTGGAATACTGCATTTGAATTAACAACGAGTGCAACTTAAATGTACTAACTATAAGGGTACAAAGGGAGTATATGGCGACTATAATTGGCCACACTGCCACATCTGGTGGACATGTAAGAAAATTCAAGGATTTTGTTCTTCGTGTCTTACTCCTATATGTGAAATATTTGATTACAATTTGGAATTATCTCCGGAGTGGAGGCTCTTCCACATATTTCCTATGAAGATACATTTCTATGATAAAAGTATGATCGTTCAAATTCTATTGGTAGATAAATGGTCTATAATGAAGTTTTGGACACAATCTGATACCCCCATTCTGTATTCGAGAGAAATAAAGCAATAGATATAGATTTCTGGAAAGTGACTAATAATCCATCTGATAAATCTGTAAGACGATGGTAAAAGTGGAAGTAGCGTTCAGCTTGGTCTTCCAAGGAATGGTTCTCTACCCTCTCTGCACATATTATGTTATTCTAAGGATGTTGTTTATTTGTTGCCTTGTAATATGTGAATATTTTGTTTGTAGATATAACATTTGTGCATGTGGCATTATATAGCGATAATCACACTTTGACTTCCAGACCATTGATTGTTCTTCTCAGGGTCTCTCTGTACCTGTCGAAGATGAGGTCCTGTGTGCAGAGTGCAGCCATGATTTCTGTGTATGGAGAGGAAGACAGTGCGCAGATCTTGTCCAGAGCCACAGAGCTCATGAATCTCCTCAAATTGCCAAGTGTAGCTCAGTTTGCATTGACCCCATCCCTTGACGTCAGAAACCCAAGTTATCACCATGATGTGAGCTCCTCGCTGCCACTAGCCATTAGGGCATCAAGCCGCATCTTACAGAGGGACAAGATGGTCGGCTCCAGAGATCTGGTTCATACATTGAGGTATGAGCAAACGCCCAGACTGGAGTCTCCAACACTAAAGGAGGTCGAAGATATTTCTCCAAGAGAGGTTGGATAAAACTTCTAATGCATCCAGATGAACGGTACAAAATATCAGTTTATTTAGATGTATCTGCAGGACATTGCGACTTTCTCACAGGATTATATTTTGTGTACATACAAGATTTATAGTACAAACAGTCCACAAAAATAAGTCTGAAAATATTCACATTCTGTTAATAGCAGATAGTATGGTTACCAAATATAAAAAATAAATACCTTTTTTTTTTTTTCATTAAACATAGATTATAAATATAGGCACAACGTGTGAGCTTGTCGTTAAAGATACATTGACATCAGAGAATACATGTAGTAATGAACTCTGCCCAGGAGATGGAGCTGTTAGTCCCTGACAAGTCTCCTGCTATCAGACTCCTATTAAATTACAATTAAATACATTCAGATAATTAAACACTGTTTTGTATACTGTTACTTTGTAATAAATTGTGCAAGTTTCTATGAGTTGACAAAAAAGTCAATAAATAATTTATATATCTGCTGTAATTAGAGCCTTGTTACGTTATTTTAATTACCAGTTTCTGCTGTTATTATCTGCCAAGAGGGCGATATCTCATGTGCGACGTGGTCACTGATCTTTACTCCAGCTACAGATTGACTAATGTAAAATAAGTGTGACCACCATACTGGGGACATCTTATCTGTGTACAATCGACCCTGTCCTGCGGATTACTTACTTGTACACAACTGTGTCACACTCCCTTACCTCTCCTTTGCACCCAGTTGTGCTCTTTTCAGTAAATATCTATTTGTATACAAAGGAGAGATATACAATACCAGAGCCTCACCTGCCACCACATTAAATCAGGCTCTCTCAATGCCATAGTGTATATGCCCTACACGTTCCCTCTGCTGGTGCATATTCCTCCATTCGTTGCGTGCATGTAGGCTCTTTTCCGGAGTACAGTGAGGCCGGCTTCCGACAACACGTCCTCTTATTTCGTTTCACCTTCTATAAAGAGCAATTTCATCTAGATGAATTCTGAGGCCATTCTGATCTCTGGCTGAGGTTGGCGCCCACATCCTAACAGGAGAAACCGTTGCGGATCTTCTCTGCAATCTCTTCTTCAGTCTTGGCCACCAAGAAACGCAGCCGCTTCCCCCCGGACCGGATCAGTTCCACAGCACTGTATGACATGGAAAAGAGAACAAGAACGTGAGACGGCAATCGTGTAAAATGCATGAAGGTGAAAGGAGTATAACCGCATCTATTATGGGTTATATCGGATGTCTGAAAGCCTCTGTGTAAGGTGTTGTATGGACATTTTCTAATTTAAGAGGAGTAATTTGAAGGCAAAAAATTCCAAAGAATGGGGGCTCATCTTGAGGATTCATGCAACAATAAGTGCCCCCGAAAGTTAAAGAATCCTTGAAGTCATCCAGACTGCTCATCACATTTTTAAATGATACCTTTTGCACCCATGTAGCTTTGTGTTTATATGGGCCTCTGATGCACCTTATAAGCATCCTCCAGGGTCAAGCATTAGTAATAAGCATGGGTGTGTAGCAGCTGTAGCCAATAGGCCAGTGGCAGGCAACCTATTTCATTTGAAGAGCCTCAGGTGTGGCCCCCTGAGTCCTTAAAGGATCCTCAAAGTCAGTTCATCCTTTAAAAAACGTTTTTTGATTTCAGCCAAATGGTAAAATTGCTGTTTGATAATAGAGGTATAAATGATGAGGGGATAGGGAGTACAACAGGGTATTCTTTTTACTAGTTTTAGATAGATATAATGGGCTTCAGCTTCTAGGCTGATTGTTGCCCACCACTGTAATAAGCTGTATACTGTGTGGTGCATTGAAATCTATGGAGGTGGCTGTGACTAACATCTCTGTCAGTGAGACCCTCCCAGCATGTTGAAAACAGTGGTAATGTCACTGCTGGAGGAGGGACTAGCCTCTCATTCCTCAGAGACTGATTGGAGGAAGAAAGTCTTCCCAGACTGTGTCCTGCTTAAAGTCTGACAGATTCACCTTGTTGTTTATCTTTCAGTATCCTAAACAGCTTCTGCTGCAGGTAACAAGGAAAAGCAAGTGAAAATTGTTGAACAGAATACAATTTTTATATGTGCATTTACACAGTACTATGTATTTAGAGTCATCTGAGGACTTCCCCTTGTCAGAGATAGTGAGACTGCACTCACAGACTCCGGGATTAAGGACACTTGGCAGGCATGTTATATGCCAGAAAACTAGTGTGGATTTGTCATCTAGTTTTCGGATGAATAAGGGAATACACACATGGCAGTTGTCCCACAGATGGATGGCAGATTGCAGCGGGTCGATAACTGTCATAAAGAGTGAAGGGAGACATCACGGAGATATGAGAAAACAAGGTCTATGGAGTGACTCCCACAGTGTATTGCAGAGGTAGTCAACTGTGATAGACCAAAGAAGGAGGTTAGGGGGAAGCAGGGACATCTGTGTTATCAGCAGGTATGTTGGGAATGTTAGAGGAGCCAGAAAGTAAAGCGGTATTGGGAGGCTAGCCCAAGGGGTGATAGATAACCGACTTGTGAGTACAGTCTAATTGTGTAAACTTTGATGGAGGGCAATGCTCTGGAAAGTACAGAAGAAAGTACAAAAAATTCGTACACAGTCTCTTTCACGGTCTATTTTTGAGGTTTATGTAAAATCCAGAGCACCACAGGAGGGGTCATGGGTGGCAGTCATTGTGTTGCTTATAAAATGTGCGTTCCAGAGGGCAAAGAAAGAAGGTGCACTTTGGTGAGTGTCTGATATTACTATGGTTCCAGTATAGGGGAGGCAGGGTACACATGGGAGATGGTTTAAGGATAGGAGAGATGTCTTGAGCAGCTAATAATAGAAGGACTGAGTGAGAAGATATGAAAGTACACTTATTTTAGCTTGGAACGGAGGGGTGGAGATAGGGTCATAATGTGTTGCTTTGGAGGTTGGGGAGATGTGAAGGGTTTAATGAGGAGAAAGGGGGCAGTGAGTAGGAGATAAGCACAACTGAAATAGTAGCTACATTGTTGTGATGTACAACCACTCTCCATTTGTATTGGATAATTTATAGGCAATGAACATGGCTTCTACAAACTTGGAACCTTAACTATATATAAATGTGATAACCGAATGGAGGGTCATTAATTAGGTGCAGCAAATCTAATAGTTTAAACCGCATACCGGGACATTTTTTGAACCTATACACCTCACTCCAGTAAGCAGTTGCACAACAAAAAGGTACAAGGCCTCCTGGGATTGTCTAATATACGCAGCATAGTGTGGGTACGATACCCTCCTAGGAGCAAGGATGCAACATGTTTGCATTTCTGCCCCTAACGTTGCCAGTTTGCCATTGCTATATTATTTCCTAATCCTCTCATGTTGAGTTGTTGTGTGCATAGAAATAGAAGTCAGTATCTCAATCCCTTACTCACCTCCTGTAGTCAGCTCCTATCAGGCTAGCCCCATTCACAGCTAGAATTCGGTCGCCAATGGCCAATCTTCCATCAGAGGCTGCTGGGCTCTCGGGAATCAATGTCCGGATGTAAATCCCGGGTGAGTTTAGAGGCGTGTGCTGAAGAGAAAGCAGCTGTTAATGCACTGAACCTATGGTTGTCATACTAAAAGGACACTCAACCTCTGGGGCAAGGCAGGACGGCTAGTAGGACTCACCCACCCACATGGAGAGAGTGCGCGTCATCTTGGATATAGTAGGAGAGAGTGCATGAGATTGGGCACTCACCCTTTGGGTCATACATAGAACTAGGGTTAGACAGAAATGGAGCGCTCACACGGAGATTGTGAGAGAGGACATGTGCCCCAAAAAGATGAAAGGGTTAAAGAAGATAGACCTAAGGAGAAATGGGGTCAGATAAGAGACTCGTCTGTAATACAGTTTATAACAGGTCATAGTTAATAACTATGCTGCAGATAACGAATAGAAAAGGGTTAAGTACGACAACTCTGTGCAGACTGAATATTGACGTGGCTTGGTGAGAAATCACAGGCGTTGACCTTGTACATTGTACGACCACGGGAATATAAATGCGTGTATGGCCTTCACATGGGTTTGTGCTTTCTCAAGCTTAATTGTCCTACTAAGCTGCAGCATCCATGGCCATTTCCTGCCGGATTTGAGCGGATTCAAAATGAGCAAAACCTTAAACCATCTCTGCTTTTATATCTGCATATGGCGGATAACAGAGCCAATAAAGCTAGTTATAGAAGTGATATCCACTGACGTTACCTAGCCACTAACCAGGAGCTTCAATTTGGGCCTAAACACTGAAAACAATCCGTTTATTGACCGTGTCATCCAACCATCCCGATATTCATCTATAGGGCCAAGTTACCATTTGGTCATTTCTGTAACGGATGTAAGACGGCAACAGCCAGCTCCACATGATGCAGAGGACTCATTGGCCTGGCTTACTGTATATATAATCTATTACAAAGTGGGAATATTTATAATTTGGCCAACACATTTTATTATTTCAAAAATAACGACGACTAATTAAAAGAAATATAAAAACATTAGAACGATTCTCCTCTGGCAAAGTGTGATTTAATTCCCCTTTCTGATAGTAGACAGAGGTATTCGCTGCCTCTTATTACTGTGGAACCATAGAAGTTTAAGAATCCTTACTCACCTGTAAATGTGATAAAAGAGAATTTTTCTCCTTGATTCTTTAATCATAGAGTGATCTTTTTTTTCTAAAAAACCTGTAGGACATAAACACAGGTTCTTAAACAAATGTTATTAAGTTATCTCAAGTGGACAACAACTTCTATGGTTCCACAGTAATAAGAGGCAGCGAATACCTCTGTATACTATCAGAAAAGGGAATTAAATCACACTTTGCCAGAGGAGAATCGTTTCTAATGTTTTTATACTGTTTTTATATTTCTTCGTCCTCGTTATTTTTGAAATAATAAAATTTGTTGGCCAAATTGTAAATATTCCCACTTTGTAATAGATTATGATTAGAGTGGAAAACGCTCAAAGGAACAATAAGCTTCCTAAAGTTTGAATTACTGTATATATAGGCACAAGTCTGCGTTTCTAAGTGAATGTAAGACTCTAATAAGTTTTTCAAGCCCAGAATCCCCAAGAACACTCTGTAACTCACCAACCCATCAATCAGACCCATGCCCAGCCCAATGGGCCCCTTCTCCATCTCCACAACAAATACATAGCAGAACTCCTCTTCAGAGCCCATACTGGGGGTCATACAATCTGGGGATGAGTGGACGTGCCCTGAAATAGAGACATATTCGTAAGTGCAACAGTGTATACATCATTAATATAATCTTTTCCCCCCTCACATTTTAGTGCCCACTCAAACACACACACATGCACACGCACAGACTTCCATATCGCCTTTATGTCTAGCATCTTGCTTTGTATACTCCCTTCAGTCCGTATCTCCACTTCACTCGGCTGGTGTCTGTACTTTAAGCACAAGGGCGTTAAAGTAAACTACCTTATAGACAACAAATATAATAAAACAAGAACTATATAACATACATTGGTGAATAAACACGCCAAATCATTAAATATTTTACTTGTACATGAAGGATGGTAGATAAAGATGGCGCCTTCGTCTTTAATGTTCTTGAATATTAGATTAAACTTTCTATTCATTATACCTTAAAGAAGACACAAAATCTACTGCAAAACTGCACTATCCAATTATTTGCAGAATAAAAGACTCCCAGAAAATGGCCACTGAAAACTGTGCTTCACATGGCACTGTATGAGTGAATCATCACTGAAACCTTGTATCTGGCCTGTGGATGGCTCTACCTATTTACGCTCTTCTTCCTCACTCACCGGCTCTCACTGTGGAGTGTCAGGACGTGCCTATTAGTATATGGTAGCACTCCACTGGCTTTATGTCTTCAGTGAAACCACTTGTCAGAAGGGCTCAAAGTATTATTGTTGATGCATTTCTTCCCCAAACATAAGACTTTTGCAATGAAAAAGTAGGTTTTGTTTTGGTTTAAAGAGTTGTGAGATGTTTGTTTTGTGTAACTTAAGTTGAGCAACACATTCTTTGGGTGCCTGCTTTAACCCTCTGCCCATATCTTCAGGACGTAGCTTTTGGCTCTTACCTCTTCTAAAGTCCATTACCCTTTATCTCCCCTGCCCCCTTGCCTCCATTGGCATCTCCTTGAATCACCTCCTCAACATCACCCACTCATCTCACCTTCTCTATCTCTGGGGCGCTGCGATTCCTCTCTCCGGATGTCTACGACACCTCTGCTGTTCCCGTTGACTTGTAAAGAGACTTTGTATCCTTGCTCAGACATCAGGGGAGTGTTTGGAGGCGTCAGCAGGCAGGACGAGTCCAGGGGTTGCATGCTGACCTTGGTAGTGGTATCCTTCCCCAGAGTGCTTTGCAGATGGAGCTGTCTGAGTTTATCTTTGAGCCTTTCCTCTGAAGGGGACGATTCTCTGATAGAACCATTTGGAACTGAATAAATGGCGTCCCGACCATCCGCCTCCGAGTCTGAGCGATTGCCTTTCTGTTTGACTTCCACTATGTGCACAACTGTCCCAGAATCCCCAGCATGCCCCCGCACCATCTGTGTGTGACCAGTGGGCGCTTCTCTCTGAATAAGAAATTACACACAAAAAACATATATACATTTTAAAGTGACAGCTTCTGGAAAATTATTTAAGATTATTAAATTATCCTCATTACAAAAAGTGCCAAATATTACGGAAATATCCCAATTCCTAAAAATAAAAACAAAAACTGCAGCAAAAGTACATCATACAAACATACATCATACAAACATACATCATACAAACATACATCATACAAACATATGGGGTACATTAAATGACCAATATGTTTTATTTTGAATAACTACACTTAATAGGCAAAATGTTTTTAGAAAGTAATAAAATGTAGCCTTTACATTTATCATTTTCTATGCAATTTCTCAGCTAATTCTTGAGCTGCTTTTTGAGGAGGGTGAGCCTACTAAAATGCCACTGTGCAGACAGAAGTCTCCTCGCACCTTATGAAGTTGTGCAGCAGAAACCAAAATGGGAGATTGTACAGCAGAATAATTGTACATAGGTGGTAATAAATTAAAGGATGTTTTATCCCAGCTAGGAAAGTTGTTGGGTTCCAGACCTTCTACAAAAAGCTTTGAGATTCCTCCTCCAGAGTGAATGTCCACCAAATGTTCTTCTCTCTCATCCAGTCCATATCTTACCATCTAAGAACCCTGGAAAGAAGGGGCCATGGAACCATTATTTTGTAGGATTTAAAAGTAAGCAAACAAATGGCCACTTATCCCTACCAATTCTTCTGTAATATTCTGTAATTTCCAACATGGCAGACCACCTTCTTATTCTCCAAACTGGTTGGTGCAGGCTTACAGCTCCTTAATATCGCTTCTTGGCTACCTCTCCCTGGAGGTGTACAGTGATACTCAGTTTGCCACACATTTAAATCTAGATATTGTGTTTGAGAACAAAATCTAAAGCGGTCCATACCCCAATCTGCCTCTCCTATGACTTGTTTTCTTCAATACTATTATGTTGCAGCAACTGCCTAACTTCCCATTTAATTCAAGTTCAAGAAGCCGAGCTACACAACACCACCTGGACTCTCTATCCCTGTTAACAGCTCCCCAATCACATCAGCTTCTTTTCTTGGGGTTATACAAGGCATGCTCTTCTTCATTCCTCACGTTAAACGCACAATCTTCAAATTTTCATCAACCGAATAATTCTAGATCTTGTTTTTTTCTCTACATACAGTTTACAAATTTCTCATTTGACTGATGAACCTCATTCTTAATTGGCATTCACCACCAGACACCCCTTTCAGAATCGTTACTCCTCGTCTTCCGGCCTTTTCTCCCTATATTGTCTTCCCATATCAACCAGAAATAGATCAGAAGTCCATTGTTCCCTAGGCTGCAGCCCTAATTCCCTGCTCATCCCCATAAGACTCTGGCTATCTGCCAATACATCAAAACGGTAACACCAGGACACCAATCACAGTAACTCGCACCCCCACGCCTCACTAATTGTTGGCAACAAAACCACATCTCTTGCTAAATATCAACAAGCGGTAAATAACATTAATTTGCATAATATCTGATCTTAGGCTCAATAAGAAAATGTAAATGTTGGTGGATTCCAGAAATAACTCTTGTATGGACACAATTGTACCAGGGAATTTAGAATAAAATACAGAGAGAGTAAATGTTGCTTTAATAAAATATACGTTATTAATGAGAAATATTACAAGTTAGTAACATTGCGAGAAATTGTAAGTACAAATACAACTTGATAACGCTTAGAGGAGTCCGTATAATAACATACTGTATGTGAGACATTTATTCATTCAGTTGCATCCGACTCTCAGTGACCTAATGGACCGTCAGGCACATTGTGTGTCTGTTTGTGCTTGTCCATGGCAAAGATACTGGAGTGGACCATGATTTGTCGGACATCTTTGCTATGACCTGCCCATCTTGGGTGACCCTACATATAGCTCACAGCTTCACTGAAGTACATAAGCCCGTTTACCAGGACAAGGTACCGATCCAGAAGGGGTGGGTATTGAGAATATTTGGTAAATAGTAAGGAGAGAGCTACTAAGTATCAGCGAGAGAGTGTGACCTGTTAGACACCCTGGGTGAGTTAGGTCCTCATAACATGGTCATCAAACATGATGTATGTCCTGTATGTGTAAGCATGGAAGATTAGTAGAAGACACCAGGAAAGACGGAAATTTCCTGGACAATAAGAGACGGCTGGTGTTCTCCGCTTAGTCCGCACTGTCGGTAATCTTGTTAAGGGATTATCCGTAATCTCTCCAGCGAGTGGGGGGTCACTGCTGCTTTCACACTCCTCGAATGGCTGTGACGTTTGTGTTACTGACACAGACACACAGCTTTTATGTAATAGGATTTTGGTAACAAGGGATTACCCCCTGACGTCTGCTTTTATTTCATGATCCTCTCCAGGGGGTACGAAAGGGCAATATATCTACAACACAATGAGCCCCCCAGAGGTGATAATTAGGATTTGTGATGACATAACCTATCGCTCAATGTGGATACATACAGTCGCACAACAATATATATAATGGCAAGAGGGATTTCATTATTACTCTACCTGCAGATCTTCCGCACCTGGTGGCGTCCTGCGCAGCCCCCACAAGAAGTGCCGCATGTACAGCAGATGTCGGTAAATATTTTCATGGACAGAATCTCCCTCCAGCTCAACTTTAAATCCCTCGGTGGGCAGGATGATGGGTGGGTGATTATCAAATGACTCCATGACATTCTCTAGGAAAGAGCATGAACCCCAATACTATATAAGGAATAAATACCTAAATGATTGCCCCACACCAGCCCTCAGCAAACTTTTCACGCAGAAAATCAACTGAAATGGACTAGAATGAAGCTAGAATAAGGAGTTCATCCTACCCTCCCATTCCTTTCCTTACTTATTCCCCATCACCTTATCCATACCCTGCACAGATCTTTCTCCTCACATTGATCTTATCCTGTATATTCTAACCAAAATAGAACGGCCTCTTTTATCTGACTTTTGCCCTTCACAGGGAGAAATACCCCTTAGTAGATCAGTCTGGTCTCACTCAGAAGAGTGATCCATCCTCCAAATACCAGGCAATTCTACCCTAAGCAGGAGAAACGGCAAACCCCAGACATATGTTTTGGCTTTAGTTGGGCCTCATCAGTAGGTTCTAGCTGAACTAAGGCACAGCGAGTAAAGAGTCCACATTTGGAGCCCCCATAACCCATATCTTCTATCCCATAATACTCTGCACATTATAACCTTACATTTCTAGCATATTATCCTGCACACAAATCTTTACTTTCCTAAAGTTATGACCCATCTATAACTATGACTAATGATATGTTTTGGGCTCTCCTCGTCCCTCTTTGCTCCTGATGACCAGTAGATAATGTCTCGGGCCTGGCTGTTGAGAACCACTGTTCTAGAAAATTATACATAGTAATAAAAAAAAAAAGACTTTCAGTGCACATGACCATGGCTGTGTGCGCATACTTTATATGAGAAGATCCGCCCATCTCACCACAATTAGAGTTGTCCTCATCCCCGGGCATCCAGCGAGGGGCAGTAGAGGGCTCTGATGGCATCACATAGTGCTTCAGGACACACAGCAGCTGAGGGCGACTAAGAGAAGGAAACTCGGCTCTGATGGACCCCCAGGACATCTGTGGGGTAGGAAAAGCCTAGTCATGGTGATGGACATGTAATGATCATTATAATATTCTTCCTCCTGCAATCTGTAAAAGCATCTAAAATAGAGGAGCTTGTGTACCAAAGATAAAAATGTATATAAGATACGTAAGTTAATGCTAAAGGCACCCAAAAGCAAACCCTGTGAGAACCCCATGATTTCAGTTTCAGCCAATCAATGGAGAACATGGAGGTAAAACACCCAGGCATATAACCTGTGATGCTCAGTGATGGAGATCTGGCCACAGCCGCCTTCTTGCTCTGCTGTAGGGTCAGATTACAACATAAGCATTTTCTTTTTTCTATATTTTAGTTGCTTTTCCAGTACGTAGTCTTGTTCAGTGCAGCTTCCAAACAACCACTCCCTGCCTGTGCCCCCAGAGACGGCTATAATTACAAATGCCCAGGATACAGTGGAAAAACCTTCAACAGCCAGTTGTGCCAAGGACGCCACAGATCTAACCACATCTCATGGGTATTGGACTCATTTAGACTCTGCTTATTGATTCAGGGCACTTACCTGGGCTAGTTGAGATGCGGGAGTGGCCAGCAGCTCACTCACACTCCAAAGTTTACTGAAGAACTGCTTGGCCATAGCTCCAAAGCCAAAGTCCTGACACCAGCCCAGGAGGTGCCTTAAATTGGCTCTTATCTTCACCCCCCTGGAGCAAGAGAGGAAATCCAGAGCTGTGCCTGGGGAGAGGGGGAGTGTTAAAGGTATATAGAAACGTCTCTAACACATACGGCTTATATCAGACAATGCATGGAGCCATTCTATACACATACAAATGTATTTTATTTAAAAAAAACATTTGATTTCCATTATTAATATTATTATCTTTATTTATATCGCGCCAACATATTCCGTAGCGCTGTACAGGGGTTTAGTACATGGCAAAAAGCAAACTTAACACCTTATAAAGAATGGAGGGCCCTGTTTGTGAGCATATAATGCCCCTAGAGGTGCTTACATAGGCACCTGGTACTAACCAATAGAAAAACTGCATTCAAGTATGTTTTTTTTTTTCACCCTACACTAACTTTCCAGCCAATAACAGCACAATACACAACAGCACTGTCGGAGCAGCTTCCTTGTGGTGGGAACAAAATACTACATATCCCAATATGCTTTGCTGCAGTGAAAAATTCCCCAGACACCGCAGCAATGTTGTAGAAGCCTCTGATTGGCCAAAATTGATTTTGAATTTTATGCTAATTTTGCTTGTATTTTCTAGGGCATTTTTTTAAATTAAAAATCAACATCAACAATTACATTTTTTCATCTTGAAAGGATTTTCTTTTATAATTTTCTCCGGTCTTAAATCACTAATGCACTTCTCATTGGTCCTGCCGATAATACTGGCACTTGTAGCTTTATGTATTGTTACTTGTATACCAAACAGTGTACACAGCGCTTTACAGGTAAAAAGGTACAAAACATTTACATGACAGTTTAAGTGCATTTAACATAAAGACAACCAATGGATCACACAATCCCTGTCCCAAAGAGCTTACAATCTACTTATATGGGGAAAAGACACATTATGGTAAAAGGATAAATGAATATTGAATGTAAATTGCTACTAAGTGTCTAGAAATGCGTTTGCTAAGGAAATTGTTGGAAAACACCTTTATAGAGAATTTTAAGATGAGACTTGAAAGGGGTGGGATTAGGGAATGTCTGACATTATCTGCTGTTCTCCCATTGTGCTGATAAAAGTGGAGTTAATTTATATTACTTCTTACAGGAACTTGGTACTCATTGTGCTTGGCACTCGTCGTGTCTTCTGGAACCAATTAATGACTAGTACAAAGGTACCACTGTATTTTCTTTTACACTGCATGTTTTCAAATGTAGTTCCATTGTGCTGATAAAAGCGGTACCTTGGTACTCATCTGCCTTTGAACTCGTCTAATTTGATATTAAACACATTTTCGAGACTTGCCGTGCTTGCTGTAGTCCGTATAAGTCAATTTACATTATTCCTTACAGGAACTTGGTACTCGTCGTGCCTTCTGGAACCAATTAACGACAAGTACCAAGGTATCACTGTATTCTTTTACATTGCGTTTTTTCAAATATAGTTCTTCAAAACAGCAGGAAGAAAAAATGATCACGGTGGTCCTTTAATATTCAGAATGAGGTGTGCAGCCCACTCACCTTTCTCCATAATCTGGTTAAAGAGCAGAGTGTTGGAGAAAAAGAAGAGATAGGAGAACATCTGGGCGGCCACATCTGGGTGAACCTCAAACTGCTGCAGCAGATCCAGTGTGGCCTGGTAGATCAGGATCACCTGCTGGACATCATCCGGCAGGAATGCAGAGAGACCCCGGGGGTCCCTGTGTGGGGGAGCGCTGTCTAGCAGAGCGGGTAGCACCATGTACAGGCACTGAGGAGACAGAACAACGGGTTAGAGAGAAGCAATCAGATGGACAGCACCCTGAGAATGGATGATTATATAGTCATTAGCCCCTATAGCAGGCCTATCAATCTGATTTAAGGGCAGTCGCTAGTATAGAAAGGGTTACTTGAGGTGCTGGGATGCTCTGTATGTGTTTTTAAGACAACACCCACATACGGTCTGGCAGCGTCCAGGCGCAATCTGGAATGTGATCCCTGAGCTCTAACACTGCAGCTCTGTTGCTGTTACTGCTGCTCTCTATACAGCTGCCATACTGTTAGGCCGAGATCAGACAGACATAGGTCTGGCCTAAGCATGGAGAGAGTCTGGCCTGGCCCGAGTGCACGCAGTCTGTGCACGCTCAGATCAGTACTGTCAGTATGCTCCCAGGCCTGTCTAGGTCCCAAAGCCTGTCTGTCTGTGCTAATGAATGTGACTGTCTGTCTGTCTGTACATGATCATTCCGTCAATCCGTTGTCAGGGCTGTCACTCCATGCTCAGTTCTGTCTGTCTGTACGGTCTCATTTCTGCCAATCTGTTGTCAGGGCTGTCACTCCATGCTCAGTTCTGTCTGTCTGTACGGTCTCATTTCTGCCAATCTGTTGTCAGGGCTGTCACTCCATGCTCAGTTCTATCTGTCTGTACGGTCTCATTTCTGTCAATCTGTTGTCAGGGCTGTCACTCCATGCTCAGTTCTATCTGTCTGTACGGTCTCATTTCTGTCAATCTGTTGTCAGGGCTGTCACTCCATGCTCAGTTCTATCTGTCTGTACGGTCTCATTTCTGTCAATCTGTTGTCAGGGCTGTCACTCCATGCTCAGTTCTATCTGTCTGTACGGTCTCATTTCTGTCAATCTGTTGTCAGGGCTGTCACTCCATGCTCAGTTCTATCTGTCTGTACGGTCTCATTCCTGTCAATCTGTTGTCAGGGCTGTCACTCCATGCTCATTTCTGTCAATCTGTTGTCAGGACTGTCACTCCATGCTCAGTTCTATGTCTGTTCTGTCTGTACAGTCTCATTTCTGTCACTTCATGCTGTCTATGCACTTATTGACCGGTCTGTACACTCTCATTTCTGCCAATCTGTTGTCAGGGCTGTCACTCCATGCTCAGTTCTATCTGTCTGTACGGTCTCATTTCTGTCAATCTGTTGTCAGGGCTGTCACTCCATGCTCAGTTCTATCTGTCTGTACGGTCTCATTTCTGTCAATCTGTTGTCAGGGCTGTCACTCCATGCTCAGTTCTATCTGTCTGTACGGTCTCATTTCTGTCAGTCTTTTGTCAGGGCTGTCACTCCATGCTCAGTTCTATCTGTCTGTACGGTCTCATTTCTGTCAATCTGTTGTCAGGGCTGTCACTCCATGCTCAGTTCTATCTGTCTGTACGGTCTCATTTCTGTCAATCTGTTGTCAGGGCTGTCACTCCATGCTCAGTTCTATCTGTACGGTCACATTTCTGCCAATCTGTTGTCAGGGCTGTCACTCCATGCTCAGTTCTATCTGTCTGTACGGTCTAATTTCTGCCAATCTGTTGTCAAGGCTGTCACTCCATGCTCAGTTCTATCTGTACGGTCACATTTCTGCCAATCTGTTGTCAGGACTGTCACTCCATGCTCAGTTCTATCTGTCTGTACGGTCTCATTTCTGCCAATCTGTTGTCATGACTGTCACTCCATGCTCAGTTCTATCTGTACGGTCACATTTCTGCCAATCTGTTGTCATGACTGTCACTCCATGCTCAGTTCTATCTGTACGGTCACATTTCTGCCAATCTGTTGTCAGGGCTGTCACTCCATGCTCAGTTCTGTCTGTCTGTACGGTCTCATTTCTGCCAATCTGTTGTCAGGACTGTCACTCCATGCTCAGTTCTATCTGTCTGTACAGTCTCATTTCTGTCACTTCATGCGGTCTATGCACTTATTGACCGGTCTGTACACTCTCATTTCTGTCAATCTGTTGTCAGGACTGTCACTCCATGCTCAGTTCTGTCTGTCTGTACCGTCTCATTTCTGCCAATCTGTTGTCATGACTGTCACTCCATGCTCAGTTCTATCTGTACGGTCACATTTCTGCCAATCTGTTGTCAGGACTGTCACTCCATGCTCAGTTCTATCTGTCTGTACAGTCTCATTTCTGTCACTTCATGTGGTCTATGCACTTATTGACCGGTCTGTACACTCTCATTTCTGTCAATCTGTTGTCAGGACTGTCACTCCATGCTCAGTTCTGTCTGTCTGTACGGTCTCATTTCTGTCAATCTGTTGTCAGGACTGTCACTCCATGCTCAGTTCTATCTGTCTGTACGGTCTCATTTCTTTCTGTTCAGTCTCAGACTTCTCTGCCTGTTGGTACAGAACCTCCTTTGAGCAGGTGGTCTATGTTTGCCCCTCATGTCTTACTGCTTCCCCATGTCCTACCTTGGAGATGTAATAAACGCACTGCTGGAATGTGTACATAATAACCTCCTCCAGGACCGTCATGGCTTCCTCGCTGGCTGTGATGGTGCTGGAGAACACAGACTCCTTGGATCCTGCCAGAGAACAGAGACTTGCATCAGTCGGTGCTGTATACTCCAGACTCCCATCTAGTATATTGCAAATACATACAGTCTCAAATGAGATATTGTAGGTCTTTTAAAGAAATGAGTCTACTGTCTAAAAGTCTGACTCCACATCTTGTGGTGACAGCTCCCCCATTCAGACCTAAGATCAATACTAGCCCATTAAGCAGCTTCAGACAGAAAGGGTTAATGCTTCACAGGCAGAACAAGTAGAGAGGCGATCCAATGTGGCGGCCCCCGAGAGGCGATCCAATGTGGCGGCCCCCGAGAGGCGATCCAATGTGGCGGCCCCCGAGAGGCGATCCAATGTGGCGGCCCCCGAGAGGCGACCCAATGTGGCGGCCCCCGAGAGGCGACCCAATGTGGCGGCCCCCGAGAGGCGATCCAATGTGGCGGCCCCCGAGAGGCGATCCAATGTGACAGACACAGAGAGGCGATCCAATGTAACGACACAGAGAGGCGATCCAATGTGACAGACACAGAGAGGCGATCCAATGTGACAGACACAGAGAGGCGATCCAATGTGACAGACACAGAGAGGCGATCCAATGTGACAGACACAGAAAGGCGATCCAATGTAACGACACAGAGTGGCGATCCAATGTAACGACACAGAGAGGCGATCCAATGTGACAGACACAGAGAGGCGATCCAATGTCACGACACAGAGTGGCGATCCAATGTGACAGACACAGAGAGGCGATCCAATGTAACGACACAGAGAGGCGATCCAATGTGACAGACACAGAGAGGCGATCCAATGTAACGACACAGAGAGGCGATCCAATGTAACGAAACAGAGAGGCGATCCAATGTAACGACACAGAGAGGCGATCCAATGTGACAGACACAGAGAGGCGATCCAATGTAACGAAACAGAGAGGCGATCCAATGTAACGACACAGAGAGGCGATCCAATGTAACGACACAGAAAGGCGATCCAATGTAACGACACAGAGAGGCGATCCAATGTAACGACACAGAGAGGCGATCCAATGTAACGACACAGAGAGGCGATCCAATGTAACGACACAGAGAGGCGATCCAATGTAACGACACAGAGAGGCGATCCAATGTAACGACACAGAGAGGCGATCCAATGTGACAGACACAGAGAGGCGATCCAATGTGACAGACACAGAGAGGCGATCCAATGTAACGACACAGAGAGGCGATCCAATGTGACAGACACAGAGAGGCGATCCAATGTGACGACACAGAGAGGCGATCCAATGTGACGACACAGAGAGGCGATCCAATGTGACGACACAGAGAGGCGATCCAATGTGACGACACAGAGAGGCGATCCAATGTAACGACACAGAGAGGCGATCCAATGTGACAGACACAGAGAGGCGATCCAATGTAACGACACAGAGAGGCGATCCACTGTGACAGACACAGAGAGGCGATCCAATGTGACAGACACAGAGAGGCGATCCAATGTGACAGACACAGAGAGGCGATCCAATGTGACGACACAGAGAGGCGATCCAATGTGACGACACAGAGAGGCGATCCAATGTGACAGACACAGAGAGGCGATCCAATGTGACAGACACAGAGAGGCGATCCAATGTAACGGCACAGAGAGGCGATCCAATGTGACAGACACAGAGAGGCGATCCAATGTGACAGACACAGAGAGGCGATCCAATGTAACGACACAGAGAGGCGATCCAATGTGACAGACACAGAGAGGCGATCCAATGTAACGACACAGAGAGGCGATCCAATGTAACGACACAGAGAGGCGATCCAATGTAACGACACAGAGAGGCGATCCAATGTGACAGACACAGAGAGGCGATCCAATGTGACAGACACAGAGAGGCGATCCAATGTAACGACACAGAGAGGCGATCCAATGTAACGACACAAAGAGGCGATCCAATGTAACGACACAGAGAGGCGATCCAATGTAACGACACAGAGAGGCGATCCAATGTAACGACACAGAGAGGCGATCCAATGTGACAGACACAGAGAGGCGATCCAATGTAACGAAACAGAGAGGCGATCCAATGTAACGACACAGAGAGGCGATCCAATGTAACGACACAGAGAGGCGATCCAATGTGACAGACACAGAGAGGCGATCCAATGTGACAGACACAGAGAGGCGATCCAATGTGACAGACACAGAGAGGCGATCCAATGTAACGACACAGAGAGGCGATCCAATGTAACGACACAGAGAGGCGATCCAATGTAACGACACAGAGAGGCGATCCAATGTAACGACACAGAGAGGCGATCCAATGTGACAGACACAGAGAGGCGATCCAATGTGACAGACACAGAGAGGCGATCCAATGTAACGACACAGAGAGGCGATCCAATGTAACGACACAGAGAGGCGATCCAATGTAACGACACAAAGAGGCGATCCAATGTAACGACACAGAGAGGCGATCCAATGTGACGACACAGAGAGGCGATCCAATGTAACGACACAGAGAGGCGATCCAATGTAACGACACAGAGAGGCGATCCAATGTAACGACACAGAGAGGCGATCCAATGTGACAGACACAGAGAGGCGATCCAATGTAACGACAGAGAGAGGCGATCCAATGTAACGACAAAGAGAGGCGATCCAATGTGACGACACAGAGAGGCGATCCAATGTGACGACACAGAGAGGCGATCCAATGTGACGACACAGAGAGGCGATCCAATGTAACGACACAGAGAGGCGATCCAATGTGACAGACACAGAGAGGCGATCCAATGTAACGACACAGAGAGGCGATCCAATGTGACGACACAGAGAGGCGATCCAATGTGACGACACAGAGAGGCGATCCAATGTAACGACACAGAGAGGCGATCCAATGTAACGACACAGAGAGGCGATCCAATGTAACGACACAGAGAGGCGATCCAATGTGACGACACAGAGAGGCGATCCAATGTGACAGACACAGAGAGGCGATCCAATGTAACGACACAGAGAGGCGATCCAATGTAACGACACAGAGAGGCGATCCAATGTGACAGACACAGAGAGGCGATCCAATGTAACGACACAGAGAGGCGATCCAATGTAACGACACAGAGAGGCGATCCAATGTGACAGACACAGAGAGGCGATCCAATGTAACGAAACAGAGAGGCGATCCAATGTAACGACACAGAGAGGCGATCCAATGTGACAGACACAGAGAGGCGATCCAATGTGACAGACACAGAGAGGCGATCCAATGTAACGACACAGAGAGGCGATCCAATGTAACGACACAGAGAGGCGATCCAATGTAACGACACAGAGAGGCGATCCAATGTGACAGACACAGAGAGGCGATCCAATGTAACGAAACAGAGAGGCGATCCAATGTAACGACACAGAGAGGCGATCCAATGTGACAGACACAGAGAGGCGATCCAATGTGACAGACACAGAGAGGCGATCCAATGTAACGACACAGAGAGGCGATCCAATGTAACGACACAGAGAGGCGATCCAATGTGACAGACACAGAGAGGCGATCCAATGTGACAGACACAGAGAGGCGATCCAATGTGACAGACACAGAGAGGCGATCCAATGTAACGACACAGAGAGGCGATCCAATGTGACAGACACAGAGAGGCGATCCAATGTGACGACACAGAGAGGCGATCCAATGTAACGACACAGAGAGGCGATCCAATGTAACGACACAAAGAGGCGATCCAATGTGACAGACACAGAGAGGCGATCCAATGTGACGACACAGAGAGGCGATCCAATGTAACGACACAGAGAGGCGATCCAATGTAACGACACAGAGAGGCGATCCAATGTAACGACACAGAGAGGCGATCCAATGTAACGACACAGAGAGGCGATCCAATGTAACGACACAGAGAGGCGATCCAATGTGACAGACACAGAGAGGCGATCCAATGTAACGACACAGAGAGGCGATCCAATGTGACAGACACAGAGAGGCGATCCAATGTAACGACACAGAGAGGCGATCCAATGTGACGACACAGAGAGGCGATCCAATGTGACGACACAGAGAGGCGATCCAATGTGACAGACACAGAGAGGCGATCCAATGTGACAGACACAGAGAGGCGATCCAATGTAACGACACAGAGAGGCGATCCAATGTGACAGACACAGAGAGGCGATCCAATGTAACGAAACAGAGAGGCGATCCAATGTAACGACACAGAGAGGCGATCCAATGTGACAGACACAGAGAGGCGATCCAATGTGACAGACACAGAGAGGCGATCCAATGTAACGACACAGAGAGGCGATCCAATGTGACAGACACAGAGAGGCGATCCAATGTGACAGACACAGAGAGGCGATCCAATGTAACGACACAGAGAGGCGATCCAATGTAACGACACAGAGAGGCGATCCAATGTAACGACACAGAGAGGCGATCCAATGTCTCATTTATGCCCACGGCTTACACAGCTGCTAATGTTGTTAGTGTGTACTGTACATCACCAATAGGCTCAGCTTTTCTTGAACTACGGTCTTTTTTACAGAGCAGATCTGGCTGTAGCCGCAGCTGTTTTCCTCTATAACAAGAACTTTCCACTTGGAATAAAAAAAATACCTGGAATAAAAGTCACAGGAAATGTGCAAAATCTGTTCATCTGGGAAAGTAAATCACAGTAACCCCATGGAGGGGGGGCCGGGGGGCCGAACAGTTACGGATCATAAATATTTATATTGTGATAAAACAACGGCCCCTTCAGCGCTCACTGCGAGCTCTTTGTGTTTTTGTATCTGATTATGATGGGAGATCGCCGGGGGGGTCTGCACATGGGGGGCCGGACCGCCTGGCACAGAAGGACACGCACCGACCACAATATTACAGCATTCACATTGCGTCACAAGGAACACATTGGCAGCTTCTCGGAGCGGAGGTGACATGGCCGGGTGCGGCTCTATTTGTACCATTATATTATAGCAAGTTTTCTACTGAGAGAATAATGTAAATGGATGTACAAGGTTCCTGGGTGTTACTAGGTATATAAATATCTTTGTGTATCTATTTACTGACATGTACTTGGTTTATTAAGACCTGCTTGCAAGCTCTGTTTTTACTCTCGAAAATCAGATAAATAGTCCCTGTATGGGTCTGCCCTCTGCAGCGTATGCAGACACAGACTCTGCTGTACTTGCTATGCTGTGTCTTCATACTAACAAGTCAATGGCCATCCCTCAGCAACATGTTGCTGAAATGTGGTCCCTGATTGGCTAGGACACTACACTGCACATCCAGCCTTACAGAGTCTGTGTCTGCATACGCTACAGAAGGCAGACCCATACAGTTTTTAAATAATAATAAAAAACAAGCAATGCTGCTGTACCCTGGAGGATTCCATGATATTTTTATGAAGGCTTGACATGTGAGAGATGCCGTTACATTTCTGCAGGAGCAGGACTGCCTGTTTCTGAGCATGTGCGGGGAATGGGGGTAGAGTTCATATGGTAATGGTACCGATGATATAACAAATCCTCCCTCACTACCCTCCCTATGTATGGATAAGTTCAGCACACACCCTTAGGCTCCAATCTTGAAAGAAATGGTGAAGTCGGGCAAGATGTAGGTCTCTATACACAAACAGAGAGTCTTGTTAGCATACTGAGCTATACATTAGCATAAATGGCCGGCACAAACAATGCTCTCAGGGCTGATTTACTGTAGAAATAGACAGCTAGTACAATGTACATATTTGCTGAAGGAGCCGGCGGGGGGAGGGGGTTCCTTGGAATATTTCAGTGTCAGTTGGTAAATGTTTGAGGAGCTCACATCAATAAAACACATGTTCAGGGCGGAGGCTGCAGCTGCTTATATAGCTTTATATATGGTGCCAGGATCCTTGGGGCAAGGCCAGCGCAGAGGGTGCAAAGAGCCAGCAGCACGGATCACAACATCACAGTAACAAAGAGGAGTAACGCCATTCATATAACGGAGACCTGATCTGTTCAGTGTTTGCCAAAAGAGAAGAATCTCTCAGCCCCAGCCCTCGAGTGCCTGCTCCATAAATCTGGGGGCTGGAGACTCTCGCATGCACGTGCAGAGACATTCAATCCAAAATACTGAGATTAGTCTGAGTGCTCTGCACAGCCTCCAAATAAGCTCTGCACACCCCTGAGTGCTGCACTGCATCCTCAGAGTGCTCCGCACAGATACCATAATAAGCTCTGCACACCCCTGAGTGCTGCACTGCATCCTCAGAGTGCTCTGCACAGCTGCCCTAAAAAGCTCTGCACACCCCTGAGTGCTGCACTGCATCCTCAGAGTGCTCCGCACAGCTGCCCTAATAAGCTCTGCACACCCGAGTGCTGCACTGCATCCTCAGAGTGCTCCGCACAGCTGCCCTAATAAGCTCTGCACACCCCTGAGTGCTGCACTGCATCCTCAGAGTGCTCCGCACAGCTGCCCTAATAAGCTCTGCACACCCCTGAGTGCTGCACTGCATCCTCAGAGTGCTCCGCACAGCTGCCCTAATAAGCTCTGCACACCCCTGAGTGCTGCACTGCATCCGAAGAGTGCTCCGCGCAGCTGCCCTAATAAGCTCTGCACACCCGAGTGCTGCACTGCATCCTCAGAGTGCTCCGCACAGCTGCCCTAATAAGCTCTGCACACCCCTGAGTGCTGCACTGCATCCTCAGAGTGCTCCGCACAGCTGCCCTAATAAGCTCTGCACACCCCTGAGTGCTGCACTGCATCCGAAGAGTGCTCCGCGCAGCTGCCCTAATAAGCTCTGCACACCCCTGAGTGCTGCACTGCATCCAGAGAGGGCTCTGCATGGCAACCCTAATAGGCTCTGCACGATTGCTGCACAACTTCCTCAGAGGGCTCCGCCCTAATAAGCTCTGCACAACTGTAGAGCATACTCAGAGGGCTCTGCATGACCCCTCCCCAAATGCACATTAAAGCTATATGGCAGTTTGTGTGATCTCCTGCATGTGTGTCTCTGATTGGACGTCTCATATCAAATCATTTTATTGGGGAATTCTGTATATTTGTAATTCAAAGTACATTACACGTTTCTTGTGTGAGCTCCGCCCCCCAAGGCCCCTATGTAGGCAGAGGGTCCTAGCCAATGAGCTATGCAGAGTTATGTCCTAGCCAATGAGCTGTCAGTAGCATGCATGCATCCTGAGCAGAGAAACAGATACATTGTTGTAAGTGCCTCCGATTGGCCACTATTAATTTTATGTTAATTTCGATTTCCTTTTCAGGGCTGTTCCTTCTCAAAATCCACTCAAGAAATTCTGCAAACTTTAGGGTAAGTTTATTAATGTTTATTACACAATCCAGGAAACTTCCATATAGTTTTAATGATAGGAACAGCCCCTCTAATTAGATGTACAAAGGATCCTCTCCTAATGGACTCATCATGACCCTCTCCCTATGTGCTGTACATGGCCCCTAACATGTTCACTCTGCACATACCATCATAATGGGTTCTCAGGGTCCTGACCCCTCTCCACACTCAGGGTCACACTATTCTGGGATATTTTTAGTGCTGGGGACACTTCTAGTTCAGGAATGTGACCCCGGCCATCTATCTGTGTGAGCAGATAACAGCAGCCGGATATACAACATGTGAAGGACACACAGAGGTCACGGATAATCCGGTAGCATCACACGCTCTGCAGCAGGATTAGCCACAGCAAGGAGAGACTAGGAAATCAATGGGATGAGAGAAAGATGAAAGGCAAGGAGTGTAGGCAGGTGAATGAGTGCAGAGCCAAGTGCGAGGGTATACCTGTTATATGTAAGTACAGCTCAGTGTGCGTGACACGGAGTGCAGAGAGGAGTGTACATCACCATAGGAGTGTATACCTGTTATATGTGTATGTACACCTCAGTGTGCGTGACACGGAGTGCAGAGAGGAGTGTACATCATCATATGAGTGTATACCTGTTATATGTAAGTACAGCTCAGTGTGCGTGACACGGAGTGCAGAGAGGAGTGTACATCACCATAGGAGTGTATACCTGTTATATGTAAGTACAGCTCAGTGTGCGTGACACGGAGTGCAGAGAGGAGTGTACATCATCATATGAGTGTATACCTATTATATGTGTATGTACAGCTCAGTGTGCATGACACGGAGTGCAGAGAGGAGTGTACATCATCATATGAGTGTATACCTGTTATACAGTGGATATAAAAAGTCTACACACCCCTGTTAAAATGTCAGGTTTCTGTGCTGTAAAAAAATGAGACAAAGATAAATCATTTCAGAACTTTTCCCCCCTTTAATGTGACCTATAAACTGTACAACTCAATTGAAAAACAAACTGAAATCTTTTAGGCGGAGGGAAGAAAAAAATAAAATAAATATTGTGGTTGCATAAGTCTGCACACCCTCTTATAACTGGGGATGTAGCTGTGTTCAGAATTAAGCAATCACATTCCAAATCGTGTTAAATAGGGGTCAGCATACACCTGCCATCATTTAAAGTGCCTCTGATTAACCCCAAATAAAGTTCAGCTGTTCTAATTGGTCTTTCCTGAAATTTTCTTAGTCGCATCCCACAGCAAAAGCCATGGTCCACAGAGAGCTTCCAAAGCATCAGAGGGATCTCATTGTTAAAAGGTATCAGTCAGGAGAAGGGTACAAAAGAATTTCCAAGGCATTAGATATACCATGGAACACAGCGAAGACATCATCAAGTGGAGAAAATATGGCACAACAGTGACATTACCAAGAACTGGAGCTCCCTCCAAAATTGATGAAAAGACAAGAAGAAAACAAGTCTGGGAGGCTATCAAGAGGCTGACAGCAACATTAAAGGAGCTGCAGGAATATCTGGCAAGTACTGGCTGTGTGGTACATGTGACAACAATCTCCCGTATTCTTCATATGTCTAGGCTATGGGGTAGAGTGGCAAGACGAAAGCCTTTTCTTACAAAGAAAAACATCCAAGCCAGGCTACATTTTGCAAAAACACATCGGAAGTCTCCCAAAAGCATGTGGGAAATTTTCAGGTGTTATGGTCTGATGAAACCAAGGTTGAACTTTTTGGCCATAATTCCAAAAGATATGTTTGGCGCAAAAACAACACTGCACATCACCAAAAGAACACCATACCCACAGTGAAGCATGGTGGTGGCAGCATCATGCTATGGGGCTGTTTTTCTTCAGCTGGAACTGGGGCCTTAGTTAAGATAGAGGGAATTATGAAAAGTTCCAAATACCAGTCAATATTGGCACAAAACCTTCAGGCTTCTGCTAGAAAGATGAACATGAAGAGGAACTTCATCTTTCAGCATGACAACGACCCAAAGCATACATCCAAATCAACAAAGGAATGGCTTCACCAGAAGAAGATTAAAGTTTTGGGATGGCCCAGCCAGAGCCCAGACCTGAATCCGATTGAAAATCTGTGGGGTGATCTGAAGAGGGCGGTGCACAGGAGATGCCCTCGCAATCTGACAGATTTGGAGTGTTTTTGCAAAGAAGAGTGGGCAAATCTTGCCAAGTCACAATGTGCCATGCTGACCGACTCATACCCAAAAAGACTGAGTGCTGTAATAAATTCAAAGGTGCTTCAACAAAGTATTAGTTTAAGGGTGTGCATACTTAAGCAACCATATTATTTTATTTTTATATTTTTTCTTCCCTCTACCTAAAAGATTTCAGTTTGTTTTTCAATTGAGTTGTACAGTTTATAGGTCACATTAAAGGTGGAAAAAGTTCTGAAATTATTTATCTTTGTCTCATTTTTACAGCACAGAAACCTGACATTTTAACAGGGGTGTGTAGACTTTTTATATACACTGTATGTGTAAGTACAGCTCAGTGTGCATGATATTAAGTGCAGAGTGGAGTGTACATCATCATATGAGCGTATACCTGTTATATGTGTATGTACAGCACTCTGTATATGAGTGTAGAGCAGGGGTGGGCACATTTAGTCTTGGAGGGCCACACACAGTCCTGGATTTGAGCATTTTCTTTCTGTGCACAGGTGCGCATTCAGGATGACCGAATAAGTGATTGACTCACCTGTGCGCAGCAGGGATATCCTCAAACCCTGGCCTGTGTGTGGTCCTCCAGGGCCAAACTTACCCAACCCTTGATGTAGAGCACCGAGTGAGTTTTTCCTATTACAGGTTATAATGTAAAGCATCTATAACTTTGCCAGTTCTCCTTTGGAGTGTGAATCATTAAGCATTAATAAACTTATACTAAAAGTTGATTTTGAGAAGGAACACCCCTGAACATTCAAGCTAAGTTAGCATAAAAAATCATAATTAGTTGTAGCCAATCAGAGTCAAGTACAACAGTGTATCGATTTCCTTCTCAGGAGCTGCTCGGGAGGCAGTCGTGATACTTACAGCTGATTGGCTAGGACACAAATACCTATATAGGTGCCATGGGGGTGGAGCTCACACAATAACTTTCAAATGTAGTTTTAAGTCCAAATATACAAAAATCCTCAATAAAATGAATTGACATGAGACGCCCAATCAGACAGACACACAGGATATCCCACAAACTGCCAGATACCTTTACAATCTCTTGTACAATATGAGGTCCAGGCCTCTTTGGTTTCCATTGTACAAGCACACTCCCTCAGACTCCTACCTCTGATGTCAATCTGCTCCTCCATGCTCTGCAGGTACCTCGGGGAGCTCTGCTGGATGAAGTACAGGAGCTCAGTGGAGTTGGACATCCAGAACAGAATGTGCTGCAGGTCTGGGACCAAGTCCGAGATGGACAGGGAGGTCGGATCCTGTCTGTGGGATAAAGGACACTTTATGGAACAGATAATCACTGGACGATGACCCACTGGAAGGGAGCAAAGGACACTCAGAGGAAACACTCACTGGAGGAGGAGACTCCCAGGAGGGGACACTGGGCTCACTCAAGATAAGACATTCAAAAGGGACAGAAGGCACTTACTGGAGGGGACCCTTACAAGTGGGGATACTCATTGGAGGAGGTCAAAAGTACTAAATTGCGGTATTTGAAGATGGGGCACTAACTGGAAAAGATACAGGACCATCAAAGGGGTGACACAAGACACTCACTGGAGAGGAGACATAGAACAGCACACTAACTGAAAGGTCACTTACTGTGAAGGAGATGAGAACGAAGGCAGGACACTCAAACAACAAATAGCATAACGTGCAACAAATGAGAATGTTCCCCACATACAAGTATCCCCCACCCACCGATGGAGAACACGGAGGTCTTCTTACTAATGAGACAGGCTCCCTAAGAACTAACTGGTCATATTTAAACTCTTCTAATTAAGCAGATCTGTAACTCCCCAAAACTGGTCCAACTGAAGCCCCTCCAACTATAGAGTCAAATGGGAAAGGTTCATTCTATCACATCATGTACCCAATATGGAGTATCACTTACTGCTCAGCTTGTCTCTCCGCCAACTCCTTGGTCCTCTCCTGAGGGCAAAAGAAAACATCTGTGTGTGAGTCTGTGTGTAGTCCTTCACATCTACTCTATACTCCATGTCTCTATTCTTTAAGAGATACAACATATTTATAAATTGCATAAAACACATTTACAAGATGTAACGGAACCCATCACTGTTTTACCCTGTTTTATGGTTATGGTTAAAATATGATCACATTGCTGTACTGTAGATATGTTGTTTTATGTTCTACAGAATATATTGGCTCAGAATATTACAGCTACTAGGCTAATAGATAATCCTGTTACAGAGACTCCTCATAAGATAAGGAAGTGGATTGTATAAAGTGTTTTCATTATGAGACATAGAAGAAAGAGAAGTATAATCTGATCAATGTCTGATTGTATCAAAGTAGCCAGGTAGCCTCCAGGGTGTGTGACCACACCTATTGTCTCTCTATGTGTATTGTGTGGCCAAATATGGGGGATGTGTATTGCCTGTGGAAAGAGATGTGTATATATATTTCTGCATAACAAAATAACGACAGTATTCTTTGACTCCCAATTGAGTGTCATCCAATATGGGTGGTCTGGGCTTCTGAGACTGCGCAGTGCTTCTATATGGATATTTAACGGTATACCAGCGGAGATATTGGACTTCGTGTTCCAACTCCGTTACACAAGAACATGTTTTAAATATAGCAATTTTTGCATTAACAAATATAATAATCTAAAGCATTGGTTTCCAAACTTTATTAATTGGAACACTTAAAATTACCTCAACAGACAACTTTACTGCTAAGGGGTCTCACACACCACATAATTATATTTTTCCCTGATTATTAATATTTATAATGCATTGTGTACTATTTTTCTTCATTTTATTATATATATATATATATATATATATATATATATATATATATATATATATATATATATATATAAATATATATATAAATAAATTATATATATATATATATATATATATATATATATAATTTTGCAAAAGTAGGTTTGCGGTTGTGCCATGTTCATCAAAGATTTGGATATGTTTTTATAACCTAACCCTGACTTGTACTTCTCAACAACATTGTCTCTTACTTGGTTGGAGAGTTCCTTGGTCTTCATGGCAGTGTTTGGTTAGTGGTGCCTCTTGCTTAGGTGTTGCAGCCTAAGGGGCCTTTCAAAAAAGTTGTGTATATGTAATGACAGATCATGGAGTGCACACAGGTGGACATCATGTCACTAATTATGTGACTTCTTAAGGTAATTGGTTGCGCCAGAGCTTTTTATGGGCTTCATAACAAAGGGGGTGAATACATACGCACATGCCAATTTTTCATTTTCTATTTCTCAAAAATAATTTTATGAATATATTGTTCTCATTTCACTTCACCAACTTAGACTATTGTGATTTTCTATAGCATTGCTCCACTATAACACTGTTTTTGCCTGCCGGACACCTTTTAACAATCTGAGACACTATAACACAGTTTTTTCTCCAAAGTAAACAGAATCCAGGATGAGCCAGAAACTTCAACATCAATAATTTTAAGTTTCTATTTCTGCCAATGTTCATTTTGTGTTAGTGTTATGTTTGCTTTTTTTTTTTAAGTTCATATAAAACAAATTTCAAATGAAATTGTGTTTTTTTTATGAGTTCCCCTATCCCTATCTTCCCCATGTTAATCTGCCCCGTGCTACAGTGTTAAACGAGGCATAGCTGTATCTGTATCTATATCTACGGTATATGGTTTTACATATAGTATTACAGTAGCAGAAATGGGATTCCAGTTGGAGGGAGGCTTCCCTGTGGCTTTATATATGTGGGGCAGACAGTATTTCCATTAAAAGGTTGGGTTTTCATGGTGGAAAGAGACGTATATTTTTCAAGAATGGTTACTCTAATAAAAGGGGGTTTTCCAGCTCAGGATGATAATATAGTAGGAGGAATATATTCCATTATCAGAAACACAATATTTGTGGTGAATTTCCAGCAAATCTGGGATATCTGCTGGCTTAGAACCATTCAATGATCTTGTTGAAGAAGGAGGAGAGAGAAAAAAAGATTCTGACAACTGCCAAGATAAACTCTTCCTAATCCCACAGATTGGTGACCTCCTTATCCCATCATGCTATGTAATCACACAGGCCTGACTTGTAAATAGTGTCTCTTATATAAAGGAGCATTGATGAAGAAGTTAATCATATCTGAGCCATTTGTGTCAATATCAGTTATTTGCTTCTTTCAGGAACTGAATGGACTAAAATAATTGATATGGTGTATACAGCTCTGAGGAACTTAGTCCAGGTATGCTAAGATTTGACATCTCCATCTACATATGTCCCAATGTCTCCAAAAGGATAAAGAAACATTAGAAACTATTCCAACTAAAAACTTATTCGGAAGATATGAAGGAGAGATGTCTGAGGAAGTGATGTGTTCAAAAGGTTTTGCGATATTTTAAGGAATAAAACAGAATGTATATGAGAATATTTTTCTTGATAATGAGAGGGTAGAAGACAAAAGTAATTTGCAAAAGTAAGACTTTGACATTCAGCCTATCAACATTTGACGCAGATATAGAAAGTAAAAAAAAAAAAAAGAGAACTGGCAGGTGGGGAAGGCCTTGTAAACTAACAAGATTGCCATTAGTCCCACTTAAGCCCTTACTATGAGGATTGCTATATTCCAATCATAACAGATGAAAATGTCTGTTGATGCAAGTCCTCTCCCTATATGTAGCACCAGAAATAGTGGCTCCCGCAGCCGCACAGTTACATATAAGTTAATATTTTAGTCTCATTACATTTTACTTTTCACAGACATATTTCCCATAAACATGAAAAAAAAAAAATCAAAAGAGCATATGGTAAATATTGGGCTACAAGGAGTGTTTAAATGGGCTCTTTGGGGAATTGTGATGGTTATACGTTTTTTGTATTGTTTTATATAAATATTTAAACAAAGTTTAATTAACTAAATTGACGCTCCGTAGTTTCTCCTTGTATAGACTCATAAAGGCTGCCATCTTGCACTATGACCTACAGCCCTGCATTTTGTGAGCTAAGGTCTCTTCTACAGGGGAGGGGATTCACACTACCAGTGTCATGCTGTTCAACAGCAAACTGCCTGATTTTAAACTATAATCTATATATGTAATCACTGGTAATAACACATTGCTTGTACAAAAAGCAAAACATGCTGCATAAATATGTGTCCTATCATGTTAGTGTTTATGCTTCTCACACACACACACACAACATGTCACTGTCTGCTTGCTGTGCTGTATTAATAGCATGACACTAATGGTGTGAATCATCTCTTTAGAAAGCTCCTTAGCTCACAAAATGCAGTGCAGCAGGTCAAGGTGTACAAGATGTCAGCCTACAAGAGAGAATACAGGGAGAAAAGGGGGAGGCACTAGAAGCTGAAAAACTGATACACTGTGGGCTTCTTAGAAATAAGTGAAGTGTAAAGAAAATAACACTGAGGAGGGTCAAATTAATTAAGTAAACCTAGATAAACATTTTATACAAGACACATGTTTGCCTAACTATACCCTCTATGCTGGCTGACAAAGTGCAGACTATATATTCAATTCAGAAAAATCTTCTAGTATATGTGGAGAAGGATTAGAACCCTGTCTGCAATTGAAAAAATCTACCCCTCTGGATCGTGGTGAAGGGGCTTGTGTGCATCAATGAAGCTGTGAGCTATACCATGTAGGGTCACTAAAGGTGGGCAGGTCATAGCACAGAGGTCAGACAAATTTCAGTCCACTGGAGAAGTAATCGGCACCCACCCCAGTATCTTTGGCAAAAAAATCTTATGGATAAGTGCAACAAGAGAAAAAACTATAGATGTGCTGCTGGGTCACGGAGTGTCTGACACGAACGACAACATGTTTGGACTTTAGAAGAAGAAACAAGAGAGGGAGATGTGGTTAGGCCTGTTTTAAGCATTTTGAATGGACTGCGGATGATGTAGGGAAGGGGAAGCTGTAAAACGTTAACTCACACAGGAAATATTGGGACACATACTCTACAGGGCTGGACGTGTAGTGTAATGTCCTAGCCATGCAGTGGGCAGACCCATACGTGGACTATTTGTTTGATTTTAGGCAGTAAAAACAGAGCTTATGAGCACCGCTTAACAAAATAAAGTACATCGATACACAGGTATATTATATAGATAGTGACATCCAGGAACCTTCCACGTCCTTTTAAGGAGATGAGACAAGGTCCAGAAATGGGATATATGTTGTGAACTATGTCCAAGAAGACCAGTCTTGCCAGAAGACATATTCCAAGACAGCACATGGAAGATTGGGGGAAAGTGCTCTATCTGAATAAGGAGCCAGTATTTTTTGTTCCAGCTGATAGGGATACAGAAAATTTTTAATGATAAATAAATATTTTAAAAGGACAGGTCATTACAAAAAAAAAAAAAAATTCTAGTTGAAATCTTACTTTGATATACTAGTCCCCAAAACCCAAACTCATTGGTAGACAAATTGCATTTTATATCTTCTGCATAGAAAAATATAGAGAGGATCAATATAACCACTCCATGTCTTTCTATAAGGGATATTTTATAACTGTTAGAGTACCGTCATGGATTAAATTCCTTGTGTTCCCAAACTTACCCAAACCATCCTCTGCATGCGATGTGTCACCTTAAGGAGCAGCTGACCAAAGTCCCCGGGGGTAAAGGAGGAGGCGGAGTGCTGGATGCAGAGACACAACAGAAAGGATGGAGCAAGTTTGTGGTCATCACCCCCAGGATCAATGAGCGTCAGGATCTTGTTCACAAGAATGTCCTCCAGGCCCCGCTCATATTCCAGGATCAGTTGCTTCCTGGGGACTCTCTGCCCTCCTTTGTCTAAGGAAGTAGGTGTTGGTGCCCTTTTTTTGCTGGAGTTTGTCTTTTCCTTCAGGTGTCTCCCACACATCCTACAAATGAGGTCTGTCTGAGAAGTTCTATTGAGGGAACCAAGGCGTGCCAGGGCTGGATCAGGCAGGGGCTGGCATTTGGCTGGGTCTTTATATAGGAGAAGATAGTACAGGCCAAGAGAGAGCAGGTCTCCATGGTGAAGCAAAGTCGTCCTTTCCACCTGGGTGAAGTTGACAGACACATTGGCCCCAGGGATAGGCTCAAGCACCAGCTTACCCTCGACCCTAAACCCAGCTCTCCGTGGGGGCTTCACCTTACGTATGGTGCAATGCAGTGGGAGGATATCTGGGGCAGACAGGCTAATACTGGGCTTGCTGGAAGGGGTCCGGTATCCCACTGTGTGCTGATCACGGTTCAGGAGATAAACCAAACTGTCCTGAAAAAGAACAAAGGCAGAACTGTAATGACTTGTGCCCCATGCTGTAGAAACCTCAAAAAGCAATGACTCATCACAGAGATCTATACACTGCACTACATTGTCAACACTAACACAAAATGTACACACACCACTACACATCATCACCAACTACACCATCACCATGAACAATACTACCCACAACACCACCATCATGCCCTCCGCCACCTCTTACAGCACCACCATCATGCCCTCCGCCACCTCTTACAGCACCACCATCATGCCCTCCGCCACCTCTTACAGCACCACCATCATGCCCTCCGCCACCTCTTACACAACCACCATCATGAAGTCCGCCACCTCTTACACCACCACCATCATGAAGTCCGCCACCTCTTACACCACCACCATCATCATGAACTCCGCCATCTCTTACACCACCACCACAATCATGAACTCTGCCACCTCTTACACCACCACCATTATGAACTCCGCCACCTCTTACACCACCACCATCATGAACTCCGCCACCTCTTACACCACCACCATCATGCACTCCACCACCTCTTACACCACCATCATGCACTCCACCACCTCTTACACCACCATCATGCACTCCACCACCTCTTACACCACCATCATGCACTCTACCACCTCTTACACCACCATCATGCACTCCACCACCTCTTACACCACCATCATGCACTCCACCACCATCATACACTCTGACACCAACTGTACTACAACCATTCACACTCCCATCCACCTAGCAAATGGACAGTAGCAGAGGTAGTGTTGGTGCGGAAGGTGCCACCTCTTACAGCACCACCATCATGCCCTCCGCCACCTCTTACAGCACCACCATCATGCCCTCCGCCACCTCTTACAGCACCACCATCATGCCCTCCGCCACCTCTTACAGCACCACCATCATGCCCTCCGCCACCTCTTACACCACCACCATCATGAAGTCCGCCACCTCTTACACCACCACCATCATGAAGTCTGTCACCTCTTACACCACCACCATCATGAAGTCCGCCACCTCTTACACCACCACCATGAACTCCGCCACCTCTTACACCACCACAATCATGAACTCTGCCACCTCTTACACCACCACCATGAACTCCGCCACCTCTTACACCACCACCATTATGAACTCCGCCACCTCTTACACCACCACCATCATGAACTCTGCCACCTCTTACACCACCACCATCATGAACTCTGCCACCTCTTACACCACCACCATCATGCACTCCACCACCTCTTACACCACCATCATGCACGCCACCACCTCTTACACCACCATCATGCACTCCACCACCATCATACACTCTGACACCAACTGTACTACAACCATTCACACTCCCATCCACCTAGCAAATGGACAGTAGCAGAGGTAGTGTTGGTGCGGAAGGTGCAATGCACCAGGGCCTACAACATGGTATGGGCCCTCATCTATTGGATATCTTTTTTTTATAAAAAAGGTGATCTGATAACCCAATGGTTGAACTGACCAATCCATACATATTGACTTTTTTTTTCTTCACCTATAGGCTCCTACCCTGTACAGTGAAATTGCAAGGGAGGGGCCCCAAATGATTTTGCACTGGGGGCCTCCATTCACTAGCTTCACTACTGCACATGGATACAAACACAGAACCCACCTGTTCCTGGCTGTACCCCTGCAAGAGGATGAGATGTGGAGAGTGGTACAGTGAATGTCTGACTATGGCCCCTCTCTCCTCTGGAAGTGCTATGGACTCTCCCCTCCTCTCGGGAATGGTTGAGTATGGTCTCCTGCTCTCCTCTGCCTGGGCAAGAGACACGTTCAGGCTGGTCTCACTGAGTGTGCGGCGCAGCAGTGGTGTAGTGGAGGCCTCGTGGCATTTGGCACCTTTAGCCCGGTTTCTCTGCAGCCTCCGTGCCTGGGCGTTTATTCCTATGAAAAATTATAAGGTCTTCAAATGTATATAATATACAAATGGTAATAAAAACAATGGTTATAGGCCTGATATTTGTTTAGATCTACAACACCTACATCTAAACCACCTTCCAAGTGATTGTTCCCTTCAATTAAAATCAAAATAAAGTCTATACTGCAATGTCTTCTACACACAAAAGTCTAAATCTACATTCAGGATCCCACATACTAGAAATAATAAAATGATTACTTAAGATAAATATACAAAAACAAATGAACCAAACACTGAAATAAAAAAGACTCTTTCTGAAAGAATAAATAATATTGAGGCTCATTAGACAGTTGGCTTATAAGGTATCAATATATGATTAAGTATACTAATAAATAAATATAATTACAATTGATTGCTATTAAAAATAGATGAAGTTAGATAATTGACATTGAAAGACAATAAATGTAATGAAAAATGTATCTCATTCTAATATATCAGTAAAAAGATAATTACATAGTTACATAGTAATTGAGGTTGAAAAATTACTTGAGTCCATCAAGTTCAACCTTTTTAGATCTCCTCTGATCTGCAATACACAGATTTATTGTTAAATGATCCAGAGGAAGCAAAAAAAAAAAAAAAAAAACAGTGAATCGTCTCAACAGGGAAGAAAATACAAAATTCCTTCCTGACCCCAGATACTGGCGAAATGATTCATCCCTGGATCAATACTCCTTCTCTATTTATCCAGGATAGCCCTTAATGCCCTCTTTATTTAAAAATATATCCAATCCCTTTTTAAAATCCGCTGTCACCCCCTCCTCTGGTAGAGAATTCCACAGATTAACCACCCTTACTGTGAAGAACCCTTTTCTTTCTTTAAGGCGATATCTTTTTACTTCTGACCTCAAGGGATGTCCTCTTGTCAGTTGAAAACCTCTTGGCACAAAAAGTTCACTTGACAAAGCCTTGTATTAACCCTGGATATAATTATATAAGGTAATCATATCTCCTCTTAGACGCCTTTTTTCTAGAGTAAATAAGTTTAGTTTGGTTAGTCTTTCTTCATAACTTAGCCCCTCCATTCCCTTTATTAGTTTTGTTGCCCTTCTCTGTACATTTTCCAGCTCTAAAATGTCCTTTTTATTTAGTGTTGCCCAAAATTGTACTCCATATTCCAAATGAGGGCGTACTAGGGATTTGTATAGTGGCAGAATTATATTTGCTTTCCTTGCTTCTATACCCTTTTTAATACACGCTAATATTTTACTTGCCTTTGCAGCTGCTGCTTGGCTTTGAGCACTGTTACCTAGGTGGTTGTCCACAAGTACTCCCAAATCCCTTTCAATATCCGATACCCCTAGAACTGCTCCATTAAGATTATAAATTGCATGGCTATTTTTCCTTCCCAGATGCATAACTTCAAATTTATTCATATTAAATCTCATCTGCCATTTAGATGCCCATTCATCAATTTTATGCAAATCCCTTTGGAGGGAAACTACATCATTTTCCGATTGAATTACCTTGCACAACTTTGTGTCATCAGCAAAAATGGAGACACCACACTCCAATCCCACTTCCAAGTCATTCATAGATATGTTGAAAAGGAGGGGACCTAATACTGAGCCCTGAGGAACCCCACTTACCACATTAGTCCAATCAGAGTATGTTCCATTTACAACAACCCTTTGCTTCCTGTCTTTTAGTCAGCTCTCAATCCATAAGCAAATATTTATGGCAATTCCTGTATCCCTTAGTTTGCTCAATAGTCTCCCATGTGGCACTGTATCAAAAGCCTTTGCAAAATCCAAAAAGACTACATCCACTGAGTTGCCTTGATCCAAGTTCCTACTAACCTCCTCATAGAAACTAATTAGGTTTGTTTGACATGACCTATCCTTCATAAATCCATGTTGGCTCCTACTTATTATCTTGTCTGAATAGACATATTCCTGTATATTTTCCCTTATTAACCCTTCTAAAAGCTTTCCCACTACCGAAGTGAGACTCACTGGTCTATAATTCCCCATATTTGCTCTTGCTCCCTTCTTAAATATAGGTATTACATCTGCTTTTCTCCAGTCATCTGGAGACCCTGTGTTGAGTGAATCCTAAAAAATTAGATATAATGGTTTTGCTATTACAGAGCCCAGGTCCCTCAGTAACCTTGGATGTATTCCATCAGGACCTGGGGCTTTATTAACATTTATTGTTTCCAAACTCTTTTGGATTTCTTCCTGCGTTAACCAGTTATTTGGTGAAGGTAGTGTAGCCCCATTATGTTGCAGTGTCCCAACCACTGGTACCTCCCTTGTGTATACCGAAGAAAAGAACCTATTTAGCTCATCTGCCTTTTCCTGGTCACTAATTATCAGACAGCCTGTGTCACATTGTAATGTTCCTATAGCTACCTTCCTGGCCTTCTTCCCATTAATATATTTAAAAAATATTTTAGGGTTAGTCTTACTCTCCTTTGCAACTAACATTTTATTTTCAATTTTAGCCAGATAAATAGCCATTTTGCAAGGCTTGTTGATTAACTTGTACTTGCGTAAAGCAGTCTCTGTCCCCTCTTGTTTGTATAATTTAAACGCTTGTTTTTTAACCCTCATCTTCATCTTTAATTAATTGATAAGCCACATGGGTTGTGATTTACTCCTTCTACTTTTATTTCCACATGGTATATGGTAATAAGTATGTTTATTTAGTAAGGATTTGAACGTTGTCCATTTATGGTCAGGATTTTGTCCTAGTCTATACTTTGTATTTCTGCCCCTTAGACCATTAAAATCTGCCCTTTTAAAATTTAGAGTTTTTGTTGGCCCTTACAGTTATGTTTCTTTTAATTCAATCTCAAATGAGACTATGTTGTGATCACTGTTTCCAAAAGGTTGCCCTATTTCCACATTTGATACTATATCAATATTATTCGTGACAACTAAATCCAAGATGGCCCCATTTCCAGTAGGTTCTTATATAACCCGGGCCAGATAATGATCCCTGAGTGTACTCAAGAACCTGCTCCCCTTAGCTGAACTGCTGGTCTCATTTATCCAGTTTATTTCAGGGTAATTAAAATCTCCCATTATCAGAACTTGACCATGCTTAGCTGCATTTCCAATCTGTAACAATAATTGTATTTCCTCACTTTCAATTATATTTGGAGGTTTATAGCATACTCCTACTAATATTATTTTAGAATTTGCTCCTCCGCTATTTAACTCTACCCACAAAAACATTCAATATTACCGCTAGTTGCGCCATAAATATCTTCTCTGACTATAGGCTTAAATTCAGGCTTAACATACAGACAAATCCCTCCTCCTCTTTTACCATAGCCTCTCTCTTTCCTAAATAGGTTATAACCATCCAGATTAACAGTTCAGTCATGAGATTCATCCCGCCATGTTTCAGTAATGCCTATTAAATCCCATTTCTCATTAACTTCTAATAATTCTAACTCTCCCATTTTTCCTGGCAAGCTTCTGGCATTAGCGAGCATACACCTTTTGTTATGAGTCTATAGTTCTGAAGTGCCTGCCACTGTACTTGAGTTACTTAGCAATATCTCCCTATTGACTGTACTAACCCTCCCCCATAACTAGTTAATCAGTTCCTTACCCCCTCTACACTTACTACCCCATTACTTCTATCTCATCCCTCCCCCATCTACTAGTTTAAAAACTCACCCAGCCGTTCTACCATCCTATCCCCTAGCACAAAAGCTCCCTCATCATTAAGGTGCAATCCATCCCTGCTGTAGAGATTGTACCCAAGTGAGAAGTCAGCCCAGTGCTCTAAAAACCCAAACCCCTCCTTAATGCACCACATTTTTAGCCACGCATTAACCTCCATAAGCAACTTCTGCCTTCCTGGGTGAGCACGTGGCACTGGTAGTATCTCAGAAAATACTACATTGGCGGTCCTTGCCTTCAGCTTTTTACCTAGTTCTATAAAATCATTCTTTAGGACACTCCATCTTCCACTAACTTTGTCATTGGTACCGACATGTACCAAGACCGCTGGTTCATTTCCAGCCCCTCCCAATAATTTGTCTACCCGATCCACAACATGACGAACCTGAGCACCCGGGAGACAGCAAACTGTTCAATTCTGGGATCTGGGTGACAAATAACACTGTCTACCTTCCTAATAATAGAGTCCGCAACCACCAGAACTTGCCTGTTTCTCTGTTTTTCCCACTCCTCCAATAGACCTGAATGGACATCCCAAACAGTTTCACTCAATCTGGCAAATCTGTTGGTGCTTGCCAACTAAGAACTGGCCTCCCTCCTGCTCCTGTTCCCCCTGCTTCTCCTTGTAACTGTAACCCAGCTACCTCCCTGGACATCCTCACTAGCCCCAGCTCCTATGCTAGGCCCAGCTAAACTGTGCTCAGTGAGCACCAACCCCCTTTCCAGTGGAGCAGTATCACTAAGGGCTGCAAATTGAAAAGTCAGATTCCTAAGTTTAAAATTATAGATTCTAATTAGAAGCAGACATAGGTATTATTTAGGATGGAATTTGAAGGAGTTCAAAATATTATATAGATGGGATTGTTGTAGTTCAGTCCTTCAGTTGTGTGCGGCTCTCAGTGAACACATGGATACAGCACGCCAGGCACATTTGTGTTTGGTTGTGCTTATCCATATGGTTTTCTTACCAAGTATGACCTGCCCAAGTTGGGTGACCCTACATGATACAGCTCACAGCTTCATGGACATACACAAGCCACTTCACCACAGCAAAGTAGAGATCGAGAAGGGGATAGATGGTATTAGTCGTCGCCCAAATATTCTCATATCAACTAAACTCAAATGTATAATAGAAAAATTGTGGTAAAGAGATTGGTGGTGATGTCCCCGTGTTCATCAGTGCTGGTGCACGGCTCACAAATAAATCATATCATCATATTTTTACATGGATTTAGAAAAGGAACTAATGTACTCCTTGACAGGTTTTTGTAATACACAATTATATTAAAAATAATATTACATACTATTGGTGTTGCCAGAACATTAATCTTTGCTTACTGGAAAAATACAAATATTCAATGTCAAATTACATTATTAAATACAGTTTTAACATGGAGTGAAGAAGACAACTCTACAAATGGCATAGAGATCTGGCAGGAAAAATATTTTAAATGTGTTTTTCTCTTTTCATCCACTCAAATATTATAATCTTTCTAAATTCTGATTAGTTGTAACTTATTCATCTTTTTATATCTTATTTTACTTATGTTTCATTTTCATTTATATTTTTATAAAAACTTATATTTTATCTTCACTTGTAATCTTATTGTTGAAAAATTGTGATTGTTTAAAATTATAATATTTATGTGACAAAAAATATCTAAAATGTCAGGATTCTACAAATTTAAATACCCTTGGGGACCTTGGGACCACCATGCACCGTCCTACCACCCAAACTATGCATCTAATGTATGTGCATATCGGTGTGGCCAATGGTCAGACATTGTGCGTCCAATGGGATTATTTCACATAGTATCCTTTAGAAATACTATTATCGGAAATAACATACTTTTAACTTCAAATAGGAAAATAGTTGATTGTTGCTCATCTTATATGTGGCACAGATAGGGATATATCTGGCATTGCTTTTGGTTTAGTTTTTCAGTCCTCTCCGACTCTTTGTGACCCCACGGAACTCAGCACGCCAGGAACATCCATCAGCCACAACCCCTCTGAGCTCTCTCAAGCTCATGTGAATTGCTTCAATTACCTAATCTATCCATCTCTGCTTCTGCTGCCCCCTTCTTTGTGTGCCTTCAATCTTTCCCAGCATCAGAGTCTTCTCTAGGAAATGCTGTCTTCTCATAATAAAGGACAAAATATTTGAGCTTCAGCCTCATGATCAAACCTTCCTGTGACCAGTTTGGCTTCATTTCCTGTTGTACTGGTGTATTGGATCTCCAACACCACAATTCAAAGATGTCAACTTTATGGCGCTCAGCCTTCTTTATGGTCCAGCTCTCACATCCGTATGTTACTGCTGAAAATACCGTAGGTCTAACAATGCACACCTTTGTTGATAGTTTAATATCTTTACTTTTTACTAGCTTGTCCGGCCTTGCCACAACTTTCCTCCCCATAACCAAACATCTTTTAATTTCAAGGCAACAGTCACCATCTGAAGTCATCTTGGATGTACGAGTGCTAATATCAGTTCAACTAGATGCAGTGGGATTGTCGACGTTCATTGAGATAAAAACGGAACAGGAGGGTGTAATAATTCAGAGTATATCACAGCGTGACGAATGTTCATCTAGTTTTGTAGAGAACTCGCGAGCAAATGTATGTGGGTGTATAACAGTATATGTGAACTTAATCACTGCTTCTAAATGGATATGAAAGGGGGGAAAGGAAGAGAGATGCAGTAAAGGTGGGAGGAAGAGATGAGAAGGGGAGAAATGGGAAATGATGTTGAGAGAGGAAAGTGAGAGAGAGATAAACAATGAGAGAGAGTGAAAATGGCAGAAAAGAAGAGCGCAGAAAGACAAAGAAAGGGGCAAGAAAGGAGAGGGATGTGGAGGAGTGAGAGGGTAAAAAAAGAGAATGAGAGGAGGGGGAGAGCGCGAGGGGAAGGGGAGCGCCCGAGGGGAGGAGGAGGGGAGAGCGCGAGGGGAGGAGAAGGGGAGCGCCCGAGGTGAGGAGAAGGGGAGGAGAGCGCGAGGGGAGGAGGAGGGGAGGAGAGCGCGAGGGGAGGAGGAGGGGAGGAGAGCGCGAGGGGAGGAGGAGGGGAGGAGAGCGCGAGGGGAGGAGGAGGGGAGGAGAGCGCGAGGGGAGGAGGAGGGGAGGAGAGCGCGAGGGGAGGAGGAGAGGAGAGCGCGAGGGGAGGAGGAGAGGAGGAGAGCGCTGAGGGGAGGAGGAGGGTGAGGAGAGCGCGAGGGGAGGAGGAGGGGAGGAAGAGCGCGAGGGGGAGGAGGAGGGGAGGGAGAGCGCGAGGGGAGGAGGAGGGGAGGAGAGCGCGAGGGGAGGGAGGAGGGGAGGAGAGCGCGAGGGGAGGAGGAGAGGGAGAGCGCGAGGGAGGAGGAGAGGAGAGCGCGAGGGGAGGAGGAGAGGAAGAGCGCGAGGGGAGGAGGAGAGGAGAGCGCGAGGGGAGGAGCGAGAGGATGAGCGCTGAGGGGGAGGAGGAGAGGAGAGCGCCGAGGGGAGGAGGAGAGGAGAGCGCGAGGGGAGGAGGAGAGGAGGAGCGCGAGGGAGGAGGATAGGAGAGCGCAGAGGTGGAGGAGGAGAGGAATAGCGCGAGGGGAGGAGGAGAGGAGAGCGCGAGGGGAGGAGGAGAGAGAGCGCGAGGGGAGGAGGAGAGGAGAGCGCGAGGGGAGGAGGAGAGGAGAGCGCGAGGGGAGGAGGAGAGGAGAGCGCGAGGGGAGGAGGAGAGGAGAGCGCGAGGGGAGGAGGAGAGGAGAGCGCGAGAAGAGGAGGAGAGGAGAGCGCGAGAAGAGGAGGAGAGGAGAGCGCGAGGGGAGGAGGAGAGGAGAGCGCGAGGGGAGGAGGAGAGGAGAGCGCGAGGGGAGGAGGAGAGGAGAGCGCGAGGGGAGGAGGAGAGGAGAGCGCGAGGGAGGGAGGAGAGAGAGCGCGAGAGGGGAGGAGGAGAGCGGAGGCGCGAGGGGGAGGAGAGAGGAGAGCGCGAGGGGAGGAGGAGAGGAGAGCGCAGAGGGAGGAGGGAGAGCGCGAGGGGAGGAGGAAAGCGCGAGGGGAGGAGGAGAGCCGCGAGGGGAGGAGGAAGAGCGCGGAGGGGAGAGAGAGGGATGAGCGCGAGGGTGAGGAGGAGAGGAGAGCGCGAGGGGGGGAGGAGGAGAGTAGAGCGCGAGGGGAGGAGGAGAGGAGAGCGCGAGGGGAGGAGGAGAGGAGAGCGCGAGGGGAGGAGGAGAGGAGAGCGCGAGGGGAGGAGGAGAGGAGAGCGCGAGGGGAGGAGGAGAGGAGAGCGCGAGGGGAGGAGGAGGGGAGAGCGCGAGGGGAGGAGGAGGGGAGAGCGAGAGGGGAGGAGGAGGGGAGAGCGAGAGGGGAGGAGGAGGGGAGAGCGAGAGGGGAGGAGGAGGGGAGAGCGAGAGGGGAGGAGGAGGGGAGAGCGAGAGGGGAGGAGGAGGGGAGAGCGAGAGGGGAAGGGGAGAGCGCGAGGGGAAGGGGAGAGCCCGAGGGGAAGGGGAGAGCCCGAGGGGAAGGGGAGAGCCCGAGGGGAAGGGGAGAGCCCGAGGGGAAGGGGAGAGCCCGAGGGGAAGGGGAGAGCCCGAGGGGAAGGGGAGAGCCCGAGGAGAAGGGGAGAGCCCGAGGAGAAGGGGAGAGCGCGAGGGGAGGAGGAGGGGAGAGCGAGAGGGGAAGGGGAGAGCGCGAGGGGAAGGGGAGAGCCCGAGGGGAAGGGGAGAGCCCGAGGGGAAGGGGAGAGCCCGAGGGGAAGGGGAGAGCCCGAGGGGAAGGGGAGAGCCCCGAGGGGAAGGGGAGAGCCCGAGGGGAAGGGGAGAGCCCGAGGGGAAGGGGGAGAGCCCGAGGGGAAGGGGAGAGCCCGAGGGGAAGGGGAGAGCCCGAGGGGAAGGGGAGAGCCCGAGGAGAAGGGGAGAGCCCGAGGAGAAGGGGAGAGCGCGAGGGGAAGGGGAGAGCGCGAGGGGAAGGGGAGAGCGCGAGGGGAAGGGGAGAGCCCGAGGGGAAGGGGAGAGCGCGAGGGGAAGAGGAGAGCGCGAGGGGAAGAGGAGAGCGCGAGGGGAAGAGGAGAGCGAGTGAGAGCGAGCGCGAGGGGAAGAGGAGAGCGAGTGAGAGCGAGCGCGAGGGGAGGAGGAGAGGAGAGCGCGAGGGGAGGAGGAGAGGAGAGCGCGAGGGGAGGAGGAGAGCGCGAGGGGAGGAGGAGAGCGCGAGGGGAGGAGGAGAGGAGAGCGCGAGGGGAGGAGGAGAGGAGAGCGCGATGGGGAGGAGGAGAGGAGAGCCGCGGAGGGGAGGAGGAGAGGAGAGCGTCGAGGGGAGGAGGAGTAGGAGAGCGCGAGGGGAGGAGGAGAGGAGAGCGCGAGGGGAGAGGAGAGGAGAGCGCGAGGGGAGGAGGAGGGAGAGGGGCGAGGGGAGGAGGAGAGGAGAGCGCGAGGGGAGGAGGAGAGGAGAGCGCGAGGGGAGGAGGAGAGGAGAGCGCGAGGGGAGGAGGAGAGGAGAGCGCGAGGGGAAGGGGAGAGCGCGAGGGGAAGGGGAGAGCGCGAGGGGAAGGGGAGAGCGCGAGGGGAAGGGGAGAGCGCGAGGGGAAGGGAGAGCGCGAGGGGAAGGGAGAGCGCGAGGGGAAGGGGAGAGCGCGAGGGGAAGGGGAGAGCGCGAGGGGAAGAGGAGAGCGCGAGGGGAAGAGGAGAGCGCGAGGGGAAGAGGAGAGCGCGAGGGGAAGAGGAGAGCGCGAGGGGAAGAGGAGAGCGAGTGAGAGCGAGCGCGAGAGGAAGAGAGGAGAGCGAGTGAGAGCGAGCGCGAGAGGAAGAGAGGAGAGCGAGTGAGAGCGAGCGCGAGAGGAAGAGAGGAGAGCGAGTGAGAGCGAGCGCGAGAGGAAGAGAGGAGAGCGAGAGAGAGCGTTAGAGGAGAGCGCGAGGGGACAAGTCCATATAAGAACTGGATGGCCACTAAGTACCAGGATTGGCCCGGCTAGACGTACAGACCTCTACACACGGCCCCCAGAAGGTGATATTACAGGCGTTTGGATAAATCATCAGTCACATTTCAGCCCACTGATATTCGGAATATATTTGTAATGTTGGAGTCCAATCCGCTTGCCAGGGCGTGTCCCCGTACATTCTATATATCAGCAGGTGAATCTGACCTGGAGATAACCCTTAACATAAGTAAAGTGTGTGAGTCCTGTAAAACATAAGAAAAGGATCTAAAAAAAGATAATAGCCTCAAATGAGAGTGTTTACAACTTTTCTATTTGGTTTTGACTGCTCTAGATAATGCCGTACAGCAATATTCATGATGTCTGAATTAATAGCCAGACATATAAATATATGTAGCTGGGGCCTCGTTCGCTGGTTTCCAGTTTGAGGAGCACTTGGTAACATGGAGGGGGCCGACGTTGTGCGCCTCACGCAATGTCATGTTTGTTTATCTCCATCTCTGGGAAGAGCTGAATGGGGCAGAGGGTCCCCCAGCGAGCGTTCCCACAGAAACACCACACTATCAGCCATTTCTCACGCTGGGAGCATTAACTGGATCTGGGGAGGGTGTGGAACTGTCCAGGCCTCAGCTGGAACTCATGAATAACACTGGAAAGATAAACATGGAGCCTCTTCCTGCGCCTGATGTAACGTGTTGTGCTAACACAGAATCCCCATTCAGTCCGTCTATCCCTGGACTGAGGCCCAGCCTCCCACCGCACATTCCCCAGCACACAGTAACAAAGTGCCGGGGCCCGAGGGGACGTCACCAAGAGCTACAGGGTCAGCCCTATGGAAAATAGCAAGGAATGTGAGGGGTCAGAGGTCACAATCTCATCCTGCTATGATTGTAATATCTCTATACATTCCCACAAGGCTAAGACATTACAAGACACCACCGAGACCAGATCCTGCTGGGCTGCAAAACGGAGCCAGAAATGGAAATACTACAAGATATTCTTATAGAAACAAAAAACAATGGTAATTACATCTAGAAAACATGCGATTCAAGGAACTTCATAAAAGGTGGAAAAGGATATAAAAAGATATCTAAAGCTTTGAAAATGCCAGTCAGTACTGTTCAATCACTTATTAAGAAGTGGAAAATTTTGGGAAGAGACCACAATACAGATTTATGGTCACAACCATAATGCGCTATGTTTGGAGAGGGGTCAACAAGGCCTATAGTGAAAAGAATACCATTCACAGTGGTGAAGCATGGCGGGGGCTCACTGATGTTTTGGGAGGGTGTGAGGACTAATGGCACGGGGAATGTTGTGGCACATTACGGCAAGATGAAGGCAGCATGTTATCAGAAAATACTGGCAGACATTTTGCATTCTTCTGACCGAAGGCTGCGCATGGGACGCTCTTGGACTTTCCAGCATGACAATGACCCTAAGCACAAGGCCAAGTTGACCCTCCAGTGGTTACAGCAGAAAAAGGTGAAGGTTGTGGAGTGGCCATCACAGTCTCCTGACCTTAATATCATCAAGCCACTCTGGGGAGATCTCAAACGTGCGGTTCATGCAAGACGACCAAAGACTTTGTATGATCTGGAGACATTTTGCCAAGATGAATGGCCAGTTATACCACGGGGCCTCATAGACAACTATTACAGAAGACTGCACGCTGCGATTGGTGCTAAAGGGGGCAATACGAACTAAGGGAATGCAAACTTTTGAACAGGGTCATTTTATTTTTTTTCTTCGTTGCCATGTTTTGTTTTATGATTGTGCCATTCTGTTATACCCTACAAGTGAATAATCAAACTGTGCGATTCATCATCACGCTTTGTGGCAAATCACAGTTTGACAATTCGATCGCAAAGCAAAGCGCGACGTCAGTGGGGAGGGAGAGGGGGGAAAGAGACACAAGTGAGGCGGGGGGAGAGATACAAGGGAGGGGGAGAGATGCATGGGAGGGAGGGGGGGAAATAGACACAGGGGTTGAAGAGAGACAGGAGGGAAAGAGAGACAGGAGGGAAAGAGAGACAGGAGGGAAAGAGAGACAGGAGGGAAAGAGAGACAGGAGGGAAAGAGAGACAGGAGGGAAAGAGAGACAGGAGGGAAAGAGAGACAGGAGGGAAAGAGAGACAGGAGGGAAAGAGAGACAGGAGGGAAAGAGAGACAGGAGGGAAAGAGAGACAGGAGGGAAAGAGAGACAGGAGGGAAAGAGAGACAGGAGGGAAAGAGAGACAGGAGGGAAAGAGAGACAGGAGGGAAAGAGAGACAGGAGGGAAAGAGAGACAGGAGGGAAAGAGAGACAGGAGGGAAAGAGAGACAGGAGGGGACGAGAGACAGGAGGGAAAGAGAGACAGGAGGGAAAGAGAGACAGGAGGGAAAGAGAGACAGGAGGGAAAGAGAGACAGGAGGGAAAGAGAGACAGGAGGGAAAGAGAGACAGGAGGGAAAGAGACACAGGAGGGAAAGAGACACAGGAGGGAAAGAGACACAGGAGGGAAAGAGACACAGGGGAGGGGGATATACACAGGCGGGAGAGAGGGGTAAAAACACAGGGTGGGAGGAGACACAAGGGAGGGAGAGTAGGGGGGAAATGAGACACAAGGGAGGAAGTAGACAGGGGGAGAGACTCGCAATGAGCTCCAAGGGCGCTCATTGCGAGGCCCGTGATGAGAACCAAAGGCGCTCATCGCGAGGTGAGTAAAGTAGATGGTGGGAGAGGCAGGTGGGGAGGCTCTCAATAAGCGCCGAAGGCGCTCATTGCGAGGTCCATGATAAGTGCCCAAGGCGCTCATCGCAAAGCCAGTAAAGTAGAGGGGGAGAGGCTCCCATTGTGTGGGAAACAGCATTGCCAGGCTTCACTTTATATTGCCGTCATTTTTGACGGGCACATTGCTTGCAGCACGCAGGCACATTTGTCTCTGGTTGTGCTTATCCATATGGTTTTCTTGGCAAAGATACTGGAGTGGGTTGCCAGTTGCTTCTCCAGTGGACTGCAATTTGTCTGGCCTTTCTGCTATGACCTGCCCATCATGGGTGACCCTACATGGTATAGCTCACAGCTTCATGGAGGTACACAAGCTCCTTTAAAAAGGTAGCAATCCCAATTAAATTGACTCATACCATCATTTATGACAGCTAATTAGCGTATTTTTTTTCTTTTACCAGAGTAATACAGTATTTTAGAGAGGGGGGCTCTTTCCTTTATATTTTTTTAGTGGCCCTTTAATATATGTATTTTTTAATGAAAAGGAAATGAAACTATAAAAATAAAACTTATAAATAAATTCCAAAAATGTGTCTTTTGAGAAGGGTCTTGATTTCAGTAAACAATATATGAATACCAGCTATATTAACAGATCATGAATATGTTGCATTGTATAGTTCTACTAAGCGTATGCCGTCAGAACTAAATGCAAGGACAGTTAGCTGTAAAACGCAGTCAGATGTTGGTACAGTTGGGTCTTGAGCTGCTGGTAGTAGGGATATGAGAGTGTGAGAGAGAGAGAGAGAGAGAGAGAGAGAGAGAGAGAGAGAGAGAGAGAGAATGAAGAAAGAGAGAGAGAAAGATGAGAGGCGAGAAAGAGAGAGAAAAGAAGAGGACGAGAAGAGAGAGAGAGAGAGAAAGAGAGAGAGAGAGACGAGAAAGATCGAGAGAGGAGAGAAAGGATGAGAGAGAGAGAACAGCGATGAGAGATGAGAGAGAGACGAGAGAAAGATGCGACCGAGAGAGAAGAGAGACTGAGAGAGAGAGAGAGAGAGAGGAGAGAGAGAAAGATGACGAGAGTCTGACGAAGAGAGGAAGATAAGAGAGAGAGAGAGAAGAGAGACGAGAGAGAGAGAGACGAGAGAGAGAAGAGAAGAGAGAGAAGAGAGAGAGAGGAGAGAGAGAGAGAAGAGAAAGAGAGAAGAGAAAGAAAAGAGAGAAAGAAAGAGAGAGAGAGAGAGGAGAGAAGAAAGAGAGAAGAGGAAGAGAGGGGAGAGAAGAGAAGAGAGAAAGAGAGAGAAAGAGGAGAGGAAAGAGGAGAGAGAAAAGAGAGAGAGAAAGAAGAGAGGAGAGAGACGAGAAAGAGAGAGAGAGAAAGAGAGAGAGAGAAAGAGAGAAGAGAGAGAGAGAGAGAGTGGAAGAGGAAAGAAAAGAAAAGAGAGAAAGAAAGAGAAAGAGAGAAAGAAAGAGAAAAGAGAAGAAAGAGAAAGAGAGAAAAAAGAGAAGAGAGAAAGAAGAGGGAGGGAGAGGGAGAGAAGAGGGAGGGGAGCGAGGAGAGGGAGGGGAGGGAAGATGGAGGAAGATGGAGGAGTGAGGAGGGAGAGGAAAGAGGGAGGGGGGAGAGGGGAGAGGAGAGGAGGAGGGGAGGGAGAGGAGAAGGAGTGGGAAGAGGAGGGAGGGTGGAAGGGGAGGAGGAGGGGAAGAGGAGGAGGAGAGGAAGAGGGGAGAAGGGGAGGGAGGAATGGGGGAGGGAGTGGAAAGAGGGAGGAAGGAAGAGGGAGGGAGAGAAGGGAGGAAGGGGAGGGAAAGGGAGGGAAGAGGGAGGAGACAGGGAGAGAAGAGGGAGGAGAGAGAGAGGAAAGGGAGAGAGAGAGAGAAGAGGGAGGGAGGAGAGAGAGGGGGAGGGAGAGGGAAGGGAGAGAGAGAGAGGAGAGGGAGGGAGAGGAAGAGGAGGGAGAGGGAGAGGAGGAAGAGGGGAGAGGAGGAAGAGGGAAGAGGAGAGGGCGAGGAAGAGGGAAGGAGGGAAGGGGGGGGTGGAGGGGAGGGAGGGGGAGAGGGAGGGGGGAGAGAGGAGAGGAGGAGAGGTGGAAGGAGTGGGGGAATGAAGGGAGATGGGGAGGGGAGGAGAGGGGAGAGTGAAAGAGAGGGAGAATGTGAGGGAGGGAGAGGGAGGGAGGGAGGGAGGAGGGGGGTGAGGGAGTGGAAGGGAAGGAAGGAGAGAGGAAGGAGGGAGAGGAAGGAGGGAGAGGGAGGGAGGAGAGGAAGGAGGAGAGGGAAGGAGGGAGGGGAGGAGGGAGGAGGGAGAGGGATGGAGGGTGTGGGAAGAGGAGAGGGGGAGGAGGGGTAGGAGGGAGGGAAGAGAGAGGAAGTGGGAGAGGGAAGGGGAGAGGGAAGAAGGAGAGGGAAGAAGGTGATGATGGAGGGTATAGGAGGGACGAGGGTAGTAGGAGGAGGAGGGTTGGGAGAGTTGGTGGGAGAGGTTGGGGGTGGGGTAGGGTAGGTGAGGGGGGAGGAAGGTGGGGTGGATTGAGGTTGGGTGGAAGGAGGAGAGGGGAGGCTAGCAGTGAGATGAGGAGGGAGTGTGATGGGAGATGAGAGAGAGAGGATGAAGATGGGAGAGAAGTGGGTATGGGATGGATGGATGAGTGGAAGGGGAGAGAGATAAGTGGGAGGAGGGGATGGCCTGGTTGGTAGAGATCAGAGGGAGAAGGGGTTGAGGTTCATCAAGGATTTGAGAGGAGGAGGGCATGTGAGGATGGGGTGAGGGGTCACAAACAGACTTGTGGGATAAGGTAGGGAAAAGAGAGGAATATTGGGTGGTGGTGATGGGATTTGCGTTATAGATGGTTGAGGATGGTTGGGATGGGTAAATGAAAGGGATGCAGAGATAGAGAGAGCAAGAGATGAGGCACAGAGAGGTGATGCACTGTGAGAGAGACACAGAAGGGTGAGAAGAGCACAGTAGTGAGAGAGAAGCACAGTGGGGATGAGAGCGACAGAGAGTGAGAGAGCGAGCACAGAGAGGGCCTTGAGAGCACAAAGTTGAATGAGAGAGCACAGAGGGGAGAGAGAAGCCTGAGAGGGTAGAGTGAGCAAGGAGGTGGTAGAGACAGGATTCACGAGGGGTAGTAGAGCACGAGAGGTCTAGTGAGAGCACAGCAGGGTGAGAGAGAGCACAGAGAGGGTGAGAATAGAGCACGAGGTAGAGAGAGAGCACAGACGTGGAGGAGAGCATGGAGGGTGTGAGAGAGAGCCAGAGGGAGCAGAGCTGAGGTCGGGGAGCGAAGAGAGAAGAGAGCACAGTGGAGAAAGAGGAGCACAGAGGAATAGGGGGGCGCACGAGGAGATAGGGAGAGAGAGCACAGAGGAGGGACGCACAGAGAGAAGGGTGAAGAGAGGAGGGTGGAGAGAGAGACCGTTAGGAAGAGCACGAAGAGAGGAGACACAGAGTAGAGCCGGGGATGAGGGGCACTGAGACACGAGGAAGTCAGAGCAACAGAGGGAGTAGGGCACAGGGAGATAGCGAGAGACACGTGAAGAGAGAGGGCTCAATTGAGAAAGAAGAGCACTTTGGGAGAAGAGCCTGAGGAGGAGAGAGAGCACAGGATGGAGGGGAGAGAGAGCACAGGAGAGGTGAGAGAGGACCGAGAGAGGGGGAAGAGATCAGGAAGGGGGATAGAGAGACGAAGAGAGGGGGAGTAGTGCCAGAGAGAGATGATGAGAGCACAGAGAGATAGAGCACAGAGAGAGAGAGCACAGAGAGAGAGCACACAAACAGACAGAAGACAATATTATACCCGCCATTTTTGATGGTAAATCGACTAGTATATATACAGTGCCTTGCAAAAGTATTCACCCCCCTTGACTTTTTACCTATTTTGTTACATTACAGCCTTAAACTCAGTGTTCTGTTAATCTGAATTTTATGTGATGGATCAGAACACAATAGTCTAAGTTGGTGAAGTGAAATGAGAAAAATACACACATAAAACTCATTTTTAGAAATAGAAAACAGAAAGAGAGACAGGATTTTTCAATATATTCACCCCCTTTGTTATGAAGCCCATAAAAAGCTCTGGTGCAACCAATTACCTTCAGAAGTCAAAAAAACTAAGTCAGAGGTGCTCAATCAGAGAACAAACTAACCTTAATAGGTTAGTTCTATGAACATTATAATCCACTCTGAGAGCAACCTCTTTTAGCCACTTGTGCCCTTCACAGGGAGAAATATCCTGTAGTATATCAGTCTGGTCCCACTCAAAAGAGTGACCCAGCCCCGAAATACCAGGCAATTCTACCCTGAACAGGAGAAACAGCAAACCCCAGACGCGTTTTGGCCTTTATGTTTTTGTTTATGCAAATTACCCTTAGAGTTTAGTCTCCCTAAGGGTAATATGGGACTCCAGACATGGACCCCTTGCTCACTATGCCTTAGGGAATTCAGCTGCACCTTACTGACGAGGCCCATAAAGGCCCAGTAAGGGACAATGTTGTTGAGAAGTACAAGTCAGGGTTAGGTTATAAAAAAATATCCAAATCTTTGATGATCCCCAAGAGCACCATCATATCGATCATAACCAAATGGAAAGAACATGGCACAACAGCAAACCTGCCAAGAGACAGCCGCCCACAAAAACTCACGGACCGGGCAAGGAGGGCATTAATCAGAGAGGCAGCACAGAGACCTAAGGTAACCCTGGAGGAGCTGCAGAGATCCACAGCAGAGACTGGAGTATCTGTACATAGGACGACAATAAGCGTTGGGCTTTATGGCAGAGTGGCCAGAAGAAAGCCATTACTTTCAGAAAAAAACAAGATGGCACGTTTTGAGTTTGCGAAAAGGCATGTGGGAGACTCCCAAAATGTATGGAGGAAGGTGCTCTGGTCTGATGAGACTAAAATTGAGCTTTATGGCCATCATAGAAAACGCTATGTCTGGCGCAAACCCAACACATCACATCACCCAAAGAGCACCATCCCCACAGTGACACGTGGCGGTGGCAGCATCATGCTGTGGGGATGGGAAACTGGTCAGAGATAAGGGAAAGATGGATGGTGCTAAATACAGGGATATTCTTGAGCAAAACCTGTACCCCTCTGTGCGTGATTTGAGGCTAGAACGGAGGGTCACCTTCCAGCCGGACAATGACCCCAAACACACTGCTAAAGCAACACTTGGGGGGTGTAAGGGGAAACATGTAAATGTGTTGGAATGGCCGAGTCACAGCCCAGACCTCAATCCAATAGAAAATCTGTGGTCAGACTTAAAGATTGCTGTTCACAAGCACAAACCATCCAACTTGAAGGAGCTGGAGCAATTTTGCAAGGAGGAATGGGCAAAAATCCCAGTGGTAAGATGTGGCAAGCTCATAGAGACTTATCCAAAGCAACTTGGAGCTGTGATTGCCACAAAAGGTGGCTCTACGAAGAATTGACTTTAGGGGGGTGAATAGTTATGCACATTGACTTTTTCTGTTATTTTGTCCTATTTGTTTGCTTCACAGTAAAAAAAAAAAAAAACATCTTCAAAGTTGTGGCATGTTCTGTAAATTAAATGATGCAAATCCTCAAACAATCCATGTTAACTCCAGGTTGTAAGGCAACAAAACATGAAAAACTCCAAGGGGGGTGAATACTTTTGCAAGGCACTTTATATATATAAAATATACCATCAAATAAGCACAAGAGTCACAAGAATAAAAGCTGTAGCCGCATCTTCCCAGCACCCACTGTACAATAAAAAATATGTTTGAAAAATCAAACAAAAAAAACAAATAAAATAACTGTTGATGCATCCTGGAGGCTTTGTGTGTGAGGGGGCATTTATATTTCTGACTTGCAATTATTGTTGCAAGCTGGATGTTTCTGAGTGTGAGAGAGAAAAAAGGGAGAAGTGCCAAATTAAAAAAATAAATATGTTTTATAAAATATAACTCTTTCTTCTTTCCTCTCCCACCTGTCATTCCTATAATAGATACATATAGGTACATCTCTCAGGCTTCAAGTTGCTAAGAAGTGATGAAAAAAGACAAGATGGAACATTCTATATAATAGAACTTTAAAAACAAAATATGATTTTTCTCAAAAATGTTTTATTTTTCTCAAAAATGTTTTATTTTCATAGCTTACTTTAGGGGAAGCGCAATTTGTTTTTGCACTGGGTGCCACCCCCGGTGCCAACTCACTCAGTCCCCCCCCTACTCCCCTAGCCTAGTCAACAATTTCAAAAGCCCAAATCAGGTCATCCCCCCAAGATCCCTCTCCCTCAGCCACTTCCCCCTCTTACCTTACCCCTATAAATCCTTCCTAAAGAAGCTCTATCACATCCAAGACCCACATTCCCCAGCCACTGTCCCTTCTCAATCTTCTTACCACCCCAAGACCCCTTACCACATTCATTTTCACATCACTTCAGCTGGAAATAATATTTAATAAACTAAACTTCATTTTGCAACTTTTATATGAAGTTATTCTTTATGGTGGCTCTATTTTGCTTTCTTCCCTGCTGTGTATTCCTATGTAAACTAATGAGGTTTCCATCACGGCTACTGAGAGCACTGGCAGCTGCATATGCCAAATCTCACTTTGAAGACATAATCTTATTGTGTATTCATGCTCCCACTTCAGGAAGTTTATCTACTGAAACCAAAATGGCAGCTTCCACAGCAGCATAATTGCATATAAAAGGGAATAAATCACAGCCTATATTTTTTTCTTTACATGATCTATATTATTAAATGTAGTTCTCCAAAATAGCAAATTTTAAAAATATGACCACAGTAGTCCTTTAAAAAAGGTAAGTGTGCCTTTATTATTATTAAACTTGTAACATGCACCGTCATTAATAACGGTATCATGTGATCTTCAATTGTCTGTGCTGTCACTCTCTCTCTCTGTGCCCTCTCTCTCTCTCACTGTGCCTTCTTTGTGCCCTCTCTCTCTCTCTGTGCGCCCCAATATGTAATTTGACAGGCTGTTACAAAAAGATGATGACACTGACCTTAAGCCAACAATCATACACATGACATTTTATACAAAGTGCTTTGCCTGACTAAGAGTTTGCAAGCTTACAGACTGAAGGATGAATGAAGCAAAAGGTGAAATAAAAGAGAGCTTGATTATATTACATGTGTGGGTGACAAAAAAACAAACAAAAAAATACACAAAAAGCATTACTAATACTCCAAAACAATAAGGTAGCGATCAAGAAGGGGTTTAAAGGTTTAACTAGGTTAATTCATTTTAAGAAGCCGCCAGAGATTCTAAGGTTGTGGAGCCTCTCCCTGTTATCTCTAATGAGAGATTAAATATTGCACAGCTGTGACCTAAAGCCACGCCCACATTGGAGAGTTGTCACACTACCAATGTAATGCTGTTAGCAAGCTGACAGCGACAGGCTGTGTGACTGCATGCAGCAACATTACACTGGTAGTATGAAGCCCCTGCCCTGTGGGCTTGGTTTTAGGTCACAGCTGTCCAGGACATGAAGACGGGAAGACTATCCAATCTTTTACTTTTGGGACTTCTTAAAAGTAAACATTTTCATATCACAATTACATTGAAGAGGAAAAAATAGATTAAACCTAGTTGAAACATTTACACAAAAGAAAAAGAGTCCCTTTAAATGACTTAAAGTTACAAGTAACTAACAGATTCATACAAAAAAAAAGCGTATACAGTACAAAGATTACACTGCACATACTGATACCCCACTGTGTACATATGAGTATCTCAGGACATTGTATACTGGTTTATTATTATATTTTCAGACAAAAAAGCAAGGTTCCATGAGAGCGTACCTTTAAATTATAAAATATAATGAAATAATACATGTAATTAAAATAATAAATGTACACATAAAAACAGAAGGAAATTGGCCCTCAAAAAATAACTGACTGGTTAATTAAAATGTAAAATTTTATTAAGAGTAAAATATGCAATTTCAATGGACATATAGGTCAGGGAGGAGAATGCGCCATGCTTTCTAGCGATGTTTCTGCCTCTTAATGAATGAAATAAATTCTTATTAAAAGTTATAAATTCTTATTAAAAGTTAAAGTTTTAATTAATCAGAGAGTCTTTTTTATGTAGGCAGTGCAGGGACTGCTTTCGTTTTTTTTCCTTTGCTATTTCCAAAATAACTTCGACAGATGGAAGTGAAACTTATGTCGTTGGTGGCAAAGCCCACAAGATTTTTGCCAAGCCACATAAAACGTTGGCAGTGGGTTCTACAGTGGATCCATTTATCCTTATTTTACCCCCAAAAGACGTATAGAGTTAAAGGTCCTACAGAGGTGACACATTTTTTTCCTAATAAAAACGGATATATATTTTTTTCCATTTCATCCAATTAGAGCACTAACATAGAGAGGTTTTTTTGCCTGATGTTTGGTGTCAGGAGCAGGAAAGACAGACACCCTGCGCCGGGGAGGGCAGCAGGCCAGGCAGGCACCTTGCAATAGGGTGGAGAGCAGGAAAGACAGACACCCTGCGCCGGGGAGGCAGCAGGCCAGGCAGGCACCTTGCAATAGGGTGGAGAGCAGGAAAGACAGACACCCTGCGCCGGGGAGGGCAGCAGGCCAGGCAGGCACCTTGCAATAGGGTGGAGAGCAGGAAAGACAGACACCCTGCGCCGGGGAGGGCAGCAGGCCAGGCCGGCACCTTGCAATAGGGTGGAGAGCAGGAAAGACAGACACCCTGCGCCGGGGAGGGCAGCAGGCCAGGCCGGCACCTTGCAATAGGGTGGAGAGCAGGAAAGACAGACACCCTGCGCCGGGGAGGGCAGCAGGCCAGGCCGGCACCTTGCAATAGGGTGGAGAGCAGGAAAGACAGATACCCTGCGCCGGGGAGGCAGCAGGCCAGGCCGGCACCTTGCAATAGGGTGGAGAGCAGGAAAGACAGACACCCTGCGCCGGGGAGGGCAGCAGGCCAGGCCGGCACCTTGCAATAGGGTGGAGAGCAGGAAAGACAGACACCCTGCGCCGGGGAGGCAGCAGGCCAGGCAGGCACCTTGCAATAGGGTGGAGAGCAGGAAAGACAGACACCCTGCGCCGGGGAGGCAGCAGGCCAGGCAGGCACCTTGCAATAGGGTGGAGAGCAGGAAAGACAGACACCCTGCGCCGGGGAGACAGCAGGCCAGGCAGGCACCTTGCAATAGGGTGGAGAGCAGGAAAGACAGACACCCTGCGCCGGGGAGGCAGCAGGCCAGGCCGGCACCTTGCAATAGGGTGGAGAGCAGGAAAGACAGACACCCTGCGCCGGGGAGGCAGCAGGCCAGGCCGGCACCTTGCAATAGGGTGGAGAGCAGGAAAGACAGACACCCTGCGCCGGGGAGACAGCAGGCCAGGCCGGCACCTTGCAATAGGGTGGAGAGCAGGAAAGACAGACACCCTGTGCCGGGCAGGGCAGCAGGCCAGGCCGGCACCCTGTGCCGGGGAGACAGCAGGCCAGGCAGGCACCCTGCGCCGGGGAGGGCACAAAACAGACAGACAGGCATCCTGAAAAGAGGGGGAAACAGAGCAATACAGACAGACACTCTGCCATGAGAAGACAAGAGGACAGACACCCTGCAACAGGGAGGCAGCAGGGCAGACAGACACCCTGCAACAGGGAGGCAGCAGGGCAGACAGACACCCTGCAACAGGGAGGCAGCAGGGCAGACAGACACCCTGCAACAGGGAGGCAGCAGGGCAGACAGACACCCTGCAACAGGGAGGCAGCAGGGCAGACAGACACCCTGCAACAGGGAGGCAGCAGGGCAGACAGACACCCTGCAACAGGGAGGCAGCAGGGCAGACAGACACCCTGCAACAGGGAGGCAGCAGGGCAGACAGACACCCTGCAACAGGGAGGCAGCAGGGCAGACAGACACCCTGCAACAGGGAGGCAGCAGGGCAGACAGACACCCTGCAACAGGGAGGCAGCAGGGCAGACAGACACCCTGCAACAGGGAGGCAGCAGGGCAGACAGACACCCTGCAACAGGGAGGCAGCAGGGCAGACAGACACCCTGCAACAGGGAGGCAGCAGGGCAGACAGACACCCTGCAACAGGGAGGCAGCAGGGCAGACAGACACCCTGCAACAAGAAGGGAGCAGGGCAGACAGACACCCTGCAACAGGGAGGCAGCAGGGCAGACAGACACCCTGCAACAAGAAGGGAGCAGGGCAGACAGACACCCTGCAACGAGAAGGGAGCAGGGCAGACAGACACCCTGCCCCGAGGAGGCAGCAGGGCAGACAGACACCCTGCCCCGAGGAGGCAGCAGGGCAGACAGACACCCTGCCCCGAGGAGGCAGCAGGGCAGACAGACACCCTGCGCCGAGGAGGCAGCAGGGCAGACAGACACCCTGCGCCGAGGAGGCAGCAGGGCAGACAGACACCCTACCCAGAGGAGGCAGAAGGACAGACAGACACCCTACCCTGAGGAGGCAGAAGGACAGACAGACACCCTACCCTGAGGAAGCAGGACAGACAGACACCCTGCACACATGATAAGTAATGTACATTAAAATAAAATCAATTAAATGTATTATCTCCTTGTGACTATTCACAGAATGCCCCTAATAATGCCACTCTACTATCTCACCACACTCTTTGGCTCTCACCTGCAGTCAGTGTGTCCACCTCCTTGGCAGCCAGTTCTTCCACCTCCGCTCTCCTCCTTAGCTCCAACCGGCGAGAGTATCCTTCCTTGGGTTTCCACAGGTCCTGGATAATAAGGGGCTTCTCACTGTCCCTCAGGACACGGAAATACTCAGGTACCCATTGTTTATTAGAGCCCACCAGTTTGCCAATAACATCGCATAGGACATAATGGTTGGCCTGAAGCTTGCTCACTGCATAGCGCTCCAGCGCTTCCTTTACTAGCTCCTGCGCATTTGAGTTGGTGGTGGCCAGGACACTCTTGTAATGTGTCCCTGCACAGATGTTCCCCCCAAACACCTTCAGCACCCCAGGTGCAGAGACCTGCGTGGACAACTCCGCAGGGTCATCTCGCCCAAAACAAGGGGTCGTGGACATTGGACGTCCTTCTCTGTAACTAAGCGTCCTGTACAGGACCTGGGAGAAGATCCGGCTTTGCCGTTTCACTTTGTTCTTGGAGGGAGGGGACATGTTGGTAGGTGTTGGTCCATAGAACATCATGTTAGGTGGTCCACAGAGAGAACACTTGAGGAGAAAAAATACGAGACCTAGGGTTACACCAATGTGTGGTACTCAAGTGACCAGCAGGGCTCTCACTCACACTTATTCAACGCTCACTCAATACAAATCACCATTGCTCCTACACCCTCACTTATATTCACTTTGATACCTGCACTCACTCAGTGATATTACTCACAGCTCCAAATTGGATACCCCAGCAGAAACAGGTCATGATGAGACAATTGGACTATGTCACTATCATGGCGTCTCTGAATATCCATGTAACTGTCCACTGGATAATATATACTGAGGGAACCGCCATATTGTTCAGTCCGCTACTATATCATAGACTTTGTAAGGAGTCTGCCGTAACTCTGTCTATCTCTATATCCCAGCTCTGTACAGAGGAATCCGCCATCTTTCCCTCTACGATTTGCTATATGACAATAGTTCTTTGTTCATCACCATTACCACGTTCTGTAATGCTCATGTGAGCGACATTCTATCGGCTCCCACTCACTGTGGGTATATAAAGAAATACTGAGTATAACCTCATACAGAATCCTGGCGCTATGTGTGCGTAATCCAGAGCAATACTAAGCATAACCTCACTCCGTATACCACCATTCATCCATGGTGTCATAGACTTCACATCTCAGAACTTCTCTTCTGTAATATATAGTATTGCTGAGTATAATTACCTGTGTGTGTAATAAAGAGTAATAATGAGTATAACCGCACTCATATCCCAGCGTGGTATGTGCGTGATACAGAGAAATACTGAACAGAAATACACTCAATATAACAAATGGGTGTGTGCGTAATACAGAGCGATATCGAGTATATACCAGCACGTGTTTAACATAGAGTGGTAGGAAGTATAACCACATACTGTCTTTGTGTACTACAGGACAATACTAGCTATTACCTCGCACAGTATCCATGTACTCGCTTTGTGGGGAATACGGAAAGAAAAATGCTCAGTCATAGAGTATAACGGAGCATCAATATGTAC
>CM050172.1:104031591-104136591 GCA_027410445.1 Discoglossus pictus | reverse complement strand
CCCCACTGGGGGCAACTCCTGCACCTGATCAGCCCCACTGGGGGGCAACTTCTGCACAAGCTAGACCTGAGTGGAAATGCTACACTGCCCATCCCTGGAGGCGGCTTCTGCACTAACATGACCCGGAGGCAACTGCTGCAACAATCTACCCTAGGGACACCTCCTGATCTAGCCCTCACTGGGGCACATCCTACACCACTAAGTTACACATAGGAGCAGCTCTTTTACCGATTTACCCTGGGGGCAATTAAGTCCAAGACTACCCAAGGGCAACTCCTACACCTAATGCAACCTAGACTGCATTCGACAACACCCAGACCCGGGAAGAGATTCAAGTCCCCAGCTCAGGATACAACTTACCTGGAGCAGCAGCGGATCCCACACAGCCTACAGCACCCGAGGCACCGCAGCAACTGAGCGAAGAGACTGAGCTGGCGGAGAGAGCCGAGGAGAGCCGGAGATTGCCGAGTCGTGTAGCCGAACATTGCATTAAGGTATGACACCACCTCGTGGTGATTATATGAATGACAGGCTGTGCAGCTATATACTCTCAATAGCAAGACTGTATATTTATTATATGATGTGTTACAGAAGTCATTGCTGGCTGCTGTCATTGCATGTATAATATAATATTGTATAATACTATAGTATAATATACTATAAAACTATAATATAAAATAAAAATGTAATATAATACTGTATAATATAGGGGTGTTGTAGCTGCCCACACATTTTTCTTCTTGGCTGATACAGACATTTCTATAAATTCCTTCCTTGGTGATATTTCCTGTATTAGGAGAGCCTGCACTCCCAGGAGCTGTGTTTATTCCTGTGACTGGTAAAGAGGGCACTGAGGAGGGTGAGAGAGTGGTGGGCAAGAAGGAGAACAGACAGGTAACCCTTAGGGAAGGGCATAGGGGCACCATGGCTGGGGAACAGAGGAGGGTTGGCACTGTAAAGGGGCTGGAGAGGAGGGGGGCATGCTGAATCTGAAAGTAGAGGGCACTGCAGAAAGGAGAGAAGGGGGGGCACTGCAGAAAGAGACAAGAGAGGAGTTGGCACTGCAAAAAAGAGATTAATGAGAATTTACCACTCCAGGAGGATATAAAGAGGAAAGGGCACTGCAGGCACTGCAGAATAGGATCATAGGAGGAAACACTGCAGGGATGGATAATAGACGGGGTACTGCGTAAAGAGTCAAGGGAAAATAGGAGGTACTTCAGAAAAGGATGAGAAATGAAGGTCCACTGCAGAAAGGTATGAGAGGAGAAGAGACACTGGAGAAATAAACGGGAGAGGAGGGGGCCCAGGAGCAAAGGATGAGAGGAGGGGACACTGGAGCAAGCGACGAGAGGAGGGTGCCCTGGAGCAAAGGATGAGAGGAGGGGTCACTGGAGTTATGAACGAGAGTAGTTGGCACTGGAGCAAGGGACAAGAGGAGGGGGCACTGGAGTTATAGATGAGAGGAGTTGGCACTGGAGCAAGGGACGAATGGAGGAGGTATTGGTGCAAGGGACGAGTGGAGGAGGTACTGGAGCAAGGGACGAGTGGAGGAGGCACTAGAGAAAGGGACAAGAGGAGGGAGCACTGGAGTTATGTATGAGAGGAGTTGGCACTGGAGCAAGGGACGAATGGAGGAGGTATTGGAGCAAGGGACGAGTGGAGGAGGTACTGGAGCAAGGGACGAGAGGAGGAGGCACTGGAGAAAGGGACAATATTAGGGGACACTGGAGTTATGGATGAGAGGAGTTGGCACTGGAGCAAGGGACGAATGGAGGAGGTATTGGAGCAAGGGACGAGTGGAGGAGGTACTGGAGCAAGGGACGAGAGGAGGAGGCACTGAAAAAAGGGACAAGAGGAGGGGGCACTGGAGAAAGGGACAATAGTAGGGGGCACTGGAGTTATGGATGAGAGGAGTTGGCACTGGAGCAAGGGACGAATGGAGGAGGTATTGGAGCAAGGGACGAGTGGAGGAGGTACTGGAGCAAGGGACGAGAGGAGGAGGCACTGGAGTTATGGACGAGAGGAGGGGACACTGGAGTTATGGACGAGAGGAGTTGGCACTGGAGCAAGGGAGGAATGGAGGAGGTACTGGAGCAAGGGACAAGAGGAGGAGGCACTAGAGAAAGGGACAAGAGGAGGGGGCACTGGAGTTATGTATGAGAGGAGATGGCACTGGAGCAAGGGACGAGTGGAGGAGGTACTGGAGCAAGGGACGAGTGGAGGAGGTACTGGAGCAAGGGACGAGAGGAGGAGGCACTGGAGAAAGGGACAATATTAGGGGACACTGGAGTTATGGATGAGAGGAATTGGCACTGGAGCAAGGGATGAATGGAGGAGGTATTGGTGCAAGGGACGAGTGGAGGAGGTACTGGAGCAAGGGACGAGTGGAGGAGGTACTGGAGCAAGGGACGAGAGGAGGAGGCACTGGAGAAAGGGACAATATTAGGGGACACTGGAGTTATGGATGAGAGGAGTTGGCACTGGAGCAAGGGACGAATGGAGGAGGTATTGGAGCAAGGGACGAGTGGAGGAGGTACTGGAGCAAGGGACGAGAGGAGGAGGCACTGAAAAAAGGGACAAGAGGAGGGGGCACTGGAGAAAGGGACAATAGTAGGGGGCACTGGAGTTATGGATGAGAGGAGTTGGCACTGGAGCAAGGGACGAATGGAGGAGGTATTGGAGCAAGGGACGAGTGGAGGAGGTACTGGAGCAAGGGACGAGAGGAGGAGGCACTGGAGAAAGGGACAAGAGGAGGGGTCACTGGAGAAAGGGACAAGAGGAGGGGACACTGGAGTTATGGATGAGAGGAGTTGGCACTGGAGCAAGGGACGAATGGAGGAGGTATTGGAGCAAGGGACGAGTGGAGGAGGTACTGGAGCAAGGGACGAGAGGAGGAGGCACTGGAGAAAGGGAAAAGAGGAGGGGTCACTGGAGAAAGGGACAAGAGGAGGGGACACTGGAGTTATGGACGAGAAGAGGGGACACTGGAGTTATGGACGAGAGGAGTTGGCACTGGAGCAAGGGACGAATGGAGGAGGTACTGGAGCAAGGGACAAGAGGAGGAGGCACTAGAGAAAGGGACAAGAGGAGGGGGCACTGGAGTTATGTATGAGAGGAGATGGCACTGGAGCAAGGGACGAGTGGAGGAGGTACTGGAGCAAGGGACAAGTGGAGGAGGTACTGGAGCAAGGGACGAGAGGAGGATGCACTGGAGAAAGGGACAAGAGGAGGGAGCACTGGAGTTATGTATGAGAGGAGTTGGCACTGAAGCAAGAGACGAGAGGAGGAGGCACTGGAGCAAGGGACGAGAGGAGGAGGCACTGGAGCAAGGGATGAGAGGATGAGGCACTGGAAAAAGGGACAAGAGGAGTTGGCACTGGAGCAAGGGACAAGAGGAGGGGGCACTGGAGCAAGGGACCAGAGGAGTTGGCACTGGAGTAAGGGACGACAGGAGTTGGCACTGGAACAGGGGACGAGAGGAGGGGGTACTGGAGCAAGGGACAAGAGCAGGAGGCTCTGGAGCAAGGGACGAGAGGAGGAGGCAGCGGAGCAAGGGGGGAGAGGAGGCACTGGAGCAAGGGACGGGAGGAGGCACTGGAGCAAGGGGCAAGAGGAGGAGGCACTGGAGCAAGGGACAAGAGGAGGAGGCACTGGAGCAAGGGACGAGATAGCAGGGGGCATTGGAGTAAGGGACAAGAGGAGGAGGCACTGCAGAAAGGGATGACTGAGGAGCAGGCGCCGCAGAGAGACAAGAGGAACTGATTACTAAACTAATGGAGAAAGACAGGATTTATTTCATATAAATGAAAGACGATGGTCACAGTGCAGATGTCACAGAGAATATGACTCAGTACAGATTAATACAATATGGCCATCCCTATGTTAGAGCAAGACACAGGAAGTCCAAAGAAATTACTGGATTTCAACTAGCAATGGAATTTAGATTATAGCTAAGTATTCATGTCAGTGTCGTTTTGCTTCTCTTCCTCTGTGTTTTCAGCAACATAAAAATGAAACACAATCATTCGGCAGAACCTTTTTGCAGGAGGAGTTAGACCTTCTAGACTCATAGGACTTTATTTGGTAGAACATTATGTCAAAAGAACTAAAGTCATAGGTGCTTTTCAGAGAACGAACTAACCTTAATAGGTTAGTTCTATGGCCATGATAACCCACTCTTAATGATAACCGTGTGCCCTTCACAGGTAGAAATATACTTTAGTATATCAGTCTGATCCCACTCACTAGAGTGACCCAGCCCCAAAATACCAGGCAATTCTACCCTGAACAGGAGAAACAGCAAACCCCAGATGCGTTTCGTCAGTGAGGTGCAGCTGAACTCCCTAAGGCACAATGCGCAAGGGGAACACGTCTGAAGTCCCCTATAACCCATAGGGTGACTAGTCCCTAAGGTTAATTTGCATAAATAATATAACTAAAGTCAGAGTTGCTCATCAGAGAACGAACTAACCTTACTGAGCACCTCTATTTTGTTTTTGTTTTGTTTAAGAACATTATGTCAGTTGATGCTAGACCCTCTTGACTTATAGTACCTTACATCTGGACTTTACATCAGATCCCTTCCCTCTCCAACTAATGAATAACCTTCTAACTTTTCACACCTTCCTACCTATGTAACCCTCAATTCCTTCCTGAATTCCATGTCTGGTACTCTCCAGGTCTTTGCCTCTTAAATACCCTTTAGATTGTAAGTAGCGAGTTTCCATTCTAGCAAGGTGCTTTGGAATAAAGCAGTTTTTACAAGACTCAAAGCTCAAAACAGGGCCCTTCATTTTCTACAGTTGTTAATATTTTTATAATGTTGTATATTTCCATGTTCTTAACCCCTGTACAGCACTACGGAATATGTTGGCGTGATACAAATAAAAGATAATAATAATAACCTGGAAATACTAGTCATGATTGGTTGATAGAGCCTTACCTCAGAAGACACTTGACCATCTTGATACATACGACATCACCTCTGGAGATACTAGCCTATTCATTTGGTAGAAACTTATGTCAGTTGATGCTAGATCCTCTTGACTTATAGTATCTTACATCTGGAAATACTAGGCATGATGATTTGATAGAAGACTCTTGACCATCTCGATTCTTAGGACTTTACCTCTGGAGATGCAAGATCAAGTCAACCAATAAAACTTACCTTTGGAGACTTTAGATCCTTTCAATTCATAGGACTTGCTTCTTTGATAGAACCTTACCTTTAGGGATGTTGGTATTGTCTTTGGTAGGAGATGATTTCAGGAGGTCCAGGGCCTGTATGTCCCATAGACTCTCACCTCAGAAATTCTTGACTCATTTCACTTCAAGAGATGATCGTTCTGTTCATCTTATAGAACATCACCACTGGAGGCTCTCGACCAAATTATATATTGATATAACTTAATTTTATGGTATGTTAGAACGACGTATTTCATATGATACCACTTCAGGAAATGCAGTTTGATAGCTTGATAGTACTTTATTTTATGAGATTCAAGGTTTTCAAGTTTAAAGGACCATTGCAGTTCAAGAAAAGACATTTGCTTCTCAAGTACATACCAAAATTACAATATTAGCAGAGGTGTGAGCAATGGATATAACATTTTTGGGGAAAGCTGAAGATACTGTTTATGAGTACAGGGATCCATTTTGTGAGAGATGGATGACAGGAGTATGAATATGTAGTCAGTGGATGGATGGGGGAGGAGGGATCAGGCAGAAGTCAAGAGCCTTTATTTGATAACTGGATAACATTAAAATTTAAACTACACCCATTCATCCCTCACTGGCCAAGAAGCAGACACATTGCATCATCAAATGCAAACATAGCTCTAATGAAATGTAAATGCCCCTCTCACACACACAACTTCCACCAATGTATCATGGATCCTCTAGGCTCCTACAGTGGTATCCAAATGTATTTTATTTTAGAATTATAAACTAGCTGTATAACTTTTTCCCAGATGAATTATGTTATATCTTAAACGGACACATTTTTCACACATATATTTTGTTTTCATTGTGCAATGGTCCTTTAAAGATTCTCACATTAAAAGCCTCATCACCAACTAGCTTAATACAGTGATTTGCAAAATAATTTACCCCCTTGGCATTTTTCGTGTTTTGTTGCCTCACAACCTGGAGTTAACATGGATTGTTTGAGGATTTGTTTCATATAATTTACAGAGCATGCCCACAACTTTGAAGACGTTTTTTTATTTTTTTATTGTAAGAACTGACAACAAATAGGACAAAATAACAGAAAAAGTCAAAGTGCATAACTGTTCACCCCCCTTAAGACAATACTTTGTAGAGCCACCTTTTGTGGCAATCACAGCTCCAAGTCACTTTGCATAAGTCTCTATGAGCTTGCCACATCTTACCACTGGGATTTTTGCCCATTCCTCCTTGCAAAGCTGCTCCAGCTCTTTAAGTCTGACCACAGATTTTCTATTGGATTGAGGTCTGGGCTGTGACTATGCCATTCCAACACATTTACATGTTTCCCCTTACACCCCCCAAGTGTTGCTTTAGCAGTGTGTTTGGGGTCATTGTCCTGCAGGAAGGTGAACCTCCGTGTAACGGAACCCATCACTGTTTTACCCTGTTTTATGATTATTATGGTTAAAATATGATCCTACTATATGTATGTTGGTTGATGTTCTACAGAATATATTGGCTCAGAATATTAGCCAGACTTTTGCAGACCTAGGCTAATAGATAATCCTGTTACAGAGATTCAAGAGATAAGAAAGTTGTAAAGGATCCTTGCATTTTCCAAAGAACAAAGAAGAATGATCTAATTAATGTCTGATTGTATCCAAGTTGCCAGGGAGGTGTGACTCACCTATTGTCCTATATGTGTATTGTATGGGGGATATGTGCAATGTCTGTGTGTTATGTGTAAAAACATACTTTTACTAACTTTTGAACCCCTGGTCTGATTCATGCCATTTTTGTATATGTTGTTCCCCTGGGTGAGAGCTATTGAATGGTGCGGGACTTAAAGGTGTACCCCCTGTATTTGGGGTACATCCAGAATGTGGTTAAAATTGTGTCTGTTTTAATTGTGTTACCTGTTATCTGAGGGGAGGAGACGTGGGGGTTGAACCATGTATATAATTGGCTGTTGTGATAATTATGTGGGTGTAGCCCTTCAGAGGGCACCATTGCATAAAAGGAGATTCCCTGTCATTTAAAGGATAGTTCTACTTGACCCTTCAAAACGTAGTCTCGTCTCGTTATTGGAGGGGATCGCTATCATACTGGGGATTGCTATGCTTTTGCATACTCCCTTGAGCTGTAACTACTGAACGCTTGTTCCTGATGTACTATCCTTGGAGTCTGTGGTGGTTTTGGTGTCCAGTACGGTGCTTGTAGGCCTCGACGCAAGCTAGGACGCGTCCATCAACGGAGGTACCCGGTCGGGGTGCCAGTAGATCCGTTACACTCCGTCCTAGCCTCAAATCACGCACAGAGTGGTACAGGTTTTGCTCAAGAATATCCCTGTATTTGGCACCATCCATCTTTCCCTCAACTCGGACCAGTTTCCCAGTCCCGGCTGCTGAAAAACATCCCCACAGCATGATGCTGCCACCACCATGTTTCACTGTGGGGATGGTGTTCTTTGGGTGATGTGATGTGTTGGATTTGCGCCAGACATAGCGTTTTCTTTGATTGCCGAAAAGTTACATTTTAGCCTCATCAGACCAGAGCACCTTCCTCCATACATTTTGGGAGCCTCCCACATGCCGTTTCGCAAACTCAAAACGTGCCATTTTGTTTTTTGCTAAAAGTAATGGCTTTCTTCTGGCCACTCTGCCATAAAGCCCAACTGGAGTGTACGGCTTATTGTCGTCCTATATACAGATCCTCCAGTCTCTGCTGTGGGACTCTGCAACTCCTCCAGGGTTACCTTAGGTCTCTGTGCTGCCTCTCTGATTAATGCCCTCCTTGCCCAGTCCGTGAGTTTTGGTGGGCGGCCGTCTCTTGGCAGGTTTGCTGTTGTGCCATGTTCTTTCCATTTAGTTATGATAGATTTGATGGTGCTACTGGGGATCATCAAAGATCTGGATATTTTTTTATAACCTAAACCTGACTTGTACTTCTCAACAACATTGTCCCTTACTTGTTTGGAGAGTTCCTTGGTCTTTGTGGCAGTATTTGGTTAGTGGTGCCTCTTGCTTAGGTGTTGCAGCCTCTGGGGATTTTCAAAAAAGGTGTGTATATGTAATGACAGATCATGTGACACCTAGATTGCACACAGGTGGACATCATTTCACTAATTATGTGACTTCTGAAGGTAATTGGTTGTACCAGAGCTTTTTATGGGCTTCATAACAAAGGAGGTGAATACATACGCACATGCCAATTTTCTGTTTTCTATTTCTAAAAAATTGTTTTATGTATATATTTTTCTAATTTCACTTCACCAACTTAGATTATTGTGTTCTGATCCATCACATAGAATTCAGATTAACAAAACATTGGACTTAAGGCTGTAATGTAACAAAATAGGTAAAAAGTCAAGGGGGTGAATACTTTTGCAAGGCACTGTAGGTCCTTAACTCAAGAAACGCTTCTCTTTTTCATCTGAGAGAAGGTCTCCTCAAAAGATTCTAGGCTCACATGTTTGATTTAAGCCCAGGAGATGATGGACAATCATATGATAGTATCTTATCTTGAGTGAAGATCACTTCATACTAGGCTGAGTTGTTTGATAGAACTTCACTTCAGGAGCTCTCGTAACACACATTTTGTTGACAATCATCGTCGCATATTCAAGACCTATTAATTAGATAGGCCTGCTATTGTTTATTTTAAAGGTCCAATCCTCGGTAGAGGCTAGATCCAATTATTTGATAGGATCTCACCCCAGGAGGTGGTAGGCTGTCATTTCATATGACCTGGCCCCATTTGTTTCTAGGCCCATTTGTCGATAGGACTTTTCTCCAGGTGATGCTAAGTCAACTCAGTTAGTAAATCTTCAGCTCAGAAATCTGTATGATATAAGCTCACTCCAGGATATGCTATGCCCACATTATTTGATAGTATTTACATCTTGCTAGGCCCATTTGGTTCTTAGGGTCATATCTCACTAGATATTACCCACTCTTTGATTTCAGGCTCATCACTTCTTAAGTATTGTTGGACATGTTTTTCCAGCCAGATCAAACCTGTTTCTAAATTTAGCAGACCATATTTTATAGCTTTTCTCCGTCCATTTATTATGTAGGGTCATCATACATTAGCATTCACTATACTCCGCTTCTCTGAAAGATCAAGCTCTTCCCTCAAATTAAATGTCATACAAAAAGAGGACACGTTCACAAGCTGAGGTATCTTGTGTTTTAATTGAGAAAGTACTTCACAGAAGATTATTATCGTCATCACAAGTCTCATTAAACTGTTATATATGAAATATTACTTCACCTGGTAGAAGAGTAGTCATTTTATACTTATCCACATTTAACAATATTATTTATATACTTTATCAAAAGTAATAGCATCCAATGAGAACATACAGCCCTGGAATGTGTATAAATCTGGGTGATAGCTCTGGGACATTAGGCAGTGCTATGTATTATACAACCCTTCTGGATCGCTACCTCATCATGGTAAAGAGACTTGTGTACTTGAATGAAGCTGTGAGCTATATCATTTAGGGTTACCAAAGATGGGCAGGTTATAGCAGAGATCAGACAGTCGTAGTCCAATAGAGAAGTAACTTCCAACCCACTCCAGAATCTTTCCGGAGAAATGGTTATGGCCAAGCACAACCAGAGACGAGATGTAGACTGCTGCAGACCAAAGAGTTGGACACGACTGAGCGGCTAAACAACAACAATGTTGTATCTTCAGGCTCCTCTGATGAGGGAACATTGTAGTAATGGTGAAAAGGCTTTAGACTTAAAGGTATATATAAGTTTTCTGGGTTTCAAATGTTTGGTAAGAAACAGGCAGTGATTATCAGAAACATATGTGTTATATAGAAAACTTTAGTGTACTTACAAAGTTATAGACAGCTTACATCATCAGGAAAGGAAACCAGGTACCTTTCAAAGAAAGTATTTGCTGCAGGATGGAACCACATGGTTGGGTGGGGTCTGAACTCACAGCTGAATCAGAGCACATGGATAGAGACTACATATCCCATTCTGCATAATACAAATGTTTCACCTAACCTCTGCTTTCTCCTGATTGGCCAAAATGAATTATGAATTTTATGCTAGTCTTAGCTGGGCTTTTCAAAGGTGTCAACTAACAAAAGCCTCAGCTTGCAAACTGAAGGGATTTAGCAAAAATCAGGGTGAGTTTGTATATGTTTATTTTGGTATTGTTTCATTCAAAAACATGTTTGCATTCACTACTGATTCTCCTCCATAATCCTGGAAATTTAGATATGCCTTTAAGCAATTATCTTGGAAAGTTTTGGAAATGGTGGACTGCTCTAGAAATATCATGACACCATGTAGTGCTCACGGGATGTCATGATACATTCAGAGCATTGCTCAAGGATACACCCTAAATGAGTAAATTATAAAAAGTTATAAGGTCAACAAAAATATGATATGGGCTCAGGAAATATTGTAAACTTGGTTAATTACCCAAAGTATGGAACAAGCGCTATCACAAACATGGTACAATGTATTTCAACTTTTCATTAACTTCAGTTCTTAATTACTTTTAACCATCTAGTCCAAATAGTAACTGAGTTTTGCATAAAAAGAAGGGATCCAGTCAATGTGTTCAGTTATTTAATTGCTATCTGTAGCAGTTACAGTCAGGTCCATAAATATTGGGACATCGACACAATTCTAAACTTTTTGGCTCTATACACCACCACAATGGATTTGAAATGAAACTAACAAGATGTGCTTTAACTGCAGACTTTCAGCTTTAATTTGAGGGTATTTACATCCAAATCAGGTAAACGGTGTAGGAATTACAACAGTTTGTATATGTGCCTCCCACTTTTTAAGGGACCAAAAGTAATGGGACAATTGGCTGCTCAGCTGTTCCATGGCCAGGTGTGTGTTATTCCCTCATTATCCCATTTACAAAGAGCAGATACAAGCTCCAGTGTTCATTTCAAGTGTGCTATTTGCATTTGTTGCTGTTAACTCTCAATATGAGATCCAAAGAGCTGTCACTATCAGTGAAGCAAGCCATCATTAGGCTGAAAAAACAAAACAAACCCATCAGAGAGATAGCAAAAACATTAGGTGTGGCCAAATCAACTGTTTGGAACATCCTTAAAAAGAAAGAACGCACCAGTGAGCTCAGCAACACCAAAAGACCCGGAAGACCACGGAAAACAACTGTGGTGGATGACCGAAGAATTATTTCCCTGGTGAAGAAAACACCCTTCACAACAGTTGGCCAGATCAAGAACACTCTCCAGGAGGTAGGTGTATGTGTGTCAAAGTCAACAACCAAGAGAAGACTTCACCAGAGTAAATACAGAGGGTTCACCACAAGATGTAAACCATTGGTGAGCCTCAAAAACAGGAAGGCCAGATTAGAGTTTTCCAAACAACACCTAAAAAAGCCTTCACAGTTCTGGAACAACATCCTATGGACAGATGAGACTAAGATCAACTTGTACCAGAGTGATGGGAAGAGAAGAGTATGGAGACGGAAAGGAACTGCTCATGATCCAAAGCGTACCACCTCATCAGTGAAGCATGGTGGTGGTAGTGTCATGGCGTGGGCATGTATGGCTGCCAATGGAACTGGTTCTCTTGTATTTATTGATGATGTGACTGCTGACAAAAGCAGCAGGATGAATTCTGAAGTGTTTCGGGCAATATTATCTGCTCTTAATCAGCCAAATGCTTCAGAACTCATTGGACGGCGCTTCACAGTGCAGATGGACAATGACCCGAAACTTACTGCAAAAGCAACCAAAGAGTTTTTTAAGGGAAAGAAGTGGAATGTTATGCAATGGCCAAGTCAATCACCTGATCTGAATCCGATTGAGCATGCATTTCACTTGCTGAAGACAAAACTGAAGGGAAAATGCCCCAAGAACAAGCAGGAACTGAAGACAGTTGCAATAGAGGTCTAGCAGAGCATCACCAGGGATGAAACCCAGCGTCTGGTGATGTCTATGCATTCCAGACATCAGGCTGTAATTGACTGCAAAGGATTTGCAACCAAGTATTAAAAAGTGAAAGTTTGTTTTATGACTGTTAATCTGTCCCATTACTTTTGGTCCCTTAAAAAGTGGGAGGCACATATACAAACTGTTGTAATTCCTACACCGTTCACCTGATTTGGATGTAAATACCCTCAAATTAAAGCTGAGAGTCTGCAGTTAAAGCACATCTGGTTTGTTTCATTTCAAATCCATTGTGGTGGTGTATAGAGCCAAAAAGTTTAGAATTGTGTCGATGTCCCAATATTTATGGACCTGACTGTATATGTAGAATATCAGAATGGAAAGTTAGAGGCCAATCTTGGTATAATACATAGGGATACAAATGATATTTAAAAAAATGGACTTGTCCCAGAATAACCAATGAATTACAGAAGAGAAAGCATTCAGAAGTGGGGATACCCATTGCTAAATTTGGTGTAAAACATATGTTTTTACGCTGAAAACATTAAAGGATTACTGTAGTTGTAATACAAAATGGTGTACAGGTCTCCCTCTACATTTGCGGGTTTGACAATTGCAGATTCATCATTTGCATTTTTTTAACTGTAATAATGCAAGATCTGGCCAGGGAGTCCTGCAATGAGGTGCAGAGGGGGATGCTAAACCCCCTCTGCCCGAAAAGGACTCCTGGGACCTAGTGGATGGCCCAAATGCAGCATTTCCTTGCAAGGTGAGTACCACCCAACCCTAGACCCTTTACCAAGGGACAAAACATGGACAAAATCATAGTTTACCCCTGTTTTCGTTATTTGCGGTTTTTTTTAAATGTCGAGGGTTGCCTGTAATTTGTTTATTTAATAACTGATTAGTAATAAAATATATCCCTTGGTGCATCGCTACCTTGTTGTGGTGAAGGTGCTTGTGTACTTCAATTAAGCTGTGAGATACACCATGTACGGTTACCGAAGATGGGCAGGTCATATAAGAGGTCAAACAAATTGTGGCAACCCACTTCAGTATATTTGCCAAGATAACTTTGTGGATAAGCACAATCAGAGACATAATCATAGATGTGCCTGGAGTGTTGTGGTCCAATGGGGGACTGAGAGTCAGACATGACTGAACGACCAAAGAACAATAAAATAAATACTGGAAGAAAATAGTTCAATGTAGCTTTTAAACTTATATTTGTTCTCTAGCATTGTAGCCTCCTGCAGATTTATTTCTCTCCATTGCCTTTTGGTGACCAGGGGCTGGAGTGGATTGTACAGGTCTGTATCTACAGGCCACGGAAAGAAAACAGACAGGGAAAGACTCCTGTTAGGCAAATCCACTTTAATTCCCAGGACACTAAATTCGAGTGGACATCTGCTGGAGGCTGTAATGATAAAATTCAATTGTCATTTTTAAAAGATACTTTAACATTATTTTCTTCAGAACACTGTTTTTATTTTAAAGTACTATATATAGGGGCCAGTATTATATGTCTTTATTGTTGTTGGATACAGACTAACAAGTGCCCAAAATCAGTTAGCACCAAAACTTCTCATGTTGGAAGAGACTCGGCTTAAAGGTACATGGAAGTCTCATTGGTTATGATGCATCTGATAGAGGAGAATCAGAAGTGGTGAAAACATTTTTTGCATGAAAAAAAAAATCCCAAAATATTTTTTAATAAACTTACCCCAGAGTTTGTACATGTCTTCAGTTTTCTGGCAGGAACTCCATTGGAGTCCAAGCTAAATTAGCATAAAAATCATATTTTGTTTTGGCCAATCAGAGGCAGCTACAACATTATTGCAGCAATTTTCAGTCTCTTCAGCAAAGTATCATGCTATATGTAGTCTTTTGTTTCCATGACAAGGAAGCCGCTCAGGCAGTGCTGCTCTGAATAACTGCACTGTGCTCCGGTTGGCTGGAAGGTTAGTTAGTATAGAGTGCTCTCAGATTAGGACTATGTGTAGAGTCATACTAATAGAGAGAAGCAGCTAGATTACAAAATGCTACAAATAAACTTTCTAAAAGTAGAAAAGCATCTAATGAAATAGGATTTTTTGTCACAAAACACGTGTTTGACATTTCACAATCTTGATACCTAACAGAGTTCATATCACAAAATATTATCCCAAGTAATAAAGTTTGTAAACATTTTATACTATTTTTGCTGCGAATTTCAATCCGTAATGGAGTTTCTAAACCAATAATGTTGGTTACTTCAATTTCCCATCAACACCGCAAAATACAGATATTTAATTAAAATATGGTTTCTCTGCCATTTCTCTGGGGTTTTGACCCTGAATGACATTGATTTGTATAGTTTGTTGAGGTCATTCTGATTAGAAATTAAAATCTACAGATATTGTCAGTGGCGGAGCAACCTCCAGTGTAGGTGGTGCAATGAGCTGGGGCCCTCCTCTGAGGGGGGCACAGTGCAATCTAATTACATTTTATCTTTTTGGAGATCAAGCTGGGTGCTGTCATTGGGGATACCCTGCCTCTGTAAAAAGACAGGCCTTTTGTTGGGTCTTTATGCTGTTTGCAATATAATATGTATATATTGAGTATACAGAACAAGATGGACTCCTCACCCCTTTCAGAAAACATATTCATTAATAGGTAGAGGGGTTTTTTTTCTTGCAAGATGACATCCTGTGTCATAATTATGTGACATCAAATGCGTGTCTGTCTGTAACTTGGCCACATTATTTCACTTTTATAGATCTCTGGTGATAAGGACGTCCAAAGTGAAGATCCTAAACATGGCGTCCAGCGATATGGTTATATGGTAAAATATTATTGAAAGATGAGGTGCACCGTTTCCACTCATTTTACTACAGTTAACACTGTAGTTAAGTATATATATATATATATATATATATATATATTTAAATAGCAATGGACACATTCACATGAAAGGCTATTTAAATATTGAATATTTAGTTGCGTGAAAGTAAAGTTTTCAGAAATGTATTGGCGCTCCCATATATTTTACCATGCATTTAAGTGGATGTTAAAATATTACAAATAATTGCATTAAAATGTCAACATGTTAAAGTTTACTTAAAGTATAAAGTAAATACCTGTCTGTTTTCTGAGCATACAACTGTATACAAGTCTCACTGGTTGTTTCATACAGCTATTATACTTCTCATTGGTTGATAGGGACAAGCCTTCCAAGGGCAAATATACATTCAATACAGTTTATTCAGAACTAGGGTCATTATTTTAAAAATTAATACACACTGTAAAACATTTTCAAATCCCCTCATTCAGTAAAAGAAATACATGTGCTTCCCATGAGGCTCTGTAAGAGACATCCTGAGGATACCTAAAGGTTAAAGGTTAGAGACACCAGCTCTCTCAGACAGCTTCATTGTCATTAATACCTATCACAATAATATTTCATGTGTGCTGTATTCCCCAGAAGAGCAAGTGCACTTTTGCAACAGAAACTCATCCTATGAACAGATCCATGTTGATCTTGTCATATAAAGGCACCCCAAGATATCAAGTATACATAAGTAGATTGATATGTGCCATAGTGAAAACGGTAAGTAATTATTTCCCATACGCGATTGTCCAGGCCAGTTCACTCCAATGGAAAGTGCTTTATACGGATTGTATGAACATGACTTGATGTCAGACCGCCATATATATGTATATAGAGTATGACCTGGTCATGAGAAGTTTTTTATCTAAAACACTTGGAGATACATTCTCTGAATTAATTCATCAAATGTCTGATTAAAATGCAACTAAATTGTGTATTTTTGTTGAATTCGCATTGATTTAGCATAAATAAAAAGTATATAATGCATGGAGGTGTGACAATGTGTAGAGGAGCTTACCTGGGGTGTCTCTGCGATGGAAGGGAACTGACGCCCATTCTTGGAATGTGTTAAATATATCTAAGGCATTGCTGACTCTTATTCTAGCTGCCTGGTCAACTACAATCAGCATATTATGATTATCATGGCTATTGATTGTTACACATTTTAATAGTTCTATTGAATTAGCTTCATTGGCCAGTATTGGAAGATGAGGTCCTATGCCCCAGTTAATTGGTAATGGTGACTGATATAGACCCTGTTGAGATTGGTGTTGGCAATGAGGACTTCGTAATACTGACTGCCCTCACACATAAGCTGTAAGGATACAAATCTTTTTTTTCCTCTCCATTGAGGAGCAGATGATGGGATTTTAGTTGTAGATTTGAGTCATGAAAATTCTCTCTAACAATTTGCATACCTTCAGCAACTGGGGAATGCAAGTGTTCCCACGCCCTCCTTGTGTGATATCTCACACTGAAATACTGAAAGCACCAGGATCAACCTAAAAGGCAAAATGGTACCTTATAGTCACCTTGAGCTTCTCCTACTAGCTGAGAAACCATAAAGTAAAGTTTATCTCAAGCACCAAATACTGTATTGTTAGCACAAAGTCACTCTAGCTTCATCTTCCTTCCAAAAGTTTTGCTAAAAATACTGTTGATTTCCTAATTCTACTAAAAAGTAATTATGTGAGAAAGAAGCCAAATTCTTAGGCTATTTGAGGCACTTGTCTTGGTCTAGATGATACGATGATATTTGAGGCTTGTAGAGAAAGTCTTCCAGATATCAACTGCTCAGTCTTTCTTTTTCCTCTGTGTCTTATGAGCTGATTTTGTGCTGAATTACAAATAAACATCTTATCTAGATGTTTTTATCTCTTGGGTGTTTACACTTGACCAGTAAAGATACCTCCAGATTGCGTAATAATGAACAGCTGCTCCAAACGCTACAAAGAGGTGCCATATTGCATGAGCGAAGGGAATGCGACCATCACTTTTGAAGAACACCATCCCCAGGCAGTAGAAAAGGCCTCCAAAGAGAAGCTCTGACAGACCATCCTGATTAGCCTGTCATCGAAAACAAATGAAGATATCAGGAGAAAACCAATGGACCCCCTTCTAATCAGCACACAACCACTGTCCTCGTCCTTTCTGTCCAAAGAAAACCACTGACCATTCTTCCCATTAGAAGAGAACCAGTGGTCAACCTTTTTATCATGGCAACCAGTGATGGCCTAATGATTAGGAGACATCAGTTGGCCACCCATACCAGCAGGAGACGACCACCCTTCTCCGCAGAAGAAAGGCAGTTGACCACCTTCCAACTAGAAACATTCATAATGAGGCAACCATAAACCTCCTTTCCTAACAAGAGACAACCAGTGCCCCCTTCTTATACAGATACAATATATAGTTGCCCTTTATATTAGTAATCAACAACTGTTTTCCCTTCTTATGAGGAAACAACCTATCAGGAGAAACCAATAGGTAAACCATGGTAATTTCTTCCTTCAGGACCCACACCCAACCTTCTTGCCAGAGAAAAATCAGTGGCTCCCATATCTATCAGAGGCTACCACTATTGAGGCAAACAGTGACTTAATTTGCTATCAGGAGCTTATTTAATGATCCCAAAATACCATAGTTAATTGGCTGTAAAATGTGGGCCCTTACAGCTAAGACATTATACCATAATTATGAGAGCAAGATAATACAATGAGGTATTATAAAATGCAAATTATGGCGCATATTAGGTTGTATTTTACAAGCTATAATGCAAAAAAAAGTGGACACATAAATTATCCTGTTTAAAAAAACAGATGCATAAAACAACTGCCATTTCTCAATGGTGACCCTTTCAAATCATTGATTAGAAATAGAGCATGTGTTCCTTCAGCCCCATAGCCCACTAATAAGAATCATATTTACTGAAACATATCCAAACATCTGGTGCTCTCAGGACCTGTATGTAGTGTTAATTACATTTGTGTGTGAGTGTGCATTAAATATAGTGTCCTGTATACAGTGGGCTTTGCTTTGTATAGTGTGAGTTGAGTATATCAGCCACTCACCATGGACAAGATGACCAGTGCTGGAAAGAGCCCCATGACGACGTAACAGAGCAGCTCCACCAGCTTGTACCTGAGACAGAGCAGACCTGTTAAAGATGAGCCAAGGACAGATGGGTGTACTGGTCACCCACCTTATTGTACACAAACTAAGGTACATAGATCACCCCTAAACACATACAGCAAAGTTCAGGCACTTACCAAAAAAAATAAATCTATGGGCACTGCCCTAACAAACATATAAAGCAGTACACAGACTTCTCAAACCAAAGTACACTAATTCCACAACATAAATACATAGATAAAGCACCCCATACACACAATAATATGTAGACTGGTCCCTGAAACATACAAACTAGGTATAGAGACACACAGAGGTGCTCAACCAGAGAACAGACAATACTGGAAGTCGGTTTGTCCTATAAATCTGGTTACCTACTTCAAGAGCAACCTCTTTTAGCTCACTTGTGCCCTTCACAGGGAGAAATATCATGTAGTATATCAGTCTGGTCTCACTCACTAGAGTGATCCAGCCCCGAAATACCAGGCAATTCTCCCTGAACAGGAGAAACAGCAAACCCCAGATGCGTTCTGCCTCTGTGGGCCTCGTCAGTGAGGTGCAGCTTTAATCCCTAAGGCACAGTGAGCAAGGAGTCCATGTCTGGTTCCCCCTATCACACTTAGGGTGAGAAAAGACCCTAAGGGTCATTTGCATACACAACGACATAATTAGAGGTGCTCAATCTGAGAGCGGACAATACCGGAAGTAGGTTTGTCCTATAGGTCTGGTTACCTACTCAGAGAGCACCCTATTCACTTGTGCCCATACACAGAGAGTCTGGCTGTTACACAGTTAGTATTAGGGAGTTGGGTGTTGTACAGTGAGTTGGAGAGTCATTGTATATCACAGTCAGAATCAGAGGGTCTGGGTGTTGTACAGTGATTGTCAGCGTGTCTGGTTGTTATACAGTGACTCTGACAGAGTCTGGTGTAGGTGCTGTATAGAGAGTGGCAGGAAGCCTTGGTATTGCACACTCACTGTCAGAGGGTCTGGGTGTTGTACAGTTGGTATTAAAGCTTCTGCAATTTCAAACAAGAGTCTGGATGTTATCTAAAGTGTATCGGGGATAGAGGTGAAGATGCAGTGAATATTACATGGTCTTGGTGCTTAGGATGTAAGAAGCCTCTCACCGCTCATGAAAAAACAAAACATAGATGTTTCCTATGGTTGCCATAATCCAAATGAACCAGCGCATGTGGCTCGCCCATGGACCCAGCTCTCGAAGGATCAGCCTGGGGGATCAAACAAAAAGGGGAATCAGCAGTAATAAATACAAGGCAAAGCTCTGGAGTCATTTTAACAAGTGGTTAGGAGAGAACCTGTACCATTTCAATATCAGGAGAGCCAGTACAGTTTTACTATCAGGAAAGAGCCTGCACTGTGTCATTATCAGGAGAGAGCTAGCAATGTGTCACTATCAGGACAGAACCTTCACTGTGTCACTATCAGGAGAGAGCCTGCACTGTGTCACTATCAGGACAGAGCCAGTACAGTTTTACTATCAGGAGAGAGCCTGCACTGTGTCATTATCAGGAGAGAGCCAGCAATGTGTCACTATCAGGACAGAACCTTCACTGTGTCACTATCAGGAGAGAGCCTGCACTGTGTCATTATCAGGACAGAACCTACATTATACTACTATCAGGAGAGAACCTGCACTGTGTCACTATCAGGAGAGAGCCTGCAATGTGTCACTATCAGGAGAGAACCTGCACTGTGTCACTATCAGGACAGAACCTACATTATACTACTATCAGGAGAGAACCTGCACTGTGTCACTATCAGGACAGAACCTACATTATACTACTATCAGGAGAGAACCTGCACTGTGTCACTATCAGGACAGAACCTACATTATACTACTATCAGGAGAGAGCCTGCACTGTGTCACTATCAGGGCAGAACCTACATTATACTACTATCAGGAGAGAGTCTGCAATGTGTCACTATCAGGACAGAACCTGCACTGTGTCACTATCAGGACAGAACCTCCAATGTGTCACTATCAGGACAGAGCCAGTACAGGTTTACTATCAGGAGAGAGCCTGCACTGTGTCATTATCAGGAGAGAGCCAGCAATGTGTCACTATCAGGACAGAACCTTCACTGTGTCACTATCAGGAGAGAACCTGCACTGTGTCATTATCAGGACAGAACCTACATTATACTACTATCAGGAGAGAACCTGCACTGTGTCACTATCAGGAGAGAGCCTGCAATGTGTCACTATCAGGAGAGAACCTGCACTGTGTCACTATCAGGACAGAACCTACATTATACTACTATCAGGAGAGAACCTGCACTGTGTCACTATCAGGACAGAACCTACATTATACTACTATCAGGAGAGAACCTGCACTGTGTCACTATCAGGACAGAACCTACATTATACTACTATCAGGAGAGAGCCTGCACTGTGTCACTATCAGGGCAGAACCTACATTATACTACTATCAGGAGAGAGTCTGCAATGTGTCACTATCAGGACAGAACCTGCACTGTGTCACTATCAGGACAGAACCTCCAATGTGTCACTATCAGGACAGAGCCAGTACAGGTTTACTATCAGGAGAGAGCCTGCACTGTGTCATTATCAGGAGAGAGCCAGCAATGTGTCACTATCAGGACAGAACCTTCACTGTGTCACTATCAGGAGAGAACCTGCACTGTGTCATTATCAGGACAGAACCTACATTATACTACTATCAGGAGAGAACCTGCACTGTGTCACTATCAGGAGAGAGCCTGCAATGTGTCACTATCAGGAGAGAACCTGCACTGTGTCACTATCAGGACAGAACCTACATTATACTACTATCAGGAGAGAACCTGCACTGTGTCACTATCAGGACAGAACCTACATTATACTACTATCAGGAGAGAACCTGCACTGTGTCACTATCAGGACAGAACCTACATTATACTACTATCAGGAGAGAGCCTGCACTGTGTCACTATCAGGACAGAACCTGCACTGTGTCACTATCAGGACAGAACCTACATTATACTACTATCAGGAGAAAGTCTGCACTGTGTCACTATCAGGAGAGAGCCTGCAATGTGTCACTATCAGGAGAGAGCCTGCACTGTGTCACTATCAGGACAGAACCTACATTATACTACTATCAGGAGAGAGCCTGCACTGTGTCACTATCAGGGCAGAACCTACATTATACTACTATCAGGAGAGAGCCTGCACTGTGTCACTATCAGGGCAGAACCTACATTATACTACTATCAGGAGAGAGTCTGCAATGTGTCACTATCAGGACAGAACCTGCACTGTGTCACTATCAGGACAGAACCTCCAATGTGTCACTATCTGGACAGAGCCAGTACAGTTTTACTATCAGGAAAGAGCCTGCACTGTGTCATTATCAGGACAGAACCTACATTATACTACTATCAGGAGAGAACCTGCACTGTGTCACTATCAGGACAGAACCTACATTATACTACTATCAGGAGAGAGCCTGCACTGTGTCACTATCAGGACAGAACCTACATTATACTACTATCAGGAGAGAGCCTGCAATGTGTCACTATCAGGACAGAACCTGCACTGTGTCACTATCAGGACAGAACCTCCAATGTGTCACTATCAGGACAGAGCCAGTACAGTTTTACTATCAGGAAAGAGCCTGCACTGTGTCATTATCAGGAGAGAGCCTGCAATGTGTCACTATCAGGAGAGAGCCTGCAATGTGTCACTATCAGGAGAGAGCCTGCACTGTGTCACTATCAGGAGAGAGCCTGCAATGTGTCACTATCAGGAGAGAGCCTGCACTGTGTCACTATCAGGAGAGAGCCTGCAATGTGTCACTATCAGGAGAGAGCCTGCACTGTGTCATTATCAGGACAGAACCTACATTATACTACTATCAGGAGAGAACCTGCACTGTGTCACTATCAGGACAGAACCTACATTATATTACTATCAGGAGAGAACCTGCACTGTGTCACTATCAGGACAGAACCTACATTATACTACTATCAGGAGAGAACCTGCACTGTGTCACTATCAGGACAGAACCTACATTATACTACTATCAGGAGAGAACCTGCACTGTGTCACTATCAGGACAGAACCTACATTATACTACTATCAGGACAGAACCCGCACTGTGTCACTATCAGGACAGAACCTACATTATACTACTATCGGGAGAGAACCTGCACTGTGTCACTATCAGGAGAGAGCCTGCAATGTGTCACTATCAGGAGAGAACCTGCACTGTGTCACTATCAGGACAGAACCTACATTATACTACTATCAGGACAGAACCCGCACTGTGTCACTATCAGGACAGAACCTACATTATACTACTATCAGGACAGAACCTGCACTGTGTCACTATCAGGACAGAACCTACATTATACTACTATCGGGAGAGAACCTGCACTGTGTCACTATCGGGACAGAACCTTCACTGTGTCACTATCAGGAGATAGCCTGCACTGTGTCACTATCAGGACAGAACCTACATTATACTATTATCAGGAGAGAGCCTGCAATGTGTCACTATCAGGACAGAACCTTCACTGTGTCACTGTCAGGAGAGAGCCTGCACTGTGTCATTATCAGGAGAGAGCCTGCAATATGTCACTATCAGGAGAGAGCCTGCACTGTGTCATTATCAGGAGAGAGCCAGCAAGGTGTCACTTTCAGGACAGAACCTACATTATACTACTATCAGGAGAGAGCCTGCAATGTGTCACTATTCGGAGAGAGCCTGCAATGTGTCACTATCAGGACAGAACCTTCACTGTGTCACTATCAGGAGTGAACCTGCACTGTGTCACTATCAGGACCGAGCCTGCAATGTGTCAGTATCAGGAGAGAGCCTGCAATGTGTCACTATTCGGAGAGAGCCTTAATGTGTCACTATCAGGACAGAACCAACACTGTGTCACTATCAGGACAGAATCTGCACTGTGTTACTATCAGGAGAGAGCAAGCACAGTGTCACTATTAGAAGAGAACCTTCACCGTGTCACTATCAGGAGATAACCTGCACTGTGTCACTATCAGGAGAGAACCTGCAATGTGTCACTATCAGGATGGAACCTACACTGTGTCACTATCAGGAGAGAGACTGCACTGTGTCACTATCAGGAGAGAACCTGCAATGTGTCACTATCAGGAGAGAACCTGCAATGTGTCACTATCAGGATGGAACCTACACTGTGTCACTATCAGGAGAGAGACTGCACTGTGTCACTATTAGGAGAGAACCTGCAATGTGTCACTATCAGGACAGAACCTGCACTGTGTCACTATCAGGAGTGAGCCATCATAGTGTCACTATTCAGAGAGAGCCAGCACTGTGTCACTATCAGGACAGAGCCTGCAATGTGTCACTATCAGGAGAGAGCCAGCACTGTGTCACTATCAGGAGTGAGCCATCATAGTGTCACTATTCAGAGAGAGCCTGCAATGTGTCACTATCAGGACAGAGTCTGCACTGTGTCACTATTAGGAGAGAACCTGCAATGTGTCACTATCAGGATGGAACCTACACTGTGTCACTATCAGGAGAGATACTGCACTGTGTCACTATTAGGAGAGAACCTGCAATGTGTCACTATCAGGATGGAACCTACACTGTGTCACTATCAGGAGAGAGACTGCATTGTGTCACTATTAGGAGAGAATCTGCAATGGGTCACTATCAGGATGGAACCTACACTGTGTCACTATCAGCAGAGAGTCTGCACTGTGTCACTATTAGGAGAGAACCTGCAATGTGTCACTATCAGGATGGAACCTACACTGTGTCACTATCAGCAGAGAGACTGCACTGTGTCACTATTAGGAGAGAACCTGCAATGGGTCACTATCAGGATGGAACCTACACTGTGTCACTATCAGCAGAGAGTCTGCACTGTGTCACTATCAGGAAAGAGCCTGCAGTGTGTCACTATCAGGATGGAATCTGCACTGTGTTACTATCAAGAAGAGGCTTGCTTTGTAGGGAGGTTGCTCACCATGGTGCATACGAGGCAGCAATGAAGAAATAGATCACCATCCTATCGAACATGTGCAAACATTGCTCCACAGTCCTGTGGGAAGAGACATATGGTAGGTAAGACACAGAATGGATACAGCTCAGGTATACAGGGCTGGCTGAGCACAGAGGCCCAGAGAGGGCAGGGAGCAAATATAAAGGGCTCTATTCATCAAAATTAGCTATATTTCCACTCCTCTTTTGGGCCTCAAACATGATGCACGATTTTGCTACACTTAGTAACCCTTCATAAAAAAACTATTTTCATGATGCTTCTTTCTAAATATGAGTTTTATGTAAAGGTTTCTGGATTTCACAAGTAATATAATATACCTATGTTTATTTTTAGATAAGATCTGTGTTCCCTACCTAAAATCACACATGCTCATGCAGCTAACGAATATACAGACTGTTTCAAATTAGCCTGTCAGTGACCTCTCTCAAGTAGTATGTTGCAGAATGCTGCCACTGATTGGCTACTATGAGACAGTGGAACCCCTGTACTTTGATGTACACTGTCTCCATGAGCCGCAGAGAGGAAAAAAACAGTTAGGAACTACTTATAAAGACAGAGCTTATTAATACTTCTTAATAAAATGAAGAACACAAAAGTGAAGTGGATATTATATTCCTAGTAAAATCCAGAAACCTTGCACGGCCATTGCTATGGTATAGAACAGGCACTGCTAGTTAATATTGCCCACATCTGAAAAACACTAGCCCTGGCACATCTCACATATACCAACAACACAAATCTGAAGATTACCACATTGCACAAAAAAAATAACTATCCCTTTCATTTTTATTAATTTAAGGACCGCTATAGTCCAAAACTTTCTATCATGAATTTAAAAGAAAATATGGCTCCAACACATACCAAAATCTCTATGACCCCCAAGGGGGTTCCTCCTAAGCTGGAAGGTGTAGTGGTAGCTGACACCTGACACCCCACCTTCCGGGTTAGGAGGAACCCCCTTGGGGGTCATAGAAACTTTAGTAATATTTACTACTACTATAGCAAACAAAAGGTGACTTCAATATTGCTGTTGACTTGAATACTAATACTTTAATTTGTCCTACCATCACTTGATACAGATATACATTCCCTTTATAAGAAGAGTTGTTATTCTGTAGATCAGCTGGCATCAAATATTTTCATTTCAAGCTCGTTTTACCATTTTATAGTTATTTAAGTATGCTGCCATGATAGTTTTTATGGCGCTCATATGGTTTATTTTATCTAACGCTAAAGACTGCAATGTTCAGCATCCTATGCTATGCTTTAAAGTTGTGAAATATAACAAGCATATGTCTAAAAGAAACCATGGATGAAGTGCTTTTTTTGATTACAGACAGAATGAAATGCATTGTGGGCTCATTTGCATGTCTCTGGCCAGTTTCCAAGAGTGGAATGCAATTACTGTATTTCTTGGACTTCTAAGCAGGAAATTCATTTTTCAACTTTTTAGACATTCAAATTTGAACACTAATGTACTATTTATTTACTGTATTTTTTTTTTTTTTTTCACTTTGTTTTCGGAGTTCTGTTTAATAGTATTGACAAATGTCCCTTTATATTTGACAGAATGTAGCTGGGTCCAGTTTGCGATATTACAATGTGGAAACACTTACTTGAGGTGTCGTTTTTTCCAGGAGATGGTATGGAAGATCGTGGACACAATGAAAAGGCCACATAACCCACAGCCATAGATCCAAGCAGAGATTGTTTTCCAGCGGTCATCAGATGACACACACAGGATGGAGCTGCCGAGGATACTGGGAATGATCCAGAACTAGAAATGAAAGAAAGTGAGTTTGACTGAACTTGAGAGAGTAACAAGAAATTCCAAGGATAGCGTTAGGACAGCAGAAGGGCAGCAGGATAAACTGGAAAGTAGGTAGGAGGATATAATCTCACAGGGTTGCCAAAAAAAAGATCATAGCAGGGAGGTCCTTATGGATGAGCACAACCAGACACAAGATGTCGTCCATAGGGTCACGAAGAGTCGGACAAGATGCTGTTACTGTTAATAGTGTTGACATGAAATTAGGAGTAGGGGAAGAGCAGAAGGACGGGTTCACCGAGAGGTGGGGACAGGAGGGGGAGGAAATAGCAGAAGGGTCAGGAGGACATGAATATACAATATAGGGGACATGCATAAGATGAGTGCAGCAGGTGGGGATTTGAGGCTGAATAAGTAGCAGGAAGGCATAGATTTGACTAGAAGGTGAGATTCTGGTGGATAAGAGTGTGTGACAGAGTGCTTCCAGAGGTTTCCTTTTAGAACTTTTTTTCCCCCCAGAAAATGGGAAAGTGTTAATTCCTGGAAGAGTTTAATCAGATACACCTGATCACAGACTTTAAAAGATTGGGCTAGAGAAATGGGTGTGGCCGTTTTATGCACAACAACCAGCAGTGTCGCAGGCCATTTATGCACTGATGCTAACAATGCAGCAGTAAGACAAGCAGGTTTTACTTGGGACCTTCAGCCTTGGAAAGGCTTTGAATAGAAATGATGGGAAGTTTATTTAAAGCAGAATGCAGACTCATGGGAGTGTGCAATGTTTGTGAGAGCTTCAAAGAGAGAAAAACAGATTGGTGTTTATTGGAGCTGCAAGAGACACCCAGAGAGAAAAGTGTTTTTGTATGCTGGAGAAAAAACACAGATATACAGAAGTATGGAGCTGATGAGCAAGCCACAGAAGAAACGTGAAAGACTGGACTTCTAAGAATAGAGGCCAGTCATGAAATATAAAGTAATTGACTGCTTGTTTTGTTTTTGCTCCATCCAGGTTTAGCTGGTAAGTTGGGAGCACAGGACAGCAAGAGGAGATAAATAGAGAGAAGTAAGATCAGCCTCACAGAGAGGGTGGGGGGGTCCAAACAGAGATGTTCCTTATGTGTCAGCTTCCTCCATCATTTTCTCCTCTTATTACTGTTACTCACATTTATAGGTTTTCTTATTATTATAGTTTATTTATAACGCGACTACATATTCCGTAGCGCTGTACATTAGGTTCAGACAGTGATAAATACAGATTAACATTTAGCAAAGGAAGGAGGGCCCTGTCTTTGAGCTAGGAATCCAATGTCCATGGTGAATTCCCAAAGTACTTAGGATAGACACTCGCAGACTTACAATCTAAGGGATAGTGAGTGGTAAAAGAGGGAGAGAGAGGTGATAAGTGTGTTAGGGTGGAAGGTGATATGCTTCTTTAAAGAGATGTGTTTTCATTGAGGTTTTAAATGTTTTGAGGCAAGGGGATAATCTGGTGGAGCGAGGCAAGGAATTTCAGAGACATGGGGCAGCACAAGAAAAGTCCTGGAGGCGGGAGTGAGAGAAGGTGACAAGAGTTGTAGATAGAAGAAGGTCATTAGCAGAACGAAGAGGGCAGGTGGGGGAGTATTTGGAGAGGAGAGCAGAGATGTAAGGGGGAGCATTATTGTTGAGGGCTTTGTAAGTTAGGATCATGATTTTAAATTTTATTCTTGAGGCTAAGGGAAGCCAGTGGAGAGATTGACCGAGAGGTGATGCCGACACTGAACGTTGTGTACGGAAGATGAGTCTAGCAGAGGCATTCATAATGGATTGACGTGGAGACAGTCGGGTGGTGGGTAGGCCAACAAGAAGCGAGTTGTAGTAGTCTAGTCGAGAGATGATGAGAGAGTGTATATTCTTTCTGAGAGTATTATGATGAAGTGTTGGTTATATGAAGTTGATATGTATTTTATCGTCATTTTAGTTGAGCTGAGCCCCTTGGATACCCATCAGCGCAAGTTTTGCAACATAACATTTCTAAATAACATATTTTAATTCAGAATTGCTTCTTCTTCACTATGGAGGTGTGAATTGAGTGACAAAAGTAGATTCTAAATAAAGAAACACCTAACTACACTTATAGATTATATGTATTTGAACCATTTAGGATGAAAAAAAAAGTTGTTCTTAAGTAAAGCCACATGGAATAGACACTATAGTAGCAAAACTAGTTATGGTTATGGCTCTTTAAAAGTATAATTTGCATCTAACATATTGAAAGCCCTATTAGTCATTTCGACAAAGGTTTGAATTGTTACTTTTTTATTTAAATATACCACTAGTCATCTCTAGATAGCAGCCATGCTAGCATCTCATTGTATGTCATTGCATGTCATTGTATAAGGTGGATGGGAAGCAAGCATATAACTTCCCTATTACATCTTGTAATGCGAACACACCATAGCCAGTGGATTCTGAACCATCTACATGGTCATGTGGTGCTGGCATGGATCATTAGGAGGCTACTGGCCATGCTGTCTACACTAGCAGCTGCATTATTGAGATTCACAGTATTTACTAGGAGTTAGAGTTTATGGATTACTTACTGCATGTGTAGCACAGTTTGCTGCATGTTCATACTCTGTAGGTTGATATCTGCGATTTGGAGGCACTCTACTGTTCATAAACCTGCAAATAAAGCAGAAGTTTTACTTTTACTTTTCAGTTACATCATAAATGTCTGAATTCCCCACTGTACCGTGCCTGTCCTTTACAACATTCCCATATATTTTTACTATTTTGCTAACATAGAGGGCATTAGCATAGTGTTCTATCGCAGATTACACCATGTTTTAGGCCAAAGTCATTCCTGCTAGCTATTTTAATTACCCATCCTGAAATGATTGCGAGAAAACTCCTACGAGTGACTGCAGCAAGCCAGATCCGAAAAGCACAGCAAAAATCACCATTGATTTTACATTGCTAAAAGATGCTGAGTTACTCCGTGAGACTTTTACACCAAGACCCTATGCTAATAAGATTGAACTGATCACTCGCAAACCAGGGCAGTGCTGTAGCTGCAAAAAGCTAAAGGATATTTTACGTGTACCAAAGACCACTTACAAATGGTTTTAAAACCATTGCTGCATCTGCAGCAGCAGTTAAAATGATAGTATAGTACCAAAAAATAGGAGAAAATGGTGGAATTTCAACATTATTTGACACTTAACAGTCCGATATAAACATAAGTGCAATCCAAAAATATGATATTGTATCATGTCCAGTACTCAAGGTGTTAATACATTTCAGCACCTAGGAACCAATGCTCTAATGCATTGTCTATCACATATATAGTTGTGGATCTTTGCGCTGTTCGTCACGTTTGCGATGTTGGTCAGGCAGTTGCGACCTCGCAAAGCGAGGCCGTAACTGAGAGCCTCGCAAAACGAGCCAGCAGAGCCGTCACACATGTGAGCCTTGAGAAGCGAGATGAAGCAGCTGTGCAGCACTTAGGCTGCAATGAGCGCCAAAGACGCTCATTGCAGCCAGCGGTGCCGTCACACATGTGAGCCCCGCAGAGGCGAAGCCGCCGCGCAGTACTTAGGTTGCTTTGTGAGGGTTGCAACTGCAAGCCAAGCACGTAACTCTAAAAACCCTAAAACCCCCAAAAAAAAATTAACGATGTGACGAGATCAGTCTCGTCACTGCGAATTGGAGAAGTCTGGTTGCCCACATTCTTCCTTTTGACTATGGCCCATGTTGATTTTCCCCCTACAAAGACATGGAAGCCACGCTTCATTTGGTCAGAAAGGACAATGATCTAACTTTTGAACCACTGGACCAATTTATATGATTTGGACATATGTTTGTATTTGGAGTATGCTGATTCTGAAAATGTACGTTTTATGTGAATGTGATGCATACTTTTAAAGTTATGAATAATGTGGAAAAATGTGTTACAGATTCTGACCACCCCCATCTATGAGTCACTAAGGCCAGATGGTGTAGAGCAAAGGTTATCTACATGCACAGCAGGGGAGATAGCTGAACAAAGGGAGCTCCAGACATACAGGCTCCATAACCCCCTGGGGTTTCTCACCTTTCTTAGCAGGGGCACAGGATAGATCAAAAGCCATGTTAACCCTCTGTCAGAAGCCAAATGACTCTATTAGCCACACCTAGTGGGCGGACCTGGGAGGAGTCTCATGTTTCCCACGTTGTGACACTATGTGATTGGCCAGAGGCCATTAGGGGCTGACCTCAGGTAGCCCCTCCCTCTACTGTGTATGTGAAAATGGTTTTAATATGTCTTTGTAATTAATAAAGAAGAGAGTTCACTGCTTGACCCTCAAACACAGAGCTTATGGGTGGAATTCATGGTATGCTGTTACAGACTGACTGCCAGGAGTGTAAGCATCTTGGGGTGCTTTTCCTGTTCAGCTGCTAGCAGCTATTCGTGAGGTTCCAGTTCCAGGCTTGGAGCATATTCCCCTTGGATCCCGTTTGGGGGAATGGGTGTCCTGCAGTAGCTGTCGCTATATCACTGGATGGGCAGATCGGCTAAACGGCCTTGGCGCCCCCTTATATGTGTGCGGGTACCGTAACAAACAAATATAATAAAACACTCACAGACATTACAGAAAGTGATTTTGAGCCATATTTTGGGGTTTTGTCAATCCAAAATCGGCTAAGGAAGGAAAAAATGGTGGACGAAAAACATAATTTTTTTTTAAACTGCATGAAAACAAGGCTGAGCAAAGCCAGGCACGCAGGACTTAGAAAATACACAACGGCCTTTAGCGCATAACATGCAAACATTCAGCAGACACACAGAGGAGAAACACACAGGGAAGGGACAGGAGGAGATGGTGGAAGGAGACACATGGCATTCCCAAGAACAAAACTTGCAGGTTAACAGTAGGTGGGAGAAAATCATTGCAAGCCCCGCGACGAGCCGAAGGCGCTCAGTGTGGCGCTCTCGATGAGTGCCGAAGGTGATCAGTGCAAATCAGGAAAGTTGAAGTACACAGGGGAGAGGCGCTCGTTGCGAGCCAGGCGGTGAGTGCCGAAGGCGATCAGATTGGGGCTCGCGATGAGCGCCAAAGGTGCTCAGAGGAGCCTCACATTGTGTGGCATACAGCATTGCCAGCCTTACAATTTTAATCCGGTCATTTTTGACGGGGAAGTTCCTAGTATATAATAATACACTGTATAAACACATTTGTATTTACTGAAGCTATAAATACAATTGTCACAACTAATTAATGTCAAATAATTTAAATATAATATATTTTTTTAAATAAATATAATTGTTCCTTGCCACAGTTACGGCACTTGTTTTAACTCATTATAATAATTATAGCATTCTCATTTTCTATTGGTTCCTAGAGCCATTACTCATTTTGGTTTGGGTACACCCTACATTAAAATCTCTTACGAATAAGGCTAGATTGCCGTAATGTGGGGGAGCTAAATATTAACATAAACATGTAATGTAAAAAAAAAAAGCTCCCGTAGCCGGTTTACAATATGCAATATACACCTCCCAATTAACATAGGGCTTATAGTTCGCTTCCCCGTCAGCAGCACTGCAGAATATGCTCACATAAGCATTGCTGGACATAACATAGATTCATCTGTAATAGGCTGAATCTCAGGCTCTGTTGTCACATACAAACACAATATAGATCAAAAAGATAAGTTTAGCATCAATATAAGTACAAAACATACTTTATTAAAAAAAAGGGGTAAAGCACCAGCAGCCAAGAGGCCCAACCAGACACGTTTTTTACTGGTTGTGTTTATCATGGGGTGGTATTTTTTAAGTCAGTTTTTAAGTGTTAAAATATATATGCCCTGTGCATCAAATATATCAACATAGCAACACCAAAACAGGAAATACTTCATATTACTTTTAGTACTTGTAGAAGCATTGGCTAGAGAAGCTTTTCGAATGTTAGACTGAATGCAGCATTTAGTCCATAACACTGCATGAGGTACATTTTGGGGCACCAGGACCTGACACATGGCATCAAACTGAGTTCAACATTTGGCCCACAAGAGCAAACAATGAATATGTTAGGGACACCAAGACCTGTTAAGACCTGGCACATGGCATCAGATCAAATACAATTGCGGTAAGCTAGAAGCCCAATTTTGGGGGACGCTCCACATGTCTAGTTTGAGGTAATGTGCGGCTTGAGGAGCAGATAGAACACAGGCACACACAGTGGAGAAATATTATTATTATTATTATTTTTATTTATAGCACGCCAACATATTCAGGGGTTGAGTACATGGCAAAAACAAAAGGAACACCTTATAAAGAATGGAGGGCCCTGTTTTTGAGCTTAGAATCAAATGTACACAGTGCTTGTTTCCAAGGCACTGACACAAGATTGAAAACTCACAAACTTACAATCTAAGGGTGCCCACCCAGGTGCTCCTTCATGCCACTGGCTGGTGGACATTTCTTAGGCGAACACTGATGTAAGATTAGGGTACCAAGACTTGGAACTGGACATCAGTTTTAGTTTTATATTTAACCCACAAAAGTACATGCGGTATAAATTGGGGGCACAAGACTCGTTCAGACCTAGCACAGGACATCAAATCAAGTTCAACATTCAACCAACAAGCATCCTCATCCTTATATGTTAGAGGGCAGAAAGACCGGGCATAGGGCATCAAATCAAGATCAGCATTTGACCCACATGAGGCATATGTTGGGAGCAAGAAGACTCATTAAGACTTGGAATAGAACATCAAATCTTGTAATTGCACTGTGTACTTATCCTAGAATAAACGTCTACTGAACAGATAGAAACAGAAGAAAATGACCTAAAATATTCTCTCATATCCAAGAGTCTGGAATCCATAGCTCTGGAATAAAATATGTTTTGGGCTACTTAATTCTACTACTAGTGCAGGAGGAAAAGTAATTGTCCAGTTGAAAACTTCAACCATAGTTCCCTTGAATGTGGAAATACAACTAGACTCCTTGGCTTTCATACACCATAGATTTAGACATCCTGACCCAACATCAAAATAGATGAATTATACAGTTCAAATTAAAAGTGCTATTGGTGAAGTGTGGAACCATCTATCTGTACTAGCCTGACTAGCCATTGCTTCCAAAATCCGGTACTGATGACATAGACCACCTTACAGCCCTAAACACTCCCTGCTTCTTTCACAGCACCTGGGAGCCATTGTCCAACTATATTAAAGACAGGCCTCACTAAACCCCCCATCAAGCCCTATCCAATATTGTACAATGTCAGGTTAAATTAACCTCATACACATTACTTAAATCCCTTAATCCCATACCTCTATACACACATACGTATGGATGTAACAACTCCCTATGACAGATTGTCTCCTTTTTCTTTGCTCTTTATCTCATCTTATAACAAGCCTTGTTGTAATGTCGCACTATAGGCCATCCAGAGACTGATCGTCCTTCTGTGTCAACTTGAATTGTGTACCAAGGAGAAAACCTTAGACTAGGAGCCTTCCACTTATCATTTTTCATAGTTGCATGAACTCTGCAAGAACACTAGGGAGCAGCAAAACCATTCAGTTAATGTCACATCATGATGGAAAAGAAGCAAAACAACTCTTTGATGTGCCATGTAAGGCCTACATGCAACATCAACACCGAGGGAAATAATGACCCATGTGAGGAGAAAAATTAACAGATATAGGAACAAGGAGAGATTGAAATATACTATTGTTATAGATAATGGAGAAACTTATATGCAGCTAAAATGTACTCTATTCAAATCACTGCAAAACTATATGAACATGTAATGTGTCCCATTTGCTGTTGTTAAGTCATTCAGTCGTATCTGACTCTCCGGGGCCCAATGGACCACAGCACACCAGGCATATCGATCATTATGTCTCTGGTTGTGCATATCCATAAGATTATCTTGGCAAAGGTACTGGAGTGGGTTGCAAGTTCCTTCTCCAGTGTACTGTGGTTTGTCCGACTTCTCTGCTACGATCTGCCCATTTTGGGTGACCCTACGTGGTACAGCTTAATTGAAGCCCCTTCACCACAATAAGGTGGTGATTCAGAAGGGGAACCTGTTAAAAATGTTCCAGATCTCAAAAGTGGTCCCCATGAGCATTGGACATTAACCAATAGGTCTCCAAGTAAAGATGGTTGAGAGCCACTTGGGCACATAGTTTTCATGTATTTGGCAGAATACACATGAGAACAGAATGAGCTTAGCCTCCATATGACATGATACTATTGGGTTCATCTGGTGCAGCATCCATTATCCCCCTATTCATGGTGTATGATTCTGTTTTTTTCCATACACAATACTCAGCTGGCAGTACTTGCCCATGTGGGGGGGGGGGGGGGGGGGAGCCAAAAAGAGCTGATTCTAAAAGCTGGAACCACGGCTAGGATTTGCAGACAAAGAGACCTGTGATTCTTTTCCCATATTCCCCCTAATCATGGATTTTGTTTGCATTCCTTCCCAACAATCTCTTCAAAACAACAGCACCTTATTCTCCCAAGGTGTTGCTAAGCGACGAGCAGAACCCCGCACGGCGCAGTCTAGGCTTCCCCCTCATCATTGTCAGTTCCTTTCTATCCTACGCACGGCGCATTAGAGCTTCTATGGTGATCTCACGGTTTCCATAGTAACACGCAAGGCCATTTTTACCAAACCCTGTTAGTCTCCAGCCGGCTCTGCTCATTTTAATTCTAGGTTAACCTTTTCATTGCGTGATCTGTCATAGAATAGTAGCATATATGGAGTTTTCTTAAGATAAAGAGAGAGTGAGTAGGCTGTCGAGATATCTGATTTAAAGGACCACCGTGGTCTGTTTTGGTATTTAAAATTATTAAGCTTTATAATGAGCAAAATGATTTTAGAAAGTAAAAAACAAACACAAACTTTAAATTTTTTACTTTTATTCACAATTATTTGTCTTATACTTTCTTAATATAAACTACAGGTTGTTTTTCAGTCGTGCAGCCGTGTGCGACTCTCCGTAACCCTATGGACCGCAGCACGCCAGGCACATCTATCGTTACGTCTCAGGTTGTGCATATGACTCTAATGCACCATGGGCTGTTGGGACCTTATATTAAAGAAATATCGCATTTATATGAAATAATTAAATGGAATCCAGGTATTTGTACATTAGTATAAATAATACAAGTTTATTAACACTCTACTGTGCAAGATAAGGTATCTGTATCACTGAAACAGTATCAATGACCCCAGTAATGTCCAGACTAAAAAAGGTGCAATGTTTTTCAATGCCGCTTCCAAAGAATCCAAGTATTCCCCAAATTAAGGGGCCATTGTAGCCCTATATTTACCATATGCTGTTTGGATCAACTAGACTCGATAATGGACAACATATTGTAGAAAGTAAAAAATAAAAAAAAATACAGCATTTAATTTATTAACTATTTAATGCCATTATACCAAATTTCAAACCGCTATTTTTGTTTTTAAATTCTGCTCCTTCAGGCTGTAAGAAGACCACCTGCATGCACAGAAGCTTTAATAATATTTAAAAAGTGGCAATTCTTATTTCTAAAGAGACTAGTGGAAATCATTTTATTTAACATAGTCTTCCCTATTTAGAAAGCAGTTCAAACAAGCAATGGCTGAAAACAATAAATGCACATAATAGTTGATACATAAAAGGCTTTATTTATGTTTTACATTCTAAAAAGCAGCTTCCCATGAAACTACTGTAGTCATTTAAGAAGTTACTCAAAAGGTTCAGGTCATCAAAATTGTACCAGAAATTAAGCCAAACTGTTCACTGGAAGGTATGACTATAAGGCTGAAGCTCAAATACTTTAGCCATCTTGTGAGTAGACAGGATTCCCTAGAGAAGACTTTGATGCTGAGAAAGATTGAAGGCACACAAAGGAGGCGGTAAATATGGCACTTCCCCTTCTGGATCGACACGTTGTGATGGTGAAGATTATTGTTTACTTCAATGAACCATGAGCTATACCAATGGGACATGTTCCCCTTCTGAATCGCTACCTAATCGCGGTGAAGGGGCTTCAGTTAAGCTGTACCATGTAGGGTCACCCAAAATGGGCAGGTCATAGCAGAGATATCAGACAAATCCCAGTCCACTGGAGAAGGAACTTAGGACTAAACCATTACAATACAAAAAAAAAAAAAAAAAAAACACATTAAATGAAAAACTCATATGATTCAGACACAATGTACTATATCTTATCTCAGACACGCCATTTTTCAAAACAATGTTGGCCTGTTGGGTGGGAAGGAAAGAGGCAAAGGTTGTTGACGTTCCTTATGATACATATTTTAGGAATTCTTAACCAAATTAAAAATGAAAACCACTATCCGAGTGCTATCTGCATCACAAAAAACATAATAAGTGATTGATAATGTCTGCACACATCATACAGAGTCGGCATCCTCAGGCTCTCCGCCAAAGGAACATTTGTCAAACTGAACAACATTTACATCATTCGCATAACGATCCATTATGGCTTTATGAGCACTTGCAACCTCTGATGCCACACACAAGAGATTGGTAGCAGGCTGTGCCTTATGATTTGGAAACTCATAAAATACCCAAATGTAATTGAATAAATTGTTCTGTAGCAGCTAAACTGTGAGTTATTTAAAGACTTGTCAAAAAAAAAACAAAGCCACCAACAGAAAACCCAGCATGAAATGTTTCAGGATAAATCTTTTTTTGCTAGAAATGTAAACTTTTTGGAGATATATGAGATTATACTATAAATAAACAAGTTATTCTGATTACACTGTTTTTTTTTTGTTTTAATATTTACATAAAAATCTCAAGACAGAATGGTAGACATGTTTATAACCCAAGAGCCCAACTTAGGTCTTTTCTCAAGGACAGATCCTGAAAACAAATATTTGTAATTATTGTCAAAATAATAACTTCATAATTTATCTGTGGGACTCACATGTGTGTCTTTAGTTGATTCTCATGTGGCCAAAACATTGTTGTTTAGTCATTCAGCCGTGTCTGACTCTCTGTGACCCTATGGACCACAGCATGCCAGGAACCTCTGTAATTCACTGCCTCTTTGAGCGTCATCCAGCTCATGTTCATTGCTTCAATCACCTCATCTATCCATCTCCGCCTCTGCCGTGACCTTCTTTGTGTGCCTTCAGGCTTTCCCAGCATTAGAACATACCTAACAACATTTAAGTGGCCGCAGAGAGAAACTTACCGTATTTGGTAACATAAACTCAATGTTTGGTACTTCTTGTACAAATGACAAATGCGCATTAAATTTTTTTGATTCAGAGGTTTCAAATTTGGAGTGCATATTAGATTCGATGGCGCACTAGATTCACGTAAATACGGTATGTTGTAGAAAACAGACGCCCTATTTTCTAGTTTTACACCTATTTACCAATGACAGCAGCAACTTGACTAAATAGTCCAGATTTTACATATACATTTATAAAAATGGTCAATATATACATAAAAACTGAAAAAAAGCGTTTTCAGGTCTTCACTTTTGCTCATGGACTATGAGAGAAAACAACTGGATCCAGAGGAAAAGTAGTTGGGCTAGAATAGAGGGTTTTGTCCTTTAATGAAACAATTCAGTCCCATAGTGGCATTTTGCTCTCTTGAAGAATGTCCCCAGATAATGAGCAAAGGTTTATATAAAGTAAAAAAATGGATACATCCTTTTACATTTTTACATACAATTATTCTTTACTGCATGTAACCATTTCCTTGTTTGAGTTATACTTATGGAAGACCAATATAAAGTGTCAAAAATGAACATTGTTTTTTGGAGCATAAGAGGTAGAAATAACACACATGGAATGTATGGACTTGAGTGGAGTTCCACCTACTGTCCCACTGTCTATTCCTGTTATATTGCTACATACTGAATGTATGTATCGGATATACCATATAATGGCAAATAAAAGACTTGTATTGATGAACTCTTGTGTTTTATATGAATATAATGTTTATTTGTATTGTATTTAATTAACATTTATCCCTTAGTGGGAGCAAATTTGTAGTTGGTCTTGAGTTGATAGACTGAGCTGTTTTCATCAGGGAGGGCCTTGCAGAATGCGTCCCATTAGTCATCCCAGTGGGATGGTGTAAGGGTTAGTCCACATGCCATCATCGGCTCTCGTGTGGATTGCTTCACATCAGTTCACACTGTGCATCAAAAACATAATAATACCCAAGGTTGACACAGGCTAAACACTATAAAATGGCGTATGATCTGCTCAGCCTTGCTCAGCTACCAGTCCTGACACTTTGCCTGAACTTGGGTACCCTTTTGCCAGATTCATGCCCTGACCCGGGATTTTGCCTACAGGACCTGTACTCCCATTCAAGTGCCAATCTAATAATATCTCTACCTCTGCTCATGGGTCTAATACCTGTTCACCGCAACAGATGGAATCTTAGACGTCCAATTTAGGAACAAACTTTAATAGCCAAAAATACATGATATTAAAGTTTGTGTTTGATAACCTTGATTTGACTCCTCATTCTTTCCTCTTGTCTCGAGCCTGGCAGGTGACTCCGGCAAATCTTGCCATGAGCCCAGACATTACACTTGTCACCCTAACTATTGCAACCTACCCAAGACACTGGAAGTGCTTACAAGTCCATGGTTCAAAGAATGTTCTTACTCTACCCTACTAGCATTGATCCTTCTGTTGTGCACCAGTGTTACAAATGTAATGTAAATATGGAGCTAGAGTGGTCCTTCCATGCTGGACAATGCCATCAAAAGAGGGACATTAGTTCAATATGAAGGAATTTAGGTATTTTCTTTCTGAGAACAAGGTGATAGGTTGCCATAAACCAATTGAAGCTTTGTTCTTGTTCGTAAACCAATGAATGTCTATGTTGGTTCACAGTGACCATGGGCATGTAGACACCGTAACCACAACAATCTACATGAGATTGTAGGACATTCCTTATACGGTACAGGGAGGACACCAATAATCCTTCATCCTCCACATTTCAGGACCTTTTTCTACAGTGGTCTGGCAAACTGGGTTAATCAGGCAAAGCCACCGATCCCTTACCTGCCCACAGTAACCCTGTGAGCATGTGCAGTCATCCATCCATAGCGTCAGGCTATGATCATGGCACTGAATGACAGAGGAATCAGTGATCCGCGTCAATTCAGAAGTTACTACAACGGGGAGGAGACTGCCGGATTACAGGAGGTGCTGGATTATCCAATGTCAGAGAATCAGTGATGTATGTATATCAACAGCAATCCAAACAAAAGTGCCATCCAAAGAGAATGTTTATTTACAAAGTGTAATATAAATTTATTACACAGTCTAAACAATAACTAGCAAAGCACTTCTCAAACAATTTCAAACTGTTATGCAACAAAAAAAATTACCATTTTGTTGTGGTGAACTACCTACTCAAAATATCCACTACACAAGCTAAGGAACAGGCCCCACGCTGATGAGAGGCAGCCTTGAAATGGCTGTACATGGGTGGGATTCCTAGCATGTGTATAATCCAACCCTATCTTTGTTCAAAGCTGTTTGATACAGCGGGCATATGCTTAAAGGAAGCCATGTTTAATTTGGTTATGGATTGCAAGAGGGAGGCCTTTTTTGGGCACATTTGCATGTCCCTGACAAGGTTCCCAGAATGCAGTGTAATAACTGTTATTACTAATACTATTTTACTTATTACTCATCACATATATAGTTGTGAGCATGCGAGTTGTTGCTAGCGCTTGCGGGCTCGCGAAGCGAGGGCCGCAGTTGCTGGCAAGGAGCTCCTTGCCAGCAACTGCGGACCTTCTTAAAAAGTACGAGACACGTTACCACCAATTACGACCTCGCAAAAATCGGCCGCAACCCGCGCACATGAAAAAATGTAAAACACAATAAATACACACAACACATACATAAAAAGCTTACCGACAGGAAGAGGGAGCATCGAGGACCTCAAAAACTGAAGTTACACCTCAATTTAACTCAAAATAAAAGAGTTTAGACACTCAAAAATTCTCTAAGCGAGAGAAAAAATGGCCGCCGAAAAAAACATACAATTAAAGACGCAAAACACCACCAAACACCTACGTAATTGTCGAAAATGACATACGAGATTAGAAAACAAAGACGCAACCCGCGCAACCCCAAACACATTACAAACACAATAAATACACACAACAAACATATAAAAAGCTTACCCACAGCAAGGGGGGCACCCAGGACCTCTGCAAGTAAAGTTACACCTCAATTTAAGTAATTTAAGTAATTTAAGTACAAATTTCGGAGTTTAAACACCTGAAAATCACCTAAGCGAGAGAAAAAATGGCCGCTGAACAATACGAAAACGAGGCTACAGGACTCTAAACACGCAAAACACCACCATAAACACGCAAAACACCACAAAACAGCTACGGATATTCACCACAGCCGCATACCACACATTAGCCGCCATTTTAGAACAATAACTTATACAATGCGGAAGTACACAGCTACGCTAACGGTTTTGTCTCACGCACGCACACTATTACACTACACACATTCAGCACGCTTACACAGCAGCTCCACACCACTAATGCTGCAGCAACATCAAAACAGATTGCCAGCTCTTCAACACAATGCTTCCTGCCTATATTACTTCAAAATAGGTAAAGTATATTACTTTATTATTCTATTAGTTATTTTATTATTATACACCAAACAGCATTAGCTCACTTACGATTTGATTGCCGTCATTTTTTGACGAGCTAAAGAATATGACCTCACCCAATAGAAGAGCACTGATGTCAGCCCCCAAGTAACCGCTGGGATATGACCCGCCCGCCTCCCTCCTGTGTCTGCAATGTCTGCTCTCTGCTGTGTCTGTATATGAGTTGTTCTGTGTGTGAAAGAGCTGCAGCTGTAAAAAGAGAGAGTGATAGGTAAGTGTGTGTGAGAGAGAGAGAGTGAGAGATGGGTGAGTTAGTGTGTGTGAGAGAGAGATAAAAACACCAGCAGTAGTAGTTGATGCAGGAAATGCAAAGCCTGCAAATATGGTAATTGAATCAAGTGGTATGTGCTGCACAGAGAGACTCTTATATGAAAAAACATAGCACCTTATTACATGGTGCCACACTAGATATCCCAGGCTGCTTTGCAGAACAATCAGGAACCTCAGAGATTGATACAAATGTTTCAACTACATGAGGTTCCTCCTGATTGTCCAAAACAAATTATGAATGTTATGCTCATTTACCCTGGGTTTCAAGGAGGTGTTTAATCTAGTTTTCAACTGTCAGACATTTTTCTAACTTCAAGGTAAGTTTTTAAATGTTTATTTTGGTATTTTTTCATGTTTTCATACACTACTGATTCTCCTCTAACAGATGCACTCATAATCCAGGAAACTTAGATATGTCTTTAAATGGCCAACATCGTTTTACATCTGCTAACTGCAATTCTGGTGATCAATGTCTTTTTTTGTCCCTTTTCCGACAATTCACCAGCTCTCGATTTAGCAAAGAACTTGTCCAACCTTGTCTTTTGGCTGAATAGGAGCATTTTTTCCCTACAAAATGTGACTAATATTGGATTTCACAAATATAGGGGCTGATGAATATATAGATTCCACTGTATTTAAAAAAAGCTATTTTATGAGTTTTATCACAAAATATAAATTCAAAATAATAATACATTGAAAAGAGGACACATCACAAGCTGTCCAGATCACTAGAGTAAAACAACAGTTATATACCGTTTATAAGCAAAGATAAAAACACACTAGGTAATTGAATAGCATAAGAGTTAGCACAACAAGCTGTAACAAATCCAAAACAGAGAAAGTCCCTAATAGAAAACCACCTGGGAGTTCTCAATCCTTTCAATTTTTATACAGGCATCAAAGGAAAAAAAATCTTAAGTACGAAGTTCAGAACTAGCCTGATTCAGATAAAGCCACCTTACAACTTTGTTGTTCATTCAGTCCTGTCCGACTCCCCGTGTCCCTATGGACAGCAGCATGCAAATAAATCTGTCACTGCCCCTCTGAGCCCCACCAATCTCATGCTCATTGCTTCAGTGACCTCAGGAACTGAGATTGCCGTTTGCCATGATCTTCGTCTTTTTAGCATTGAGCAGTAGGCCAGCTTTTGAACTTCCTTAATTTACCCTCATCAATAGGTCTTTTAGTTCCTCCTTAATTTCAGCCAACAAAGTAGTATTGTAATGGATCTACTGGCACCACGACCGGGTACCTCCGTTGATAGACGCGTCCTAGTTTGCGCCGAGGCCTACAAGCACCGCACCGGACACCACAACCACCACAGACTCCACAACCGCCGTAGTTTAGCTGGAGCCGCGCCGTCTTCCTTCCACCCTGTATGAATCTCCAGCATCCAGGATCGTGTGGGGAAGACCTCTCCTCCAAGGAGAGTACATCAGGAACAAGCGTTCAGTAGTTACAGCTCAAGGGAGTATGCAAAAGCATAGCAATCCCCAGTAGGATATAGCGATCCCCTCTAAGAACGAGATGAGACTACGTTTTGAAGGGTCAAGTAGAACTATTCTTTAATGACAGGGGATCTCCTTTTATGCAATGGTGCCCTCTGAAGGGCTACACCCACATAATTATCACAGCCAATTAGATACATGGTTCAACCCCCACGTCTCCTCCCCTCAGATAACAGGTAACACAATTAAAACAGACACAATTTTAACCACATTCTGGATGTACCCCAAAAACAGGGGGTACACCTTTAAGTCCAGCACCGTTCAATAGCTCTCACCCAGGGGAACAACATATTAAAAAATGGCATGAATCAGACCAGGGGTTCAAAAGTTAGTAAAAGTATCTTACTGGCAGCATGGCAATCCACATCCCCCATAGTTGGCCACACAATACACATAAAGAGAACAATAGGTGTGGTCACCCCTCCCTGAGGCTCCTTGATATAATCAGACAATGATTAAATCAGCCGTCTTTGTTCTTATGTTTGAGAATGAATAAACGTCCTTATCTGTAACAGGATTATCTCTCCTGCCAAGGTCTGCACTAGCCTGGGGCCAATATTCTGCAGAGCATAAACCAACATACATACAGTATATTACTAGGATCATATTTTAACCAAGAATTAAATAACCATAAAAAGGGTAAAACAGTGATGGGTTCCATTACAGCTGGGATCTGAGCGCACAAAACTACCGAATAGCGCTCAGATCATCTTCACACAGTTCAATTGCCATGTAGCTAAAGTCTTTCCCATAGTCTTTCATTATATGAATGGGCTCCATGGCATAGCTATCTGTGGTATCATGGTTCACACAGGGCAAGTACCGAATGACCCCCCTGTATGTAAAGGGCCAGAATGAGTGACATACACTCTGGTATGGCCGAATACTGTGTTTGAAGGGCAATATGTACCAGGGCCATAGTCGCAGGGCAGGAGGCTGGCAAACAGTCCTCTCCAAGACAAAGTGGCGAAGGGCACTTCGTCACAAGTATCATCTGCGTATCTGAGGTTGTTAATATTTCTTCCAGCAATATTGATTCTGACTTTGGGTTCACCCAGTCCAACCTCACATATGATGAACTATGCCTATAAATTGAATAAATAAGGTAACAATATTCAACCTTGTTGCACACCTTTCCAGATCTTGAACCATTCTGTTGTCCCATGTTCTGTTCTGACCATGGCCTCTTAGTGACATACAGATTCTTCAGAAGGAGGATGACATGATCTGGTACTCCCATCTCTTTAAAAATCTCCACTACCTTTTGATTTCCTTCTTTCCTGGGCTACTTTCAAAACATCATCAAACAGACAGTTTGCCTTCCTCGTTTTCTTTCTTTTATGGATATTCTTTGTTGCTGTTTCTTGAATAATGTTGCAAAAGTTCCAAAGTTCTTCAGGCATTCTATCTTCCATGTCTAGTCCCGTAAAATCTATTTGTTACTTCCACTGCATATTCACAAGGGATATTATTTAGTTGTATCTGCTTGGTCTGATGATTTTCCCTCTTTTCTTCAGTTTATTTCTGAGCTTTGCTATAAGAAGCTTGCGGTCTGAGCCGCAGTCAGCTCCAGGTCTTGTTTTTGCAGACTATATAGAACTCCCTCACCTTTGGTTGCAAAGTACATAGTCAATCTGATTTCTATATTGTCCATCTGGTGATGGCCATGTGTACAATTCTTCTAATCTCTGACCTACTTCGTTTTGTACTTCAAGGCCAAACTTGCCAGTTATTCCAGGTGTATTTTGGTTCCCCTATTTTAGCATCCCAATCTCCTATGATGATAGTAACATCTTATCTTGATGTTTTATCTATGACGTGTTTAATATCTTTATAGAACTGGACAACTTCAGCCTCTCCAGCATCAATGGTTGGAGCATATACTGTACTTGGATCACTGTGATGTTAAATGGCTTGTCTTGAATTTGAATTTAAATCGTTCTGTAATTTTTTGGGTTGTAACCGAGAACTGCTTTGGCCACTCTTTGATTGACTATGAGGGCTACTCCATTTCTTCTGCGGGATTCTTGACCACAATAGAAGATTTCCAGGATATTAATGTTTAACCTTGTCATCTCATTCTTGACTACCTTGGTTCATAGTTCGAACATTCCAGGTTACTATGCTGAATTGTTTTTTGCAGCAGCAGACTTTTCTTTCCCCTCCAGACCCATCTTCATCTGGGTGTCCTTTTGGCTTTGGCCCAACCACTTTATTAGATCTGGTGCTACTTGTACTTGCCCTCTGCTCTTCCTCAATAATGTGGTAGGCACCTTCTGACCTGAGGGGCTCATCTTCCGGTGCCATATCATTATATCTCTGGTTATGCCTGTCCATAAGGTTATCTTACAATGTTACTGGAGTGGGTTGCATGTTCCTTCTCTAGTAAACCGTGATTTTTGTGACTTCTCTGCCATGACCTGCCCATCTTGGGTGATCGTACATGGTATAGCTCACAGCTTCATTGAAGTACACAAGCCCCTTCACCATGACAAGGTAGCAACCCAGAAAGGGATCTTAGAACTAGCGACCCTCTTTAAGTATCTCAAACATATTCTGACTTTCAGTGTCCAGATTATTCTGCAACTGCTCTTGTACACTGGGACTGAGTCTCATTGTTACAGCATCTATGGAAATGATGCTAATGAGATCTTTCCAATTGCTCTTCACTGGAAATGGGTATTAGGTTTAAGGAGAGAAGTCTGTTACATTTCTCCCATAGAGATGCTTAATCTGTTTCTAGTTAAATGTTCTTTCCGGCTCTACATCAGGGTTGGCTCAGGGCCTTTGGTCTACTGCTTAGGTTAGGCACTACATTTCTTGTAAGTCTCAAGTAGAGGCTCTACTTGACACTGTTGATGCTTTGACCTCTCTTAGTTGGATCTTTGTCAAGACATATTGGATGAAGAAAATGTTGACTATGGTGGTTCAATAAGAACATTTGCAGTCCCTTAAGTGACCAGTATATATATATAGGATCACACTAGGGGAGATATAATAGCCCATAGGTTCACATTGTGGGACACATCAAAGATGGCATGATGACAGTATTGGACAGCCTCTGCCTGACATAACCAGGTCATGAATCAGAAGCAAAAATAACCACATACTCCCCAGGTCTCACTACAGGTATTGCTTAACAAAGTTACAGTAGTTGCACAATGGCTGAATATTTCAATGTCATGGGGTACACACGAGTACAGCTCAACAGGCAATATATTACAAAGTCATTGTACTCAAGTAGGAAATCTCAATATCAAGATCAGCATATACGTATTTAGGACATTCAAGCAAAGGATAGACTCTCCTTAACAAGCTCCTCATAATATATAAGAAACATAAGTTTATAGGCTCTAGATATCCTACTGGGAGCCAACAAGACAACACTTAAATGTATTCTCTCTCTGCATGATTCTTGACTACTCCTAGTTAGCTTGGATACCAAACCATATAGACATACAGAGTGACTTCCAATCATCTTTCTAAATTGAGATAGGTTAAATTCTCCTTGATGGAGCACCCTTTTGTCAAAGGGTATGATGCAGGGCAGTCACAAACAAAAATACTTCTAACATAGCCAGGGTTTCCAATAACTGATAGGACAAACCAACAATACCTAGCATGTTTCATGCATCATAAACAAGTAAAAACTGAATGAAGTATAGTTTGCCCCCTTTAGTTATACAAAAGCAAAAGTGTGGTTAAGTTATACAGTGCCTTGCAAAAGTATTTACTGCCGTAGGACTTTTTCACATTTTGTAGTGTTAAAGTCTGGAATTACAATATATTTAATTGGGATTTTCACTATTTGGTTTACAAAACATACTGTGAAGGTGCAAAACATTTTTTGATGTTCTTGTTTAGTCATTCAGTCATGTTTGACTCTCCGAGACCCTATGGACCACAGCACGACAGGAACATCTTGTGTCTGGTTGTGCTTATCCATATGGGTTTCTTAGCAAAGACAATGGAGTGGGTTGCCAGTGCCTTCTCCAGTGAACCGAAATGTGTCTGGCCTCTCTGCTATGACCCGGCCATCTTGGGTGACCCTACATGCCATTGTGCAACTACTGTAACTTTTTTAAGCAACAAGTGTAGTGAGGCCTTGGGAGGTCTGTGGCTACTTTTACTTCTGATATTGGACCTGGTTACATCAGGTAGAAGCTGTCCTATACTGTCATCTTACAGTCTCTGATGTGTCCCATGATGTGAACATATGGACTGCGCCATGTCCCATACTGTGCACAGCAAGTCCTGCCACAGATTCTCATTTGGATTGAGGTCTGGGCTTTGACTGGGCCATTCTAAGATACTCCGGTTCTTGGTTTTGAACTCCATTGTACAGCTAGAAGATGAATATCTACCACAGTCTCAGATGTCTTGGAGACACTCTATTTGTCTCCATCCATCCTGTTCTCAATGTTTTCCAATGTCCCAATCCATGCTGGTGGACAGTATCACCACAACATGTTGCTACTTTGAAAGATGGTATGAATATAAAAGATGAATATTTTTTTTTCATTTTGATATTATAGGCTATTTTGTGTATATTAATGGCATAAAATCACAAATAAATCAATCCTAATTCCAGATTGTAACTCTATAAAATGTGGAAATCTCAGAGGCGAAGGAACACTTATTTAAATTACCTTAAAGAAATATAACTCTTCTGGATCACTACCTGTTGTGATGATGGAGCTTGTATACTTCAATGAAACTCTGAGCTATACCATGTAGGGTCACCCAAGATGGGCAGGTCATAGCAGAGAGGTTAGACAAATCACAGTCCACTGGAGAAGGAACTGGCAACCACTCCAGTATATTTGCCAAGAACCCCTTATGGATAAGCACAAGTAGGGACACAACGATAAATGTGCCCGACGTGCTATGGTCCATAGACTCATGACTGAACTATTGAACAACAACAACAAAGTAATATATCTCCTGTCACATGTACCTGCCTTGGTGTAATAACTACTGCTTTATAGAAGGAAGAAGAAAAGTGTACACACAAGATTGTATTGATCTGATTCAGTAGTGGCAATCTGTTAGTCCATGAAGTTGACACTGTTGATGCTTTGACCTCTAATTGAGATATTTGTCAAGACATATAGAATAAAAATTACAATAGGTAAAAAAATGCTGGCTGGTGGTTCAATCAGTACGTGTATAGTCCCACAAGTGCCTTCTTAAGGACCAATATATATAGTATATATAGGATCACAGTAAATATATGATTACAGTAAAGGGCACATCACGTACAGTAGGTACACAATGTAGACCACACCAGACAAAAAAATACAGTAGGGCCACAATATGGGCCACATCACAGATAGAAGATTCAAAGTACAGGACAAATCAAAAGCCTTAGGATTACAGTACAGGACACATCACATACTGTAGGATCACAGTATGGGATACATCACAGACTGTAGGGTCACAATCAGAGACACGCCATAGACATCAGAATGCCAATATGAGGCACAAGTAATAAAGGTTACAGTGTCGGGGAACTCTTAGAGATGTCATATCTTAGTACCTATACAGATAGTAGGATATAACACAGAACACATTAAAGAGAGCAAGGGTCACTGGATGGGATCATTAACACAAACAGTAGTATCTGATGTAGAAAATAATGTGAGAAAGTATTACTTTACAAAGAGTAGTACATAAATGGGATGGCCTTACAGTAGAAGTGATGTAGTTAAATACTAGGATAAACATAAGACTACCCTGAGGCTTAATGAAGCCAGAACTTTAGGTAGCTAGAATAAGCAGGACAGTTATACGGTCAGTATGGTTACAGTGTGGGACACATAAAATATAGTATCATAATACAGAACATATACTGTAATGTGAGGTCTCAGTATTGAACATGTTATACAGACAGTAGGTTCACATTATACAGACAGTATAGACACAGTACCAGCTCTGGCACATTTTGTTTACCTCGCATATTTGGTTTTTTGGAAATCCAGGAGTCTGGACAATAGCATCTTCGTGATTCCATCAGAATCCTTCTCAGGTCCAGAGGAAGTTAGACAGCTGTGAGGAGAGGCCGGTTACTGGCCAGCAGCAGGTGGGAGTCCGGTCTCCACAGACACCAGTCTGTCTCATCCACTCTGGCTTTGTATGAATGAAGCAGCGCTGAGAATTAACAAGCAGACCCCAGTCTTTCTCTCTCTCCTCTGAATGCAAAAGAGGACATGGAACGGCCACCCCTCCCCAGCTCCCTGGTATAAGGCGAGACTAATAAAAGAACACAAAGGACTAGAGGCATCCAGAGCCCCCAGTGAACCTGTGACTGGATTTAAATCCGTCTTCGCAGGGATTTCACCAATCCCTTAATTCCTCTGAATCAAAGATCCGAGAGTCAGAGAAACAAGGAATGTAAGAATGAGAAGAAAGAACAGAGCAACACGATGGAGAGATGTGGAGGAGAGGGGGCGTAGTGAGATCAATGTATCTCTTAGGAATATGAAAGCACTGACACAATGCTACAGGTACTAACATCCTACATAGCTCACATTGCCTGGTACACCAGATGGAGAGACCTCCTTGTAGAGCGCACTAGTTACACCGAGATGTCCACCAAGATCATAAGACAGCACTAGCACAAGTACTCCATGGGGAAGAAATGTCATTATATAGATATAAATTGCACATGATCACTAATTACTTAAGTTTTATTTCTATTTTATTTTTCAAAATTATTTTTACTCAAATAAGTGCAGGAATAACTATAATTATTTAGCAACAAAACATTTTAGAAGAATTATTCGGGAAATACCAGTGACGAGCTAGCAACTTGGGAGCAAATTCATTTGGGCCCCCCTACTATTCTCTGTATGTATGTCTGTATGTATTTATTTTTATATATATATATATATATATATATATATATATATATATATATATATATATAAATACTGTATATACACAGTGGAACATCTGTAACTTAAATTGAATTTGACAAATATAGGGCTGATGTATATGGAGGTTCCACTAAATAAATATATATAAATATATATATATATATATATATATATATATATATATATATATATATATATATATATGTGTGTGTGTGTGTGTGTGAAGAGTGAGGTAGCCGTGAATGTCCAGTAATAAAGTTGAATAAGCTTGTCACTTTATAATGAATATGTTTGTCCAATAAAAAAGGTATCACTATTCACTGCAATACTCTTATTATTCAACTATATATATATATATATATATATATATATATATATATATATATAGTAAAATCCCAGTTATCCGGCACCTATGGGGACTCCCTATTGCCGGATAAGTGTAGTTTCCGGTTAATCAGGAGTCCCCGAAAAAAAGGTCTAAACGACCCTTAAACCCCCCAAAACCCATCAAAATGCATTTAAAAAGGCATTAGCACCTAAACTGGGCCATTTAGGCCCAAATAAAACAATACGAAGAAAAGCTAGTATTTTTTTTCCAGTCTCGACCTCTGGACAGTGCCGCAAAGTATTGATTATGCCGATTTAGCGAGAGTTTCTTTAACATGGAGAATTGATGCCGGTGCCGGTTGCTTGGGAGTCCCAGTTAGTTGGGTGTCGGATAACCGGCATTCTACTGTATATATAGATATAATTATTTTATACAATTATATTTTAACTTACTTTTAGGCATTCAAATGAAAATATATATATATATATATATATATATATATATACCTGTCTGTGTCAAAAATAAATAAAAGCCAACAAAATAAAACTAATTTTCCATCCCTTTCCTCCCATAATAACCAGAGATTCCTGTACCCAAGGCTGCTACCAGTATTAGCTCCTGGAAAAGTCAACAAGTTTGTGTCTTTCTTTGATTCTCTGTCGTTATATTTTTACATATTGAGACATCATAACCTTCACATGCATGGCCTGGAGCGCAGTATAGAGCATAAAATATAAATCTTCATAGAGGAATGATGATGATAAACTAAAGTAAAATAAAATAAGGATCCATACAGAAACAGATTTCAAGAATGCCAGTCTTACAAAAGACTTGTAAGTTAGAGCAGCAATCTAATTGTTAAGAATAAATGTTGTAAAGCATGATATTTTTTAATAAAAAAAAGAATTTTCATTCAATATATCATTGCCTATTCATGGCACATATATATTCACTGACAAATGAAATCTGGAATAGGTGACTAAAGATTAATGGTATACAATACAGACCTATTCCACCATCTATCTTTTCTAACAGTACTGGCAGATAAGCATGAGCAGTAAATGCAATTTCGTGTCCGCTAACAGTCTCCTTATCAAACACATCTCTGGAACGATCTGCAAGACTGACATATGAGGACAGCTAATGAACTGTCCTTTGGGAGTGAAAATACCCAGCCTTCCTCATATGGCTTAGATAAGGTTACATTATTATCTAGATAATTTCATTACAAGGAAACACACAAAGACCAGACATGTGTCTGAGCGAGTATTAGACACAACACACAAGAGCCAGTCGTTAAAATGTTGAAATAAAAATATAGAAATGTTAAATATAAACAATATATAAATATATTTTGTAAACTTGCTACTTCATTACCTTAAAGTTTAGCGATAACTCATCAATTTAATAATATAAGGTTATGTTATATTTGCAAGAACATAAATGCTCAAGTATCTGTGGAAGAGAGCAAAAAAGAGCGAAAAATGCACTAAGGTAAATTATAATGTCACAAACCGCTGTTGGTTGGGCTTGAGAAAAGGCCAAAGAGTTCAATCCTACCCACAGGTTGTATAGGTTCTGTATCTCCGCAGAGCGGACGGTTTAACCAGATTCTAGGACAAGTTGCAGATTCTCAGGCCAAATTAACGGGTTCCTAGGGCAAGTAGCAGAAATTAATTTCTGATTAGAAATATATTAAAAGTCTTCCCGATAAATTAAACACATCATCCATATGTGTCCCAAACAGAGCCCTTGTTCTTTCTGGCACAGCATTTTATCCTGGTTCTGCCCCAATCAGCTGTGGACCACTTCATTAGAAAAACACAAGTTTCACACCTTTTGCCCATTTGAATTACGTGGGTTAGGACTGGCTCTAAGGAACTGGCGCCAGCCTGTCGATTTCCCCAGCTAGCTGCCAAAGAGTCTACGGCCCTAGCTATCATCTACTTCCGGTCACAGCAGGCATTGGTAAGATACCAGGAGCCCCGGGAGAGAAAATGTCTTGGAGATGGGTTGGGGTGCATCCCGAGTAGAGGAATACTTTATTAGTTAAATGCAATAGTTGCCCCCTAAAACACACTGTACACACAAAGTAATAGCCCTAAAAATGGATCCAGAGCCCTCAAGGCTAAAGTGACCTGGTAGAAAGGGGGCCAACTACAATGTCTATATTTAACAGACAACCTACACCCCAAAAGATCAATAATCTCTAAGACAATTTAAGATCTATAAATGTTTGGGTGCTTTTGCTTACCCAGATCTATAAAAGTTATACAAAAACCTGAATTTGGTCACAAAACACATCTATGGTAATGTCTTAAAATTATATGTACATCATGCGTAAGGCCGGGATGAAAAAATCCAAAGCCGGAATCAATATTGCTGGAAGAAATATTAACAACCTCAGATACGAGGATGATACTACTCTGATGGCTGAAAATGAGGAGGAACTTAAGGACCAATTGATGAGGGTAAAAGAAGAGACTGCAAAAGCTGGCCTGGGGCTCAACGTTAAAAAAACAAAGATCATGGCAAACTGCATTCTCATTTACTGGCAAACTGATGGGGAAAAAGTGGAGACAGATTTTATTTTCCTGGGCTCTAAGATCACTTCAGATGGTGACTGTAGCCATGAAATTAAGGCAGGAAAAAAAATAGATGAGGTCATTGAAGCAATGAACATAAGCTTGATGGAGCTCAGGGGGCAGTGGCTGGCATATGTGCCAGGTGTGCTGCGGTCCATAGGGTCACGGATAGTCGGACATGACTGACTAAACAACAACATGTTAATGTGACATTCTTGAGAGCACAGAAACTGCTTTATATGATATATCAATTATTATTAAATTAAAATAGGAGTGACAACCCTGAAAACTCTAAATGTTATTGTTTTGTTACCAGGCAGTTGGATTCTGCTGATGTATTTTAGGAAATTAGATATCTGTTTATGCCCTACTTGCATCCTTCACTGGTTCCCCAAAACAAAGAAAAAAGAACTTGGGCTTGTGTAATATTTAAGATACTTTTGGGTGTAACCTTACACCTCCATCTAGCTGGAGTTGACAGATATCCATAAATTACACAAGAGATAAGATAGCCTGGATATCCTTGTAGCACGTATCCACAGACACCACCCAGAATTTGAATACATAGTCCATGAATTACTAAGCGGCAGTAAGTTTTAAACCTCTTTACAAAAGTATATGTGACAGCAAGGTCAGAACGCTTTGTTAGGTAATTGGATCTGATGGAAAATGAACACCACACTCCTTCCTTCTCAGGTTCCTTGCATCAATAGGTGCAAGCAATGCACTCTGGACATGTAAATGCCCCCCTTGCGCTATACATAACTTTATAAGGAATACATAACAATGAAAGCGACCATCCATAAGTACCCAAAATAAGCAAGAATCTCACAAAGTTGAGGTACAGTATTACCACCAGTAAGTGCAGTGTAAGAAATCCACAGGAGCTTAGTTGCATTCAATGGAAGTTCCCGCTCGTATGTTTGTCTGGACTAAAGGTGGTGCCATACCATCCCTTGCTGGATAATCAGTGTGGCAGAAGCAGCCACAAGAGACTTTTGCATTGATTATTGCCTGTATTTGAACTGTATATTATTTGAGCATAGTGGATTTTATTAGACTGGTTCTGGCCCTTTAAATGCTTGGACAAAGGATCTGCAGTTTTGCTATGCACTTCGGATGCAGAGTGGGAAGAAAAACCCTGTTTTATGGTTATTTTATTCTTATGGTTTAAATATGATCACATTGCTATACTGTAGATATGTTGGTCTGCTAGCCTAAAAGATAATCCTATCACAGGGGCTCCTGTGATAGGAAAGTCTATTGTATAAAGTGTTTGTGAGAGATAGCACAAAGAGAAGGATAATCTAATCAATGTCTGTATTGTATAAAAGTAGCCAGGTAGCCTCAGGGAGGTGTGACCACACCTATTGTCTCTCTATGTGTATTGAGTGGCCAAATAGGGGGATGTGTATTACCTGTGAGAAGAGATGTATATATACTTCTGGATAACAAAAAAAAGACAGTATTCTTTGACTCCCGATTGAGTGTCCTCCAATATGGGAAGTTGGGGCTTGTGAGACTGCAGTGCTTCTTGGATATTTTACCGTATACCAGCGGAGATACTGGACTTTGTGTTCCAACTCTGTTACAATTGGTGGCATTGACGTGATTCAAACCTCACAGCAGACCGTTGTTCGGCAGTTACAGCCATTTGGGAAATTTGCTATTTCGTATGGAACCGAAAGGAAAGGGTATGTGAATATACCCGAACGGATAGTGAATGGGGACAGACTATACCAACTTGAAACGGGCCACGCTAAAAGAGCTATTGGAAGCAAGGGGAATTATTGCCAGCAATAAAACCAAAGCTACCCTTATTGCTGAACTCATGGAGGGAGACCGGGCAGCTGCTACAGCACCTCTTAGGGACAGCACACAGAATGAGTTTGGAAGAGAACTCCAAAGCAGACTGGCCTTTTTCCCAGGTACGCCTCCCACAGAAACCTTGGAAAGGATTATGGCAGATGTCCACGAATACATAATGGAAAAGCAGCGGGCAGAACGGAGGTCCGGAGAGGGGTCCCTAATCACACCACACATAGTACCGGGGAAGCCTAAAATCCCGTACCATGCTTTTAAAAACTATGTGGAGACCTAAGACATCGATGGCTACTTGCATGACTTTGAGAGGTTATGCCAATTACATGAGATCAACGCCGCCGACCAGGTACCCCTGTTGGTGGGTAAGCTAGCGGGCCGGGCAGCAGAAGCCTACCGCACCATGCCAGACGAGGATAGCAGAGACTACCAGAAAGTAAAGCAAGGGATCCTGGACAGGTATGCAATTACCCCGGAGGCATACCGGCAGCGGGTCCGAAAAAGCCGAAAGACGGAGAAAGATACTCACATGGAGTGGGCACACCGCTTAACTAGGGCGGGCAAAGGTTGGGTGCAAGCTGCACAAGCAACCACAGTGGATGACATGCTACAACTACTGCTACTGGAGCAATTCTTCCAGGGGTTAACCCCGGATTTACAAAACTGGCTGAGGGATCGGAAACCGCGCATCTTAACTGACGCCGCCAGGTGGGCAGATGAGTACCAAGATGCCAGGAGGGCACAGCGGGCACAGGCACGGTCCATCTTGGGAGTTGCTAACCCACCTCCAACCATTAACCCCACCCCAGCACTGCGTCCGGGTGGTGGGAACTACCAAACCCCTCCACGGTACAACAATGCCCAATCTTTCATCAGGTGCCACACGTGTAACCAGCAGGGCCACATGCAGAGAGACTGTCCCAGAAACAGAAACCGCCCCACGTGGAATACTCCAACTAATTCCCCTGCAAACCGGGCAGCAGTACACTGCTACCAGAATGAGCCTCGACAACCTTTCTTCGGGACCCGGTCTGATGAAGATTCTTTGGGCACCCTCCATGAGGTTAACCCAGTACAAGCAGCTGCAGACAACCGACAGGGACACCGCCAAGGGGTACACTTAGAGGGAAACCGCCTTCAGGGTCTGCGCGATTCTGGGGCCACCATAACCCTGGTTCGCAATCACCTAGTCCCCAAGCACCAGCTCACTGGAGAATATGTGGCAGTCCGGGTGGCAGGGGGAGCGATTTACAAAATTCCCACTGCTAAAGTACATTTGGATTGGGGAGCGGGGTCGGGGAATGTGGAAGTGGGCCTCATGCAGGACTTACCAGCTGATGTCATCCTGGGTAACGACTTGGGGGAGCTGACCTCCGCTTTTGTTTCTCAGCACCCCGCGCAGGAAGCGCTACCCGTGGTAACACGGCAGCAGGCCCGCACCATTGCATCTTCTGAACACTCTGAGGCTCCGGTAAGTAATAGTACTGACCCACCTTTCGTCCCTGGGCTCCCCCCTTAGAGTTTGGTACTGAAGTAGTCACCCGGTACCCAGAGGCCGTAGCCCTAACTAATATCCATGCAGAGACTATAGTAGATGCCCTAATCCAGATATTCTCCAGAATGGGGTTCCCCAAAGAGATTATCTCAGATCGGGGTACCCAATTCACAGCCGAAGTCACTCATTAGTTATGGAGAACATGTGGGGTAAAACCTATTGTAAACTCAGCGTATCACCCCAGTCCAATGGGCTCTGTGAACGGTTCAACGGAACCTTAAAGCAAATGCTCCGTACCTTCATGGATACCCAGAAGGACTGGGAAAGGTTTTCTTCCCCATCTGCTCTTTGCGTACCGAGGGGTACCCCAGGAGTCCACCGGGTTCTCGCCATTCGAATTACTATTTGGAAGGAGAGCGCGGGGTCCCTTAGACCTCATTAGGGAACACTGGGAGGGAACGGTCACCAGTAACGGTACCCCTATCGTCCCATATGTACTGGAGTTCAGGGAACGCTTGGAGACCCTAATCCAGACGGTACGGTCTAATCTCCAGGCGGCCCAGCAACGACAGCGCAGATGGTACGATAGGGGAGCCAGAGACCGCAGTTTTCAAATAGGACAACAGGTGTTAATCTTGAAGCCAGTCCAAAATGACAAACTGCAGGCCTCCTGGCAAGGCACTTATAAGGTAGTGGAACAGGTATGTGACACCACCTATATAATTGCCCCATGTACAGGAGTAGGCGGTAGACGCATGCTCCACGTTAACATGCTGAAACCCCATCACAAGCGGACCGAAGAAGTAACTGCCATATGTGCCTCGGCCGCCGAGGACCCAGATAATCTACCCCTACCAGACTTATTAGCCCAAGGGGGGGCCAACACCGAATTAGGGGAAGTACAGCTAGGAGACAGGCTGAGCACTAGAGAGTGAGCTCAAATACTAGAGCTGATCCGGGAAAAAGGGGATACCTTCTCCAACCAGCCCGGGTATACCCCGCTGGCTACCCACAGGGTAGAAACCCCAGGGCAACACCCTCTTCGACAGACCCCCTACCGCATACCCGAATCCATAAAAGATCATATGCAGAAGGAGATTGACGAGATGTTACAACTAGGAGTGATAGAACACTCAGATAGCCCATGGGCCTCTCCGGTAGTGCTGGTACCGAAGCGGGAGGGAACCACACGCTTCTGCGTCGACTACCGGAAACTTAATGATAAAACCATTTCAGATGCCTATCCCATGCCCCGAATCGATGAGCTCTTAGATAAAATGGCCAGGGGCCAGTACCTCACCACAATAGACTTGTGAAAAGGGTACTGGCAGATCCCACTAGCCGAGGATGCTATCCCAAAGTCCGCATTCGTCACACCGTTTGGGCTATACCAATTCAAGGTGATGCCATTCGGGATGAAGAATGCGCCGGCTACGTGTCAGCGGATGGTGGACCGGTTACTGGACGGATCCCAGGAGTATGCTTGCGCCTATTTAGATGACATAGCAATCTTTAGCAACTCCTGGGACGAGCAATTGACCCATATAGGAGCCATCCTCGACCGCATCAGGAAGGCAGGTCTCACGTTAAAACCCAGCAAGTGCCACGTAGGGATGGCCGAAGTGCAGTACTTAGGCCACAGGGTGGGTAGTGGGCGGCAAAAGCCAGAACCCGCTAAGATAGAGGCCGTAGCTAAGTGGCCAACCCCTCACACGAAAACTCAGGTTTTAGCTTTTCTAGGGACCGCCGGGTATTACCGTAAATTTGTACCTGATAATAGTGCCCTAGCCAAGCCCCTTACTGACCTCACCAAAAAGAACTTACCCAAAGTAGTGACCTAGAGCCCAGAGTGTGAGAAGGCATTCCAAGAACTGAAAACTGCCCTAATTCATGCCCCTGTACTGGCCGCTCCCGATCCAACTAAACGCTTTCTCGTTCATACAGATGCTTCTATGTTTGGATTGGGAGCAGTGCTGAGCCAAGTTGGGGCCGTGAGCGGCGAGCATCCAGTCGCTTACTTAAGTCGGAAACTACGACCCAGGGAAGTAAGCTATGCTGCCATCGAAAAGGAATGCCTGGTGGTGGTGTGGGCCCTCAAGAAACTACAGCCCTACTTATATGGACAACAATTTGCCTTGCTCACAGATCACAACCCGTTGGTGTGGCTAAACCAGGTGTCAGGGGACAACGCTAGACTACTGAGATGGAGCTTGGCACTACAACCATTTGATTTCACCATCCAGTATCGCCCAGGGAAACAAAATGGTAACGCCGACGGGTTGTCCAGACAGACAGAACTCGAGAAATGATTTGTGAGCACTCCTCCGGACATCCCCAAGCAGATCCGTTGGGATCAGACTGTGTATGCCGGCTTGGTTCTGGGGGAGCATTGTGGCAGAAGCAGCCACAAGAGACTTTTGCATTGATTATTGCCTGTATTTGAACTGTATGTTATTTGAGCATAGTGGATTTTATTAGACTGGTTCTGGCCCTTTAAATGCTCGGACAAAGGATCTGCAGTTTTGCTATGCACTTCGGATGCAGAGTGCTAATAAAAACCCTGTTTTATGGTTATTTTATTCTTATGGTTAAAATATGATCACATTGCTATACTGTAGATATGTTGGTCTGCTAGCCTAAAAGATAATCCTATCACCGGGGCTCCTGTGATAGGAAAGTCTATTGTATAAAGTGTTTGTGAGATATAGCACAAAGAGAAGGATAATCTAATCAATGTCTGTATTGTATAAAAGTAGCCAGGTAGCCTCAGGGAGGTGTGACCACACCTATTGTCTCTCTATGTGTATTGTGTGGCCAAATAGGGGGATGTGTATTACCTGTGAGAAGAGATGTATATATACTTCTGGATAACAAAATAAAGACAGTATTCTTTGACTCCCAATTGAGTGTCGTCCAATATGGGAGGTTGGGGCTTGTGAGACTGCAGTGCTTCTTGGATATTTTACTGTATACCAGCGGAGATACTGGACTTCGTGTTCCAACTCCGTTACAATCAGTGTTGTACCTGTATATATAGATATGCAAACAAACACTTAGGAATTTTATTTTAATATTAAAAACAGGGAACCTTCCATATAACCTTTAAGCATGTTGCTACTAGGACTGTGAATTTGACAACTTGACAGTGAACTGATCCCTCTTGACTGCGTCAGGCTGTTTCTTGAAAGCAATAGTTCCAGAAATCTCGAGAGAAAGCAATGTCTGCCAGTAAAATACTGGGAGATTACAACCTATCTGAGAGGTGGGTGTATTTCTTGGACATTCAATATCTTGAGAATAAGATGACTGCATATAATACAAAGCTCATCCATCACAGAGGAGCATTTTCATTTGGGGTGGATCTTCCTAGATTCTGCATAGCTGGTACTGGTGGAGCCTGAATAGGTACATCAAGCTCTAAAAAGGCCATCGGGGACAAAATATATCTATATTACAGTTTACCCACGAAGAGACACATTTCAGAGTAATGATTTGTCCCCAGAGTGTCCTCTAGTGGAGATAGGTTGCAGAGTTAGAATTTATGAAATAATGAATAAGTGTCTATATACAGGATTTTCAATAGTGGTATTTGCAGTGTTTCCTTAACTGCCATTTATACATTCAATGTGCAATAAACAAAATGTATATGTTTTGGAGCTCTTGCGTATGATTAAGAGCATAATTAGGCAAGGAAAAAGTCATACAGCTCATTTTTATTTACCGTAGAAAAAAAATACATGTTGTTGTGGAGAGGGTCATTTACATTTCTGGAGAGCTTTGGTTGCATCAGATGCAACATCATGCTTCTGGGCCAGTGAAGAGGAAGTCGTATACTGCCAATTTTAATCTTATAGTTGTGGCCAAAGCTACATAAACCTAGCCTGTTTAGAAGCCAGATGTCATGGTAGAGAAAAGGCTGTTCTTCTGGGGTCTTAGGCAAAATGGGGTAATGACAATGTTGTGGGCAACGGAGGTGTTAGCGCTAGATCATTTGAAAAGACGGCAGAGGAGCATCTATGATCATAATTACGTGTTAAAGCGACTTGGGGTGTAGAATGTGATGGAATGAGAGCATGTTAGGAGGGCATTGCTATGGTGATAATCATCTTAGCGAGTGATGGGGTGCAAAACTTGAATGACCATGTGCACCATGAGCGTGAAGCTGCCTGAGCTGTGACAATGTAGGGTTTGATGAAAGCCAAAAATTGCATCAAAGGACTTGATGAGAGTAGGGCAGAGGAGGCGGACCCTGCCAAGAGGGAGGGCATCGGACTGGATGCCGATGTGCACTACAGGCGTGACACCACTGAGCTGCGACAATGTAGCGCTCGTTGAGAGCCAAAATAACAAATGGGAGATATTCGAAGAGGCAGGGCACAACAAGGTAGAGGGGATCAGGCTGGATGTCGGTGAGCACCAGGGTTGGGAGACAGTGGAAAGTAGACCAAGGCTAGAGGAGAAAGGAGAACCTCAAAAGTGGAGGCTGACGTGCAGGGAAGGAGCGATCTGGAGATCACTGAGGAACACCCATCAACACAGACACAAAAAACTAACTGTTCAGGAAGAGCTTAAATAAGGTAGGAGAAGGACCATGTCACAATGACCTTTCTCACACAAAGCCTCTGGACTTCTGCAAGTTCTCTCCTCACTCCGTCCTTCATTGATCACACCCCCAACATCCAGCTCTTAATATATGATGTAAAACAAAGAAAATGGATTGCTCATAAACAGTCTTCAGAAATGCAGATGTTGGCCTGGTCTTAAACTGCTGCTAATATTGTTAAATTGGTACATACTTGACAAACACATTTTTTTTTTCTTGAACTACAGTGTTCTTTTAATAAAAGATTATATTTTCAAATTATTTATACGATTAAGTAAATTCAAAGCATTTTAAAAAAGGCAAATATTTGTCCTTAATTAGCACCAATTGCCATTTTGTTCTTTTATACACCCCTCTTCTATATGTGCACGGTTTGGAGTAAAGCAGGGGAACATAAAGTTGTGATTGTTGTTGCATCTTTAGATTAACTAATGGCCAAGTACTTTAAACAATATTTAAAGGATCACTGTAATGAATTTAAAAGAAAAAGCTCATTTGTTTGTATGAGGGCATAGACTATTAAAAACAGTATGCAGTTTTTAAATAAATACAAGTTTATAAGTTTCTTACTCAAGCAAATCTGCTTATCTCCACCTCCCTTTGCCTTGGAAGCCGGCTGGGCTATGACGTCACTACCCTGCCCAGTGGCATCATTAGCTCCACCCCCACTGCCTACATGGAAGTAACAGCTGTATTGTAGCCTAGTTAAAACCTATGAGCTATCATAGTCTTACCTTCTTTACTGGACATGCTCAGTCTGGACCAGAATCTGATTGGTCAGATGTTTTTTAGACCAGATTCCAGGTGGAACTGGCCACAACACAATGCACATGGAAGTGGGGATAAACAGCTCTGCTTGAGATTAAACTGACACATTCAAAAGTAAGTAAAAATATGAAATTGTATTTATTTTAAACTGTACCGTACATGCAAAGTGCGCAAGAATGGTTTACGGGTTTCTGTCTCCGGCCCTTTGGTCGGGGCATGGTTGAATGTAATAGCTCTGTATCTCCGGCGAATTTCAAGCCTGCAGGCATTGTTTGTTCTTTATTTGCCAACTAGAATATTGCCCGTCAAAAAATTACGGCAATGAAATTGGAAGTGAGCTAATGCTGTTTGGTGTATGACAATAAAATAAATAATACATTAATAAAGTAATATACTTTACCTATTGTGAAGTCATATATGCAGGAAGCATTCTGTTGAAGAGCTGGCAATCTGTTTTGATGTTGCTGCAGCATCAGTGCCGTGGAGTTGCTGTGTAAGCGTGATGAATGTGTGCAGTGTAATAGTATGCGTGTGCAAGGCAAATCCGTTAGCGTGGCTGTGTACTTCCGCATTGTATAAGTTATTGTTCTAAAATGGCGGCTAATGTGTGCTATGCGGCTGTGCCTGATTTAGCGTCCTTCGTTTTGGATGTCATCCCACTTTTTCGGAATATTCGTAGCTGTTTGGTGGTGTTTTGCGTGTTTAGGGTCCTTTAGCCTCGTTTTCGTTTTGTTCGGCGACCATGTTTTCTGTTGCTTAGGTGTCTAAACTCCGAAATTTGTACTTAAATCGAGCTGTAACTTTACTTGCAGAGGTCCTGGGTGCACCACCTTCCTGTGGGTAAGCTTTTTATGTGTTTGTTGAGTGTATTTATTGTGTTTGTAATGTTTATGGTGTCGCGCGTGTTGCGTCCTTGTTTTCCAATCTCCTAGGTGTTTTTCAGCAAATCCGTAATTGTTTGATGGTGTTTTGCGTCTTTAGACTGCTGTAGCCTCGTTTTCGTTTTTTTCGGCGGCCATTTTTTCTCTCGCTTAGAGGATTTTTGAGTGTCTAAACTCTTTTATTTTGAGTTAAATTGAGGTGTAACTTCAGTTTTCGAGGTCCTGGGTGCTCCCTCTTCCTGTAGGTAAGCTTTTTATGTATTTTTTGTGTGTGTTTATTGTGTCTTTCATGTTATCATGTGCGCGGGTTTCGGACGTTTTTTGCGAGGTCGTAACGTGTCACGTATTTTGCTTTCGTAACTATGTAAATTTTGCGAGGTCCGCTACTCGAGCACGCAAGCGTTAGCAACAACTATATATGTGATCACACTATTGATTTAGTTATGAGGTTCCCATTTAGGATCACAAGTGGAATTGTTTATTACAATATCAGTGGCTACAGCCTGTAGCTATAACAGTGGACCTGAGACAATTCATAGTATTGGCTTACCTGAAGCAGGAGTCTTCTATAGGTTTTTTTTAGGGATGTGATAGTAGATGATCACTGTTTTTGTGGAAACCAGATAATAATTCAAGCTTTCAGCAGTTCTAAACTGATCTGACAGCAGACGATCAGTTATTGTAAATCTCAGACAATAATTTGTCAACAGCAATTTTAAGCTCCCTTAACCATCTATCTATTTTTATAGTTTTTTTAATTAAAGCACCATTTTTGCATTTATTGGTGCGGGATTTGTGGTGATTTACTGAGTATGATCGCACATTCTGGCACTTTTTGCATGGTTAATGTGAGTTATTGTACTGTGAAAGCATGAGTCCCCTTGCTTTCTTTCTATCTTATACAGTAGGGAGCATTAGCCAGCTTTGGAGTATTAGATTGAACCTTCCAGATACTAGGAATCCTTCGAGAATCACAGAATCTTCCCTTCTATATACTGTGGTCACTCGTCATCACTATTGTTCAGTCTCAGAATACTCTCCCTGTTCACTAACCTGAATTTGCTGAGATGTATTTCTGGCAAATATTAATTTTATTTTAATTGTGGTCTTATTCAAGTGCAGTATCTGTTATTAACATTTTTATTTGTAATTCTAAGCCAGTGTTAAGCACTAGAAAACCTATTAATTTACAAACAGGTACTGCCGCATAAGCCTGAGCACCTTAAACAATATGGCAGTCTGCAGCAACCCCTCAGGATATATGCCAGGCCATCATGAGTGATAGCAGAAAAGGAAGACAACATAGGCCAACTGGTTCTATTCTGCTCTGGCAAAATGTATTTCAATGCTGAGTGTCACAAACAAGCCTGAGGTGATTATTAATACTGATGATTAAGTTTAAGTCATGACAATTCTGTTGACTACTTTCCTGTCATGTAGTATTTCCCGCCCTTTGTTGTGGTGCGTTATGGGAGAATAACCCAGTTTACACTACGCAAGCGCTAGCTACATTATATAGACTGACGTTTGGTGTAATGTGCGCATGCGCAGTATTACAGCAGTCAGGAGGGGGCGCTGTTTAGATCTTGCAATCAGCGCATGCGCGAAGGCAACATTTTGATAAGACATACGCACGCGTAAAACAGGAGCTGAATGAGTGATGTGCATGCGCACTGAGATGCTGACGGTGAATCCGCGCAGGCGCAGTGATGCGCTTGAGTCTGTGCCAGTAAACAAGACGGAATGAGGCGGCTGAGCTGGGCCCGGAGCCTCTGAGGAGCCGGATAGTGACCGGACACCGGGGCAGACATGAACCTTGCAAGTCAGAGCGGGGAGGCCGGAGCCGCACAACTGCTGTTTGCCAACTTCAACCAAGATAATACGTGAGGAGACTTGGGCATATGGGGGGCATGGAGATACAGAAAGACTATAAGGGATACAGGGAAACTGTGTGTGTGGGGGGGGGCTGAGGATATGGGGGACATGAGGGAAACTAGGGGGGCTGAGGATATGGGGGACATGAGGGAAACTGGGGGGCTAAGGATATGGGGGACATGAGGGAAACTGGGGGGCTGAGGATCTGGGGGACATGAGAGAAACTTGAGAGCTGGGGATAAAGGGGGCATGGAGTTACAGAGAGACTAAGGGGCTGAGGATGTGAGGGTCATGAGGGATACAGGGAAACTGGAGGGCTGAGGATATGGGGGACATGAGGGAAATTAGGGGCTGAGATAATGGGGAGACTTTGGGATGTAGGGGGATATGGAGATACAGAGAGACTGGGGTGCTGAGGATATGGGGGACATGGAGATACAGAGAGACTGGGGGGCTGAGGATATGGGGGACATGGAGATACAGAGAGACTGGGGGGCTGAGGATATGGGGGACATGGAGATACAGAGAGACTGGGGGGCTGAGGATATGGGCGACATGAGGGAACCTGGGGGGCTGAGGATATGGGCGACATGAGGGAACCTGGGGGGCTGAGGATATGGGCGACATGAGGGAACCTGGGGGGCTGAGGATATGGGCGACATGAGGGAACCTGGGGGGCTGAGGATATGGGCGACATGAGGGAACCTGGGGGGCTGAGGATATGGGGGACATGAGGGAACCTGGGGGGCTGAGGATATGAGTGACATGAGGGAACCTGGGGGGCTGAGGATATGGGGGACATGAGGGAACCTGGGGGGCTGAGGATATGGGGGACATGAGGGAACCTGGGGGGCTGAGGATATGGGGGACATGAGGGAACCTGGGGGGCTGAGGATATGGGGGACATGAGGGAACCTGGGGGGCTGAGGATATGGGGGACATGAGGGAACCTGGGGGGCTGAGGATATGGGGGACATGAGGGAACCTGGGGGGCTGAGGATATGGGGGACATGAGGGAACCTGGGGGGCTGAGGATATGGGGGACATGAGGGAACCTGGGGGGCTGAGGATATGGGGGACATGAGGGAACCTGGGGGGCTGAGGATATGGGGGACATGAGGGAACCTGGGGGGCTGAGGATATGGGGGACATGAGGGAACCTGGGGGGCTGAGGATATGGGGGACATGAGGGAACCTGGGGGGCTGATGATATGGGGGACATGAGGGAACCTGGGGGGCTGAGGATTTGGGGGACATGAGGGAACCTGGGGGGCTGAGGATATGGGGGACATGAGGGAACCTGGGGGACTGAGGATATGGGGGACATGAGGGAACCTGGGGGACTGAGGATATGGGGGACATGAGGGAAACTGGAGGGCTGAGGATATGGGCCACATGAGGGAACCTGTGGGGCTGAGGATATGGGCGACATGAGGGAACCTGGGGGGCTGAGGATATGGGGGACATGAGGGAAACTGGAGGGCTGGGGATAAAGGGGGCATGGAGTTACAGAGAGACTGGGGGGCTAAGGATGTTGAGTGACATGAGAAACTGGGTGACAGAGTTTGAGGAGATAATGAGGCTGGGATTATGGGGAGGGACGTGAGGTGTACAGGGAAATTGGGGCCTGAGAGAGACTGAGGGGAGCATTAGGAAGCTGGGGATATGGAGGGTCATGAGATACTAGGAGGCTAATGAGCCGACTGGGGCTATACGGGGCATGGTGATACAGAGAAACTGGGGGATGTGCAAATGAGGAAGCTGGGGGTATAGGGGGCATGGAGATACAGAGAAACTGGGGGATGTGCAAATGAGCAAGCTGGGGGTATAGGGGGCATGGAGATACAGAGAAACTGGGGGATGTGCAAATGAGGAAGCTGGGGGTATAGGGGGCATGGAGATACAGAGAAACTGGGGAATGCGCAAATGAGAAGGCTGGGGGTATGGGGGGCATGGAGATACAGAAAATCTGGGGGTATCAGCTAATGAGGAGGCTGGGAGCATGGAGATGCAGAGAAAGGCTGGAGTATGGGGGGCATGGAGAAACTGAGGGCTGACATAATGGTGAGGCTGGGGATATGGAGGGGGCATGGGTATCTCCATACTAGGGTGGTGAGAGAGACTGAGGGGAGAAATGACTTCAGCGGGGAACTGGATATATAGGGGGCAATGACAGATATAGGAGTAGTGGAGGGAAGAGAGGAATAACGTAAACCAGACACAGACAGACTTGGGCCTGAGACAGACTGAGGGGAGAAACAACTTCATCCAGGATAATAGATGGGGAAACATCGGGCTGGAGATATAGAGAGGCCCGAGAGAGGCTGAGATTGCCATGAGGGTGACGCAAAAGCAGACTGGGGGTGGTTTTAGAGAGATATATGTAAGGAACTTGTGGGACTTAGTAGAATGTGATGTGAGAGATCGGACCATGGCGGTAACATACGGGCAATACTGGGCACCAAGGGAGATACAGATATTCCACACATAGTATGTTTAAAATAAAAAAACATTTTTTTAGTGGAACATACATTGAAGCATACTATTATTTTCTACCAAGCATCCTCTGCTATCTAATTCTTATGTATGATATTGCCAATAGTTGGTTTCTAGCTAAAGCTGTATACTGCTGAGTGATGTAAGTTCATGTCCACCCCAGGGAGTCCCAGGCTGAGTGGGCTAACAACTCCCACGTTGTTTTCAACATCAAATGAATTTAGTTTGAAAACAATACAGTCAGTCACCCAGGAAGTAAATAGCAACTGTTGACCATAATCGAAGTTCAAATAAGATAACAGACTATGCTTGATCGGTGGATCTCCGATGGCTAAAAATTGTAAACTTAAATATACGTTTACCGTAAAAACATCTTTATAAGATTCAAATGATTAAAGTAATCAATGGGTATTAGTTATAATTTTAATTTCTACCATATTTTGAAATCCTACTACGTCCATTTTAAATGAGATGTACATTCAACAATGTCCCAGTTTTGTGCCCTTTTCCACTATGTTGTGCCTTTTTTTTTTTTTTTCTTCTTTTTTTTTTTTTTTTTAGATTAAATATTTGCATGATTATTCTTAAAAACTTCATTTTTCACAGACAGATGAATTTTGTAAGAAATAAGCAACTACACCACTATGTTGATACATCAGTTAGGTAAATACTGTGTTTACATTGCACAAAATATTTGTTCCAATGCGCACATTGCAGGGAGATACCGGGGAGATATGTGTCATAACATACTAAGAATGCCTCCGGAATTAGCACCTTTCACGTGATTAACCTTTAACAATATCGTGCTGCCTGGGTGCAGATGGGGTGTCATTATCCCAGGGCCTGTCCTCCGGGTGTATCTGAGCCATCAGCAAAAGCTTTGTCTATGTGTGCAACTCTACCTATCTAGGATTAGTCAAACTCGTTGGTGCAAGTGAAAATGAAACTAGCCTTGCTGGTGCACGTGAAACTAGCCTTGCTGGTGCACGTGAAACTAGCCTTGCTGGTGCACGTGAAACTAGCCTTGCTGGTGCACGTTATTTCAATATAGTTGTAAAATTATTTAAATAATTACTTTTAATAATGGGAAATACTTTCTAGGAATAATAATAATAATAACCATCTTTAAATGTATTATCTAATTATGCAATTGTAAGCAGCACTGATCATCTCCATTTTTTGTTTTTTCTTATCAAGTAGGAGGGAACCTTGGAGGCTGCAACTAGTTAATTGGAATCATTTTGCTTATCTGGGCATCATGCAGGAAGGTGCATTTGAAGTTGAGATACAACAGATATATAAAACTGTGGAGATGAGCATGTCCACAGAAAATTGCATAAAAGATTCTAAATTAAAAGCTTTTTTTTTTTGTTTTGTTTTTGTTTTTTAAATTTTTAAGCTCTTGTTAATAAAATGATGTTTAGATATACAAACACATACATAGGTCATTTTTTTTAATATTAAAAACATGGAACATTCAGTGTCCCTATAAGATCCAGTCTTGATAAAGCCTGGCCTGTAATATTACCAGCTAGTTAATATCTTTAGCAGCATGTCTTGATTTTAATTGTGTTCCTTTTGATCTTTATTGATAGTAATATGTGCACATCTTGTCTTGCAGATCACTGGCTGTTGGCAGCAAGTCCGGGTACAAGTTTTTCTCCCTCTCCTCTGTGGATAAACTTGAGCAGATCTATGAATGCAGTAAGTGCTCTAAATGCTAACATTACATTAGTAATTGTGTTGTAAGATTGCTTGGTGCTGGCACTTCCTTGTCCAAGGAGGGCCGGGATTGTCTGAAGGTTTAATTTCAGTTTTTAATACATGCGATATAAGCTGATTAAAAGTGACACCGCAAAGGTCACAATTAATGTAGGAAGGAAAAGTGTGTGTGTGTGTGTATATATGTATATATAGATATATATAAATTCAGTTGGTTGTTGTTAGAACATTTGAGTGGGATTGTGAGATAATTGAGCTTGAAAGTTGCATAAATTACATGAAAGAATCCCCCCATTCCCCTAATGATGCCTCAGGCTTCTTGCTTCAGAAAATGCAACTATATTTCTCAGGAATGTAAACCCTGTCGCTCACACAATTCCGCCAATGTATTATGGTTTCCAACAGGGCCCAGCAGAGAAAAATATTTCTAATGAAAAAAGACAAAAAAAAAACTGGCTGTATGACAATTTTCCTGCATTGTGCAGTGCCCTTTAAGTGCTTAAAATAATGTTAGAGGGATATCTAAGTGACCTGGATTAATACATTTCTGCACTCTGTGGGCAAAAAGCAGCTTGTGTGTATGCAGCACATCTCGTAAAACATTTACATTTTATTAATATCTAAAAAATCCCTCTAATGATTATGTTGACACCCCCAGTGGGTGTCTACACAACTTCCTGGTGCCCCCCCAATCAGCATGCAGCACCCAGGGAGCAAAACATAACCCACTATTTACCTGCTGTTGCTCGCTCGGCCAATCTCCTTACAGCTTCCTCCTTGCAACTTCCTGTCACATGTCAGTGATACACTACATTTCCCATGCTGCTTTGTACCACAGCCAATAGGAGAGCAGTGTTGTCACTGCTGGGATATGACTCACCCCTGCTTCCTGGCTATGCTGTGTGGTGTTGTCATAGTGCTATGTCTTAAATCTTTCTCTAACCAGATTGGCCAAAACAAATCAGAGGGAGTGTTAACCTTAATTTTTAAACTGTGAGAAATTACAATAGATTTTGCTAACTTCAAGGTAAGTGTTTAAATGTTTATTTTGGTATTTTTTTCATGCAAAATTTTTTTTTTTTTCATACACTTCTGATTCTCCTCCATCAGATTCATTCATAATCCACGAAACTTAGATATCCCTTTTTAAGTTGTAACAAAATGACTCCCAGAAGCCCTTGGAAAGGGATGCAGAATGGCATCTTGTTCTCCTAGTTGAAAGAGTATGTTATAAACATTGTTGTCTTTTCTCATTACGCAGAAAATAAGTGATGTGAAGTTTAGTGAATGCTGGTGTCCGAAGTGATTAAATATAAAATAGGAGAATGATGTTTGAAATTATTATAAATTCGTCTTCTGCAGTGCTTTTTCGGTTATATGTTGAAAAGACAAAATGAGTAGCAGCCTCCTAAACTGTGTGATGTGAAGTTTGTATATGTAATTTAAAGGGCCATTCACCTCACTGTAAGTGCTCTTCATTATGTGAAAGAACACAAGATTGTGTGTTAAACTGATCTTTTTTTTTTTTTTTGGTTACACTAATAGCCGCTAAAAAAATCTAAAGTTTTAAATTGATGTTTACTTACAAGTCTATCCTACCTACTGACTATTGCTTGAGTAATAACAGATAGCCGTGTGTAGCCTATGTTGTATGATTCTCTATTTGAAATACTATGATTGATAGCAGCTTTCCACTGGACTTGGTTAATATGGCACAGACCTGTTAACACATAGCTGACATGTTTTAGGTAGGTCCAGCTTTCAATGCCCGCACAGATAGATTTGTTAAGGGATATTTTATTTTTTATTTTGATCACTACACGGAGCAGATCACTGGTCTGCATTGCTCAAATTCCAGAGAGGCAAGAGAGCAGAAACAGGAATTTTCTGCCATACCCATTACAAAGTCTGTTCCCTTCAGACTGGAAATATGAGCAGTCTAGCAAAAAAAATCTTAGTGACTTCGGGGACACTCCCTGCAATCTGGTTGCAGTAATGTAGCATGTGGACAGTCTTAAACATGTAAACGCAGGTTTTATTTTTTTTTTATTATTATTTCTCAGTGAAAAATGCACGTATTTAAAAAATCCAAAAAGGTTTTAGGTGGTCTTTTACTGTGATGTGGTCCAAATTCTACTAAATCATGTGGCCCTTTAAATTCTAATTTTTTTCTCAAGTAAAAGAACATCTGTAATGCATAAGATATGAAAGGATAGTTTTTAGCTGTAGAAGAGAATCTCCCAACCCTTTAATTCTGCTCATTCTCATTCAATAGCTAAATATGGTGGCGATTTATGTATTTATTTTTTTTAAGAATTATAATTGATGAACTTATTTTATGAGCCCATTATGCTTTAAACCTGTTTTGTATACCACAAGCTTTATTTTTTATTTATTTTTGTCATTACCAATGAGCCATAAACCTATTTGAGAACCACAGCAATTAAAAAAAAAAAAAAAAAAATGTTTTTGTAAAATTTTAAGAGAACAGGCCAGTGCCACCGTTGATCACTGGATACAATTGAAATTGACACCACACCTTTTTCCTCTCGCTGGCCAGACAGCAGACACCTTGCATCAAAGGCTGAAACCACCAAACAATGGAGCCATAGCTCTCCACGAATGAAGCACAACTTCCACCAATGTATCATGGATCCCTCCAGGGTCCTGTAGAGACATCAATTATTATTTTATTTTTTTATAATGTAGCTTTATGATTTTTGGTGTTATGCCTATTTGTCAGACTCAATTAAGACATATATTTATTTTTTCATTATTCAGAGTTTCTTTAATCCCTTTGTTACTGATGATAAATGTGCCAGCTCTTAATGTGAAATCTGCAGTACTGGAGATGTGGGTGCTTGTGCTCTTGTTCTCAGTGATGATGAGCCACAGATGCTTTATATCACGCTGTGTGGGATGGACACTAGCTGGCAAAGTAGAAGAAGCTTCTGTCGTTGGTTTGTGCATTATATGTCTCAACCACCACTTCAGTCTGTTCATATGATTTCAGGGATCTGATAATCAATATTGATTTTTTTTATTCTATGTTTTTTATACCTTTTTTATTTATGTGATTATCAAACTGTACCACGCTTTAAACATGTGATTGTGTGCCCTAAACAGCTTGCAGTCTAACTTGGCTCATCTCCTGTGTCTCTCCACAGCTGACACTGAAGATGTCTGCATTGTGGAGCGTCTCTTCTCCAGCAGCCTGGTCGCTATTGTCAGCCTTAAAGCCCCTCGCAAACTCAAAGTTTGTCACTTTAAAAAGGGGACAGAGATTTGCAACTACAGCTACTCCAACACAATCTTGGCTGTGAAACTGAACAGACAGGTGAGTTACTGACCGTGGATTGCATGAGAGAGGCGTGTAATAGGGACTAGTTCTGATTACAGTTTGTTCCCTTTTAAATAACACTGTGAGATTACAGAAGACGTATAATATTCTGCATGAAATGACCCAGAGGTGTGTGTGTCATCAGTCAATGTTTAGTTTCATTACTTCTAGGAAATTCCTTAGCTGGATTATCTGCGCTCCTAGCCACTCTACACTGGGGAATCATAATTGGAAGTCTTGGAGCAGTTATAGTGTATATATAGTTACAGTAGTATTGTGACTCTTAGTGGAAATTATTGGCCGCCATTAATCTTTTCAACATGCATAGTATAATAATACTAGTGACTTGCCCGTCAAAAATTACGGGGCAACAAAAATTGTAAGGCAGGTAATGCTTTTTGCCACAGACACTAAGGCCCTCATTCAATTGCAATTTGGCCAATTGAATAGGGGTCTAAATAAGCACATAACATTTTTTTATAGAAGTTTTTAGTTGGTAAACATCTATCCAAAAGCAAGGTTTTGACTAACTAAAAACTTACTTAAAAAAAATATGTTATGTGCTTATTTAGAGCACTATTGAATTGGCCAAATCGCAATTGAATGAGGGCCTAAGTGTTTTAGTCGTCTGAGATCCTTCGGCGCTTATTGCGAGCCTCTCAGTTGGTGTATTTTTTGTTATCAGAGGCGCTTTTGCTCTCATTGTAAGGTCCGCGCTGATCTCCTCCTTTTTGCGCTTATTACAAGTCTCTCTCCTGGTGTAGTTTGTGTTCTATGAGCACCGTTGGCGCTCCTTGTGAGTGGCGCGGTGAAGGGCTTTATTGTTTATTGTGATACTGTGGTGTGTTTTTTTTTGTTTTTATATCTATTTTATATGTTTTGTATGTATTTTTTTCATGATGATTAATTAATGAAATGATAAATTAATATACTTTACCTATTTGTAATTAATATATGCAGCAAGCAATGTGCTGAAGAGCTGACAATCTGTTTCGATGTTCCTGCAGCATAGAATGTAGATTTGCACTGTTGCACCGCATTCTGTAAGTTAGTGTTGTAAAATGGCGGTGAATGTGTATGTGGTACGCCAGCGTCCTTGCTAATAGTGGATGTTGTACTTCATCCAGGTTTGGTGGTGTTTTGCGGCTTCAGGGGTTGTGTAGCCTCGTTTTTCATTTTTTTGGCGGCCATTTTTTCTCTCGCTTAGGGGCTTTTCTAGTGTCTAAACTCTGTAAATTGGACATAAATTGAGGTGTACCCTCACTTCCAGACTTCTTGTGTGTCCCTCCCTTGCTGTGGGGTAAGGTGTTTATTTTACTTTTGTGTGCATTTAGTGTTTTTTTTTGTTTTCCACTGTGCGCGGTTCGGACGTTAAGGTTGTATTTTTGCGAATTCGTAAAGTCCAACGGCTTGTATTTTTTTGTGTAAGTCCGTATTTAGTCATTGCGTGTTATAGTTATTTTTTCAAAGTCCTGCTTCTGTGGCTGTTTGTAACCGCTTTGTGAGGCGCCGTAGAGCCTCCACCTCCGCAAATGCGGCCCCTCGCTTTCGCAAAAGCGTGACGACGTTTCGTAGTTTGACAACTATTATATGTGATTTAGCAATTAACAAAAAAAAATAAATCTTTCAAAAAATTAGGTAGAGTTCGATTTAATAGTGATGTGTTGGGATTGATCTTGTTAGCTCACTCAGTTTTTATATTTTCATTCATATATATATTTTTTTTTTTTTTCTCCTCTCTTTGTGCAGAATTTAATGTGAACCCCTCATATTAGCTAAAAAAGTTAATTCACTGGAAAAAGGAAAGAAACTAGAGTGCTTTAAAAGTCATAAAATTACCCTACTACTAAACTGGCTAGTATATCTCATAAGAACTAGAATGACAAACTTCCCATTATCTACCAGAATTAGAGCACTATTAAAATAGTGTAACGCAATTAGTAATAACTGCCATGTACAGAACTTAATTGCTTTCTTTCTGCTTAATTTTATGATTTTCTGAAACATATTCAGGCTTTTTGATGAAGTCTTCTGTCCCCCCTCCCCAGAGGCTGATCGTATGTCTAGAGGAATCTCTTTACATACATAACATACGGGATATGAAGGTCCTGCACACAATCCGGGAAACCCCTCCCAACCCTTCAGGTATGTACTGTCCACCTCGCACAAAAAGCATGCGTCAGTGTCCATCCAGAACATGTTCTGTGGATTTTATACACAAGGCGTATAGTACAGACCTATAGATTGATAGCTTAACAGAAAATCAAGGGAGCAGCGTGCGTGTGTGTGTGCGCGGGCGTGTGTGTGTGTGTAACTGCATTTAAAAGCTAATGCATTAGAGGCTGAATTATGTTATTTCCCATTCTAAAAAATATTTTGCCTATTTTAAACTTTTGTAAATATTTGGTCACAGCTACCCTCTAATCTTACATAGAACATGTCGGCATGAAAATAATTTTACATCTAATTGCAAGGATGGGATTTTCCAGAATGTGACATTTTGCTGATATTTCATCATAGGGTCATCCCCTGGTAGCCAGAGCTCCTAAAATGTATCTAACTGCCTCATAACATTAAATATAAAGCATTCCTATGAAGGGCTGATAGAAACCTCTTATCTGGCTCCTAAACTTTAGATATTTCTGTCCACCCCTTTCATAGTGAGGAGACAGCATGTGTTCAGTGATTCAGTTTGATACAGATTTATTAATATATATTTTATAATTATTTCTCTAATTGACATGATATTCACGAGTGTGGATTAAAGAAATCACTTTATTAAGTAATTGTTATATTTTTAATCAAAATGATAGTAGTAGACCGTAAAAAAAAAAAAATGAAATAATGTACGTGTTCCTTCTTTGGATGCCTAGTTAGGTTTAGGTTAGTGGTGGGCAGATAATATTAAGGATCCAGGTTAGTTTAGTGTTGGCCACATAACAGGAAAGAACCACCAGCTCTACAGTTTAGCTCTTGATGTTGTCTCGCATGATCTGTAGTTTTTGAGATCAGGGATACTGCTGCAATGTAAAAGGTCTAATATAAGGTGGAACTGGGGATTATAAACAAATTTGCTAGTTCCATATCGCCCTGTAATTACATAGTAGGCTGTTTTTTATTGATCTTGGTACTTTTCCTAAATTTTAATTAATATTGTTCACTCCAGGTCTGTGTGCACTCTCCATTAATGGTGATAACTGCTACCTGGCTTACCCTGGTAGTGCGTCCATTGGAGAGGTACAGGTCTTTGACACTGTTAATCTGGTGAGTAATGATAGTGAGTATCCTGTGCTAGAACTAACACTTTCCTATACCTTTGAATGCCAGTCTCCTGTCTGTAACCAATAAATCACTTATTTTTCCCCCCAATATAATCACTAATGTTACTTTTTAATTCCATACATAATCTTGAGCATTTTTTGTAAAATAAATCAGTCCATTCAGGCAGCATCTGCATAGGAAATATATCTGATGTACAGTGACACTTATACTTTAAAGAAATATGGAAGATTCCTAAATGTTACTAGGTATATAATATCCCTGCGTATCTATTTATTTATTTGTATGTATTAAGAAGTGTTTATAAACTCTGTATTTACTGCCTAAACTCAAACAACTTGTCCCCATATGGGTCTGCCCACTGCAATGTAGGCAGACACAGGCTTTGTAGGACTGGATGTGTAGTGTCCTAGCCTATCAAGGACCATGTCTCAGCGGCATGTTGCTGAGGGGGTCGCTGATTTAGTTAGTATGAGACACCACACCGCAAGTACTACAGACTCTGTGTCTTCATTAGCTGCAGTGGGTATACCAATGCAGGGACTATTTGTTTGATTTTAGACCATAAAAATTGAGCTTATAAGCACTTATTAATCAGATAAAATACATAAAAGTAAATCGATACCCAGGGATATTATATACCTAGTAACGTCCAGTAACCTGTTTGTCTGTTATCAGATCGCATCACACATCTACACTCCCCAGATAATAATCGTATATATCTGATGTCCGTGTTTCAGAGAGCAGCTAACATGATCCCAGCCCACGACAGCCCTCTCGCAGCTTTGGCTTTTGATGCAAGTGGGACAAAATTGGCTACCGCATCAGAAAAGGTGAAAATCCATTCCTTCTATCTGCATATAAACACCTCCGAGCTTTTCAAGCATGATGACGAGAACTGAGCAAGCACTGAATATCAGAGCAGCTGTTTTATAAAGCAATTTATAGATTGTTGTGTAATCAAGCAATGATTTATGACACCGGATATACCAGGTCTTGGGAGATGATTTATTCTCCATTTGTTGTAACCTGTTTTGGATTCTCTGTTGCCTGTTTGTTTATTATCGCTGTTCTCCATTCCATAGGGCACAGTAATCCGCGTGTTTTCCATTCCAGAAGGACAGAAACTTTTTGAGTTTCGGAGAGGGGTGAAAAGGTAAATACATATTATACTGGAACTAGTAAAATAATACTGACTATATATAAAAGGACTGATAGCAATAAAAATATCAATATCAACAATCCAAGTATATATAAAATCACTTTTAATCACACAAAAAAAAAGTGGGCAATTTACATAATTACAATATCCTGAGACGTTTTTGCTTTAAATAATATTAGCCATCCAAGTATATATAGAGTAAATAAAGCCTTATTATTGCTGGCAGTTCTATTTGAGCTTTTTACAATATTTCTCTATACTCTACTATGTCATGAATCAGCCAGTGGCCATACTGGGTTTGGACAAAGTGCATGGCTCCTGCTGTGGAAGAAAAGATGTGGGGCCCTCTTGTTATGGATATATTGTTATGTGGTGGTCTAGGGGATAACGTATTATAAGTTTATCCCTTAGCATATTCCCATCCCTTCCATGTTTAGGCTCATTGTAATGGGTGTCATATGAGGGAGCTGGTGGGATGTGTTGGTTGTATGTGTGTGAAACATTGGGTGTTGTATTTGTAAATATGAATGTATGTTATTATATTGTAGAGGGGAAGCCCATTGAATACAGCCAAAACCTCCTTTGTTCCCAAAGGCTTGTTAATCCCATTAGCTAAGTGTCCACCAGAGAACCAACAATGGGAAGCTCACAGCTGGAGAGCAGACAGGCAGGCACCATAACCCCAGGGGGTCTACAGGGATTCCTACTCAGAGAATCAGGGCAAAGTCCAGAGGGCAGGAAGATGTTTCTCCCTTGAGAGCCAGAGACCAACTAAATTAGGTAGCCACACCTAGTGGGCGGCCCAGGGGAGGAGTCTGGAAGTTCCCAGAGCTTACCTCTAGTCCATTGGCTAGAGGTAATCCAGTTACTCTGGAGATTACCCCATTGGCTAAGAGGAAGATAAGGGTTGGACAAAGGGGTAGCCACTCCCTGTACTGGTTTTGTGAGTTACTTAAATACTTGTGTAAAAATAAAGAAGTTGTTCATAATTTTCATCAAGACTTTGTGTGCAGGTGTATTATTGACCCAAGGGCATATGCTGGTAGAGGAGATCGTTCTGACTCCCTTCCAGGTTCTCCCAGGCACACTACCAAAAGCTGGGACTTATGCTCTTGCATCCGCAAAGAAGGTCCATTGGTCTGAGTCACCCAAATCTTAGGTCTAAAACCTACAGGAGATAAGAGGACTAGGATCCTCTATACTCCATCATCATTGTAGGTTGTGACATATTATATCTAGATACAATTTCTCAGATTTATTGAATCTTTTAAATATGCTTCAGAATTTATTTTCACTCGTTACCTCATTAAATGTTCATGACTGGTGCTTTAATAATTCATCCATTTAAATCTGCTTGTGCAGCCTGTGTATTCTTTCACTGTCCTTATCTGTCCTTTAGGTGTGTGAGCATTTGTTCCCTGGCATTCAGCATGGATGGGATATTTCTCTCTGCATCCAGTAACACAGAGACCGTGCATATCTTCAAGTTGGAGACTGTGAAAGAGAAGTATGTGTACGTTTGACATTTTTTTTTGTTTTATGATAATCGGAAGACTTCTCATAAGGGTGTTGTACATGGAACACGGATCTAATCTGCACAACAAGGTATTGCTATTATTCACTTAATCAGAAGCGCTGAGAAGGAACACAAACTCACATAACGCAATAAAAACGCACAGTTTTACCTGATAGTCGGCAGACTAGCCTCTACTGAGCTTGAGTATTTGAAAGTAAACTTAATATTGAAAAGTGTTTAATTTACTGAATATGAATTTTATTAATATTCCATGTCTAAGTAAAACATCTAGCTGCTAGCAATTGTTAGGGCATTATAGAGGAACTTTAACAGTATAGAGAAGTTTCATGGATTATGATCTCATCTGCTACAAAAGAATCCGTAGTGAATGCAAACATGTTTTCTGCATGGGGGGGGGGACAAACCTTAATAATCTTAACCTGATGTTTGCAAATTTCTTCAGTTTTCTGGCAGTTGATTTTTGAGCTGTAACACCCCTGAAAATACAGGGTAAATTATCATAAAATTCATAATTTGTTGTGGCCAATCAGAGGCAGGTCCAATCTGAGTGTTCCAATGTGGTAAGTGGGGTTCCTCAAGGTTCAGTATTAGGGCCTCTCCTTTTTAACATATTTATTAATGATGTAGAAGTAGGACTCGAAAGTAGTGTCTCCATTTTTGCTGATGACACTAAGTTGTGCAAGGTAATTAAATCAGATAATGATTTACTTTCCCTACAAAGGTATTTGCATAAATTAGAGAAATGGGCGGCTAAATGTCAGATGAGATTTAATACGAATAAATGTAAGGCTATGCATTTGGGAAGGAAAAATAGCCATGCAATTTATATTCTTAATGGAGCAAATCTAGGTGTATCAGATATTGAAAGGGATTTGGGAGTGCTTGTGGACAACCACCTAGGTAACAGTGCTCAAAGCCAAGCAGCAGCTGCAAAGGCAAGTAAAATATTAGCATGTATTATAAGGGTATAGAAGCCAGGGAAGCAAATATAATTCTACCATTATACAAATCCCTAGTACGCCCTCATTTGGAATATGGAGGACAATTTTGGGCACAACTTCATAAAAAGGACATTTTAGAGCTGGAAAAGGTACAGAGGAGGGCAACAAAACTAATAAGGGGAATGGAGGGACTAAGTTATGAAGAAAGACTAACCAAATTACACTTATTTTCGCTAGGAAAAAATGTCTGAGGTGATATGATTACTTTATATAAATACATCCAGGGGCAAGATGAGGCTTTGTCAAGTGAACTTTTTATAGCAAGAGATTTTCAACTGACAAGAGGACATCCCTTGTGGTTAGAGGAAAACAGATTTCACCTTAAACAAAGAAAAGGGTTCTTCAGTTAGGGTGGTTAAACTGTGGAATTCTCTACCAAAGGAGGGGTGACAGCAAATTTGATAGATAACTTCAAAAAGGGGTTAGATATATTTTTGAATAAAGAGGGCATTCAAGGTTATCCTAGATAACTAGCGAAGGAATATTGATCCAGGGAGAAATGTGATCTCCAGTTTCTGGGGTCAGGAAGGAATTTTGCTTTTTTTTTTTTCCCTTATGAGACAATTTGGCAAAGTTTCAATGTTTTTTTTTTTTCTTTTTTTTTTTTTCTTTTTGCCTTCCTCTGGATCAATTGACAAATTGTCCACATATTAAGATCAAGAGAGAATTAAAAAGGTTGAACTTGAAGGACTAACAGTCTTTATTCAACCTCAAATGCTATACTATACCATTGTTGCAGTATCTTGGGAATCTGTCTCTGCAGCAAAGCATCACGAGAAGTGTAGTCTCTTATTCCCAGCAACTCAGGCAATGTTGCTCTGGATATCTGCACTGGAAGGTTATTATAGGATTTAAAAAACATACATGAATGCAGCTTTTTCCATTGGTTAGTACCAGGCACCTATGTTGGCACCTGTGGGTGGTGTGGAAGCCATTTTTTTTTTTTTTTTAAATAAAATCTGTATGTGTATAGAATGAATTGATGCAAAGTGTGTGTCAGTCTGATACACGTTGTATGTGTTAGATTACAGAAAGGAACACACAGGAAAACTTCCAGTTACCTTTTTAAGATCTGACGTTTATACTTTGTAACTCCTTCCTGTTGCAGTGTCTTCCTCGCTTTATTACATCCAGGTTTTCCTAAAATGTGTAACATATTTTTTTTTTTTTTTTAAATGCCACACAGTCCCGTTTATTGACGTTGGCAGTGGGGGTGATAAAGGAGATAAGCATGACTAGTTTAAAATAATAAATAAATAAATAAATAGAAATAGTAACAGATTTTATTTAGACTGCATCATTTATACTTATATATACCAGCTGGATATGTTTATCTTGTTTATTACCTTCTAGTGTAATCTTAATTTATATATTTTGCACATTTGGTATTATTGCATTTTATTATGTTTTTTTTTTTTATTCCATTCTTCAAATGTAATAGCTATCAACTGGGAACATAAATGATTTCAATGTGCACTGTTTTTGATGTTCCTGGGTGTTAAATTACACTTTAAGTCTTATCATACTTGTCCTGTACTTATCCTGCCTTGTCTAGATTACCACATAATTTTACCCCCTAGCTTCTCATCCTCCTGCAATCAAAGGGTCACTTAATTCAGGACAATTAGTAAATGGAGTGCTGTGAAAAGCCACTATCAATCCTAGCCTTCTCCATAGAGACTCGTCGCGGTGCACGTATGACTATCTGTTATTACTCCTGCAACAGCCAGTTTTTTTTTTTTTTACCGGTTATTCATGTAATAAAAAAAAAGATTAACGTATAATCGTGTTCTTTTTCACAAAGAGCAATTACAGTGGCCCTTTAAAGCAGCTGCTCATATCATCTCTTTTTTTTTTTTTTTTTTTATTCTACATTTTTTCTATGCTAAAATCCCTCAACGGGCTTACTATAAAATAAAGAATAGTCTATAGAACTCTCTCATCTCTGGCTATAGTTCAGCTTATCTTCTATGTGTTTAGGAGTCGCCTCAATGTTCAGTACAGTTCTTGAGCCCTTTCTCACTAGTCACTCCTTGCCTCTGGAGCGCACCGACGCACAATATCAGAGAGAACCTTTATTTCAACACTTTCAAGGTTCAGAGTAAAAAAAACATGTCTTTAAATATGCTTTCAAACAATATTCCTAGCACTCGGAGACACTTGGTATTAGTAACATCTGCCTTTCCACCTATCCATTTACCATATGTGTCTGTGTAGGTGTAAGGTCATAGCCAGTGACACCGGGCATCTTACCATCTACCTGCGCATAAGCACAGAGCAACTGACATCTTTCCCAGTTCCATTCACCATCAGGACTGAGCAGCCACTTCTGCAGGGACTCAGTGACACCAGGACTCATACCATCCACCTGAGCAGAAGCACTGACCAACTGCCATGTTTTATAGTTCAATTCATCTTAGTTTATTTTACCTCCAGATGTAGAGCATCGCACACCACCACTCTTCCTCCTCTGAACACCTATAACATGCCCTCCCACCTACACTGTCCACACCCACCCACAGATTTGTGTTACTTTATAGTGCAGGTTTCTGCCATATTGTCTACATTTTTCACAACTGATACACCCCCAAACGTAATCACTAGTAAATCTTTCCTCCTTTCAATTACTTGCCAAGTATTACTTATTAATTACTTTAATCTTTTTGTTTCATTAATCCTTTAGTCTGTATACTTGTGAACTCTGTCATGCAAAGCACTTGTGTATAATATTGTCATGTGTTTTTCGCTCCAGGGAAGGGTCGTCAACTCCTTTTGACTTTTTGCCACTTTACGTATTGTCATGTCCTTGTTTTACTGTACTTCAGCGCTAAGGAATGTGTTGATGCTATATAAATAAGAGATAATAGTGAGGATTTTAGGTAGATAAAATAAGTATACTAGACAGATCTTGGTTCTAATCTGACATACATCATGGTTTCTTAATATTAGTTAAAATTACTAATACATCTAGAGCTGTTTTCATGTATGGGATCCTTATTATTGCTTTTCATAAAAACATAATGAAGGTTTTGCTGGGGTGGGGTTAGCAATTTCTTTAAAATTTGTCATTATTTTTTTCTTTCTTCCTTTTCAGACCTCCTGAAGAACCCACCACTTGGACCGGGTATTTGGGGAAAGTAATCATGGCCTCCACCAGCTATTTGCCTTCCCAAGTCACAGAAATGTTTAACCAGGGCAGGGCCTTTGCAACTGTGCGCTTGCCCTTCTGTGCGCACAAAAACATCTGTGCGTTGGCCACGTAAGTTGAAAAACTGATTAATTGTGTGGTTCCCTGACCATACTAGAAGTCAGAAGGATGTGTGAGACACTCCCAGGGTTTGCTCTTCATTAAGCTGTTCAATAGAGGGATTTTTTTGTTTTTGAAGGATTCAGAAGATCCCCCGTCTCCTGGTCGGAGCAGCTGACGGCTATCTCTATATCTACAACCTTGACCCCCAAGAAGGTGGAGAATGCACCCTAATGAAGCAGCACAAGTACGTAAAACATTTTCATGTGTCTATAAATGAAGAGCTTGTTAGTGAAATGTGTTAAGTTTTTTTTAGCTAACGCAGGATCTGAGCTGAATTTTGTACAAAAAACCTTATGGGATCCATTTTGTTCACACAGTAACAACCACCAAGCTGAACTAGAGCAATGTGTTAATGCATATTATATTAGTCCCTTTGTATGTTAAGTGTAATGACTAGCTATGGAATATGTTGGCACGTTACAAATAGATGATGATAATACTTAGACTGTGAACTCTTCTGGGCAATAACCTTTTTCCAGTTTGTCGATTGGCCCCAACATACCTTTTTCTCCTTTGGTGTGTTTTTTCATTTTCTGGTATATTTAGTAAATGTTGTCTCATTTCTCCAGGTTGGATGGCACTATGGAGCCAGCCAATGAAATACTAGAGTCTGCATCACATGACAGGCCCCTAGTAACACAGACGTACAGTGCCGCAGTGACAAAAGGTACCTACCAGTCTTCGTCCCCAACACGACATGGTAAGTGGACCACTTTATTACATAAAAATGTAGGTCTATTATGAAGGTTAGTTATTCGGTGGAGCTCTCTATATATGTATGCGACTTCTGTCGCCCTTTTTGTATGGAAATTTTGTGGTTAGGCATAGATAGGTCCGTCCTTCCGTTTTTTTTCTTGTAATTGGTGTTTGAATTACATGGCGCCATATTGTAACCTGCCCGGCACTAATTTCCATGATACTGTACCTTTCTTTGCAGCCTATTCTGATGACCTGGGGGCTGTGGGCGGAGCTTGTCTGGAAGATGACACAAACGCTCTCCGATTGGACGAGGACAGTGAGAACCCGCCTATGATTCTGCGGACGGAGTGACCTTTGACCTGCGCAAGCTCTTTCTCCCTATCACGTGAAATGGGATCTCTTGTGTTTGCTGCTATGGACGTGGTCGGACTCAGAGGATAGAGAGACTCTGTGTGCAGGTTCCTGGCTGTAGTTTCTTTCCAATCTACGTGGAAGACATACACACATATATATATTTTCACTTCAGTGGCTTTTAAATCTTGCTTATCAATTTTAGCTGTAATATTTTTTTTGTTGCCAAACTGTGCTTTGAGCTCCCGCTTTGCATGTCCGTGTGCCAAGCACGCCTAGAAAAGATAGAAGCCACTAATCTGAAATTGGGTTCTTTTTTTAAAGTCTGTGTATATAAATATATATATTTAGCAAGAATAATGGCCTGGACAAATTTATGGCTTTCTCTTTTGGATGAGTGGAATCCAGGCCATGGACAGTAATGAGCAGAAGGCGATGTGTCCTGACCCTGGCGTCCCTGCCCCTGTCCTCACCTCTACTGGACCATTTGGCTAATAAAATTCATTCTAAATGTAAGGTGTTCGTCTATTTACAGTGGCGACTGGGAGCCAATGTAATATACTGGCACTCACCTCCTGAGGAATGGGGGTGTGAGACGGGCCAAAATGCCAACACCTAGACACAAGCAAGAGGAGATCAAATAAAATTGAAATAATTTCTAGCTTTCTATAATTGGCCAATATGTTAGAAGCAGGAATATGATATTTTTAGCACTCCAATATTCCATGAAAATCTTCATCATCAACTTTATTTTTAACACCACAGAAATTTCCACAGTACTTGCGTACAATAAACAATGGCTATTATCTACCTTTTTTGAAGGCAAATATACCTAAGATGTATATAGAGCAGCAGTTCCCAAACCTCTCCTCAAGTCTCCCCAAACGGGCCACGATTTCGTTTAACATTGTTTAAATACAAATGAGGCAATTGGAGTATGTTGAATGCTAATTGCTCCTCCCAGTGTTAACACAGTGTTAAGCCAAATTCATGGCATGTCTGTTGGGTCATGAGGAGAGGTTTGGGAACCGCTGAACTAGGGGATAGAAACATAAGGTAAGGAGACTACTTAATGGATGGATGTTTTATTACAATGGAGGGTATGCAGACCAAAACGTATAAAATTGTGGATGATTTAGTTAGGTAGATAATGTGGTTTTCTGATCAGGTGAGTTTTTATTGAAGCCATGGGGAGTCCTGTAGGCAATGGAACAAGGTATAATTGAAAGGTGAGGGTGCAGATTATGGTTTGGAGTATATCTGGAGACAATGATTGAGATAGACTGAGGGCTGTGAAAGTTAAGCTTAGGATTTTTAATATTTTGCTCAAGGAAAATGGGAGTCACTCTTGACAAGTCTTATAGGCAATATTGAGAGGAGGGTAGTATTGGAAGGTGAGGTGTGCAAATGATGGTATGGTGAATATAGGGACACTAATTAAGATATAGACGGCTTTGCAAGTTAAGCTTAGGATTTTGAATATTATGTTTGGAGGAAAATGGGAGTCCGTATAGTGAGGGACTGGCAGAGGAGATATCCCAAACCATGACTTGCGCCACTCTCCATCCAATATTGCCCTCCTCACCTGCTTGTCTACAGAACTTCTCAAGAGTGACCTCCATTGTATGGGACACACTACCTTTCTCTACTGACTCTCCCCATGTCTTCAAATATATACAAGTGTAAGTCTGGAAGAAACATACAAGATGGATTGACGTGGGGACAGGCACGGGTGGAAGGCTAATTAGAATTGTTACAACAGTCAAGCTGTAATTAGTCATTGTTCCCAAACCTCTTCTCAAGACCCACTAGACAGGCCATGATTTAGGTCAAATACTGTGCACCAAAGTGTGGCAACAAGTATTCACCAGACTGGAGCCTAACTTTGTGTCACCTGTATTTGACCCAAATCATGTCCTGTCTGGTGGGTCTTGAGGAGAGGTTGGGGAAGCAATGGATCAAAGCCTTGATTTGTGTCTTTAATATATAAACCATATAACTTCTTGTCAAGTCTGAGAATGAAGAAAACAAGATTAGTTTTTATGTAATATAGTCTTGTGTCTGGGGGAATTGATCAGTGCTGAGCGAGTAAGGATTGAGCCACCACATTTTTGTGTGAACCAGTATATCGCTTTGTCTGTTCTTTTATTTCTGTTTCTAAAAGGAGACTAAAGAGCTGTGCAGAGCGGATGTTCAGAGCTTATCTCCCTCTGGCTGTCAGAGATAAATCTGAGTGCACATTAGCAGATACCCTCTGGGGCAGCATTGTGTGCAGCCGTATCAAGAACTGCTGCCTTACATAAAATCTCACTAACCAGTCCTTGTGACACATCTTAAATAATCTCCCACAACCACTTACTCTATGTGTTTAGATCTGTCAGTCTGAATGTAGAGTAATAACTTTAAAAAAAATGTTTACATGTAGGCTGAATTTTTTTCTTCCAGTGTCTCTGCCTGTTTTACATTCTATTTACAATATAATTTTGCTGCTTTGTTTACATGTGGGGCTGGCCAGTCTTGCCTTGTTTCTTTATACCCTATTGAGTTGGGCAGCACTGCTTTGCTTCAGAATAGAGCAAATGATGCAACACATTAGGAAACACTACGAGCGGTGGAATGAAAAAAATGCAGATACACTAATTTATTAATATCGGTTTTTGGACAAATAAATTACAATGTAGTATGGAACTGGCAGGCAGATCTGCTTCTCCAATAGCAGGGGTCCCGGAGATGAGAACAGACCTGCCCAGGAGGCTGCCTTGGTTAGAGTTCATCGCTGTAGGATACTTCCTAGGCAGATCCACCCCTACCCAACTGGATGCATAGTAAGGGTAGGACTGGGCAGCATCACCACTCGGAGTGAGGCAAGGTTTGAATCCGACTCTGAACATCCCTTCAGATTGTGCTCCATGACGGGGAGGCTCCTGATTGATTTGTAATTATGCAAAACTAATCAGGAGCTTCTCATCTGACACTCGTTTAGAAATAATGACTGTAGAGTGTTATTAGGAGAAAGAATAAGTATCACATCTGAGATCGTTGATGTAACGACCAACAGGTCATAAAGTCTGACATTTGGTCCTCCCAGAGGGGTAAACCTGCGGCCTCCATTGACCTATAGTTTGGGGGAGCTCTAACATACCAAGAATCGGACATAAAGGGCTCCTACAAACAGGCACACCTCGGGTCTGGCAGAAGATACAACTAGATTTTAGTGTGAATTGCCCAAATGACCCCCCCTTTTGGATCGCTACCTTATTGTGGTGAAGGGGCTTGTGTACTTCAATTAAGCTGTGAGCTATACCATGCCGGGGGGTCACCCAAGAGGGGCAGGTCATAGGAGAGAGATCAATCAAACAAAACACGTCCCACTGGAGAAGGAAGTGGCACCCACTCCAGTATCTTGCCAAGGTAACCTTATGGATAAGCACTACAAGATCTGCCTGGCATGATGCGTCAATAGGATCACAGAGAGTTGGACATGACTGAACATCTAAACCACCCCCACCCCACTGACAGGTAAACAAAAAACAGCAATCACTGACAAGATTAGAGGTTTCCATCCCTAGCAAGGCACCAGTTGAGGAGGGGCAAGATCTGCCAATTCCTCCACGCACCCCTATGCTACCAAAAATAATTGTGCTTTCACGCAATGTCGGCACCTAACCCTTTCACAAGGCGACCTTCATCCCTCCAATATTATTCTAAAGCCATTTACTTGTCAGGAGTGGGGATTAAATGGGGGACAAGGGAGATCTCCAGACTTCCGTATTTACATAGGTGGCGCAAGGTGTGATGTCACAGTTCTAAATTTGAGACATATCACATATAGTTGTGGATCTTGCGAATGTTGGCCAAGTTTCCGATGTTGGTCCCGCATTTGCGGCCCTCACAATGGGAGGGACGCAGTTGCGAGGCCTGTGGGACTTAGGCTGCAATGAGCACCAAAGGTGCTCATTGCAGGCCTCGCGATGAGGGCCGCAGGCGCGCATTGTGAGGCGCACAGGACTTTAAAACGGTTAAGTAGCGCTTATGTCGATGGCCGCGATAGCAGACGAAGAACGGAGCACTTTGTCGCTGATCACGAGGCACGCAGTTTACTATTTGAACGGACAAAATTGTTTCAAGCTCGTAATTCGAAAGACCCCCCCAAAAAGCCAAATAATTAAAAGAAAATAACACACCACACAGGGGCAGAGCCAGGTAGCCTGTGAGTGAGGTTGCAAGTGAATTTGAGCCATATTTGGCGTTTTTTGTTGATCGAAAATCTGGATAAAAACGAGGCCGAACAATGCCAGGCACGAGGGGTCAGAACCTCGCATTGTGTGGCAAACAGCATTGCCAGGCTTAACAATTTATTGCCGTCATTTTTGCCGGGCAATTCCATTGCGAAGCACAAAAGTTGTGGCTTGACCAGCCCTGCAATGAGCGGTGAAGCCGCTCATTGCGGTGCTCGTGACGAGCGCCATACAATAGACTAAGGAGAGGCTCGCAATGAGTGACGAAGGTGATCATTGCGAAGCACGAAAGTTGTGGGTTGACAAGGCCTGCAATGAGCGGCGAAGGCTTGTACAGTAGACGGAGGGAGGGGCTCGTGATGAGCGCCGAAGGTACAGCATTCCCAGCCTTAAAATCTAAAGTCTAAATCAAGGTAAAAAAAACTGCTTCCAGCTCAGAATTCCGAGAAAACCAGTTATTACACTGCATTCTGGGAAGCTGAGCTGGGACGTGCAAATGTGACCACAAATGCCTCTCTCTTCAATCCATAGCCATTTTCAAACATGGCTTCCTTTAAGCTTATGCCTGCTGTATTACACAGCTTTAATGTAAAGCCAAGGCTGGATTTTACACAAGCTGAGAATCCTATCCATGTACATCTGTTTCAAGCTTACTGGCTATCATCAGCATGGAGCGGGATCCCAGCTTGTGTTGTGGATCTTATGAGTAGATAGTTCACCACAACAATCATCTAATATATTGTGGTCAAAAGAGCGCTAGAAGCCTCCACCGTGCAGTAAATAAATAGTACATCTGTGTTCACATTTGAATGTCTAAATCAAGATAAAAAAGCTGCTTTCAGCTCAGAATTCCAAGAAAAACAGTTATTACACTGCATTCTGGGAAGCTGAGCTGGGACATGCAGTCTCATCTGTATGTATAGAGTGACCAGCTGCCCCTGTGCAATGCGTGCATTTAATTCACAACATCTAGATGGAGGCAGCGTCCTATTAAGTGAAGCCGTCCCAGAGCACAGGACGAGGACCGAGCACAGGGCCTGAATCCATTACCACCGTAATCTAGTTCCCATGGTAACCGCTGGAAAGAAAACACTGCCTTTCATGTGTGCAGCTTGTGTGGAACAGGTACATCGCACGTCCAAAGAGCCAGAGGGAGATGGATCAGTCAGCAAATATAATATATTCATACAATAATATATGTGTATGTGCGTGCAACACTAAATACACACAGAATTCTAACCTTTGTCCACACTATATACACACACAGAATACTAACCTGTGTCCACACTATATACACACACAAAATACTAACCTGTGTCCACACTATATACACACACAAAATACTAACCTGTGTCCACACTATATACACATACAAAATACTAACCTGTGTCCACACTATATACACACACAAAATACTAACCTGTGTCCACACTATATACACACACAAAATACTAACCTGTGTCCACACTATATACACATACAAAATACTAACCTGTGTCCACACTATATACACACACAAAATACTAACCTATCTGCACACTATAGACACACAGAATACTAACCTGTCTCCACACTATATACCCTCACAGAATACTAACCCGCCTCCACACTATAAACCCTCGAAGAATATTAACCCGCCTCCACACTATATACACGCAAAAAATACCTGTCTGCATACTATATACACACAGAATACTAACCTGCCTCTACACTATATATATATATATATATATATATATATACACAGTATACTAACCTGCCTCCACAATATATACACAAAGAATATTAACATGTCTCCACACACAGAATACTAACTTGTCTCCACATTATATACACACACAGAATACTAACCTGTCTCCCCACTATACACACAAGAATACTAACCTGTCTGCACACTAAATATACACAGAATACTAACCTGTCTCCACACCATATACACCCAGAATACTAACTTGCCTTCACACTCTATATACACACACAGAATACTAATCTGTCTCCACACTATATACACACACAGAATATTAACCTGCCTCCACACTATATACCCTCTCAGAATACTAACCCGCCTCCACACTATGTACACACACAGAATACTAACCTGTCTGCATACTAAATACACACACAGAATACTAACCTGTCTCCACACTATATAAACGCACAGAATGCTAACCTGTCTCCCCACTATATACTCACACAGTATACTAACCTGTCTCCACACCATATACACACATAATACTAACCTGTATCCCCACTATATACTCACACAGTATACTAACCTGTCTCCCCACTATATACTCACACAGTATACTAACCTGTCTCCACACCATATACACACAGAATACTAACCTGTATCCACACTATCTACACACACAGAATACTAACCTGTCTGCATACTATATACACACACAGAATACTAACCTGCCTCTACACTATATATATATATATATATATATATATATATATACACACACACACACACAGTATACTAACCTGCCTCCACAATATATACACAAAGAATATTAACCTGTCTCCACACACAGAATACTAACTTGTCTCCACATTATATACACACACAGAATGCTAACCTGTCTTCCCACTATACACACACAAGAATACTAACCTGTCTGCACACTAAATCCACACAGAATACTAACCTGTCTCCACACTATATGCACACACAGAATACTTACCTATCTGCACACTATATAGATACATAATACTAACCTGTCTCCACACTATATATATATATATATATATATATATATATATATATATATATATTTATTATAATTGTCAAACTGCGAGTTGTCGTCACGCTTTGCTACTGACGACAACTCGCAGATTCACAAATCCCTCTGCCATGGCTCCCATCAGCCCCACATCAGCCCTGCAGCCTCTCTGCTCTGGTGGCGCGCGCCCACAATACACACACAGAATACTAACCTGTCACCCCACTATACACACAGAATACTAACCTGTCTCCACACTATATGCACACACAGAATATTTACCTATCTGCACACTATATAGATACATAATACTAACCTGTCTCCACACTATATAAACACACATAATACTAACCTGTCTCCACACTATATGCACACACTGGATACTAACCTATCTACACACTATATACACACAGAATACTAGCCTGCCTCCACACTATATACACACACAGAATACTAGCCTGCCTCCACACTATATACACAAACAGAATACTAACCTGTCTGCACACTATATACACACAGAATACTAACCTGTCAGCTCACTATATACACACACAGAATACTAACCTATCTCCACACTATATACATACACAGAATACTAACCTGTCTGCACACTATCTATACACACAGAATAGTAACCTGTCGGCTCACAATATAGACACACACGGAATACTAACCTGTCTCCACACTATATATATATATATATATATATATATATATATATATATATATATATATTATAATTGTCAAACTGCGAGTTGTCTTCACGCTTTGCGACCCTCGCAAAGCGAGGGCCGCAACTGACGACAACTCGCAGTTTCACAAATCCCTCTGCCATGGCTCCCAACAGCCCCACATCAGCCCTGCAGCCTCTCTGCTCTGGTGGCGCGCGCCCACAAGGGTGGACGCGTACGAGCGGGCGAGATACGTGCACGGGTAACCGGGCATACAAGCGTGCGCACACGCGAAGATGTCACATAAGCGTGCGCGCGCGTCTACAGCATTGAGGTGAGGGAGGAGTGGGTGGAGAGAGACACGGGGGGGAGAGGAGGGGGAAGAGATACATGGGGAGGGAGAGGAGGAGGGGAACAGAGACACGAGAGAGGGAGAGGAGGAGGGGAATAGAGACACGAGAGGAGGGGGGAAGAGAGACACAGGGGAGGGACAGGAGGGGGAAGAGAGACACAGGGAAGGGGAAAGAGAGGCACAGGGGAGCGAGAGGAGGAGGGGGAAGAGAGACACAGGGGGGAGAGAGGAGGGGGGAGAGAGACACAGGGGAGGGACAGGATGGGGGAGGAGACACAGCGGAGGGGAGAAGAGATGAGGGTCAGGGGGTGGAGAGACACAGGGGAGGGATGAGGGGGGCAGAGAGACAGGGGAGGGAGACACAGGAGTGGGAGAGGGGGAAGAGACACAGGGGAGGGAGAGGGGGAAGGAGAAACAAGGGAGGGAGAGGGGGGAAAGAGATGCAGGGGAGGGAGAGGGGAAAGAGACACAGGGGAGGGAGAGGGGGGAAGGAGAAACAAGGGAGGGAGAACAGGGAAAGAGACACAGGGGAGGGAGAGGGGGGTAAGAGACAGAGAGGGGGGGAGAGGAAGTAGATGGTGGGAGAGGCTCACAATGAGTGCAAAAACAAATCATTGCAAGGCCCGAGATGAGCGCTGAAGGAGCTTATCGCGAGGCCAGTTACGTAGAGGGGGGAGAGGTTCGCAATGAGCCCCTCCCGTCAAGTAGAGGGGTAGAGAGGCTCGCAATGAGCGCCGAAGAGGCTCGCCGTGTGTGACAAACACCATTGCCAGGCTTCAATTTTTATTGCCGTCATTTTTGCAAGTCGCTAGTGTATATATATATATATATATATATATATATATATATATATATATACACACACAGAATGGCTGGAGGAGTTTTTAAACTAGAAGATGGGGGGGAGGGACTAGATATAAGTAATGGGGTAGAAAGTGTAGAGGGGATAAGGCATGAATTAACAACTCAGGGGAGGAGATGGGGGGGAGGGGTAGTATAGTCAATAGGGAGGTATTACTAAGTAACTGAAGTATAGTGGCAGGCACTTCAGAGCTAGAGACTCATAACATAAGGTGTATGTTTGCTAATGCCAGAAGCTTGCCAGGAAAAATGGGAGAGTTAGCAATTAATGAGAAATGGGATTTAATAGGCATTACTGAGACATGGTGGAATGACTCTCATGACTGGACTGTTAATCTGGATGGCTATAACCTATTTAGGAAAGATAGGGGCAATGGTAAAAGAGGAGGAGGGATTTGGCTGTATGTTAAGCCTGAATTTAAGCCTATACTCAGAGAAGATATTTATGGTGGACCTAGTAATATGCTACAAACCCCAAATATAGCTGAAAGTGAGGAAATACAATTATTGTTACAGATTGGAAATGCAGCTAAGCACGGGCAAGTTCTAATAATGGGAGATTATAATTACCCTGAAATAAACTGGATAAATGAGACCAGCAGTTCATCTAAGGGGAGCAGGTTCTTGAGTACACTCAGGGATCATTATCTGGCCCAGGTTATACAAGACTACTAGAAATGAAGCTATCTTAGATTTAGTCATCACAAATAATATTGATATAGTATCAAATGTTGGAATAGGGCAACCTTTGGGAAACAGTGATCACAACACAGTCTCAATTGAGATTGAATTAAAAAAACAAAATTTTAAGGAGCCAACAAAAACTTTTAATTTTAAAAGGGCAGATTTTAATGGTCTAAGGGCAGCAATACAAAGTATAGACTGGGACAGAGGACTGGCGGGTAAAAACACTGACAACATTTAAATCCTTACTATCAGCCTCATTAAATTAGCCCTCATAGTTCCCTCGGTCCTTGCAAAAGACAGTTTTTTGCTGTTTGCGAGGACTGGTTCCTTAATATGTCACTCACAGCCTCCTTTGCGAGATGAGACCCAAAAACAGCAGAGAATAGGCTCCGGGAGAGCTATGTAGTAACACGCAGCCATAAATCTATGAGGTCAACCTCGCACCTCGGAAGAATCCCCATGGGCACAAAAAAGTGCCCACAAGGGATCCTAAAGCCTCTACGTGCTGCCTCGGAGCAGCCCGACACAGCCGTCTGATGCTCCCCCCTGCCCCCTAAACATCCCCAAGCTGCAGCTATAGCCTCTAAAGAAGACAGTCTGTTAATGCTCTTGTCATTGGACGCAGATAAAGCGTTCGATTGAATAGATTGGGCTTTTATGTGGAGGACACTTTCTAAATTTGGACTTGGAGAAGGCTTTCTGAAGGGCATTAGGTCCTTATACGCTGGTCAGGTGGCATTCATTGCATATCAGGGGTTTGGTTCCCAGCGGTTTAACATTACTAGAGGCACTAGACAAGGCTGCCGACTGTCACCCCTGCTATTTTCTCTATGCCTGTAACCTCTAGCTGTGGCAATCAGAAGCTGCCCAAACATAAGGGGAATGTGGGTGGGCCCTAGAGAACACAAACTTAATCTCTCTTTGCGGACAATGTTCTGTTTTCACTAACCGAGCCAACAATTAGTCTACCTAACCTGTTCCACTTGCTCACAAATTTCAGCCAAGTTTCAGGGTTTAAAATCAACACAAACAAAAGTGTAGCCCTCATTATTACGTTACCCCAAGTTATGAAAGATAACTTAGAGAAGAGCTTTCCCATCAAGTGGGCTCCCAAATATATAACGTATCAAGGAATCAATATCCCAAGATCGATAGGTCTAGTATACGAGGCAAATTTTCCTCGAGTGTTCAGTAGAATCAAAGGGGACATCGACAGATGGTCATCCTTTAGCATTTCGTGGCTAGGAAAGTTAAATGCCATCAAGATGAATGTTATCTTAAAAATTCTTTACCTATTTAGGACAATCCCGACACCAATCAACCAGCGGCTCATTGCAGCTGACACAGGAGCCTCCACCTCCGCAAATGTGGACCCTCCACCAGAACAAGGAGTGCCTTTGGTGCTCCTTGCCAGCAAATGCGGCCCTCGCTTTCCGCAAGCGTTAGGAACAACTTGCATTGCTGACAACTATATACAGTATGTGATAGGTCATGTCAAACTAAACTAATTAGTTTCTATGAGGAGGTTAGTAGGAACCTGGATCAAGGCAACTCAGTGGATGTAGTCTTTTGGATTTTGCAAAGGCTTTTGATACAGTGCCACATGGGAGACTATTGTGCAAACCAAGGCATAGAGAAATTGCAGTAAATATCTGCTCATGGATTGAGAGCTGGCTAAAAGACAGGAAGCATACTCAGGTTGGATTAATGTTGTAAGTGGGGTTCCTCATGGTTCAGTATTAGGCCCTCTCCTTTTTAACATATTTATTCATGACTTAGAGGTGGGACTGGAAAGTAGTGTCTTCATTTTCGATGATGACACAAGGTTATGCAAGGTAATTAAATCAGATAATGATGTGCTTTCCCTCCAAAGGGATTTACATAACATTGAGGAATTGGCATCTAAATGGCAGATGAGATTTAACACGAATAAATGTAAAGTTATGCATCTGGGAAGGAAAAATGAGCATGCAATTTATAATCTTAATGAAGCAAATATAGGCGTATCAGATATTGAAAGGGATTTGGGAGTGCTTTGCCAAAGACAATCTCTGGATATGATGCTGAGACTGGGCCGCAGGGCAGTATTCCAACATGATAATGACCCCAAACACACCTCCAAGATGACCACTGCCTTGCTAAAGAAGCTAAAAGTAAAGGTGATGGACTGGCCAATCATGTCTCCAGACCTAAACCCTATTGAGCATCTGTGGGGCATCCTCAAACGGAGGGTGGACATCTAACATCCACCAGCTCTGTGATGTCATCATGGAGGAGTGGAAGAGGACTCCAGTGGCAACATGTAAAGCTCTGGTGAACTCCATGTCCATGAGGGTTAAGGCAGTGCTGGAAAATAATGGTGGACACACAAAATATTGATGTCACAACCTACAATGATGATGGAGTATAGAGAATCCTAGTTCTCTTATCTCCTGTAGGTTTTAGACCTAAGATTTGGATGACTCAGACCAATGGACCTTCCTTGCGGATGCAAGAGCATAAGTCCCAGCTTTTGGTAGTGTGCCTGGGAAAAAAACCTGGCATGGAGTCAGAAACGATCTCCTCTGCCAGCATATGCCCTTGGGTCAATAATACACCTGCACACAAAGTCTTGATGAAAATTATGAACAACTTCTTTATTTTTACACAAGTATTTAAACACCTCACAAAAACAGTACAGGGAGTGGCTACCCCTTTGTCCAACCCTTATCTTCCTCTTGGCCAATGGGGTAATCTCCAGCGTAATTTGATTACCTCTAGCCAATGGACTAGAGGTAAGCTCTGGGAACTTCCAGACCCCTCCCCTGGGCCGCCCACTAGGTGTGGCTAACAGAGTCATTTGGATGCTGGCAGTCAAGAGAGACACATCTCCCTGTCCTCTGGACTTTGCTCTGACTCTCTGAGTGAGAATACCTGTAGACCCCCTGGAGAGATGGTGCCTCAATGTCTGTATAGACCCCATTGTTCCTGACTTAAGTATGTGTACTTAAAGGATTAACCTTGGTGGCCAGCTGGGGTCCTTCTCCTGTTGCAAGATGTATGTGGCAATGTATCCAGCATGACTACCCCATACTATCATATACATATGTGTACATATTCCACACACTGTCAGTCTATTTAAGTACAAGCGTAAAAGCGCACCCCACATAAAACCACCTAATGTCCTCATAGTATATGGGATTGGGGCAGGGTTTCCACATCAATCCATCTCATGCATTATGATGACTTTTATTGATGGTGATGGGAACCCTGCTCATTTCCTTAGACAATAATCATAATAATATAACAGTATAACCGTATAACAGTATAACAGGGTGTCTGGGAGCCCCAAACCTTTTGTTCCTCCCCATGGCAACAGCATGTGAAAGACCACCCAGCCCAAAATGGCCACCGCTGCCAGTCACAAAATGGCCCCAGCATAGTTCACACCCAAATCCAATATGGCCACTGGCTGATTCATGACAATTGACACTTATTAACACCTATATAAATACTTTCTTAACTGCCCGATGCTACCACAGGGCCTGCAGGGGGCCCCTGGTGGGCCATAAGGGGCGCAGGGGCCACAGCGGACCCACAGGAAGTATGCAGGGCCACCAGGAAGCCACAGGGAGTTCCCAGGGGGGCAGAGAAGATCCATGGGGGCCACAGGGCCGTCAGAGAAAATGAGGCCCCTGGGGCCTGTTGGAAGCCACAGTGGGACATAATGGGCTGCAGAAGACACAAGAGACCCTAGGGAGGACTGCAGTGGCCATAAGGGGTGGTGAGGGCCACAAGGGGCCACAGAGGTCCATTGGGAGCCCTAAAAGACCTGTGGGGGCAACAGAGGACCCACGTGAACCACAAAGGAAGGTGGCGCCACTTGAGGGCCGCAGGGGCCTTAGAAGAGCCACTGGGGGCCACATAAGGTCCTCAGGGGTCACTATAGGGCCGTGCAAGCCACAGGGCGCCACTTGAGGGGGACACAGGGGGCTGTGGGGTCCTCTGGGGGGCCATGCATGGGGCCACAGGGAACCTGCGGGAGGTCCGCAGGAGCCACTCAGAGGCCAGGTGCCTTGGTGCAAGGTTGACCTGGCGGTAGCTCCACCCCTGCACAGAATACTAACCTGCTTCCCCACTATACACACAGGATACTAACCTGCCAATATTTGTTTAGTCAACTCTGGCACTCTTTAATTTGTCAAGAAATCCAGGGTCCTCAGAAATCCAAATATTGTTTAATGACTAGTCCTATCAATGGAGTAAGCAATGAACATGAACTTTAGGGAGCTCAGAAGGCAGTGGCTGACAGATGTGCATAGAGTGCTCCAGTCCATGGCGAGTAGTACTGTAAAACCCAAACAACCAATGAGAAAAGAGGGCATATGCTGATCTGACCAATTTCAGGAAAACTGTCAATCAATGGTGGTCTGGGTACCATCATAAATTGTTGTTACCAGGAGGGAAGAGCAAAGGCTCTTATATAGGGATAGCAGGTAGTCATTTCCCTTCTGGATAACTACCTTGTTGTGGGGAAGGGGTTTTGTGTACTTCAATAAAGCTGTGAGCTATTCCATGTCCATTAGGTCACCCAAGATGGGCAGGCTATAGCAGAGAGGTCAGACAAATCCTGGTCCACTTGAAAAGGAACTGGCACCTACTCCAGTATCTGCCAAAAAAACCTTATGGATAAGCACGACCAGAAACATAACAATTGTGCCTGGCGAGCTGCAGTCCATAGGGTCACAGAGTGACAGACACAACTGAACAACTTAACAACAACAGGCAGGACAATATATGTCCTGTGTATATGTGGTTATATCCCACACTGTGGGTTTTATCCTTCCCTGGATGTTTGATGTTTACATTATACATTCCCTCCAGTGTAAGATTTATTAATGTGAGAGAAGAAACCGCAGCCAAACATGGAAAATCCATTGTAAATCCATCCTCTTCCCCAGATATTCATCATACTAATGGCAGTGGGGCGGCTCGTCACGTTTCTTGGCTCGGACTCCATGGATGCTATTAAATAAATGTCTCTGGATGTTTAATCACATTAGGCTGAGGCTGGCGCCTGATCTACCCTCGGTCCTCTCTCTGTGGAGCGTCTTTTATAAGCAGCTCTTGTACAGAGGTGCTGTCAGAAACCACTGAGCACAAGTCGCCTCTCCACCCTGGCGCACAACAAGTCGCCACAAAAGAGACTACTGTGGTCAAATTTTTCTATATTTTGCATTGACTAACTAAACTTGATAACGCTGAGGATATTTTTTAGAAAAAAATAAATACATTAATTAATTAATAAATAAAAAACAAACATTAAATGATAAATAATTAAGTAAAAAGTGCAGGGTGCAGAGTGCAGGGGGGGGGTCGAATAGGAACAGAGTGCAGGGGGGGGAGAATAGGAACAGAGTGCAGGGGGGAGAATAGGAGCAGAGTGCAGGGGGGAGAATAGGAACAGAGTGCAGGGGGGGAGAATAGGAACAGAGTGCAGGGGGAGAATAGGAGCAGAGTGCAGGGGGAGAATAGGAACAGAGTGCGGGGGGAGAATAGGAGCAGAGTGCAGGGGGAGAATAGGAACAGAGTGCAGGGGGAGAATAGGAGAAGAGTGCAGGGGGAGAATAGGAGTAGAGTGCAGGGGGAGAATAGGAGTAGAGTGCAGGGGGGAGAATAGGAGCGGAGTGCAAGGGGGAGAATAGGAGCGGAGTGCAGGGGGGAGAATAGGAGAAGAGGGCAGGGGGAGATTTGGAGAAGAGTGCAGGGGGGAGAATAGGAGCAAAGTGCGGAGGGAGAATAGGAGCAGAGTGCAGGTGGAGAATAGGAGCAGAGTGCTGGGGGAGAATAGGAGAAGAGTGCAGGGGAGAATAGGAGAAGAGTGCAGGGGGGAGAATAGGAGCGGAGTGCGGGGGAGAATAGGAGAAGAGTGCAGGGGGAGAATTGGAGAAGAGTGCAGGGGGAGAATAGGAGAAGAGTGCAGGGGGAGAATAGGAGAAGAGTGCAGAGGGAGAATAGGAGAAGAGTGCAAGGGGAGAACAGGAGCGGAGTGCAGGGGGGGAGAATAGTAGAAGAGTGCAGGGGGAGAATAGGAGCAGAGTGCAGGGGGAGAATAGGAGCAGAGTGCAGGGGGAGAATAGGAGCCGAGTGCAGGGGGAGAATAGGAGAAGAGTGCAGGGGGAGAATAGGAACAGAGTGCAGGGGGGAGAACAGAAGCAGAGTGCGGAAGAGAATAGGAGCAGAGTGCGGGGGGGGGGGGAGAATAGGAGAAGAGTGCACAGGGAGAATTGGAGAAGAGTGCAGGGGGGAGAATTGGAGAAGAGTGCAGGGGGGAGAATTGGAGAAGAGTGCGGGGGGAAAATTGGAGAAGAGTGCAGGGGGGAGAATAGGAGAAGAGTGCGGGGGGAGAATTGGAGAAGAGTGCAGGGGGGAGAATAGGAACAGAGTGCAGGGGGAGAATAGGAGAAGAGTGCAGGGGGAGAATAGGAGAAGAGTGCAGGGGGGAGAATAGGAGCAGAGTGCAGGGGGGAGAATAGGAGCAGAGTGCAGGGGGAGAATAGGAGAAGAGTGCAGGGGGAGAATAGCAGCAGAGTGCAGGGGGAGAATAGGAACAGAGTGCAGGGGGAGAATAGGAACAGAGTGCAGGGGGGGAATAGGAGAAGAGTGCAGGGGGAGAATAGGAACAGAGTGCAGGGGGAGAATAGGAACAGAGTGCAGGGGGAGAATAGGAGAAGAGTGCAGGGGGAGAATAGGAGAAGAGTGCAGGGGGAGAATAGGAGAAGAGTGCAGGGGGAGAATAGGAGCAGAGTGCGGGGGGGAGAATAGGAGCAGAGTGTGGGGGGGAGAATAGGACCAGAGTGCGGGGGGGGAGAATAGAAGCAGAGTGCGGGGGAGAATTGGAGCAGAGTGCAGGGGGGGAGAATAGGAGCAGAGTGCGGGGGAGAATAGGAGAAGAGTGCGGGGGGGAGAATAGGAGAAGAGTGTGGGGGAGAATTGGAGCAGAGTGCAGGGGGAGAATAGGAGAAGAGTGCAGGGGGAGAATTGGAGAAGAGTGCGTGGGAGAATTGGAGAAGAGTGCGGGGGAGAATAGGAACAGAGTGCAGGGGGAGAATAGGAACAGAGTGCAGGGGGAGAATAGGAGAAGAGTGCAGGGGGGGGGAGTAGGAGCAGAGTGCAGGGGGAGAATAGGAGAAGAGTGCAGGGGGGGGAGAGTAGGAGAAGAGTGCAGGGGGGGAGAATAGGAGCAGAGTGTGGGGGAGAATAGGAGAAGAGTGGGGGGGGGAGAATAGGAGCAGAGTGCGGGGGAGAATTGGAGAAGAGTGCGGGGGAGAATAGGAGAAGAGTGCGGGGGGTGAATAGAAGCAGAGTGCGGGGGAGAGAATAGGAACAGAGTGCGGGGGAGAATAGGAGCAGAGTGCAGGGGGAGAATAGGAGCAGAGTGCAGGGGGAGAATAGGAGAAGAGTGCAGGGGAGAATAGGAACAGAGTGCAGGGGGAGAATAGGAACAGAGTGCAGGGGGAGAATAGGAGAAGAGTGCAGGGGGAGAATAGGAACAGCGTGCGGGGGGGAGAGTAGGAGAAGAGTGCAGGGGGAGAATAGGAACAGAGTGTAGGGGGAGAATAGGAGCAGAGTGCGGGGGGGAGAGTAGGAGAAGAGTGCAGGGGGAGAATAGGAACAGAGTGCAGGGGGAGAATAGGAAAAGAGTGCGGGGGGAGAATAGGAACAGAGTGCAGGGGGAGAATAGGAGCAGAGTGCAGGGGGAGAATAGGAGCAGAGTGCAGGGGGAGAATAGGAGCAGAGTGCAGGGGGAGAATAGGAGCAGAGTGCAGGGGGAGAATAGGAGAAGAGTGCAGGGGGAGAATAGGAGTAGAGTGCAGGGGGAGAATAGGAGCAGAGTGCAGGGGGGAGAATAGGAGCGGAGTGCAAGGGGGAGAATAGGAGCGGAGTGCAGGGGGGAGAATAGGAGAAGAGGGCAGGGGGAGAATTGGAGAAGAGTGAAGGGGGGAGAATAGGAGCAAAGTGCGGAGGGAGAATAGGAGCAGAGTGCAGGTGGAGAATAGGAGCAGAGTGCTGGGGGAGAATAGGAGAAGAGTGCAGGGGAGAATAGGAGAAGAGTGCAGGGGGGAGAATAGGAGCGGAGTGCGGGGGAGAATAGGAGAAGAGTGCAGGGGGAGAATTGGAGAAGAGTGCAGGGGGAGAATAGGAGAAGAGTGCAGGGGGAAAATTGGAGAAGAGTGCAGGGGGGAGAATAGGAGAAGAGTGCGGGGGGAGAATTGGAGAAGAGTGCAGGGGGGAGAATAGGAACAGAGTGCAGGGGGAGAATAGGAGAAGAGTGCAGGGGGAGAATAGGAGAAGAGTGCAGAGGGAGAATAGGAGAAGAGTGCAAGGGGAGAACAGGAGCGGAGTGCAGGGGGGGAGAATAGTAGAAGAGTGCAGGGGGAGAATAGGAGCAGAGTGCAGGGGGAGAATAGGAGCAGAGTGCAGGGGGAGAATAGGAGCCGAGTGCAGGGGGAGAATAGGAGAAGAGTGCAGGGGGAGAATAGGAACAGAGTGCAGGGGGGAGAACAGAAGCAGAGTGCGGAAGAGAATAGGAGCAGAGTGCGGGGGGGGAGAATAGGAGAAGAGTGCACAGGGAGAATTGGAGAAGAGTGCAGGGGGGAGAATTGGAGAAGAGTGCAGGGGGGAGAATTGGAGAAGAGTGCGGGGGGAAAATTGGAGAAGAGTGCAGGGGGGAGAATAGGAGAAGAGTGCGGGGGGAGAATTGGAGAAGAGTGCAGGGGGGAGAATAGGAACAGAGTGCAGGGGGAGAATTGGAGAAGAGTGCAGGGGGAGAATAGGAGAAGAGTGCAGGGGGGGAGAATAGGAGCAGAGTGCAGGGGGGAGAATAGGAGCAGAGTGCAGGGGGAGAATAGGAGAAGAGTGCAGGGGGAGAATAGCAGCAGAGTGCAGGGGGAGAATAGGAACAGAGTGCAGGGGGAGAATAGGAACAGAGTGCAGGGGGGGAATAGGAGAAGAGTGCAGGGGGAGAATAGGAACAGAGTGCAGGGGGAGAATAGGAACAGAGTGCAGGGGGAGAATAGGAGAAGAGTGCAGGGGGAGAATAGGAGAAGAGTGCAGGGGGAGAATAGGAGAAGAGTGCAGGGGGAGAATAGGAGCAGAGTGCGGGGGGGGAGAATAGGAGCAGAGTGTGGGGGGGAGAATAGGACCAGAGTGCGGGGGGGAGAATAGAAGCAGAGTGCGGGGGAGAATTGGAGCAGAGTGCAGGGGGGGAGAATAGGAGCAGAGTGCGGGGGAGAATAGGAGAAGAGTGCGGGGGGGAGAATAGGAGAAGAGTGTGGGGGAGAATTGGAGCAGAGTGCAGGGGGAGAATAGGAGAAGAGTGCAGGGGGAGAATTGGAGAAGAGTGCGTGGGAGAATTGGAGAAGAGTGCGGGGGAGAATAGGAACAGAGTGCAGGGGGAGAATAGGAACAGAGTGCAGGGGGAGAATAGGAGAAGAGTGCAGGGGGGGGGAGAGTAGGAGAAGAGTGCAGGGGGGGAGAATAGGAGCAGAGTGCAGGGGGAGAATAGGAGAAGAGTGCAGGGGGGGGAGAGTAGGAGAAGAGTGCAGGGGGGGAGAATAGGAGAAGAGTGGGGGGGGAGAATAGGAGCAGAGTGTGGGGGAGAATAGGAGAAGAGTGGGGGCGGGAGAATAGGAGCAGAGTGCGGGGGAGAATTGGAGAAGAGTGCGGGGGAGAATAGGAGAAGAGTGCGGGGGGTGAATAGAAGCAGAGTGCGGGGGAGAGAATAGGAACAGAGTGCGGGGGAGAATAGGAGCAGAGTGCAGGGGGAGAATAGGAGCAGAGTGCAGGGGGAGAATAGGAGAAGAGTGCAGGGAAGAATAGGAACAGAGGGCAGGGGGAGAATAGGAACAGAGTGCAGGGGGAGAATAGGAGAAGAGTGCAGGGGGAGAATAGGAACAGCGTGCGGGGGGGAGAGTAGGAGAAGAGTGCAGGGGGAGAATAGGAACAGAGTGTAGGGGGAGAATAGGAGCAGAGTGCGGGGGGGAGAGTAGGAGAAGAGTGCAGGGGGAGAATAGGAACAGAGTGCAGGGGGAGAATAGGAAAAGAGTGCGGGGGGAGAATAGGAACAGAGTGCAGGGGGAGAATAGGAGCAGAGTGCAGGGGGAGAATAGGAGAAGAGTGCAGGGGAGAATAGGAACAGAGTGCAGGGGGAGAATAGGAAAAGAGTGCGGGGGGAGAATAGGAACAGAGTGCAGGGGGAGAATAGGAAAAGAGTGCAGGGGGAGAATAGGAACAGAGTGCAGGGGGAGAATAGGAGCAGAGTGCAGGGGGAGAATAGGAGCAGAGTGCAGGGGGAGAATAGGAAAAGAGTGCGGGGGGAGAATAGGAACAGAGTGCAGGGGGAGAATAGGAGTAGAGTGCAGGGGGAGAATAGGAGAAGAGTGCAGGGGAGAATAGGAACAGAGTGCAGGGGGAGAATAGGAAAAGAGTGCGGGGGGAGAATAGGAACAGAGTGCGGGGGGAGAATTGGAGAAGAGTGCAGGGGGGAGAATAGGAACAGAGTGCAGGGGGAGAATAGGAGAAGAGTGCAGGGGGAGAATAGGAGAAGAGTGCAGGGGGGAGAATAGGAGCAGAGTGCAGGGGGGAGAATAGGAGCAGAGTGCAGGGGGAGAATAGGAGAAGAGTGCAGGGGGAGAATAGGAGAAGAGTGCAGGGGGAGAATAGGAGAAGAGTGCAGGGGGGAGAATAGGAGCAGAGTGCAGGGGGGAGAATAGGAGCAGAGTGCAGGGGGAGAATAGGAGAAGAGTGCAGGGGGAGAATAGCAGCAGAGTGCAGGGGGAGAATAGGAACAGAGTGCAGGGGGAGAATAGGAACAGAGTGCAGGGGGGGAATAGGAGAAGAGTGCAGGGGGAGAATAGGAACAGAGTGCAGGGGGAGAATAGGAACAGAGTGCAGGGGGAGAATAGGAACAGAGTGCAGGGGGAGAATAGGAGAAGAGTGCAGGGGGAGAATAGGAGAAGAGTGCAGGGGGAGAATAGGAGAAGAGTGCAGGGGGAGAATAGGAGCAGAGTGCGGGGGGGAGAATAGGAGCAGAGTGTGGGGGGGAGAATAGGACCAGAGTGCGGGGGGGAGAATAGAAGCAGAGTGCGGGGGAGAATTGGAGCAGAGTGCAGGGGGGGAGAATAGGAACAGAGTGCAGGGGGAGAATAGGTACAGAGTGCAGGGGGAGAATAGGAACAGAGTGCAGGGGGAGAATAGGAGCAGAGTGCAGGGGGAGAATAGGAGAAGAGTGCAGGGGAGAATAGGAACAGAGTGCAGGGGGAGAATAGGAAAAGAGTGCGGGGGGAGAATAGGAGAAGAGTGCAGGGGGAGAATAGGAACAGCGTGCGGGGGGGAGAGTAGGAGAAGAGTGCAGGGGGAGAATAGGAACAGAGTGTAGGGGGAGAATAGGAGCAGAGTGCGGGGGGGAGAGTAGGAGAAGAGTGCAGGGGGAGAATAGGAACAGAGTGCAGGGGGAGAATAGGAAAAGAGTGCGGGGGGAGAATAGGAACAGAGTGCGGGGGGAGAATAGGAGCAGAGTGCAGGGGGAGAATAGGAGAAGAGTGCAGGGGGAGAATAGGAGAAGAGTGCAGGGGAGAATAGGAACAGAGTGCAGGGGGAGAATAGGAAAAGAGTGCGGGGGGAGAATAGGAACAGAGTGCAGGGGGAGAATAGGAAAAGAGTGCAGGGGGAGAATAGGAACAGAGTGCAGGGGGAGAATAGGAGCAGAGTGCAGGGGAGAATAGGAGCAGAGTGCAGGGGGAGAATAGGAAAAGAGTGCGGGGGGAGAATAGGAACAGAGTGCAGGGGGAGAATAGGAGTAGAGTGCAGGGGGAGAATAGGAGAAGAGTGCAGGGGAGAATAGGAACAGAGTGCAGGGGGAGAATAGGAAAAGAGTGCGGGGGGAGAATAGGAACAGAGTGCGGGGGGGAGAATTGGAGAAGAGTGCAGGGGGGAGAATAGGAACAGAGTGCAGGGGGGAGAATAGGAGAAGAGTGCAGGGGGAGAATAGGAGAAGAGTGCAGGGGGGAGAATAGGAGCAGAGTGCAGGGGGGAGAATAGGAGCAGAGTGCAGGGGGAGAATAGGAGAAGAGTGCAGGGGGAGAATAGGAGAAGAGTGCAGGGGGAGAATAGGAGAAGAGTGCAGGGGGGAGAATAGGAGCAGAGTGCAGGGGGGAGAATAGGAGCAGAGTGCAGGGGGAGAATAGGAGCAGTGTGCAGGGGGAGAATAGGAGAAGAGTGCAGGGGGGAGAATAGGAGCAGAGTGCAGGGGGGAGAATAGGAGCAGAGTGCAGGGGAGAATAGGAGAAGAGTGCAGGGGGAGAATAGGAGAAGAGTGCAGGGGGAGAATAGGAGAAGAGTGCAGGGGGGAGAATAGGAGCAGAGTGCAGGGGGGGAGAATAGGAGCAGAGTGCAGGGGGAGAATAGGAGCAGAGTGCAGGGGGAGAATAGGAGAAGAGTGCAGGGGGAGAATAGGAGAAGAGTGCAGGGGGAGAATAGCAGCAGAGTGCAGGGGAGAATAGGAACAGAGTGCAGGGGGGAGAATAGGAACAGAGTGCAGGGGGGGAATAGGAGAAGAGTGCAGGGGGAGAATAGGAGAAGAGTGCAGGGGGAGAATAGGAGCAGAGTGCGGGGGGGAGAATAGGAGCAGAGTGTGGGGGGGAGAATAGGACCAGAGTGCGGGGGGGAGAATAGAAGCAGAGTGCGGGGGGAGAATTGGAGCAGAGTGCAGGGGGGGAGAATAGGAGCAGAGTGCGGGGAGAATAGGAGAAGAGTGCGGGGGGGAGAATAGGAGAAGAGTGTGGGGGAGAATTGGAGCAGAGTGCAGGGGGAGAATAGGAGAAGAGTGCAGGGGAGAATTGGAGAAGAGTGCGTGGGAGAATTGGAGAAGAGTGCGGGGGAGAATAGGAACAGAGTGCAGGGGGGAGAATAGGAACAGAGTGCAGGGGAGAATAGGAGAAGAGTGCAGGGGGGGAGAGT
>CM050172.1:103914759-104031491 GCA_027410445.1 Discoglossus pictus | reverse complement strand
AGACCGCACCAGAGGATGCACCTGCAGGGCCGTATACCTTTATACACTCATCTTAATTGTGTCAGGTGGTAGAGCACAATGTCTGGGGTTCAGAGATAGATCGATAGATGGATAGAGAGATACATAGATAGACAGATAGATATATAGATAGAGAGATAGATAGATACATAGATAGATAGATACATAGATAGATACATAGACAGGTAGATATATATATATATAGATAGATAGATAGATAGATAGATAGATAGATAGATAGATAGATAGATAGATACATAGATACATAGATAGATAGATACATAGATAGACAGATAGATACATAGATAGATACATAGACAGGTAGATATATATATAGATAGATAGATAGATAGATACATAGATAGATACATAGACAGGTAGATATATATATAGATAGATAGATAGATACATAGATAGATACATAGATAGACAGATAGATACATATATAGATACATAGATAGATACATAGATTTGAATGGTAGTCATCAGCCCGTCACGGTAAAATATTAGATGTGTCTCTTTCCCGCCCTCTCCCTCCCCTGTGTCCCTCTCCCTCCCCTGTTTCTCTTAACCCCCTCTCCCTCCCCTGTGTCTCTTCCCCCCCCTCCTCTTTGTCTTTTTCCCAATCTCCCTCCCCTGTGTCTCTTCTCCCCCTCTCCCTCCCCTGTGTCTCTTTCCCCCTCTCCCCTCCCCTGTTTCTCTTACCCCCTCTCCCTCCCCTGTGTCTCTTCCCCTCTCCCTCCCCTGTGTATCTTTTCCCCCTCCCCTGTGTCTCTTTCCCCCCTCTCCCTCCCCTGGTTTCTCTTCCCCCCCTCTCCCTCCTCTGTGTCTCTTCCCCCTCTCCCTCCCCTGTGTATCTTCCCCATCGGCCTCCCCTATGTCTCTTCCCCCCCTCTCCCTCCCCTGTGTCTCTTTTTTCCCTCTCCCTCCCCTGTGTCTCTTTCCCCCTTCCCCCACTGTGTCCCTTTCCCCCTCTTTGTCCCTTCCCCCCTCTCTGTTTCTTGCACCGCGCCGTGCTTTGCGGTGCTGTGCATGCGCAGTGCAGCATGTACGGAATCCGTACAATAGTTTCCTTAGTGCGCATGAGATCCCATTGCAGCGTTACGCACTTACGGAAACTATCAACCTTATTAAATTCCAGCCTCGTAGATACGAGGCTTCTACTTAAAACCTACGTGCTGCAGGGCCGTCCGTATCAACACAGAGAAAATCTACATCTCCCAGGCTCCCACACCTCATCAATTGCTGCGGGGGTCCTGAACGGGACCTCCATGGCAGTCCCACATATAAGCACTGCCATGGGGGGTACTCCAACTACCCCCCCGGCACCTAAAATTAACTCCCCTCTATGCTGGGGGTCCCCATCGGGACACCCGAAGTGACCTGCATTAACCACTTGCTGCAGGGGTCCATAGGGACCCCAGCAGCCCCCCCACATTAACCCCTTGCAGAGGGGGGGAACCCCAATCGGCATAGATCAGGCCCCCACTGCATTTAAAACTTTTAAATTCCCTGCTGCGGCTCCTTAAAGGGCCCGCGGCACCCTAAAATGACCCCCCCTCTATGCTGGGGGTCCCCATCTGGTCCCCCAAAGTGGCCCCACATTAACCCATTGCAGCAGAGGTCCATAGGGACCCCCGCAGCCCACCCACATTAACACCTTGCAGCGGGGGTCCCCGACCCGCTGCATTTAAAATGTTACATTTCCTGCCTCGCAGATCTTTAAAGGCCCCGCGCTAAAGAATATTAACACCTGCCGCGGGGGGTACTATAAGTACCCCCCCAGGCAACTAAAATTAACCCCATCACTCATGGGGCTCTAAACAGACCCCATAAGCCCTTAATTAACTCTGTCACTCATGGGGGTCAATACAGACCCCCATAAGTTTTAATTAACCGTGTCACTCATGGGGGTCAATACAGACCCCCATAAGCCTTAATTAACCTTGTCGCTCATGGGGGTCAATACAGACCCCCATGAGCACTTAATTAACCCTGTCACTCATGGGGGTCAATACAGACCCCATAAGCCTTAATTAACCCTGTAACTCATGGGGCTGTATACATGGCCCCATGAGACTATATTTACCCTCCTCAGTCCAATAGGGGTCTATATAGACCTCTATAGGACACTATTAACCCCTAGGTTAACCCTACAAGTGCCATGAGGGTCCTCCAGGACCCTCGTGACAAAATCTAAGAACTACACTACACTAATAACTCTAACTATAACCCATTAACCTATACCAAACCCTATCTAACCCTAACTGGCCAATCTGTTGTCAGCAGCCAATCAGCACGCAGATTCCTTCAGCCAATCACCCCGTGGGGGTGTAACCCTAACTGGGCCAATCTAACTCCATCTACCCCTATTTAATCCCATCACTTAATTTTAGTTGCCTGGGGTAAATAGTTTTTAGCGCGGGTCCTTTCAGGACCTTTACGGTCCTTTAAGGACCCGCAAGGCGGGAAATGTAAACGTTTTAATGCAGTGGGGTCACGATCGGTGCCGATCGGGGACCCCCGCTGCAAGGGGTTAATGTAGGGGGGGGGGCTGCGGGGGTCCCTATGGACCACTGCAGCAAGGGGTTAATGTGGGTACACTTTGGGGGTCCCGATGGGGACCCTCCCCGCATAGAGGGTGGTTAATTTTAGGTGCCGAAGCAAGGACTGGCTAACAGTGTGCCGCCGGCCCTGTAAGGAGCCGCGTCAGGGAATTTAAAAGTTTTAAATGCAGCGGGGGCCTGATCTATACCGATCAGGGACCCTCGCTGCAAGGGCTTAATTGGGGAGGCTGCAGCATTTTGATGTGTTTAGGGTGCTGGGGGGAGCATCACACCGCTGTCTCAGGCTGCTCCGAGGCAGGACATATGTGGTTTAGGATCCCTTGCTGGCACTTTTGTGTGCCGTAGGGATTCTTCCGAGGTGCAAGATTCACCTCATAGATTTAAGGCTGCGTGTGACTCTCTCCAAGCTTATTCTCGGCCATTTTTTGGAAGTCATCTCACAAAGCCGGCTGTGAGGGAAGTATTGGGGAATCGGTCCTCGCAAACGGCAAAAAAACTGCCTTTTGCGAGGACCAAGGGAACTAAGAGGGCTAATTTAATAAGGACCTATATTAGTGATATATACAATGGATATAAAAAGTCTACACACGCCTGTTAAAATGTCAGGTTTCTGTGCTGTAAAAAAATTAGACAAAGATAAATCATTTCAGAACTTTTTCCACCTTTAATGTGACCTATAAACTGTACAACTCAATTGAAAAACAAACTGAAATCTTTTAGGTAGAGGGAAGAAAAAATATAAAAATAATATGGTTCCATAAGTCTGCACACCCTTAAACTAATACTTTCTTGAAGCCCCTTGTGATTTTATTACAGCAATCAGTCTTTTTGGGTATGAGTCGGTCAGCATGGCACATTTTGACTTGGCAAGATTTGCCCACTCTTCTTTGCTCTGTCAGATTGCGAGGGCATCTCCTGGGCACAGCCCTCTTCACATCACCCCACAGATTTCCAATCGGATTCAGGTCTGGGCTCTGGCTGGGCCATTCCAAAACTTTAATCTTCTTCTGGTGAAGCCATGCCTTTGTTGATTTGGATGTATGCTTTGGGTCCTTGTCATGCTGAAAGATGAAGTTCCTCTTCATGTTCAGCTTTCTAGCAGAAGCCTGAAGGTTTTGTGCCAATATTGACTGGTATTTGGAACTGTTCATAATTCCCTCTATCTTAACTAAGGCCCCAGTTCCAGCTGAAGAAAAACAGCCCAAAGCATGATGCTGCCACCACCATGCTTCACTGTGGGTATGGTTTTCTTTTGGTGATGTGCAGTGTTGTTTTTGCGCCAAACATATCTTTTGGAATTATGGCCAAAAAGTTCAACCTTGGTTTCATCAGACCATAACACCTTTTCTCACATGCTTTTGGGAGACTTCAGATGTGTTTTTGCAACATGTAGCCTGGCTTGGATGTTTTTCTTCGTTAGAAAAGGCTTTCGTCTTGCCACTCTACCCCATAGCCCAGACATATGAAGAATACGGGAGATTGTTGTCACATGTACCACACAGCCAGTACTTGCCAGATATTCTTGCAGCTCCTTTAATGTTGCTGTCGGCCTCTTGGTAGCCTCCCAGACCAGTTTTCTTCTCGTCTTTTCCTCAATTTTGGAGGGAGCTCCAGTTCTTGGTAATGTCACTGTTGTGCCATATTTTCCCCACTTGATGATGACTGTCTTCACTGTGTTCCATGGTATATCTAATGCCTTGGAAATTATTTTGTACCCTTCTCCTGACTGATACCTTTTAACAATGAGATCCCTCTGATGCTTTGGAAGCTCTCTGTGGACCATGGCTTTTGCTGTGGGATGCGACTAAGAACATTTCAGGAAAGACCAACTAGAGCAGCTGAACTTTATTTGGGGTTAATCAGAGGCACTTTAAATAATGGCAGGTGTATGCTGACTCCTTTTTATCACGATTTGGAATGTGATTGCTTAATTCTGAACACAGCTACATCCCCAGTTATAAGAGGGTGTGCAGACTTATTATTATTTTTCTTTTTTTTTTCACCTAAAAGATTTCAGTTTGTTTTTCAGTTGAGTTGTACAGTTTATAGGTCACATTAAAGGTGGAAAAAGTTCTGAAATGATTTATTTTTGTCTCATTTTTTTACAGCACAGAAACCTGACATTTTAACAGGGGTGTGTAGACTTTTTATATCCACTGTATATTGCTGTGTCTTTGAGTTTATCTATCTATCTATCTATCTATCTATCTATCTATCTATCTATCTATCTACCCATCCATATAAGCCTATTCTCTAGGAATCCTCTTTTAACCAACTAAACTCCCAGCATTCAAAGCTTCTGCTGCAGACAATATTCTAGGCAGCTATATGACATTGCTTTTAGATCACTTGCCCTTTAACATGGATCCCTTAATTAATATGCCAGAGCACCAACCAGAGCCAGGGAAGCTGAGCGCCTCCTACCATTGGCCCTCTCTGGGCTGGGATCTAATTAACCACCTTTGTTAATATAATTATGATTGTGATATTGTAATCAGTATAATATCTAATTTATATCAGAACTAGACTGGAAAATGGGAAATTAATTCAGAAAGTAGAAAATACAGGCTTTAACAATTACATGCAGTAATTCTGTAATGGTAGCTGCCATTTTGTATTTCTGTGACTATGGTTCTACAATAGCGATGGATCTTGAAAGTCGCTGTTTTAGTAGAAATGCAGCAACCCTGAGCTCTCTGGCGGATTAATGGAACTCTAATTACTCTTTAAACAGCATCCTGGGAAAGCAAACAATGCAATGGATGCCCCAGTGTAGAATAATTGAATTTAGTAGTTAATAAATGGAAAACTAGATTTTACTTGAAAAATTATGTCATCCTTTACCAAGTCTAGATCTTCAAAGGAACATACTGTACTATAAATGTGGGAGTTCAGAGGATATTTTGCGTTTATGAATTAGAGGACAGAATCTAAAATCTTTCAACGATAGAGATCTGTTGAATCAGTAACGGTACCTAAAACACCACAATATGATTAATTATCTGTCACAGTGTGGGGTGAGCGTGCCCAGATTGATAAATAGTAATAGATACAGAGACTATCAGTATTGTTAGGGCATGCTCCTCTGGGTTATCACCCCCCCCCCCCCCCCCCCCACCACTGCCAGAGGTATCATCTGAGATAAAGTCATTAGGGGAGTGGGAGGACTTGCCCAATAGTAATGATATTAATGCTATTTATGTATGTGTACATTAACCCTTTATGAGCCTTGCCCTCTGGAGCTGTCCTTTGTGGCGGTGCTGATGAGGCTGCTCTCCTCCCTGTCTGTCTCAGCCCTCCCTCCCCCTATCTGTCTCTCCCCCTCCTCCCTTCCCCCAGGGCCGGTCTCCTCTCTCTCTACCCAGGCTGTTGGATGGAGCAGCGGAGTCTCCAGGAGGCGGCTGATCCTGCAGGTGGGTGCTGGCTGGGCAAGGGGAAAAATGGGCAACAGATGGGAGCAAAGGGTCTAAATGTGGAAGAAGGCTGTGTGCTGAGGAGGGGGCTCTGTGATTAGATGTGGGGGCTGTGTGCTATAGAGAGGGGATCTGTGTGCTGAGATGGGGGGTCTGTGTGCTGAGGAGAAGGGAGCTGTGTGCTGAGGAGGGGGGTTCTGTGCTGAGGAGGGGGTTCTGTGCTGAGGAGGGGGCTCTGTGATGAGATGTGGGAGCTGTGTGCTATAGAGAGGGGATCTGTGTGCTGAGATGGGGGGGTCTGTGTGCTGAGGAGGGGGTTCTGTGCTGAGGAGGGGGCTCTGTGATGAGATGTGGGGGCTTTGTGCTATAGAGAGGGGATCTGTGTGCTGAGATGGGGGGTCTGTGTGCTGAGGAGTGGGGGTCTGCGTGCTGAAGAGTGGGGGTCTGTGTGCTGAGGAGTGGGGGCTGTGTGCTGAGGAGTGGGGGTCTGCGTGCTGAGGAGTGGGGGTCTGTGTGCTGAGGAGTGGGGGGCTGCGTGCTGAGGAGTGGGGCGCTGCGTGCTGAGGAGTGGGGGTCTGCGTGCTGAGGAGTGGGGGTCTGTGTGCTGAGGAGTGGGGGTCTGCGTGCTGAGGAGTGGGGGTCTGTGTGCTGAGGAGTGGGGGTCTGCGTGCTGAGGAGTGGGGGTCTGTGTGCTGAGGAGTGGGGGTCTGCGTGCTGAGGAGTGGGGGTCTGTGTGCTGAGGAGAAGGGGTCTGTGTGCTGAGGAGTGGGGGTCTGTGTGCTGAGGAGTGGGGGTCTGTGTGCTGAGGAGTGGGAGGCTGCGTGCTGAGGAGTGGGGGGCTGCGTGCTGAGGAGTGGGGCGCTGCGTGCTGAGGAGTGGGGGGCTGTGTGCTGAGGTTCTGAGGAGCTGTGTGCTGAGGAGTGGGGGCTGTGTGCTGAGGAGTGGGGAGCTGTGTGCTGAGGAGTGGGAGGCTGCGTGCTGAGGAGTGGGGGGCTGCGTGCTGAGGAGTGGGGCGCTGCGTGCTGAGGAGTGGGGGGCTGTGTGCTGAGGTTCTGAGGAGCTGTGTGCTGAGGAGTGGGGGCTGTGTGCTGAGGAGTGGGGAGCTGTGTGCTGAGGAGAAGGGGTCTGTGTTCTGAGGAGAGGGCTCTGTGCTGAGAAGTGGGGGCTGCATGCTGAGATGTGGAGGATGTGTGCTATAGAGAGGGGATCTGTGTGCTGAAGAGAAGGGGATTGTGTTCTGAAGATTGGGGGGCTGTTTGCTAAGGAGTAGGGGTTGTGTGCTAAGAAGGGACTGTGTTCTGAAGATTGCTGTGGAGTGGGGGCTGCTGAGATTGGGAGGAGATGTTAAGTTTATTATGATATGGGGAATCCGGTGATTATAATGGTGGTCCTATGTGAGTACAATGGCGGAATATGTGTATATGGGGGTGTTCTTAGTGGGGTGGTTGTGTTTATTGATAGCAGGTTGTCTGAAAATGGTGGTGTTGGTATAAATGGGGTGTTACGTTTATTGTGAGAGGGGCATGTACAGTTTTTAAGATGGGGCAGAGTAAATATTGTGATGGGGTTGAGTATGTTGTGAAATGTGTGAGTTGGGGTGTTCATGTTGTGAGAACTAGATTGTAAATGGGATAGGGCTCAGACTGTAGAGAGTCGGGGGATCTTCATGTTGTGAAATGGTGGTGTAACTATACTGAGATAGGATTGCGCATCTTGTGTGATGTTGTGGTTGTTAATACTGTGGGACGGGGGTTGCTGATTGTACAAATTGATGGGTCCTCTTGTTTCAGATGGGAAGTGGTTGGTTTGTGATGATATTGAGGTGTTGTAAATATGGTGAGATGTTGGTTGGAAATATTGTGAGATTTGGGTTGTGTTTGTTTTTTAAATGGAGATGGGTATCATGGAGGACCTGTTTTTTTTTTTAAGGGAGGTACCTTTTTGGGATTGTGTTCATTGAATATTGTGATATGGGAAATTGTATATGTTGTATTACGGAGGATTATGTTGGTTTTACTTTGCGGTTGTTGTGAAATCAATTAATGGCTCCAACAAAGAACAAAATATATATTTTAGATAAATATATAGCTTTAACAGGAGGTAATGCTCTTATATATGCCCTGGGCTATTCTGAATATGGCATCTGGACACATAACTAATAAGGTTTGACATTCAAAGCAGGAAAAGGAGACTTCATATTGGGTGAAAGCAAGTTGTTGCCAAGGGCTATGTTTTTATATTGTGGGTGTTGTGAGGTGAGGAGGGGGTGGGCGGCGGGTTTTTGTGAGATATGTGTTGTGGTTATCTTGCTTCAGAATAATCTCCCAGATTGTGGAGCCACCTGGTGGCCAAGCCCAGGACACCTGCCAGTATACTCAGTATGTGCTTTGTATGGTCACTGACTTACAATCACACACACTCAACACTGTCCCACCTCTAGACGTCATCATTGGAGGTGACGTGAAGACCTATTGACCATAGTACTGGGTGATACAAGTAGACTGTTGTTTTGAGGTGATGTAAGAACATGTGGACCAAAGTTATTATTTCTCCGGGTTAGAATCAAGGCCATATCTTCAGGATATTGTGTAGACTGTAGTATTGTGATTATATGAGGACCTGTAGACTGCAGTATTGGGGTCATGTGAGGAACTGTAGATGGTAATATTGGGTGATATTAGGACTTGTTGACAAGCATTTTAGTGATGTTGGACTTGTGAACTAGTATTGGGGTGGTGTGATGGCCTGTATAGTGTGGTATGGGGTGGTGTGATGGCCTGTATAGTGTGGTATGGGGTGGTGTGATGGCCTGTATAGTGTGGTATGGGGTGGCGTGATGGCCTGTATAGTGTGGTATGGGGTGGTGTGATGGCCTGTATAGTGTGGTATGGGGTGGTGTGATGGCCTGTATAGTGTGGTATGGGGTGGCGTGATGGCCTGTATAGTGTGATGGCCTGTATAGTGTGGTATGGGGTAATGTGAGGATCCTGTAGACTGAAGCGTCGGGATGATGTGAGGACCTGTTTGTTGTAGTATGAAATGTGAAGATCCTGTATATTGTTGTATTGGGGTGATATCAGGATTTGTAGTTTGTGGTCTTGGGCGTTGTGAGGACCTGTAGGTTCTATTATTGAAGGGGGTGTGAGGGCATGTATACAGTGGTTTTGATGTGGTGTAAGGATCTTAAACTTATTTTGGGATGATATGAGGATCTGTAGATTGTAATATTGGAGTAATGTGAAGATCCGGTATACTGTTGTATTGGGGTGATATGAGGATTGTAGTTTGTGGTATTCAGGGCTGCAAGGACCTCTAGATTCTAATATTGGGGGGATGTGAGGACCAGTAGAGTGTGTCTTTGAGGTGATGTTAGGATCTCAGACTTATATTGGGATGAGATAAGGATCTGTAGTTTGTAGTATTGGGGTAATGTGAAGATCTGTAGACTGTATTATTGAGATGTTGTGGGGATCCTGTAGAGTGGTGGGCAAGTTCGGTCCTGGAGAGCCACGCACAAGCCTGGATTTGAAGATATCCTTTCTGTGCACAGGTGAATCAATCGGGATGGCTAAAGAAGTGATTGACTCACTGGTGCACAGCCCTCCAGGACCAAACCTGCCCACCCCTGCTGTAGAGTGTTATATTGGGGTCATATGGGGATTTATTGACTGATTTATTTACCGTTAAACTTTAGTATTGGGGTGATGTGAGGACCTGTGGACTCTAGTACTGTAGTGACATGCAGACTGTAATGTCATATATAATTGGGCACCCTGACCTTCGCGTGCACCGTCATCAGGGAGCGGAGAACTGCGCTCTGATGATGCTCTGCGCTCCAGCCTGCAGGCTTCTCATGCGAGAGCGCCCCATCAGCTAACAGTGTGCCATATGTGCACAGAACCACCTCATGCTGCCCATCACCATGTCCCAGCTCATTGACCCATGGAAGTTCCAGCGCATGAAGGTAGGCACCTCTCCGACCAAGATCTAACTGATCCTCCTAGCCGACCTCCTGGAGCAGCTGCAAAGAGGACGGGCAGCATTAGTTTGGATGGTCAGCTGACCAGACACAAGCATGGATAAGAAGATGGAACTTCCATGGGTCAATAAGCTGGGACATGGTGATGGGCAGCATGAGGTGGTTATGTGCACATATGGCACACTGTCAGCTGATGGGGCGCTCACGCATGAGAAGCCTGCAGGCTGGAGTGCAGAGCGTCATCAGAGCGCAGTTCTCAGCGCCCTGATGACGGCGTGATATTCTGCTGCACGTGAAGGACCTGCCACCATAGAATTGATATAAGAACCTTGTATAACAGACTCAGTCGCCTAGGCCATATTTTTAGGATATCATGTTTAAGTACTGGTGGTTCAACCAGTGGCTCAATCATTTTACCTGAATGGCCAGATATAAAACAGAAGTCATAATAATGTAGGCTAAGCACGGTAGTGTTTTAGTGATGTAAACACATCTAGACTTGCTAAGGATTGTGAGCCACATTGTGATCCTCCAATGTTTTATGCAACCGCCACTACCCCAGAATGAAAATAGTATAGTACAGAGGATTCATATCCTTCCAGTGGAACATGGCATTCAAAGATCCTGGTGCAAAGCTCTGACTCCTCTTATAATAGACTAGAAAATTGCCCGTCAAAAATGACGGGAATAAAATTGTAAGCCTGGCAATGCTGTTTGCCACACAATGCAGAGCTCTGGCCCTTGGAGCACCTTTGGCGCTCATTGACATTTTTGGCAAGCCGCAACTTTCCTGCTTTGCAATGATCACCTTCGGTGCTCATCGCGAGCCCCACGATGAGCACCTTTGATGCTCATTGCGTGGCTTGCAATGAGCGCCTTGTAGTTTAGGGGCCTTGCGATGAGTGTTATTGCCTTGGGTTGAGTGTTATTGCCTTGGGTTAAGTGTTAAGTGTTACTGCCTTGGTTAAATGTTACTGGCTTGCGTTAACTGTTAATGGCTTTGGGCTCTTTTTTACTGCCTTCAGCCTCCTTTTCATCCTGTTACGTTTTTCGGCCACCATTTATTTTCTCGCTTAGGCTATTTTCACTCGTGAAAAAATGACAAATATGGCTCAAATTAACTTGCAACCTCACTCACAGGCTCCCTGGCTCTCCCCCCGTGTTGTGTGTAAGAAGTTAATTTGAGGCATACTTGTTGTTGTTTTTTTGCTTGTCTTTCCAGTTCTGTTGTTCGGCCGTTAAATTAATAATTTAGTGCAGGGCCGCAACGGCAGGCCTTGGTTTGCGAGGCCCGCAGTTGCATCTACGGGATTCAGTCCTCATCGTGAGCCCTGCAATGAGCGCCTAAGGCCCACGGGCCTTCGCGAGTCCCACAAATGTGATCAACATTTGCAGATGTGATCAACAATCGCAGACGTAACCAACGACGCGTAGATTACGATTCATATACGTAGCAGTACAAGATATAAATGCTGTTGGTATGTTGTTTCAAATCACTGAAAAGGGGCAAATATAGTAGTTATTAGTACTGCCAGGCATGCAAGAAAAAACAATGCCAGATAGCTCTCAAAGTGCTGCTTATTTGCAGACGACATCCTGTGCACCCTAACCGAACCAGAAACGTCTCTTCCTGTCTTGATGGATACATTAGAACATTTCGGGCAGGTCTCGGGGGCTCAACATCAATTTAAATAAGACTTTCTGGGGCCCAAATGTATAAATAACTGTATTTTTTTTACCATTACCATTCCCATAATACCGAAAGAATTAGAAAAATTTCAAAAGCACTTAACGAGGTTCATATGCAATAATAAAATGCCACGCGCATCTAAAATGCTTCTTTTTAGTAGTAAAAAAATTGTAGGACTTACATGCCCCAATCTGAGATCGTACTTCAGAACAGCTCAATTGGCTTTCATACCCAAGCAACAACAAACCAACGATATAGGTATTCATTGAAAAACAACAAATAAAGCCCTTCAAATGGGATTCTATTATGTGGTCCCTAAATGTCCCCCCCCCAACATAAAAATACATAGTAATCCTATCAGTAAATTTAAAAGGGCTCTATATAAGCACACAGCATATTTTCTTCTATCCAAAAGCAAGGTCTTCACTAACTAAAAACTTCTGTAAATAAAATATGCTGTGTGCTTAAATAGAGCCCTATTAAATTTACTGAATCGCAATTTAATAAGGCTGTTAATTTCCACAAGGATCAAGATATGGGTACTCCACAATCCAGTTGGTTCCCTCTTATATGCAACTAGTGACTTGCCCGTCAAAAATGACAGCAATAAAATTTGAAGCCTGGCAATGCTGTTTGCCACACAATGTCGCTCATCGTGGGGCTTGCAATGAGCGTCTTTGGCGCTCATTGCAAACCCTTCCTCCTGCCTACTGTACGGGCCACTCATTGCAGAATTCATTAACCTGCAAGTTTTGTGCTTGGGAATGCCAAGTGTCTCTTTCCACCATCTCCCCCGTCCATTCCCTGTGTGTTTCTCCTCATTTTCATTCCGATTTTTTTACGTTTTTCATCCGCCATTTTTTTTTCTCTCTTAGCTGATTTTCGAGTGACGAAACACAGCAAATTGGGCTTAAATTTGCTTGCAACCTCCCTCCCAGGTGTCCTGGCTCTCCCACTGTACTGTGTGTGAGTGTGGTTCAATTCATTTGTTGTTGTTGTTTTTTGTGTTTTTCGATTACTGCGGTTCGGCCGTTACATTCGTATTTTTCCGAGTTCTGATTTTTTTTGCCCCCAAGATTCGGGTATCAATGAGGTTGGATTTTTTTTCTAAGTCCTGCGTTCCTCAACTGCTTGCAGCCTAAGTCCAGCGTGTTTCCATGCCTCAACTGCTCGCCTCGCTTTGCAAGGCTCGCCATGCTTCGCGAGGCTCGCAAGCGTGACAATGAATCACAATTTGACAATTATAATATGTGATAAGGCTCCTCTCTAACTAAAGGAGTTTCAAGTTCCTTGTATATTATTCTAAATTCCCCTCCTGTCAACATTAAGCCATCTTTTATGTACAATTGGAAAAAAGACATGGGTACCAAATGGGACACCCAGGATTGGGGAAAAAAACATAATTAAACGTAATTAAAGGTCCTTGGAATTATAGTCTACAACTCAGTGTTGTTATTTTCAACAGAAGATCTCAACCAGTATTGTTTATTGTATCAAGATTGTTATAGACCTTCTTACAACCTTTCAATTTAGAAAATAGAAAATGTTGAAATGTGTTAAACAAATAATATACCCTGCATAACAAACATTCCTTCTTTAACAATCTACAACTTTATTAAGAAAAATGTTGGTAACGCTGGCTTTGTTTGACAATTAAAAATATTGAAACAAGAAAAATGAGTGTTACAGTGATGTATAATATTATTTTCCCCTTTTGGATCACTACCTCATGGTGAAGGGGCTTGTGTACTACAATGAAGCATTTACCTGTTTCACAGACTATTCTAAAGCCTTTGACTGTGTGGATCACAACATAATGTGGCAAGTTCTTAAAGAGATGGGAGTACCAGATCATCTCTTCTGTATTTGGACCTAGAAGCCACGGTCAGAACCGAACATGGAACACCGAGATGGTTCAAGATCGGGAAAGGAGTGCGACAACATTGTATACTGTCACCTTATTTATTCAACTTTTACACAGAATACGTCATGCGAAAGGCCGGACTGGATGAATCCAAAGCCGGAATCAGTATTGCTGGAAGAAATATATATCAACAACCTCAGATACGCTGATGGCTGAAAGTGAAGAGGAACTAAAGGACCTATTGATGAGGGTGAAAGAAGAGAGTGCAAAAGCTGGCCTGGTGCTCAACGTTAGAAAGACAAAGATCATGGCAAGTGGCAATCTCCTGGCAAATAGATAGGGGAGTGGAAGCTGTGACAGATTTAATTTTCCTGGGCTCCAAGATCTCTTCAGATGGTGACTGTAGCCATGAAAAGAAAAGACGTTTGCTTCTGGGAAAGAAAGCTATGGTAAGTCTGGACAAGCTATTAAAAAATGTGATCAGGAAGCTAACTTTCAAATATTTGGCCATATCATGAGAAGACAGGATGCCAGAGAGAAGACTCTGATGCTGGGGAAGATTGAAGGCACATGAAGAAGGGGATGACAGAGATAAAGGTGGGCAGATGAGGTCATTGAAGCAATGAACATTATCTTGATTGAGCTCAGACAGGCAGTGGCAGTTGTGTCTGGTGTGCTGTGGTTCATATGGTCACAGCGAGTCGGACACGACTGAACAACTATACAACAACAAAATCATTCCAGAGAGGGTCAGCATTTTTTTTCCTATTTCTTTATGCTAATGTGTGGCTCAGTAGGCAATGTTTAAGAGTGCTTGATAAGGGAGAGGACTCTAACTCTACATTAAGATCACGGTACATTGTTTTGCCACACAAACCAAAAGACTGTGCCACTAATTCGTATACTCTCGCAGGACATGTAAAGTGCATATCCTGCATGGACACTAAAGGATCTATAGCTGTGACATATTCATACAGTTTGTGGGGTTCCTATGTCTGATACAACTTGTATTTGTCCCACAGACTAGGTGGATACCACAGGGCAGGAGCTCCCACAGTTCCAGAAGCTGAGCAGTGAACACCCCCCCCAGAAATGTCATCTACTGATTTGAAGAGCTAACACTCCTCCCCTTCCATATTCCTGTGGAAGTTGCTCCGTGGTTGTCAGTGTGTGTCCCTCAGGCTGGAGATATGACGATGCGCTCAGTCAGGGGGGATCAGATAAAGGAATTCAGCCCAGCTGCCACCCCAGAGGGCAATGTGGTCATGAGCTTCAGCTTCGACAGTTATCAGCTGGAAGAGGACGAGCTTCAGACAAGGGGGAATCAGCAGGCCAAGGGAGTGCTCACATTTATGGAGCCAGGTGAGTCCTTCCATGATTGTGAATTGTGAATACACGAACTTCCCCACCAGGAATGGTCTGCACATATATAAATAAGGTGTACTATATACATTGTATATATTAAAGGGCCATTGCACAAAAAAACATATGTTTAAAAACTGTAATTCTCACTAAGAGCATAATTAATTAGGAAAAAGCCACACAGCTAGTTTTAGAAAAAAATGAATGGTGATGCCGATGCCGGGTCCTAGGGAGATCCATGATACATTGGTGGAAGTTGTATGTGTGAGGGGCATTGAATGATGCAACATCCTGATTCTAGGCCAGTATACACACACCCATCATCCAATTTACCCCAAAATGTTTTATGCCCCTGGCTTACATAACTGCTAATAATGATAGTTTGGTCCATAGTTGATGAACAAGGGTCTTTCTTCTTGAACTGCTGTGGTCATTTAAAGAGAATTCATTTTGACAGATGCCATTTTACACTGTATGCTCTTATGCGTTAAAGAACCACTGTAATACATTACATTAAAATTAACAGCTGTGTAAGCCTAAAACATTTTTAGAGAAAATCTTAATTTCTAAGGACTTTATAGGATGCTTGACATTGTCTGACTTCAACACTTTCTGATGGCTTGGATCATGAGAGGTTGTGGACTTCTTTTCCACAACCACAAGGGAAGATTGTATTTGTAGAATTTGACACCTATCCCCTCCAATGCACATGCTCAGAAGCAGGTAGTCACCAGGTTAACTGCAAGACCTACTTCTGCATGAAAGTATTATGGATGTCTCTGGGGACCAGCAGAGGCATCAACAATGTTCTTAACCAACACAATTTAGTACTTTAAGATGTCGATTTGATATGGAACGTGTTGACCTATTAGAAACAGATTAATTTGATGATTTAATTCCAATATAGAAAGTAGAAAATAAGATCTAATTGAATATGCACAAATTAGTTTCCTTCTAAAGAATATATTACTTTTGCTTGAGGATGGCGTGATTGTATTACTAATGGGCTCCTATATGAATGGAATGTGGGCAGGTTTGATTTCCACATAATTCCACATAATTCCACGAAGAGTCCATCTGTCCAAGTGTTCATGATGTGGTAACCATGATCTCATTGACCTGTCTATCATTACAGATACAGCCTGTGCCAGCCCAGTGCCCCAGGATCGGTACCATGGAATATATTTTGCAATGCTCCTGGCAGGAGTTGGATTCCTCCTTCCATATAACAGCTTCATCACAGATGTGGACTACCTGCACCAGAAATATAAGGGTGTGTGTTACCTCCATCCAACCGTCTTATGGTCACTCTGCATGGTAATTGTAGTTGTTCCTTTTAAAAGCCCAACACAAATGGGCAAATATGTATTTCTCTAAAATATCCCAACTTTGAAAACCATTCCACCATTACCGGACGGAGATGCTTGCTGGGCATCCATAGTTCACAAGTCTTCCTGCCCTTTTTTACTACTTGTCACCTAGAATTCATTTAATAATTAGTATACACTCTTACTTAGTGGGAGATTTAACTTGTACTGTTTCTCCATCCATCCAGGAACGTCAATTGTGTTTGACATGAGTCTCACATACATCCTGGTGGCTCTGGTCGCTGTTATTTTGAACAACGCCTTGGTGGAACATCTAACTCTGCACACACGAATCACTGTGGGTGAGTTACAGGGAGATTCATTTCTGGATTGGGACACTGTTGGAGGGCCACAATCTTATTCTCGTCTCTGGTTCCATTAAAGGAGGATTGTAGTTCAAGAAAAACGTTATGTTTTGAGTCTTGGTATTGAAGGCTCCAATTAGTGTAGTGTAATCACTCCATGGTAGCCTGACGTCTGAGGGTGTGCTTGTCTGATCTATCATCGGAGAGAGGGGTACAGTAGGAGAGAAGGGAGATGGATTTGTTATATATTTGGATCTTTGTCAATACTCTGCATATGTTCAGAAGCTGGCAGCTATGCAGCAATTATCGCAATAACTATCCTACAAAAATGTAACATTACTCTCACATACACAATCTTAACCCAAGTCCCATCGATGCCTCCAGGGTCCAGAAAAGGCATTGATTGTTTTTCTAGTATTTTTTTCTGATTAAACGCTAGTTTTATGGCTTTTCACTTTCTTAGGCAAGTTTTGAAATTCCTATCCCTACTTCTGTATTATAGTAGGAAGCAAATAGCTTGAGATGTCCCTTTACTGGCACTCGCCTCTGCTGTTTGAAGGAGCACATTCTCATCAAGATTCTTCCATATGAGCAGTTTGGGTCTATCCCAACAAAGATCTCAGGAGATTCCATTTTCACTTTGTGCACCTCCTCCTCCTACTGTGCATGCAAAGTAATTCCTGCTCTTTGATCCCAAAGGTTACTTCTTTGCTCTGGGTCCGCTGCTCTTTGTTGGGATCTGTGATGTTTGGCTTGAACTCTTCACCTTCCACCAGTCGTATGCTATTAATCTGGTGGCCGTGGGAGTGGTGGCCTTCGGTTGCACAGGTAAGTGATGTACCTATACAATATACTTAGAAGCCCTCCTGAATGCTAACCCACCTCTGGTACATGCCTCACTTTTATTATCATTGTTGATGTTACACATAAAAGATGGTGGGACAATAATACAAATATTAGTTGCATTAATCATATTTGTAAATGGAGAGTCAACCAATGTTCTTTTATACGGATAACATACTGTATATATGAATAAGTTGCTTCCAGGACTGTGATGGAGGTGGTTATAATGAAATCTTATTTTTGCTTATTTTCATTGTATCATTAAGTGCAGCAATCCAGCTTCTATGGCTACACTGGGATGCTGCCCAAACGGTACACTCAGGGAGTGATGACTGGGGAAAGTGAGTATTACATCCATTCTTCTTCTGTTTTACGTTCCACCAAGACACCAATTAACCTTTTTGCATGTTTACAAGTCCAACTTTCTTGAGTACTTATAGGATTTCTAGTGCAACACAGAACAATACACCAATGTCCAAAAATCTGATATTATAATGTCCCTAGATAAAGGCCACTCTTTATTGTCTAGTTGTGTTCCATCTTCACCACATGTGGCTGCCATTTTAACACAAACACCGAATCTCGCTCTACAGGCACTGCTGGAGTGGTCATCTCTCTCAGCCGAATATTCACCAAAATGCTGTTACCATCAGAGAAAGAAAGCACCATAATCTTTTTCCTCATCTCCATCTCTCTGGAGCTAATGTGCTTCGTCCTTCACCTCCTGGTCAGGAGGACGCGTTTCGTCCAGTACCACACAGCTCGGACCCAAGAGGGGAGTAAAAAGATCAAGGGGCCAGCTGATCGGGGTTTTGGCTACAGAGTACATCACAACACACTGGCTGAGGAAGTAAGACTTGTAAGTTGGTGTCTGGTGGAAATAGTCTCACAGTTTTAATTAAGTATTTTCCCTTCACGCCTCAAAAATAATGTGATTTTTGTTTAAATATCTTTGAGAAGGACATAGCACCATACAAACAATGTAAAACACAAGAATATACAAGATATATGCGTTGAGTCATAAGTGGTAATGTTTAACTAGCCATTGTCACATAGTAAGTTATAGCTTTTACAAGAGAGAGAGAGAGAGAGAAATAAGCAAGCATGGGCTGAGTAAAAAGTATAGAAATCAGCCCTCCTTCCGGATCCCATCTTGTGGTACTTTGTGCCTCCACCAGCTGACAATAGGGTAGGTGTGTTAGGGGATTACATCAAATACCCCCTGGGGCTCTGACTTGTGCAGCCATCTTGGGCTGCCGCTACCCAGAAGTGAGTAATATCATTTACTAGAATATTGCCCGTCAAAAAAGTGAGCTAATGCTGTTTGGTGTATGTTAATGAAATAAATAATACATTAATAAAGGAATATACTTTACCTATTTTGAAGTAATATATGCAGGAAGGATTGTGTTGAAGAGCTGGCAATCTGTTTTCATGTTGCTGCAGCATCAGTGCCGTGGAGCTGCTGTGTAAGTGTCAGTAATGTGCGCAGTGTGTAGTGTAATAGTGTGAGTGCGCGAGGAAAATCTGTTAGTGTAGCTGTGTACTTCCGGATTGTATAAGTTAGTGTTCTAAAATGGCGCCTAATGTGTGGTATGCGGCTGTGGCTAATTTTGCGTCCTTGTTTTCGGATGTCGTCCGACTTTTTCTGGGAAAATTCGTAGGTGTTTGGTGGTGTTTTGGGTCCTTTAGCCTTGTTTTCGTTTTGTTCGGCGGCCATTTTTTCTCTTGCTTAGGTGATTTTCGGGTGTCTAAACTCAGAGATTTGGACTTAAATGGAGGTGTAACTTCACTTGCAGAGGTCCTGGGTGCCCCCCTTACTGTGGGTAAGCTTTTTTATCTGTTTGTTGTGTGTATTTATTGTGTTTCTAATGTTTTTTGGGTCGCGCTTGTTGCGTCCTTGTTTTCGGATATTGTACGTCTTTTTCAGAAAATCCGTAGGTGTTAGGTGTTTTGCGTCTTTAGAGTGCTGTAGCCTCGTTTTCGGGTTTTTTCGGCGCCAATTTTTACTGTCGCTTTGGGGATTTTCGGATGTCTAAACTCTTTTATTTGGAGTTAAATTGAGGTGTAACTTCAGTTTTTGAGGTCCTGGATGCCCCCCCTTGCTGTAGGTAAGCTTTTTATGTATTTGTTGTGTGTATTTATTGTGTTTGTCATGTGCGCCGGTATCAGGTTTTTTTTGAGTGTTCGTGATGGGTCGTAACACATATTTTTTGCGAGGGCCGCAGTTATCTCCACCAGTTGCCTTCACGAGGGCCACAGGCTCACTGAGCGAGCCCGCAAGCGTTAGCAACGGCTCGCATGCTCACAACTATATATGTGATGGTTTTACATATTATTTGAGATATTAAAACTTGCAATTTTAAAATTGTACTACAAAACACGTTTTAGAACTCACTGAGCACTAGCATTCATTAGACACAAGAAGCCAGGCACGTTTTGGTTGCTGAAAGATGAAACAGTCATTGAGTTCAGGAGTCAGAAGTAAGTTGGTTGCAGACCAATTGAAAAAGTTCAGAGCTTTCCAAAATCTACATGTCTCAATCATGTGTCTTGGGTTTAGCTGGCCATTTAAAAGCTGTGTGGCATGTCTAGAGTGCAGAGAGAACCTTATCCGCCACTTAATGCACATGAAGATTGGTGTCACAGATTAACATTCAGAATTTGTGTTTAATGATCTGTGATTGTTGGTTTTTAAGTATTTCTTAAGTTTATTAAATTATAGTGTAATAGCTTACTCTCAATTTACCGTAAGTCATTAATTGATGAGCTCGATCAGTTATTTTGTCTTACTCCCCCAACTGAAGGAGAATGGAACCTCACCTCCAAACAGCCAGGAGCCGCAGTCCGACTTGGCAGATGGTGGGACCTACGTGAGGTTTGATGTTCCAGTTTCAAAAGTGAAGAGAAGCTGGCCAAATTTTAAAGGTATATTACTTCAGAGTCTGTGTATGTGTGTGACTTTGACATGTAAGTCTGTGACCATGGAATTAGTCTGTGTTACCTCTTCTTGTGAGCCTGTGGCTTTGGAGTGAGAGTCTGAGACTTAAAGAATGTCTCTATAACATAATTTAATGGATTATCATTTCCACTCAATCGTATGGTTATCCCTCAGCATGCAAATCAAAGTCATACACATCCAATATAATGAGTTTTCAAAACTGCCCATATCCAAGATCACACTCAATGTGTATTTCAGATATGATGCTACAACGTTACTTGGTGTCTCGGGTTATCTGGGCGTACATGCTGTCAATTGCGGTCACTTATTTCATCACTCTCTGCCTCTTCCCTGGACTGGAGTCAGAGATCCGTAACTGCACACTTGGCGAATGGCTTCCAATCCTCTTAATGGCCATTTTCAATCTGTCTGACTTTGTGGGCAAGGTGAGAATTTGATTATTATGACATCTTCGCTGATGTGTCCACCCTTCATGGTGGCTGCCAGCCTTGCGTTATCGTCATATAAACTTAGAAATCCAGGGCGTCACTTTACCCAATAGGCATACCACGTGCTATATTTTTAGCAACACTGAAAATCTCTACATTCCTCACTTAAGCTCTCTGTCCGAAGACAAATTCTGCTAAGCCTTCAGCAACCCCAAACAATGCCTACCAATAACTTCTCTCATCTGATTCCTAAATTCATCCGGTCTTATGCCCTGCTACTCACTGTTTTTTTGTGTTCTACCTGCAGATCTTGGCAGCATTGCCCTACGATTGGCGTGGTTCCCATCTCCTCCTCTTTTCCAGCATTCGTGTTATATTTATTCCACTGTTTATTATGTGTGTCTACCCAAGCGGGAAGCCAACCTTCAGCCACCCTGCCTGGCCCTGCGTCTTCTCCTTGCTGATGGGAATCAGTAACGGCTACTTTGGCAGTGTGCCAATGATCCTAGCAGCAGGACAAGTGAGCCCTGAGCAACGAGAGCTGGCAGGTAAGATACCACTCCGTAAATTGGATGGTGCTCAGATGAATATGAAGGAGAGGTGTAGTATTCATAGCTGCATAAACCAGAGGAAAATACCAGAGCAACAGAGAAGAAGAAATGTAGATGAAAATAAATAAATATAACGGAGCTAAAATATAAGTAAGGAGCGTTGTAACCAGCTGAGCCCCATTGTGGGTGGCAAAAAAGAGGACCTATTTCGCCATTCTAATTAATAGATAATTAATTATTTGTATGGAAAAAGTCTGGTAGAATGTTATGGTACGTGGCGGCGTCACTCAAGTGTGAAGGTATAAATTGGGTATATAGAAATGTTTATGTGGGTGAAGTATCAATACATCGGACGAAGAATCCATTAAAATTTGTGAGGCATCTTTTGGGTGGGTGAGGTAATCCATTGGATATGTGGTGGAATTATAACTCACTCCTGTAAGAACGTAGAACTGTAGACAAAATGGCACTGAATATGTCACTTGTGATGTGTGTTCATGGATTATTTTAACGGTTTCCTTATGTTTGCAGGAAACACAATGACCGTTTCCTACATGACTGGATTGACACTTGGCTCATGTGTTGCCTATTCTGCTTACAGCCTTGCCAGTACGTCCTATATTTCTTGCCTCTACACAGAGATCTACAACAGCTCCATGTCCCCACCTGTCTGAGCTTGCATCACCCCAGTGGCCCTAACAGAAATATAGGGGGATTTTCACTGGAACTTTAATGTGCAGCTCAGGTGACCAAAACCAAGTGCCAACATCACTCTCACTGCCAGGCAGATGAGCCCTGGGGTTGGGTAAATATTGTGCCAAAATCATGGATGTTCCCTTGCCTGAGCAGCACCCTTCATATATGTTGGTCAGTAGAGACAAAGAGATATTGCCCCAGCTCTGGGAGGCAGGAGGACTGGTCAGTTTGATGTTTTGGCCATTGTGTCTTCATGACGTGACCTGTCACCTGAGGAACACTTGCAGATATATTTAATACTATAACATTAATACCTTTATTCTTATACAAAACGATGGACACAACCCTGTAAACTAAAATGTTAACATGCCCCATATCAACTAATTGATTACAGAGGAACATGGTGAGACCATGACTTACTGATACAGAAATTAAACCCATTTCCTTTTTGTCACTGCTTTTCACTCCCTTTTTTATTTCAATGATACAAAGAACAGCCGTCTAAAATAATCCAAAATATTACATTAGGTTCTCAGGCTTGTTGAAGCAGAACCTTATGCAAAGGGACACGTAGCGGAGGGTGAAGGACAAATGAGATCTCTGCTGGCCTCAACACATTTTGCTTCTCATGCTCTGCAAACTTGATTTTTTTGTTCAATGTGACCCCAGTTTTGTATTGTTTTAACTTAAGCTGATAAATGGTGTGGTCTTTATGTCACCTTTACATGTCTTGGCGTCTTTTATGTTTGGTGATATTTTTCTGTTCCTACAGTCTGGCACTAACCACCAAACATTTTCCTTTTGTCCTGTTCAGTGCTGAACTTTGAAATGTTCTTAATTGCTAGGAGTAGATAGACCTATAAACCAAAAGATGAGGCTGAGGTTTTGGGAGTGAATTTCAAATGTCATTGAGAGCATTCAGCTTCTTCAGACTCCATGTAGCCTTAATGTTTTGTGAGCAGGGCAATCGAATATATTGGAAGAACATTTTCTGCTTTCCGTCTACGGGGGCAGTGATAATTGACCTTCCAATTGGCTAGATCAATATCAATCCAAGCAAGGACTCATGAATATCAACAGGCCATGTTAGGGACAGGCACACACAATGAGTTTCCACTCTCCTTTATGACAGCCAGACTGGAATATGCAGATCTGGAAATTTATGTATATTTTTGGGAATCTTGTTTTTAGGAGACCATGGGAATGGACCCAGCTGACGATAGAGCCGTTGGGTGAAGCTCTGAGTCTAGTGTGTTCCTCGCCTTTCACTGCTGAGATTTTTTGTTATTCCCAACTAATAAACCTTATTTTAAAGCTCTGAACCAAATATCCCCAATGTTTCTTGTTTGTTTTTTTGTAAAGTTACAGATCTTTTTACAGTTCTACAATGGGTATAATTATATAAATTTCCAATGTGCTCTCCAACTTGACATTAATGAAGTGGCATCTGACCACAAATAATAGGTAATAAATGCCATTTTTACTTAACTTTCAATAAACATGGTGCCCATTATCAACGCTTGTTCTTCAAAAGAATATACTATAAAATGCAAACCCCCCCAATTATTATTATAAAAGTAATGAAAACCTAGTGCAATGGTTCAAAGTGAGGGCAATTTCACTATTTACCCATGCCATACAATCATCCCTCATGGTCAGAGGCAGTTTCCAAAGCACTTTTTGACTTATTCCACTCATGTGGGAGCCAATTCTAATGGTGTAACCACATCATCAACAACACCAAGCTCATTTTGCTGCACAGAGAGACAAGAATAGTGGTGTTCACAACCATATTGTGATGACAGGAACCCCTGTCAATGGAGCATTACAGGCAGCTACCGGGATTACCTATGGATAAGGTCCATCCCAAGTATACCAGAGAACAAAGTGTAGTACAGATGCTCGCAGCTAAAAAATAAAAATAATGTTGAAATAAATAATGGCGAGTTATTGGTTTCCAAATTAAAGAACTGGAGGCGGAACTGCGAGTAAGATTCCAAAACGACAGGCAATGGCACTTTCTGATAATATGGCCCCCAAGCTGTGGCTTCTCTAGTTGCATGTAGCTCTTTGGCCATGTACTTGTTGATAATTATATACTAGTAATATTAATGTATCTGTTCTATACCTTTACGTCGGCTAATTACTAGATGAGGTAGGGCGGAGTCAACCACCGCCATTTTTTTTTTACATTCTAAAAACACGTTGCATATTTTCAAAACATGACCACTGCAGCCCTGTAAAGCGTTCACACACGGGTAGCACACGCAAGCACTGTATACACAGATCAGATGCGGCTCGCAGAAAACACATTACACAAGAGATGCCTACCATATTTTTTTTATGAAAAAAATGTAACACACAGATTTGCCCCACAGAACAAATAATCTGTTTAAAAAAAATAGAACATGAACAAAACAGAGAGGACAAGTTCTTTCCACCTCAAGATTGTCTGGTAAAATCAATGACTGAAAGGCAACAGGCAGTTTAAGTGTTCCTCTGTTGTGCTGGATTCGATGGGCAGTGCCGCCTTCCCTAGGAACGAATAGGTATAGGACACAGAGGATGATGAGTGTGAGCATGTGTATGGGCGTGCACCTGTGCACTTCTGTATTTGGTGTGTGTGTACATGTGTATGTGAGTGCGCTATAGTGCCTGTGCAAGCCTGCGTTTTCATGAGTGTTTCCTCCCAGGGCATTTTACAATCAATATTCTTCTAGTCATCAGACAGCGTGGTATTTCTTTTCTTTAATAATTGCCGACTGTTCACAGTTTGAAAAAGTTTTAGAGTTTTATATATATATTTTATATATATATTTATATATACCATTAAAAAGTTGAATCCATTTAAAGACGTATAATACAGAATGTTGGCATAAAACTGTACATGAAGAGGTGTGGGGTTTGGTCCAGCAGGTGGCATCTCCTGGTAGGAACCATTGTGTCCACATGTTAAGTCACCAGTTCACCCCCCCTTGTGAATTCTGTTCCCACCTGGTGCTCTGTGACTTTAAAATTTGTATAAAAAAATAAAAGCCTCTAAAGTCACCCATTGCTTGTTTGTTCGTTAAGTGCTTGACGTTTCCATATTAATAATAGTCTTTTAAATTCCACTTAAAGAATCAAAAATCCAGATGGTGATCCAGAAGCCAATTCTTCGTTTTGATCATGTGTTTTTGAAACCCCCAAAACCCATACCAGAATGGATCCTGATTAAGCATTTCGTGGATAAATCATTCATCTGTCGAATTGTCTTGGACAAAAGTAACATTCAAATGTAATCATCCGGCGTAACTCCTGTGCCAGGATGAGATTTCTCAGTCAACATTTAAAATGACGTACAATGGAACTTGTTGCTCCTCTAAGATGCGTAAGTGCTTTCTAAAGACAGTACGATATTCATATTTCCAATTATGTTCCACAAAGATAGGTGTGGCTCTTCCCAACCATTCAGATCTAAAACTAATGTTAAACAGCATAAGGTCCATCATATGAGTGATGTGATGTCCAATCAACAGATGACTGGGACGCCATCTGTGTTAAAGATCATGCCCGTGGTTGGCTCGTAAGTGCCAGCCAGGTAATACAGATCCTCGCTGTCCTGGTACTTCTTTGTTTTCAGCATCTGCTCATACTGCTCCAGTGCTACCACCAGACACTTGTGGGATACGGTCTGAACATCATTCTCATCTACATGAGAGGATTGGTACAAGGCACGCTGCAAAACAGGAGAGAGAAATAGCTCATAATTTGATCACATCGCTCAACTACATGCGAGCATGGCTGCCTTGAGCAATGAGCCCCTTTGCGGTATTTCAATTGTAAATAAAATCCGGGACAACAAAAGTCTCTTAATTTACATTGATGTTGCCTGTTCCTTTAACAGTGAGATTGTCATGTCCTTTGTACAGGGATGGGCAAAATGTATTTGAAGCTCCAGCAAAACTCTTTAATCTCAGCTAATATCATGACGAGAGAGGACAATGAATACCGATGATCATTAAAAGAGACTTGCTGTACACGGACAACACGGCATTTGTAGCGTGTTACTATTCTTTACACACGGAGAGGTTTGGTCAAGAGTTAGCCAACCTCACTAAGAGCCAGTGGGGCTCAGGAGTATTCTTCACACTCACCTCCATGAAGTCCTTCCGCTGGCTTGATGCCTGCAGGCTCGATAAGAGTCCTTTTCCAGATTTTTGATCCCAGTTCTGTTTCATAAAATATCAATTCGAATTAAAAAGTTAAGAAGTGAAATTAAGAAATTATACAGTAATTTCACTATAATTCATCGGCAAATGACTGCACTCTACACTTCTGTCTAGTACAGCGCTAGCACTAATATAATTGTCGCACTAAGAGCTTGTGTGTAACGCTCGCAAATTGTGAGTTGCGCATGGAAAAGGGGAGAGGGAGGGATAGAGAAGGAGAGGGAGTGAGAAGGAGAGGGAGAGAGATAGGAGGAGGGAGGGAGAGAGATAGGAGGAGGGAGGGAGAGATAGGAGGAGGGAGGGAGAGATAGGAGAAGGGAAGGAGAGATAGGAGAAGGGAAGGAGAGATAGGAGAAGGGAAGGAAAGAGAGGGCGCAGAGAGAGAGAGGGAAAGAGAGGGCGTAGAGAGAGAGAGAGAGGGCGCAGAGAGAGAGAGAGAGGGCGCAGAGAGAGAGAGAGAGGGCGCAGAGAGAGAGAGAGGGCGCAGAGAGAGAGAGGGCAATGTAGAGAGAGGCATTATTTAATACTTCCACTCAAAATGTTTAGAAACCAAATGCAATAATATATATTAAAATATTTCCCATTTCTGCAATAACGGGTACATTTACTCACTTTACAAAACAGGGAAGCAAAACATTATGATCGCCCAGCCATAGTTTAAGACTAGACAGTCATATAACGCAAACCGATTGTCTGCGATAACCCTGAGAGCATAATGATATTGACTTGTAATATTGGCAACTATAAATGTGACCTTAGATAATATTTGAATTCCAAAAATGGGTAATTAAAACAGATAAGAGGCCCAAGTGAGCTGGGTATCCATCAGTTTCCTGACCTTACTCACCTTGCCTTCGTGCAGCTTTTTGCCAGGATTGGTCTCCTCTGGGTGATAGAACCACTTGACCCTCACAACCATGTTATTGCCCCATGACTCCCACATGCTTTGGATGCGCCCAATGTAGGGCAGATTTGGGCGACCAGCAGATAAGAACACAGCACAGTCCCCGATACGGATGATTTCTTTACCACGTACAATGGCTTTGTAGAATAACTTCCTGGCCTTTCCTTTCATACCTCTCCTCTATAGAAAGGTAGAGAACAACAAGTCAGAAATAGATACAGATCTACAGCAGATGTAAGGCTAAAGCTCAAACTTAATATACATGGTTGAAAAGAAGATGTAAAGTCATATTGTATATTCACGTTTTATGTGACTCTGATTCAATCCGGTTTGCCTATTTTATCTAAAAATATATCATCACCTTCCTAATCTACTTTTGTATCGAGTTCCACAATTTGGCTATTGTTGTTGCATGCCAGTCATTATTGTGTATGGTCGTGATTTCTTGGCAAAGATTGTAGAGTGAGTTGCAAGCTCTTTCTCCAATAGACCACAATTTATCTGATCTCTCTGCTATGACCTGTCCATCTTGGATGACCCTACATGATTTAACTCACAACTCAATTTAAGTACACAAGCTCCTTCACCACGATTCAGAAGGCTATACAAGAATTCCTGTTTATGCTGAAAGTGAAAAGTCCTTTCCTCCCAAGTCAAGAGATGGTCCCATGACTACTGAGACTTCCCGTTATAAAACGTTTACCAACAAAACCTTAAAATGGTCTTGGATATATTTTCAGAAGGAAGTCAAATAGATCTAATTTGATTAGTGTTTTCATATATTCATATACAGTCAGGTCCATAAATATTGGGACATCGACACAATTCTAATCTTTTTGGCTCTATACACCACTACAATGGATTTGAAATGAAACGAACAAGATATGCTTTACCTGCAGACTCTCAGCTTTAATTTGAGGGTATTTACATCCAAATCAGGTGAACGGTGTAGGGATTACAACAGTTTGTATATGTGCCTCCCACTTTTTAAGGGACCAAAAGTAATGGGACAGATTAACAGTCATAAAACAAACTTTCACTTTTTAATACTTGGTTGCAAATCCTTTGCAGTCAATTACAGCCTGAAGTCTGGAACGCATAGACATCACCAGATGCTGGGTTTCATCCCTGTGATGCTCTGCTAGACCTCTATTGCAACTGTCTTTAGTTCCTGCTTGTTCTTGGGGCATTTTCCCTTCAGTTTTGTCTTCAGCAAGTGAAATGTATGCTCAATCGGATTCAGGTCAGGTGATTGACTTGGCCATTGCATAACATTCCACTTCTTTCCCTTAAAAAACTCTTTGGTTGCTTTTGCAGTATGCTTCGGGTCATTGTCCATCTGCACTGTGAAGCACCGTCCAGTGAGTTCTGAAGCATTTGGCTGAATATGAGCAGATAATATTGCCCGAAACACTTCAGAATTCATCCTGCTGCTTTTGTCAGCAGTCACATCATCAATAAATACAAGAGAACCAGTTCCATTGGCAGCCATACATGCCCACGCCATGACACTACCACCACCATGCTTCACTGATGAGGTGGTATGCTTTGGATCATGAGCAGTTCCTTTCCGTCTCCATACTCTTGTCTCCATACTCTTCTCTTCCCATCACTCTGGTACAAGTTGATCTTAGTCTCATCTGTCCATAGGACGTTGTTCCAGAACTGTGAAGGCTTTTATAGATGTTGTTTGGCAAACTCTAATCTGGCCCTCCTGTTTTTGAGGCTCACCAATGGTTTACATCTTGTGGTGAACCCTCTGTATTTACTCTGGTGAAGTCTTCTCTTGATTGTTGACTTCGTCACACATACACCTACCTCCTGGAGAGTGTTCTTGATCTGGCCAACTGTTGTGAAGGGTGTTTTCTTCACCAGGGAAATAATTCTTCGGTTATCCACCACAGTTGTTTTCCGTGGTCTTCCGGTGTTGCTGAGCTCACCGGTGCGTTCTTTCTTTTTAAGGATGTTCCAAACAGTTGATTTGGCCACACCTAATGCTTTGCTATCTCTCTGATGGGTTTGTTTTGTTTTTTCAGCCTAATGATGGCTTGCTTCACTGATAGTGACAGCTCTTTGGATCTCATATTGAGAGTTAACAGCAACAATGTATCTGCTCTTTGAAAATGGGATAATGGGGGAATAACACACACCTGGCCATGGAACAGCTGAGCAGCCAATTGTTCCATTACTTTTGGTCCCTTAAAAAGGGGGAGGCACATATATAAACTGTTGTAATTCCTACACCGTTCACCTGATGAATTAAAGCTGAAAGTCTGCAGTTAAAGCACATGTTGTTTGTTTCATTTCAAATCCATTGTGGTGGTGTATAGAGCCAAAAAGATTAGAATTGTGTCCATGTCCCAATATTTATGGACCTGACTGTATAGTGGTTTTACACCTTCGGGGCCTTGTAGGACCATGATCAATACAAACAAACATGTGTATGGAAGTAAAAAAAAAAAATTTTAAGAGCATAATAAGACAGGGATTTGGTCATAAATCAATATTTTAATAAGAACTTTTACATCCTAGAAGGTCTTAACAATAGATTGTTCAAGTATTTTTATTTAAATTTGTTTAAATGCCATGTTTACTACAAATCATGTGATTTTGAAAATAAACTCATTTAATTATTGCTGTTTGTACTGTAGCTACTAAATATTGTTTATTGAGAAGATCAGAGGGGAAGAATCATCAGCTGAAGTTGTTCAGTTTATTTATATCTAACAATTAATATTTAAGTGTGTAGACTATGAAATACAATGCGATTAAACATTACCTGTGTGGGTTTCCCAAACCATTTCCAGAGTTGTCTAGCAGGAAGAAAGGCTGCAATCTTGGGTCTATTCTCTACAGATGGCAGACGTTGCCTCTTGGCCAGCTCCTTGGTTGTGGGCAGGTGAATTCCTTCTCTCTTCTTGGGTTTGCCCTTATTGACCTTCTGCTGTTCTTGTTTCGGCTGTTTTTGCAGGTTAGTGGAGGCCCTGAGATTAGTGGAAGGTTTTGTGTCCTTCACGGTCACCGGCGGTGGGGTTTTTGAGGGGTTGGGAGCAGCTTCCTGTGCTTCATCCTCAGAACTACTAGAGGAATCTTCGTCAGTTGTTGAAGAGGAGGAGGAGCTGGAGCTTGATGATGAGGATGTTGATGAGGATGATGATGAAGAGGAGGAGGAAGAAGAGGAAGAGGAGGAAGATGAGCTGCTACTGGATGAGGATGATGATTTTGAGGATGATACAGGTGTAGATGCTCTTGAGCTACTAGAGCTGCCGTCTTCCTGTGCTTGGCTCTGTTTGTTTCCATCCTCCTCTCCCTCAGACTCTGAGCTGGTGCCACTACTCTCAGACTCTTCCTTCGGATCTTGACTTTCTTGGCTCTGGTTAGATTTACTCTTTGTGTTGTCTCCAGAACTGTCAAATGCTTCAGTGCTGAAAGCATCAGTTGCATCATCCACCACCTCTGTCTTTATTCTAGAAACCTTCTCTTTGGTTTCAGTTACCAACGGAGAATACCCAAGGCCCACAATGGTCTTCCTATCTCGTTGTACTATATTGCTGGGATCTTCAAGTCTCATCATGGCCTCCTTAGTTTTTTTAGTCTTTGGAGACATCACCCCTTCGCGGTCCAGCTTCACTAGAAGTTCGCTTTCTGTCTGCTTCCTTTGTCCTTTGACCACGGATACAAATTCTTTCTGCTCTTCCACTTTTCTCTTCTTCTTTGTTTTTGTTTTCCCTTCTAAGACATTTTGATTGAAAGTGTTTATGGTTGAGTCTATGTGTTGGTCTCCAATGACCATATTTCCAAAAACAGGATAAGATGACTGCTGTGTGCTGCAGATAGTGGTGGTGATGGTCACTTTTCCAGGCCTTCTGATTTTTGGAGATACGAGTGTCGGAGGGACTTCAGCTGGAATTTGAGAAATCTTCATTGACGCTTTCAAATTTGGCTGCACAAGGTTTGGTTGTTTTTCTTGACCTGGTGTGGCAATAACTGGCAACCCTTCCTCAGCAACATTTTCCTCTATTGGAGATTCACCTATTACAGAAACAGATGGTTTAATATTAAGTGTTCTTCCGGATTAAGACTTATAAGCAAGTCACCAAAACAAGCAGAAAATATCCCCCTGCTAAATCTAAAATCGGCACACCAAGAGAAGGCCATGAAATACCTCACAAAATTAGCCACTACACCCAATGAAAAGGGTTCATAGTTGGATAAAACACTGTAAACATGCCCAAACCCCCTTTAAAATCACTATGGTGGCTCAGTACAACAGAAAAATAGATTAGTATAATGCTCTCGGTCATTGTTTCATCATAACAGATACTCACCCAAAATCTGTTTGTTGCTTGGCTTACGGCCCCTTGGTTTGCTCTTTGCCAGAACTTCCTCAGAGGCCATGGCAGCGCCCTCCTTCCCTTCTACTTGTTCCTTGCTGGATTTGCGATTACGACGTTTTGCACTTGGCACCAGGAGGGCAGGAGAAGGCTCAGCACCTTTAAGACAAAGCCTATGTTTTTGTGACGTGCCTTGGATCAGAAGATCATACCTAATATCAAACACACAAATCTGAGCAATTTTCAGACCTGCTGAGCAGCCCTTTTACGTACATTGTATCTTGTAGTCGGGTGGTAAAAGGCGAATGTGAGACAGGGGTATACGTCCAGTGTCTCCATCATCAAACTCCACTGTAATGAGGTCAGTATCTTCTTCCTGATCCAAGCTCCCTAAAAAGTAGTAACCAGGTGAAGCAATTCATAACAAGAAAGGGCCCTAACAAAGTATATTCAATGTAGACCTCCTCGATAACTGGTAGACACATGAATTGGATCACTGAAATTGGTTCCTACCTCGCACAATGGTGCCCGGATACAGACAACGATACTGCTGGCTCCAGTAGGCTGCAATTCTGGTGCCTTCGGGAAGGAAGCGGACTGAGGGTGGCTTTACATCAATGATCTGTTCAGAGAAAAAGTATTAATCATTACTTTTAATGGCTCATCGTTTATAGTAGAGCAGTAGAAAGGGGCATAGAGTTACATAGAACAGACAACAAATTGTAGCTTTATAGAAATTCTATTGATACCATGATGTTAATGCAACTGACATTATTCCCATAATTATTCTTTGAAGTCCACAGTTATCACAACTTCACAGTGGCTTCAAAGAATAAATATGGCGGTGAAATCATTATCAGATTGATCTTTGCCTGTCTGGAGTAGCAGTAGATATTCAGGTATACTTTGACTGGAATGCACATCAGTTGCTCACCACAAATATATAGCTACATGCATCAAAATAAAAGGAATTAGTGGAGGCGGAGGCCGACAGAAGAGGAGCATCTGGTCTTATCAGGCTGTGTGTGCTGCTGTTCAAGGACAGTCTTAGTGGTATGTTTAGAATTTGCACTTCTGAAGAACTAAAGTGCCTTGCAAAAGTATTCACCTCCCTTGGCATTTTTCATGTTTTGTTGCCTTACAACCTTTAATTAACATGGATTGTTTGAGGATTTGCATCATTTAATTTACAGAACATGCCACAACTTTGAAGATGTTTTTTTGTGTGTAAAGTAAGCAACAAATAGGACAAAATAACAGAAAAAGTCCCTGTGCATAACTATTCACCCCCTTAAAGTCAATACTTTGTAGAGCCACCTTTTGCGGCAATCACAGCTCCAAGTCGCTTTGGATAAGTCTCTATGAGCTTGCCACATCTTACCACTGGGATTTTTGCCCATTCCTCCGTGCAAAACTGCTCCAGCTCCTTCAAGTTGGATGGTTTGCGCTCGTGAACAGCAATCTTTAAGTCTGACCACAGATTTTCTATTGGATTGAGGTCTGGGCTGTGACTCGGCCATTCCAACACATTTACATGTTTCCCCTTAAACCCCCCAAGTGTTGCTTTAGCAGTGTGTTTGGGGTCATTGTCCTGCTGAAAGGTGAACCTCCGTCCTAGCCTCAAATCACACACAGAGGGGTACAGGTTTTGCTCAAGAATATCCCTGTATTTAGCACCATCCATCTTTCCCTCAGCTCTGACCAGTTTCCCAGTCCCAGCTGCTGAAAAACATCCCCACAGCATGATGCTGCCACCGCCATGTGTCACTGTGGGGATGGTGTTCTTTGGGTGATGTGATGTGTTGGGTTTGTGCCAGACATAGCGTTTTCTTTGATGGCCGAAAAGTTACATTTTAGTCTTATCAGACCAGAGCACCTTCCTCCATACATTTTGGTAGGCTCCCACATGCCTTTTCACAAACTCAAAACGTGCCATTTTGTTTTTTGCTGAAAGTAATGGCTTCCTTCTGGCCACTCTGTCATAAAGCCCAACTCTATGGAGCGTACGGCTTATTGTCGTCCTATGTACAGATACTCCAGTCTCTGCTGTGGATCTCTGCAGCTCCTCCAGGGTTACCTTAGGTCTCTGTGCTGCCTCTCTGATTAATGCCCTCCTTGCCCGGTCCGTGAGTTTTGGTGGGCGGCCGTCTCTTGGCAGGTTTGATGTTGTGCCATGTTCTTTCCATTTGTTATGATAGATTTGATGGTGCTCCTGGGGATCATCAAATATTTTGATATTTTTTTATAACCTAACCCTGACTTGTACTTCTCAACAACATTGTCCCTTACTTGTTTGGAGAGTTCCTTGGTCTTCATGGCAGTGTTTGGTTAGTGGTGCCTCTTGCTTAGGTGTTGCAGCCTCTGGGGCCTTTCAAAAAAAGGTGTATATGTAATGACAGATCATGTGACACTTAGATTGCACACAGGTGGATATCATGTCACTAATTATGTGACTTGTGAAGGTAATTGGTTGCACCAGAGCTTTTTATGGGCTTCATAACAAAGGGGGTGAATACATACGCACATGCCAATTTTCTGTTTTCTATTGCTAAAAAATAGTTTTATGTATATATTTTTCTCATTTCACGTCACCAACCTAGACTATTGAGTTCTGATCCATCACATAAAATTCAGATCAACAAGACATTGAACTTAAGGCTGTAATGTAACAAAATAGGTAACAAGTCAAGGGGGTAAATACTTTTGCAAGGCACTGTAGACTATTTAGAAAGTGAAAACAGTTTAATTAAACTGTTATATTCAATTACGATGTGCATGGGGCATCCATTGCTTTGTTATTAAAAACTCTACGTTTTCAAGAGAAAGAGTAAGTAAAAATTGAAGTACAGTGCACCTCTAATTATATTGGTCAGGTTAAAAGACAAACAATAAAATGCATACACACACCATCCTAACTCATTACTGTCATCTCTATACCATACCAACCAAACACAAACAATGCATACTTCCATTAAGCCCTTGACCAGGTATACACAACAAGCAATAACGCTAAATAACATCCCATTAAATAATTAATTAAGGATACTATGACACCCACAACACAACCAAGATCATCACAGTATATTACAGGTCACAATAAGACATATCCAACTTACCACATAACAAGACTCCACAAACTGCATCAAAGACCTTTATACATCACAATAACCAAACTAACAACCTATATCAGTGCCTACTACACAACAGCACATAACACAATCCAACGCCAAATGCTACATCATATTGTAATGCACACAATAGCAAAATATACAATAAAACCCAATACACTGCAGTGGGAATAACCTTACAAGGCAATCAAAACATTACAAGGGAAAATAATTATAATCCCATAATCCTCACCACATCCCAGCCCAACTTCAAACCCATAGCACAGTACAGTGGAACCTCTATATTCGTCAAATCCAATATTCTGCAAAAAAATTCGATATTCGTCACAAAAATGAATGTGATTCTATATTCGTCCGTCCTTTAGGAACTTATTAATTAAATATAAAGGATCCACTGTACATCACACCAATGGCTCTCAACCTTTTTGATTTGGAGACCAGCTTTGTTATCTTCTTGTGATCATGGGGATCACTTATGCGATCTAGAATATTTTGAACAGGGTGCCACTACGTGTGACAAATTCATTTTCATATGGTATACTATGATTTTAAGTATATGATAACTGCAGATACATTTCTCAATCTGTTTATAATTGTGACTAATGGTAGTAACACATTTAAAGTGTTAGGTTACCCTAATCCCTCTCTGTTCTTGAGGACCACAAGATAAGGTCTCAGGGGCTGGCACAGGTTCTAGGACTGGCTTTTGAGAACCATCGCATTTCACCACAAACCATGCATCAGTTTAGAAGTGGACATCACTCACTGCTTCCTGAAGGAGCTGCTCCAGGCAGTAGATGTGTGGACGGTTTCCTCTTTCTCCTTCCACAACCACACGATATCTGGAGAGGAAAATAATCATTTAATGAAGAAGGGCAGACAAGATGGAAGAACATGCATATAAAAAGAGATCTCTAGATTTATGTGGCTGCCCAGTAACTTACATGTCTGGTGAGTGGACAGTCTGCACGTGGCCAGCGTAGAGAAGCTTATCGTCCATGGGAATGAGAACCCGCAGCCCATCTTTCAGCTCATCCTTATCTATGATGCAGGAGCGAGGAGCTAACGGACAGAGATAAAAGGGTCAGAGAAATACAGTATCAAAAAATGCAGCCAACACAAAAAGTTGACTTGTGGAGGCTTTTATGAAAAAGTGGCTAATCCAATAAAGTTTAGGAGACGGAGAAGATGGCCTGCAAGTTTTGTCCACATAAAATGTAGATATAATCATCTCACCAGGGGTGACTGGACGTTCAGGGAGCAGACTGAGAGGAACATTCTCATCTTCAGAGAAGCTACTGTCCTGGCTTGGCTCAAAATCCTCCTCAGCGGCCATGCTCTCCATCAGTTTGCTCACGGCTCCACCTTTACCTCGATTCTAAAGGTAGAAGAGCAGTATTGAGGAGGTAGCTCAGGACCTAGGATGATTACTTCTAGTTATCTAGGACTGGGTGAGGATTGGATGAAACTCAGAAAAACTACAGTGGTTTCTCAATAATATGATGGTGTGGAGGAAATCAGTTGGGAGAGTCCGGGGATTTCCTTACGCTGACTTCTTAATTACAGCAATTGCAGGACCGCAATAAAAGAGCTGGCCTAGAGCCAAGGTGGTATGGAACAAACTGTAGGATGTACTGACCAAAAGAGTGGACACCGGGTTCAAATGGATCCCTCTCCTATCTAATGCTGTGAAGCTAGTGCATCAGTCCTTAAAAATAAAGGTTGAAGTGCCACAGTGGAGGTTAATATAATGTGTTAATGAAACTATTGCCATTAAATAATGATAATCTACAAGACTCTGGGGCCATTGTCTTTAGTGCAGTCACATGGGTGTGAGCATGCCTAGTCGTTTTGCACACAAGACAATGGAGACATCAAGTCAATTATGTCAATGAACTTGAAAAATTATGTCAGTGAACGAAATATATTCATTTCTGCTTGATAGAAATGGTAACTTACTGTAGGAAAATACATAAAAAAAACATTCAACTGACAAAGTGTTCCTTATTAGTTTAAATTATAGCGTATTTGATACCACTTTGTGTCAGGCTAGAGGACCATCACACACTTTGCTTTCAATCAAATTTTGTGTGTCATTAGGGTTTGTTTTCTAAAGAAAAAAATACAGTGTATAAAACATTCAATATGTGACCAAAAATATGGAACTAAAGTGTCCCTTTAATTGAAATGGGCCAGCCATGTGTGGATTTGCAATGTATTGTTGGCACCTCCGCCAGTTGAAGGGTTAAGCTTGTATTGCCACTGGTCTCATCTATTTATATTACTCGTTTATATTACAGCATCCCCCTCTCTGTGTTACCTCCTTTTTCAGGTCCTTGGCTTTGACCTTGGCTTTATTCTTCTTGCTGGTACTCATAGTGCTGATCACACTGAGCCGGTCCTCGAGCACAGAGCTGCAGGGGCCGGTGGGAGACAGGCAGGAAGGGGATACACATGGGAGGGTTCCCTTCTTCTTCTGGAGTGAGAAGACAAATTACTTCATCACATAACAACACTACGGGGTACCCCACCGAACCATTTATACCAGTGTTCATTTGTAAGCTCCTGTATACAGTCTCCCCCCATTATAATACAAAATTGTAAGCTCCTGGTGACGGACTCCTCATTATACTACTATACTGTAAGCTCCTGGGGATGGATCCGCCATTATACTAATATACTGTAAGCTCCTGGGGATGGATCCGCCATTATACTACTATACTGTAAGCTCCAGGGGATGGATCCGCCATTATACTACTATACTGTAAGCTCCTGGGTATGGAACCGCCAATATACTACTATAATGTAAGCTCCTGGGGATGGATCCGCCATTATACTACTATACTGTAAGCTCCTGGGAATGGATCCGCCATTATACTACTATACTGTAAGCTCCTGGGGATGGATCCGCCATTATACTACTATACTGTAAGCTCCTGGGGATGGATCCGCCATTATACTACTATACTGTAAGCTCCTGGGGATGGATCCGCCATTATACTACTATACTGTAAGCTCCTGGGGATGGATCCGCCATTATACTACTATACTGTAAGCTCCTGGGGATGGATCCGCCATTATACTACTATACTGTAAGCTCCTGGGGATGGATCCGCCATTATACTACTATACTGTAAGCTCCTGGGGATGGATCCGCCATTATACCACTATACTGTAAGCTCCTGGGGATGGATCCGCCATTATACCACTATACTGTAAGCTCCTGGGGATGGATCCGCCATTATACTACTATACAGTAAGCTCCTGGGGATGGATCCGCCATTATACTACTATACTGTAAGCTCCTGGGGATGGATCCGCCATTATACTACTATACTGTAAGCTCCTGGGGATGGATCCGCCATTATACTACTATACTGTAAGCTCCTGGGGATGGATCCGCCATTATACTACTATACTGTAAGCTCCAGGGGATGGATCTGCCATTATACTACTATACTGTAAGCTCCAGGGGATGGATCAGCCATTATACTACTATACTGTAAGCTCCTGGGGATGGATCCGCCATTATACTACTATACTGTAAGCTCCTGGGGATGGATCCGCCATTATACTACTATACTGTAAGCTCCTGGGGATGAATCCGCCATTATACTACTATACTGTAAGCTCCTGGGGATGGATACGCCATTATACTACTATACTGTAAGCTCCAGGGGATGGATTCGCCATTATACTACTATACTGTAAGCTCCAGGGGATGGATTCGCCATTATACTACTATACTGTAAGTTCCAGGGGATGGATCCGCCATTATACTACTATACTGTAAGCTCCTGGGGATGGATTCGCCATTATACTACTATTATTTTCAAGGCCATAATCTACTGTATTATGTGCCTTCTGGGGCTGTGCAGCTCTGCTTTGTTTCAGAACAGTGATAATAGCCGCTGGAGCCATACTCCGATAGCTTCTTGTGCACAGTTTGCTTTGTGGGGAAGCTAAACAGTGCAATAGATTATGGGGAAGAAGAATGAAACAAGCAGATACACTGGAAATGGTGAGAAAATAAACAAGAAAAAAAAAAGAAGCTGAATAAAAAGATAATTTTTCTGCGGGCATATATGATTTGTATTTTTTCTTTACTATAATTAATCTAATTTACATTCAGACAGAAATGAGCATCTGTTACAGTACTCCCAGCTACAACTTCATGTTAAACCACAGAAACCAGGGGAAAAATAATATTCTACTTTATAACATATTGTTTTGTAGTAATATATTTACAGAATACATGGTAAACTTACACCTGATATAGGCTTTTTATTTCTCACTAACTCAGCGTCCTTGACATCAAGTCCTCCATCTTGGAAATGCTGCATTTACATATTTTCCATAGTGTAAAATAGAAAGCCTAAATCTTGAGGAAGTAGCATTACCCTTTATTTTAATAATGTAGTAACACATGAAAATATCTTATTAAATGGAAATTGATAAAATGGTTGATTAAAATGAATTATTTTCTTGACCTAAGCAATATGGGATCTCTGTAATGACTTTATAGCATCCTCTCCTAATCGCTCACCTTGCTGTGTTCCTTGCGTTCCTTGTTCTTTTTGGGGCTCATTGCTGGTAACTTGCTGCAGCGGATCGGTTTGGAGACTGGATGAGCCTCTGTAGTAGTGACAGGCAGGAGAGGTGTAGAGTTGCTGGCATCATGGAGGAATATCCGTTCACTCCGGCGCCGACACCACAGCTCGTCATCGCTAACCTCCGCACCAAACTCCTGGCTCAAATCTTTGGGGGATTTCAGCTTCTTTAACTTGCGCGCCTTGTCCAGGAGCTTCTCTTTCTCACAGCTGGTGGGGCTTGATTCATCCTCTGTCATACCCAACATGGAGCTGCCAGTTTCCATAGCACTGATGCGGATCATGCCGGGTGGGGACTTACTCTGAGTCTTCACCTCACTTTCTGAATCTGTGTATTCAAACTCTGTGCCTGTAGAGGTGAAGAAAAGAACATATCAGCAGGAGTAATGGTATATATATCTATCATTTCTGGGTTGCTACCTTGCACACATCAGTGAAGCTGTGTTTAGGGTCACCCAAGATGGGCAAGTCATAACAGAGATGTCAGACAAATTGTTAACCAATGGAGAAGGAACTGGCAACCCACTCCAGCATCTTCGCCAAGAAAACCTTATGGATAACCACCACCAGACATAAGATGTGCCTGGCATGCTGAGGTCCATAGGGTGGCAGAGAGTCGGACACTATAGAACGACAACATTATATATATACTATGAAATTGACCATCAAAAATGACAGGACTAAAATTGTAAGGCTGGCAATGCTGTTTGCCACACAATGTGGGCCTTTTGCTCCTCTGAGCGCCTTCAGCGTTCATCTCAAGCCTCTCCCCCCGTGTACTTCAACTTTCATGCTTTGCAATGATCACATTCGGCGCTCATCGCGAGCCACACGATGAGCGCCTCTTCCCGCCTACTGTATGGGCGGCTCATTGCAGGGTTTGTTAACCAGCAAGTTTTGTGCTTGGGAATGCCAAGTGTCTCTTTCCACCATCTCCCCCTGTCCCTTCCCTGTGTCTTTCTCCTCTGTGTGTCTGCTGAATGTTTGCGTGTTACGAGCTGAATGCCGTTTGTTTTATTTTTAAAGTCCCGCATCCCTGGCGTTGTTGGTGTAAGTGTTACTGTCTTTGCCACCGTGTATTTTCTAAGTCCTGCGTTCCTGGCTTTGCTCAGCCTCGTTTTCATCCTGTTTCAGACTATTTACGTTTTTTCCGGCAGCCATTATTTTCCCCACTTTGGCAATTTTCGATCATTAAAAAATACAAAATAAGCCTCAAATTAACTTTGGCGCTCATTGCAGCCTAAGTTCTGCATTCCTCAACAGCTCGCAAAGCGTGACGACAACTATATAGGTGATAAATAGTCTACAGTGCTTTGCAAAAGTATTCACCCCCCTTGACTTTTTACCTATTTTGTTACATTACAGCCTTAAGGTCAATGTTCTGTTAATCTAAATTTCATGTGATGGATCAGAACACAATAGTCTAAGTTGGTGAAGTGAAATGAGAAAAATAAATAAATAAAACTATTTATTAGAAATAGAAAACAGAAAATTGGCATGTGCGTATGTATTCACCCCCTTTGTTATGAAGCCCATAAAAAGCTCTGGTGCAACCAATTACCTTCAGAAGTCACATAATTAGTGAAATATTCACCTTTGTGCAATCTAAGTGTCACATGATCTGTCATTACATACAGACCTTTTTTGAAGGGCCCCAGAGGCTGCAACACCTAAGCAAGAGGCACCACTAACAAAACACTGCCATGAAGACCAAGGAACTCTCCAAACAAGTAAGGGACAATGTTGTTGAGAAGTACAAGTCAGGGTTAGGTTATAAAAAAATATCCAAATCTTTGATGATCCCCAGGAGCACCATCAAATCTATCATAACCAAATGGAAAAAACATGGCGCAACAGCAAACCTGCCAAGAGACGGACGCCTACCAAAACTCACGGACCGGGCAAGGAGGGCATTAATCAGAGAGGCAGCACAGAGACCGAAGGTAACCCTGGAGTAGCTGCAGAGATCCACAGCAGAGACTGGAGTATCTGTACATAGGACGACAATAAGCTGTACGCTCCATAGAGTTGGGCTTTATGGCAGAGTGGCCAGAAGAAAGCCATTACTTTCAGCAAAAAAAACAAAATGGCACATTTTGAGTTTGCGACAAGGCATGTGGGAGACTCCCAAAATGTATGGAGGAAGGTGCTCTGGTCTGATGAGACTAAAATTTAACTTTTCGGCCAACAAAGAAAACGCAATTTCTGGCGCAAACCCAACACATCACATCACACAAAGAGCACCATCCCCACAGTGAAACATGGCGGTGGCAGAATCATGCTGGGGGGATGTTTTTCAGCAGCTGGGACTGGGAAACTGGTCAGAGTTGAGGGGAAGATGGATGGTGCTAAATACAGGGATATTCCTGAGCAAAACCTGTACCACTCTGTGCGTGATTTGAGGCTAGGACGGAGGTTCACCTTCCAGCAGGACAATGACCCCAAACACACTGCTAAAGCAACACTTGAGGGGTTTAAGGGGAAACATGTAAATGTGTTGGAATGGCCGAGTCACAGCCCAGACCTCAATCCAATAGAAAATCTGTGGTCAGACTTAAAGATTGCTGTTCACAAGCGCAAACCATCCAACTTGAAGGAGCTGGAGCAGTTTTGCAAGGAGGAATGGACAAAAAACCCAGTGGTAAGATGTGGCAAGCTCATAGACACTTATCCAAAGCGACTTGGAGCTGTGATTGTCGCAAAAGGTGGCTCTACAAAGTATTGACTTTAGGGGGGTGAATAGTTATGCACAGTGACTTTTTCTGTTATTTTGTCCTATTTGTTGTTTGCTTCACAATTAAAAAAAAAATCATCTTCAAAGTTGTGGCATGTTCTGTAAATTAAATGATGCAAATCCTCAAACAATCCATGTTAATCTTAGGTTGTGAGCCAACAAAAATGCCAAGGGGGTGAATACTTCTGTAAGGCACTGTATATATGTATGTATGTATTTTGCTGGCCAATCAAAGTGATAACATGGAGTGAGTCCCTATAGTATAACTTTCCCCCTAGCAGTCCAAGATGGAATTTCCCATGATATAAGCTAAAATATATGATTTTCTCTAAAACATTACACAGTCAAAGCATATTATTATGACCACCAGCTAATGTCATGAATAAACGATGTACAGCACGGACAGCAGCTAGATGGTGTGGCAGTGAGTGAATAAGATGCTGGAAGTTTGGCAAAAGGTATCTGGAGCCATGCAGACTGCAGTTCATTGACAGCTGCTGAAGTGCGTGTGGTTGAGGATCCATGTGGCAAACATGGCGATCAAGATGGTCCCACAGGTGCTCGATGCGGTTCAAGTCTGGAGAATTTGGAGTCCAGGGAAGTACTTGGAAGTGGTTGTCGCGCTCAGCTCCTAGACAATTCTGGCCGAATTACATGTTACACTGTCCTGCTGGAAGATCCCATCAGCTCCAGGGAAGACAGTCAATATGTATGGGTGTACTTGATCTGCAAGGATGGATAGATAACCCAATCGGTTGAGAGTGCCTTCCAGAGGTATGAGTGGACCCAGACAATGCCAAGAAAACATTCCCCAGACCATATCGCTGCTGGAAACCAGCTTGTGTTCTTAGGAGGTTTTGCACATGACACACGAACGTCTGTAGAGGAGAAAACTTGACTCATCAGAGGAGGTAGTAACAATTTTAGGTACTGTCGTGCATATTGATGCCCTTTCGGACGATGACACCTTGTCAGCATGGGTGCAGTGACCAGCGGTTTGCTTCGGAGCCCCATATGTAACAGGGTTCGCTGTACTGTTTAGACAGTCATCTGGTAGCCCTGGTTTTGTTTGGCTTGTGAGTTGCTCAACTGTAGCATGTCGGTTGGCCCACGCACTCCTTCAAAGCCGATGTTCACCTCTGACATCAAAGGCATGTGGTGCTCTGCAGTTTCCATGCTGTTTATTCGCAATGGTGACGTTTGTCCAGACACGTTACACTGTAACCACAGCAGCCGGCGAACAGTTCACAAAATGCGCTGTTTTAGAAATACTGCCATCCTTGGCCTGAAAGACAATGATCATCCCCTTTTCTAAGTCAGATAAATTAAATGTTTTACCCATGAGAGCGATGGTTGACATGTTTGCACAATGCCAGCTTACGTCAAGTGCTGTATTTCATTGGCTACACGCTGCTGACGTCAAAAGTAGGTGGTGGTCACAATAATGTAACTCGGCTGTATTTTATATTCATACCTTGCAAAGCTGCCAATGGATTTTTGCTACATCAAAGTTTTCCCAAAACTGAGGGGATTTTGAGAGGTTCTTCCAATTCTTCTTCACTTGCTCTTATAGACGCCCAGTTCCTTGGTTCTTGCAAACTGCCAGTTGGTATGTCTAGCGGATGATGTTTCTTAAGATTTATCAATAGCTGGGTCAGTGGTGACAGCTGAATCTGCACTTTATTTTCCTTTGAGCTGACAGCAGGCCCCAGACTTGGCAGTGCCATATACAGTCTATGAGTCACCTTAAAGAGCCACTTAATTCAGCACGATTTGGTCACATCACTGTAAAGATCTCATAAACGCCTGTTGAAATACTTTTTACATTTTTTAAGTGTATGTATTTTTTACTGAGAAATCAAATAAATCTCTGTTTATATTTGTGAAAGCCTACCCACAGTCAATTCCAGGTCTGAGACAACCTGTGCTTGGTTCTTCTTCATTTCTGCAACCAGGCAGATTGCAGGGGTGTTTCCCCCATTAAAGTCTATTGGAATTCTTTTGAATGGCTGTGAGTGCCTGCCTAGGAGACATCATGGATAGAAACTGTCCTTCCTGACCTGGGACCTCTTCCAAGAGCTGAAACATCAAACGCTGATTCATCTTTGCTCAATTTCATTGTAATGAGGAGCTTCTGAGGTTTTGATCTAGAAATGTATTCTCCTCAGCTTTCATCTGTAACTGTCTAGATGATAGTGTTCTTATGACCCCGGGTCCATAACTACAAGCACTGCTAGTGGATCAATAAAGTGGCACTGCACCGGTTGCAAATATGGAATCATTTTAAACTCCAGGTAATAAGAAGTAATTAAGTAATTAATTACATCAAAATAATTGTTCATCTAGTTTTGCACTGATTTGAATGTAGTGCATTATAATTGTAGGTACATTCATCAATAAGTTATCATTGTGACTAATTATAATGGTGTGTTAAAAGTGATGGGTTCCCATCATCCTTTTTTTTTTCATGAGGACCACCTGATAAGGTCTCAGGGACTAACACTACTCCTGGGAATAGTTGTAGAGGAGTACAAACTGAAATGATCAGTATAAAGTGTGAATGTGTGATCAATGCACGTACAAAGCGTCTGGGAAACCAACAGCTGAAGGTTTAAACAGTGGAAGCTCATGTTCCAAAATAAAGGCGTCTTTGTATGGACACAGCTGTTGTCGGAAGGTCATCTGTGAGGTTTAAATAAAAGGAAGTTTCAGACTTAACACAAACAGCTGATAGAGCTGGTCAGTTGAGCTCAGGTCTTTATCCAGGAGGAAAATCTACACACAGATTGTTCAGTGAGAAGAGAGGATGGCCCTGGCCAAGTTCCTTACGAGACCAAGCCAATAATAAGATACGGAAAGCTTCTCTTTTTATATTTCTGGCTATATGGGTTTCTAGAGAAGATCCGAGGGAAGTAAGAAGTCAATAAAGTAATAATAATATTAATAGAAAAAGGTCTCTACTCATTGACTATGGGTTCCTCAGCAAGTCTTGGGATTAAATGGATATCGGATTTGATTTCTGTTTAGAAAAGGTCTCTAGAGACACTGTCCCACTTAAGAGTTTAACCCTCTCTTTTCCCCACCATTTCCTTATATTATGGATTATTGAGAGGAATAACGTATCTTAATTTCATATTGCAGTTGGTGACCAATCAACCATATATAACAATGCAAACTATAGAAACACCACCAGATACTTGGCTCCCAGGACACCCTGTATGCGGATGTTCTGCTCCCAGTTTCAACTCCCATATATGCTTAATTGTACTAGACAATACTCCCTATATTCTCCCAAACCCTTCACACCCTTGTTTCTTGTGTTTGGAGGAACTCTTTACCATCATCCTCTCTTGAAGAAGTAGTATTACTCAAACTTACCCATCAGGCTTTGTCTCTCCTCCTTCTTCTTTGCCTTTTGTTTGGCTTCCAACTGGATGATAGACAGAGGTGAGGAGATGATGGGACTGGGCAGGACACTGGCTGCAAAACGAGCAAGAAGCCCCAGGCCGCTCTCATCCATGTGTGATGAAGACAGTCCCTCCATATTGTAATCACCATAGTCTTCCTCTGAACTATAATCTAATAAATGGATAGATAACGTGTTACATATTTATATATTATATGTACCCAGAGAAACAGATTTACATTTTAGTAACCTATCCATTATCTCCTGACTTCTGTAGACCTCAAACTATGTGATACAACAGGACCTCAGAACACAGCCATGGGGGAACAGTCAAGACTATATAGTCCAACGGGTCACAGACAGTACAGGATTTCAACATCTCTCTAATTGAGCACAGGTGAATCAATCAGAATAAATACAACGAAGTAACTTGTGTGTGCGAAAGAAGAGAGAGCCTGAATAAACAAAGTAGAGCGATAAGAGACATTCGGGATTGATAGTGGCTCCATACTAATGAATGACAATACAATATAGCTGCCTTAATATATAAGAAAGTGCTCTGTAATGGAAATCAGCTAATGGTACCAGTTGTAGCAACCACTACATTCCCATTCACTAAATTGTGAGGGAACTGGCCTGGACTGTAAGAGTTGAAGAAGTGGTTATATCCTCTAGTCATTAGTAGGGATAACCGGGAAGGCTACAACATTCCCTTTAAGATGTCACTCTTGGAATATTCCATATATCTCCAGATGTAAATTAGATTTGACTCCTCACCCTATGGCTGCATTCCGAGGTTTTATCTCTCACTTTCCTCCCTTATAACTTATGAGATACAAGTCATGTCAAGATTGTTCTAACAATATACAAGCCTGATTCTACATGTGAAATATATATATTTATGTTTTCTGATTTTTGTTGAAGATATTGTGTACTTAAAAGGACATGGAACAAGCATGTTTTAAGTTTATTTGGCCATGTTGGTGAGGGACTTCTCACTTGATTATTGGGATCTATCAATGACAAGATGCCCATATAGGGTCTATAATAAACTCAAAAGGGATTCTGTATCTACTTATTTAAGGGGGCACGATATAAAACGTGACGCCTTTGTTGCAGAAAGGGATATAACTGCAATTCATTGTTGCAATTTTTGAGTGGAAGTGTAAAACAACTAATATCTAAATATATTTACACACTTTCCTCTAAATCTCCTCAATTAATTACTCTCATAGTGAGGGTGATAAAGAAGAGCAGACATGCCTAATTGGATAAATGGTAAAAGTCTGTATCATTATACATATTTATTTATACCAATTGGACACACTTATTTTCCTTATCAATCCCTACTGTGAGAAATAATTAAGGGGTCTTGTATAAATAAATGTTGAAATATCCTCCACTCAAAATGTTTTACAACACCAAACTGTAATTATATTTCTAGTTATTTCTGCAATAATGGAGAAGACCTTTCTTGTGTGTCACTTTAAGATGCACAAGCATAATAATAGAAAAATGGATGATTCCAGTGGTGAAATAACAGGTCGCACTCTCTCGTAAGTGTTAGGTGAGCAGTGAAAACGTTATATGTTAAACAAAGAGAGGAATCTGTAAAGATTTAGTTTATAAAGACTGATGGGCGACAGAACAAAATGGAGCAGCCTAAGAGAGGGATAAAACACGTACAGACAATGAGCACGCTACAGACCCTTAGAGATTGTAGGACACGTTGTCACAACGCCAGGCAGAGAGCACACAAAGCAGGCTAGGTGAAGGCAGACCTGAGACAGCTAGCGGGTCCTCTCTGGCTTTCCCTTCATTAGTTAAATAAATCCTTACTTCTTGGTTGCATGGGCTGCGGAGTCCAAAATATGACAAACTCATGGTGGCTTTTACATATATATTTGTATATATGCACATATATTACACATTATATTGGATAAACTTTAAGGAGGCTTTATCGGTGCAGGACAGTGAACAATAAAAAATAAATAAATAAAAATTCTGCAATATTTCTCTAAACTTAGTGGCCTACTGAAAAAAATAAGACTAGGGTAATTCCGAGAAAACTTAAAAAATGTGTAGAAAAAAAAAGGAGGGTCTGCTTTTACTCCAACTTTTACATTTTCAACACTTTGTGAAAAAACAAGCATGGAAGCTACTTCTACACGGTACTTGACCAAACTGTACTCTTAATACACCACCTCAAGAGGAAGTGTTCTGCTAAGTTGCGTGTTCCGTTTCGTGTAAGTATCGGTACCCATAATCAAGACGTCCTCTTGAAGAGGTTACAGTTTCATAAAGACCCCAGTAGGTCTTCTCAAGTGTTGAATACAAAAAGTGGTCAGACTCTTCCGATCTTAGCTTTTACACATTTTAATAGTAAATATTATTTAAAATGTAGTTTACCTAAAACAAAGCCCTTTTCTGTGGATTTTTCAGAGATGGATGGGGTCTGTTCATTATACAAGTCAAGGCACTTGGACGTGGATACATGGATGTCATTGCCATTGGGAGGTCCAGCCCATGACAGGAAAGACTCATCAATCTCTGAGAACAAAATACCTACTCCACGTAATTTAAAGAACACCAACACCAGTTGTCAGATTGGATGTTTTACCAATAATGAGGCTGAAGTTCACAGGATACATAATGAAAATGATTTTGCCTACCTACATTAGAGAATTCATGGTTCTGTGGACTTGGAACCTGACCCAACGCTGTGCGGTGTCTGCCCTACTCCAGCCAATCACTTTGCTTCTTTAGTGCAGCGTGAGAGCAATGCAAGAAACCGATACAGACATTCAAAGCATCATGGGTAAGGGTCAGGGGTGAAGGGATGTTCAAGCAGCTGCAAGGAGAAAGCAAGCATTCTACAAAAGCTTGGTTAATTTCTGCATTTGGTGTTTCGGCCCAGTTTTTAGTATCAGGGAAAGTCTTTGCAATCCCTATTAGCCAAATATCCCTTGCACCAATTATCACATTTTTGGTATTTTCAAGCTCTGTATCTATTTTCAAATGGATTCAAATATACCCAGCACTGTACCGGAGAGAAATATTTAGAAGTAAACTAGAAGTTAGTGTTTCCTGAAAAAACACCAGATAACATTTGTTTTCCAAATTCTGGAAGTTGATTGATGATATTTTTGAGGGTTTGGGAATCTCCAACGCAGACGTGTCCAAGTTTAATCCTAATGGGTCGCACACAGGCCTGGATTCGAGGATATCCCTACTGCACCCAGGTGAGACCATCGCTTTTTCAGTCATCCTGATTGACTCACCTGTGCACAGAAAGAAAATCCTCAAATCCAGGACTATGTGCAGCCCAATAGGACCGCACTTGTACACCCCTGCTCCAATTCCTCTATCAATAATCTGTACAAAGTACTGGTACTTTTTTTCCTCTAAAATATGGCAATTTGTATTTTTATATTACAAAGTATGGGACACATTTTTTTATTTGGTTTCCATTAGCAATCGGTCACTGAATTTGTTGTGGTCCATTACCATCCTTTTTTTGAGTGTAATCTGGAGAAAATCTTTGGATGATGAATGATAATACCACCAACCGCTTGGTATAACATGATATAACGTCATGAGATATGCAGAATATTGCCAGGATGTCTACTCCAACCCTCAAGCGTAAATTATTTTTCCTTTGAAGAGGGATATTTGAATAATAGAGACTGCAGGACTCCATCCATAATACAGACATCCTTGGAGGGATGTGAGAGTGGAAGGAAGGGAGGAAAAGCAGAATGAGAAGAAGCCAAACCTACATTGTCTAGTAAGAGAACATGGCAAGAGACACAAAGCACACTGGTTTAGTTAAAAATGAATTTGATATGTTTAATAAAGCTTGTCAATACCAAATTGAATACAAACATCAAATCACACACCCACACAACAAGATTTCCATTTACAAAAACATGTTTTCATGTGGAACCTCCATGCCAACATAAAAAATAAAATAAAAATAAAAACAATTATTATGGAAAAGAAACAGGGCGATGGGGGATTTAAAACGGCTCACAAAGAGCCAATAATAGAAACACAATTTTACAGATACAAAAAAAAAAAAAATGGTTATATCGATAACGCAGACTACGCTGCAAAATGCACCGACGGCCAGCCTGCGGCCATCAGGAAAAGCTGAGCTCACCCACAGCAGATCCCTTTCCCTAAACCAAAATGGCACTGTTTTGCTTTGTGATTCTAGTAACCTTGGTCAAACGAGTCCTCAGTGGAATCGCTGAAGGATGATCCGGCCTCCTGCAGCAGTAAACTAAAACGCTTCTTCCCGTCGGAGTGCAGCTTAGGTCGGACAGTCCCACAGCTGGAGGTGGCGCTTCCTGGAGACCGGAAGCATCCCGCGAGTTTGCTGGCCTTTGAAGGCAGCATGTTGTACATACTGGATGTTCTTGCTCTGGAAAGAGACTGTGTCGGCCATGTGTTCCTGAGAGACTCCTCATCTTCCTCTGTGTCCGTATCTGCAAACAAATAATCTGTTAGACACAGGTGAAGACATGAAAATATAACGTCCTCCCGAGACGTGTTTGGTAAAGACATCTGGACGGCCACTAAACAGACTTAAAACTAGAGCCTGAATGCAACCAACAAGGAAAAAGTAGTAATCTAGACTGCAAGGAATGTTTGCACACCCAAAATCATCACATTTTGGAAAGTCTGTGTACTGGCCAGTTAACAAGTTCAGGGAGATGATAGGTTGCCACTACGCCTATCTTGTCAAGTTAACTTTTTTTGTGCCAAGAGGTCTTCAACTGGCAAGGTTAGAATGGAAAATATTCCACCTTAATAAGGGTGGTTACATTGTGGATTTCTCTACCAAAAGTTGAATATAGTTTTGAATAAAAAAAGGACATTCAGGTTTATCCTGAATAACTAGAGAAGGAGAAGTATTGATCCAGGGAGGAATCCGATCGCCAGTATTTGAAGAATTTTTTTTTCATCTTATGAGGCAAATGGCAATTTTTTTGCCTCGCTCTGGATCAATTAATTATTTAACAAATTAAAAAAACTAAGTTTAATTATACAGTGAAGGGGTGTCTCTTATGTAGAAATTTATACCAGATTAAAGGTTTACTTTTTCTTATCTAACACATTCTGCTTATATATTACATTGATGTATTCTATACACACACACAGATGCATTCAGGTATGGTTTTTAACCCTATACTAACCTTCCAGCCAATAGCAGAACAGTGCAGAGATCCAGAGTAGCACTGCTTGAGCTGCTTCCTTGTGGTGTGAACAAAAGACCACACCTTGTGTCTGGCTGCAAGACTGAATCCCCATACTGCTAGAATGTTGTGCCTGCCTCTGATTGGCCACAACCAATTATGAATTGTATGCTAATTTAGCTGAAACTGATGCAATGTGCACACTTTAGGGTAAGTTTATCAATGTTTATTTAGGATTTTTTTTTCACGCAAAAATATTTTCATACACTATTGATTCTCCTCTACTAAATGCATTCATAGTCCAGGAAACTTCCATATACATTTCAATATGCACAAGTCCATAATCATTTAGTTTGGTCAGAGCCACAGACAGGAATATTAAAATACACAATGTGAGTTACAGTAATAAGAATGTGGTAGATAGTAACATTATACCACAGATAACCCACCCAGGAGATCACTCACTGTATGAACAGCTGCTAACTTCTGACACAGCCAGCGAGTGAGTAGCTTTCATCTTCAATATGGAGTCCAACTTCTTCATTTTGGAGGCCTTTTTGCTTTTACCTTCTTTGGATATGATTAGCGGCAGGTGCAGAGTTCGGATCGGCTTGGATTCTGTGGCTGATAAACACTTGCTGGCCTGTTCTGCTTTTTGCTTGCCCCCTCCGCTCTCTGCAAACCTGAACGAGGCTCTTAGCTTGTCTTGTTTGGTGAGGGACAAGGATTTACTCAGCTTAGTAGCCAAGTGCTCCTGGTCACTAGATCTCTTCTTTTTTCTACTCTTACTTTGAACCTAGAAAATTAGATATATGAGGAAATAAGGTAAAAATGTAGATCTATAAACAGAAAAGCTTCTTAAATTTACTAAGGAAACACACTGTCCACCTAACCAGAGTAGAAATACTATGTTCCTAAAGTTGACTATTCAGATATCAAAAATACGTAATATCCAATCAGAAAAGAAACGGCTCATCCGTGGAGTCTTAAAAAAGGGAAAAAAAAACATGGTAGGGTTGGAAAGACTACAGAAGTAATTAGTTTTCAACCACACAATATTAAAACACAGGTTATTTGATCACAGATGTTACTTTATCTTTCTTCTTGCACAAAGTAGTCACAAATATTCTATCAGCCATTTTATATAAAACAAAAGTTGTATTCTGAATTAAAAAAAAGAAGTATAAAATTAAACAGCAAATGAACACCAAAAAGGAAACCGATTTTGTCCATTTACTCTACCCATTCTACCTAACCTCATCATCTCTGGATTAATTAATTCTTAGGACAACCTTATTTATAACCCAGGTGCTCCTGAATTCCTTTAAAGGTTTGTCCCTGCCACTTGGAATGCTGTTACACTTATCCATTGGCTTTTTCTTAAAGGTATGTACTTCCTCACTTTACGCCCAAGTCCTCCAACGATTCCTTATGACTCAATGAACTTGATCCTCCTTAGCCTTACTCAACAAACTTGGGCAGAAGCTTTATTTAGTGCTCACAGGGAGTCTCTATCTGGGTTTATATTCAAATGGATGGTAAGATTAAGGATGTACAACATCTTCTCGATACTGCTTGTAACGCAAGGCAGAACAAGAAAACAACCCCACTGTCTCACTTTAATCTAATATGGAGGGCTTCAGTGGGTTCTTGGAATGCTATTAACTCACTAAACTGCTCTCTTGCGCTTTTAATGACTATGGAGAACCCTTCCCATAGTACCCTGCAGGCATCTGGAGAAATAGGATCCAGAGAGTACAAGATATTGAAACTCTGAGGCCTGTTTTGGGTGCTCTCTGGATCTGTAAGAGGGGCACAATCTTCATCCACAAGACAGGTGATAAGTCTAATTATTGCGCCCTCCCCCCTTCCAGGAAGCAGAAGAGTCGCAAGCGGTCTCCTCTTGGTGCTGTTGGCATGAGCGCCACTGTCACATACACACAGCCGTAGCCTGTGAACAGAGCCGGTCACACATTCTCTACAGAGAAGCTTGTGAGGAGATCCTGGAAGGTGGACTCAGAATCGGGTTAGGAGGCTCTGGCATCTTTCAGCTCAGTGCTTGGTGGGTGCAACTGAAATCACTTTGAGAACAGGGTCACCACTCCAAATGACGGCCATGTGAAGTGGCTGGAGAAGACCCTGGCTCTCTACTCCATTTGCCACAAGGCTTCAACCTCTGGAGTGTTTTGTCTTTCCTCCAGAAACCTCAAAGGAGTACCCTTCCTATTATAGATTGGAGAGTACCTGGAACCTGTGGAGAGTATCTAGACAGTCATTGGTATTAATCTTGCGAATGAGAAAGGTAATTATTGCTGGTTAGTAATTGCGCACTCTCAGTCTCCTGCAAGCTCTGATGGGATATACTCATCCTAAAGGAACTTCAAGACACAGATATGTCTCACATTCCCGGAGTTATTAGCCCTATTGCTGACCTTTAGATGTTGCTGGAGACAGTGGGTAATAAAGAGGAGATTATTCTACTTCTCAAAAGCAGGGATAACCGACTTAGGATCCCTCTTGTGGATCATTCACTGCCTTCTCTTAGCTGACAACATTTAGCCCATCCTCCACAATGGAGGAAAGTTTCCCTTTATTTTGTTAGTGTAGAAAAGGTCCCTTTACTCTCTAGTGACCCTAAGATGGCTGTTAAACCCCTACAGCTTCAGGGGTGCATTCAGTTGTGGCTGATTGCACAGCAGAGGTTGGGAGGACTCATCGATGGCAGTGGAAGCTTTGTATGAATCATCTGCTGCTTGGATGTTACTGATGCCACTTGAAGGCTCTCTCATAGGATTACCGTAATTGGTGAGCCTACTTTATTCCCCCACTCCAATATCTACCTCCCCTGGTGCTACATCCCCCCAACAGTATTGTCTACAAAAACATAAATGGAGGTCAAGTCTATATTTCTTCCCTTCGGCAGTCACTCACTACTCTTTTTGCTTTTGGATGGGAGATAATAGAAATGTAGAGCACCTCCCATTTCCCTATGGGATTTATGTGTCCTCTTCCTTGAGATGTCACTTCACTCTTGGAAGAGGAGCTATTGTTAGTGGTTTACCCTGCAGGGGTATTTGCCACCACCTGCTTACCCTGATCTGTGGGCAGGGTGTGATTCTGGGGAAAGAGTTCCAAACTGGGAGGGCCGGTGGCATTCTTCCCAGTTCCTACAACCTTGAGTGAGCCTGCAGACACATACGCCTTTTGTAAGGAACAAGAAGGGTTGGAAGCTGTGGTGGTGGGTTGAGAAAGGGCCTCCTTGTCTCAGCTGTTTGGGGGGTGTTTGATACCACTGAGGTCATCGCAGAGTTGGGCTCAGCAGGGTTGCTGTACTGTGGGAGATGCCAGCTGCTGGAACAGGGGGATGATGTTTATTTAATGCCTTAGTGCAGCTCCTGTAGGCAAGCCCCAATTGTCTGAACAGGAAGCTCACACGTCCTCTTTACTTTAAATGTTCTGTACAGCATCCCTCTCATATGGAACCCCATAGGACCTGTGTGTCTTCTTTGCCTCAAGGCAGGCACTGCTGTGTCTTAAATTAGAGCATTTCTCAGCGCACTCTCTGTACCCTAGGGGTATACCGGTATTCCAGTTATTGGTGACTGTTTCCCCTAAGGCTTGTAGGTTGGGGATACACAAGGGAGTGTGGTAGGAAGGAGGGCACATTAGATAGTGCCTTCCGAGCGTTCAACTGATATATAGCCCCCCACACAGTCAGGGGACATTATTCCCCCTTTTGACCCCTGGGGCTTCTTAGGAACCTTATCATTTTTGTCAGAGTCCAGGCAATCATACAGACTCCTTATAAGATAGCTGCACAAAGTATTATTGGTGAGGTCTCCTAGGTATCTATAGAGTGGCAATAGTACCAATCAAGAATCCCACTGGCTTTTACTGCAAGCTACTTTTAAAGTAGTGCAATATAATAGCTCTCAGTTTATTTTTCTATCATCAAAACAACATTAAAGGGCCACTTACTTCAGCACAATTTGAAACACATCACTGTTAAGATCTCAAAAAAGCATGTTGAAATACTTTTTGAAATATATGCATTTGTCACTGAGAAATAAAATAAAATCAAATATCCGCCAATCGGATTGCAGTTGTGTGAGTCCCATTCAAGTCAATGGTAAGGCTGCTTACATTTTCAGTTTGAAGGGAAAAGAACATGGAATGTTTGTAATTTCTTATGGCAGAAATTCAGGGTTTCTACTCTTTTGCCTCCCTGGAACTTGAAAAATGCAGACCAGTGCTCTGCTACCTCCACTGTTGTCCGTGTAGAGATGAAAAGAAAAAAAAATAACCCATAACAAATGTATCTGTAAGGGCATGGAATGCTAGACTCCTCTAAACAGGTTAGCTATGGATTAACTGGTCAGTGCAGTGTAAAAGGAGTCCAGGGAAAACTGCTATACTTACAAATGGAACAACCAGTGAACAGGATACACTTTGTATGCAAAACAGAGACTTAAACCATGTTGCTCTTTCACACAATGAAGAACACTTACAGTGAGGTAAATGGTCCTTTAAGCATATGTTAAGAAAATACAACTACTGCAAGTATAATTTTTTATAATAGGAACATCCTAAAACATACATCTGGTCAGATTGAATTTTTGTTTGGATAGGTTTCACCCACCTCACTCATATAACTTGCAGGTTGCTCCTGTTCCTCCCAACTTCGTATTCTGTCTTTCAGTTTTCCACTTACGCTATCCATCTCATCATCATCATCTTCTTGAAGGATGCTCAGCTGCCGGGCTCTCACACAGTCTCCTGTCTCGGAGTCTTCCGAGAGCAGAACACCCTTGCTCATCCTGAAATCAGATGAGGTTGGTAGAGGGAAATGGTGAGATCAAGTCGAGGGCATGGTCATAGCAGGAGACTGGTGCAGACAGGAGGAATGGAAAGCAGCTCAACACGACTTGAGCCTTATAAAGCAAACACAGACTGATTAAAACAAACAAAGGCACATAGTTGGGGGAAGCCAGTTCTAGTATTAGGTGTTGATCACACTCAGTAAGGTAGAGACCAGGAAAATTAATATGAAAGAAAAGTTTGTGTTGGTCCAAAATGTAACAGAAATGTCTTTCAGAGAGGTTCAGAGAAAAAGCAGCCTACCTTGAGGCGAGGTAGAAACCCTACACCACTCAACTTGTGCCCTGAGAGTTCCCCAGCTGTAGATACAGACCATCTAAAAGCCATTTTTACTAAGGTGGACTATGCAGCACTTTCATTTAAAAAGACGCCGAGTATTGACACAGCTTAATAAACGTGTGCCCATGAGGTCTGGTCTGATTTGTTTGCTACCCCTCTTACTTTCTGCTTTTGCTGCCACTCTTCCCTCTCTCCAGCGGTGGAGATAGAGCACTGGTTCCGTGCTTCCGCTTCCTTGGCCTCCCAGGGCCTCTTCTTCCCAAGCTCCTACTCTTCTCATCACGCTTCTCCCTAAAAATAACTCATTGTTATCACTTAGGTGAGGAAAATTACCACGAGCCAGGATATACCTTCCCAAGTATGCCTGTATCCTCTTAAAAGAAAGATTGAGACAGAAATGAAAAAAATGTGACTGTGTCCTGCAATTTATGAAACTATTTGTGTGTCGGATCCCTTTATAGGCTGTGCCTTACTCTGAACAATTTTAATACTGTAACAATCTTATTAATACCTAAAGCAAGTAACACAAACATACTCTGAGGTCTAGTACCTACAACGAATATTAACCTAAACGACTAGTAACTTTCTCTTGACAAAGACATATGGACAAATAAGTACTGTAACTTTAGTATTGACACCTAGAGCCACAACTTACTCCTTTTGGTGAAGCCTAGAACAAAGTAACCACAACTTCCTCTTAATACTGACACCTAGAACATTTGATAACATTGCAGTTTCTCCTCACCAGCAAATAAAAAGCAGCGGTGGAGCTAATAAATGGAGGGCTTGGGTGCAAAATAATTTGGGGGCCCCCTAATGAAACCTCTCATTACACAATGTAGGGGTATAGAAAAAAGCCATAATATATGTAGGTGACCAGATCACCTTTCTACAGATTATCATATGCCCCTCTCACCTAATAAACTAAGTCTCCCCTTTACTCCAAGTAGCTGCCAGCAGCAGAAAGCCCTACCCTTTTTTCTGGGCACTGGTGCTCTACACCTGCTGCACCAGCAGAAGCTCTGCCAATTAACAAGTAACTTGATATTAGAACTTCTAGAACAAATAACAAGCCCTAGAACAAATTACGAGCATCAGTACCTTTGACAAATACCATTGTAACTTGCTTTTAGTAAGGACACCTAGAACAAGTAACACCAACGTATTCCCAGCACCCGAACCCACCACAATAAACATATAACTTACAAACGCTTAAAAACACACAACTTTTAAGTTAGTTATTGATTTTATGCTTAAAAGGGACATGAAACTACTTTCTTTCAAGCATTTCAAAAATATTAAATAAACCTACTTAATTTACACTAACAAGAAATGCAGAGAGAACACTTTAGTCTGTAAATCTCATTAGTTAGCATAGGGCAAGCCCCCAAGAGCAGTTAAACATCTTTAAAATAATTGTATCTAAAATAGAAAACACACTTTGACATTATCAAATACAACAAAGATAAAATAAACTCTTTCCGTGTCCCAGTATACTAGCTAGCTCTATGTATAGCTAGAACATACATCACTGTAACAATCTCATTAGGGATACCTAGAACGTGTAGCTCTGAGGATCGACTCAAACACAAATCCCATCACTTATACAACCAATGTAGTTCAAGAAAAAAGCACTTGCTTGTGAAGCATGTAACAAAACGAACATTAGAAGCTGTGTAATCCAGGACATAAAAATATAGAAAATTTGATTTTTGGAAGATTTTTTTTCCCCGATAACCCTATTATGAAGCAACAGGCAGAGGTCAGAAAGCTTTGTTTATATATACAGTCAGGTCTATAAATATTGGGACATCGACACAATTCTAACCTTTTTGGCTCTATACACCACCACAATGGATTTGAAATGAAACTAACAAGATGTGCTTTAACTGCAGACTTTCAGCTTTAATTTGAGGGTATTTACATCCAAATCAGGTGAACGGTGTAGGAATTACAACAGTTTGTATATGTGCCTCCCACTTTTTAAGGGACCAAAAGTAATGGGACAATTGGCTGCTCAGCTGTTCCATGGCCAGGTGAGTGTTATTCCCTCATTATCCCATTTACAAAGAGCAGATACAAGCTCCAGTGTTCATTTCAAGTGTGCTATTTGCATTTGTTGCTGCTAACTCTCAATATGAGATCCAAAGAGCTGTCACTATCAGTGAAGCAAGCCATCATTAGGCTGAAAAAACTAAACAAACCCATCAGATAGCAAAAACATTAGGTGTGGCCAAATCAACCGTTTGGAACATCCTTAAAAAGAAAGAACGCACTGGTGAGCTCAGCAACACCAAAAGACCCGGAAAACAACTGTGGTGGATGACCGAAGAATTATTTCCCTGGTGAAGAAAACACCCTTCACAACAGTTGGCCAGATCAAGAACACTCTCCAGGAGGTAGGTGTATGTGTGTCAAAGTCAACAATCAAGAGAAGACTTCACCAGAGTAAATACAGAGGGTTCACCACAAGATATAAACCATTGGTGAGCCTCAAAAACAGGAAGGCCAGATTAGAGTTTTCCAAACAACACCTAAAAAAGCCTTCACAGTTCTGGAACAGCATCCTATGGACAGATGAGACTAAGATCAACTTGTACCAGAGTGATGGGAAGAGAAGAGTATGGAGAAGAAAAGGAACTGCTCATGATCCAGAGCATACCACCTCATCAGTGAAGCATGGTGGTGGTAGTGTCATGTCGTGGGCATGTATGGCTGCCAATGGAACTGGTTCTCTTTTATTTATTGATGATGTGACTGCTGACAAAAGCAGCAGGATGAATTCTGAAGTGTTTCGGGCAATATTATCTGCTCATATTCAGCCAAATGCTTCAGAACTCATTGGACGGCGCTTCACAGTGCAGATGGACAATGACCCGAAGCATACTGCAAAAGCAACAAAAGAGTTTTTAAAGGGAAAGAAGTGGAATGTTATGCAATGGCCAAGTCAATCACCTGATCTGAATCCGATTGAGCATGCATTTCACTTGCTGAAGACAAAACTGAAGGGAAAATGCCCCAAGAACAAGCAGGAACTGAAGACAGTTGCAATAGAGGTCTGGCAGAGCATCACCAGGGATGAAACCCAGCGTCTGGTGATGTCTATGAGTTCCAGACTTCAGGCTGTAATTGACTGCAAAGGATTTGCAACCAAATATTAAAAAGTGAAAGTTTGTTTTATGACTGTTAATCTGTCCCATTACTTTTGGTCCCTTAAAAAGTGGGAGGCACATATACAAACTGTTGTCATTTCTACACCGTTCGCCTAATTTGGATGTAAATACCCTCAAATTAAAGCTGAAAGTCTGCAGTTAAAGCACATCTGGTTTGTTTCATTTCAAATCCATTGTGGTGGTGTATAGAGCCAAAAAGATTAGAATTATGTCGATGTCCCAATATTTATGGACCTGACTGTATGTGTGTATATATATATATATATATATATATATATATATATATATATATATATATATATATATATATATATATATATATTATTTTTTTGTTTTGTTTTCCTTTGTACAATGGTCCTTTACTCTCATTGCTGAATCTTTGAACAAGTGACATGAACTTATTCTTAGTACGGACACCTAGAAAACAGTAACCTTGTAACTGAACACCAACATCTAATCGAAGCCTTAGTACCTAAAACCTCCTACCATACATTACTCTAAGTGCTACCACCTAGAACAGGAAACCTTGGACTCACTCTGCATCCCTTCGTTTCTGTAGCCTGGTCAACTCTCTTTGCTTTTCCTTGTACCTCCTCTGCAGCTCCGCCAGCTGCACCCGGTAGTCGAGTTCTAGAGAGTCCATTTTCTCAGTAGCAGACTTGATAGAAAACAGCTGCATGAAAGGAACATGACTTTATGGAGCAGTCATAGCAAAACAAAATAATTGCAGCTCAACCGTGTTTCAGACTCTTTAAATAACCTCCCATTGACTTCCTTTAGTTTGTTAAAAATATTGGATATTTCGGATCAAACTGAAAAATCTAGTTTAGCTAGCTATGATTTGCAAGATATATGTGACTGGTGATATATCCAACATCCTCCTCCACATACCAAAGCTCACTACTCTGATAGGAACTATTCCCACGGAGGCCTCTTGTTTTTGGTCCCACTCACCGGTTCGTCCTTTTTTTGCATCCAACTGTACTTCTTGTCTGGGTTCAGCTCTCTAGGTAACCGAATAGATTCTGCTTTCAGGCGGTCCAATATTGGGCAGGACAGGGCCTCCATCAAGATCTGGGTGCTGGCAAGCAGTAGGGCATCCATAGAGGATGGAGTCTCACAAGTTTGCTGGCCTGGGATAGAAGAAGCAGCAATGAAGCACAGAAATTGCTCCAAGCTTTCTCCGGGAGGCCCAGTTCCTAAGATTTGCTATTAACCCTCTGTCAAATTTGACTCCTAACTGCCATTCAGGACTCGTTCCTAATCAACCTACGCTCCAGAATGGTTCCCAATATCTCAATTCACTCAGGAATTACTTCCACAACACCAAGGACACAAGAAACCCCCCTCTCTCATCCTCTATATGGCATTCCCTTGCATCCCATGCCTTAGGAATGGCTCAAGGCTCTTCCTAAAATAAAGACTCCTAAATCTACTTCATACACAGTACTAACTCTGAAAAAAACTCAACAGTATGAGTTATGTTACTAAAATATATTGCAAATTTACAAAACAAAAAAGATAACACAGAAAATAACTTACTGTCCTTTTCTTGTTTCCGTCTCTCCAGCTCCATTTCGGCCATCTCACTCAGTAGAGCAATGCCTTGGAGTAGGGTATGATCTTCTGATAATTCAGGAGACAGCATTGGCAAAAACTGGCAAGTCTGAGGCATTTCCGCTGCAGCCACCAGGGCATTCATACCAGCCAATGGATCGTCTGGTTTGATGTTCAAGGAGATCATGTCAGGTAGTCCATGGGGCATGTCCTCTGCTTCACTATATGATTTATCAGTCTCAGGATCCATGATTGCAAGTGCTGTGTTAGTACATTTATCAATACTATACAGATTCAGGTTGCTTGACTCACCAGGTCCCTGATCTAGCTCACTGTCCTGTGCTGTGTATAACAGCTCATGGTCACCCTCTATGAAGTCTGTCTGAGTTGAGCAAGTCTCTCGCTCAGTTTCAGGTTTGGCTTCCATGGTGCAAGGTGTTGGACATCTCTGCAGATCTTGTTGCTTTTTCACGGCCGAGCTTACTGCCTCATTGCCCTGCAGCATAATGCCCTGACACTCCATGTCCATTGTGCCAGCTTCAGCCATTTCCTGGTCTTTGATATGTTGCGCACAAGCACTTTCCATGGCCTCCTCCTCAGATTTCATGGTGTCCCCCAGAAGTTCCTCTCTTGCACCTGGTACAGGTGGCTCCAAATCCTCAGGGATTACCAAGTGTGTGGGCTTGACCTCTGAAGACCTTCCCATTTGATCTGAACTCTCCGCTGGAAGAGGGACATCGGGAGCTAAACCCTCTGCATCTGTAGCAGCTGTTGGCTGAATCAGGTAAGGGTAATGCCGTCTGAATGAGGGGGGGAGAGACTGGAATGGATATCCTGAAGACAGCTCTATATATAATGACAATGATATAACTTGTTTAGTTTTTCAGAAGAGGAACTCTGAAGTCCCATATTTATAAAAGAACATATCTTGACCAACATAGTACGTCTGAAGTATGCAACAAGCAAACAAGATTAGCAGCTGTGGAAGTCATGGGCATAAAAGCATTTACAGCGAAAATCTTTATTTTATCAGACTGCTAGATCATTGAAGCGGCCATGAACTTACATACGGCATCTTACAGGTACTACTGCATATTTTCAATAGTACATTTACAATAATGATCACAGTGGTGCTATAATTTATTACCTTTTATACATATGTATAAATTTAATGGAACATCAACTGAATTGTTTATATGATTTTTCTTTATTCATATACACATTTTTATTGGCTGTACTGAAAATGTATCCAAGAACATCTAAGATTCCAGGGAATGATCCAAAATAAAAATGGTTACCATCTCTACCTCAGAGATGAACAACAGCTAAAAGGTCAGCATTACTATTGTCTGTTTTTTTGTAATGTGCAAACATATTCCGTACTACTATACAGGGGTTAAATACAAAGAAAAATATACAATATTAAACGTGGCAAAACGTGAAGGGCCCTGTATTGCAGTTTAAAATTTTATACACAGTTCTTTTTTCAAAGCACAAGATTGTAAATTTTCAATCTGAAGGGATTAATAAAACAAAATGTGAATTAAAAGGAAGAAACAATGGCTTGGCAAGTAACCCGAACAGAGTGTAGAGGGTTAATTAGTGATTTAGTCTGGTGATTATAGTGCAGGTTTCTGCGCTATAAATGAACAGAAATCATAGCGGAGTATATGCAAACAGGGTAGGTGAGAGAGGCTTTTTTTATGAGTTCAGAGACAGAAGAGTTTGAAGCTATAGATCTAGAGGCAAAATAAACAAAGGTAATTTGAACTGGGATAAATGTCAGTTGGTGTATGATTCTTCTCAGATGGATGGTATGAAGCCCATTGACAATGGCAGAACCCCTACAGAAAAGCCTGCTCACCCTGATGATAAATGGAACTGGGATAAATGTCGGTTGGTGGGTGTGGACCAGTGACGTTGGCTGAGCCCCTGCAGAAGTGACTGCTCAGTCCTCATGGTAAATGGAACTGGGATAAAATGTAATTTGGTGGGTGCTTCTGCTCATCTAGATGGTATGAGACCCTGTGAGTTTGTCCGAGCCCCTGCAGAAGAGCCTGCTCATCCTGATAGTAAATGTAACAGGGATAAAGGTCAGTTGGCCAGTGCTCCAACTCATATGGATAGTATGAGACCCAGTGACATTGGCTGAGCCCCTGCAGAAGTGACTGCTCAGTCCTCATGGTAAATGGAACTGGGATAAATGTAATTTAGTGGGTGCTTCTGCTCATCTAGATGGTATGAAACCCAGTGACATTGGCTGAGCCCCTGCAGAAGAGCCTTCTCATCCTGATAGTAAATGGAACAGGGATAAAAGGTCAGTTGGCCAGTGCTCCTACTCATATGGATAGTATGAGACCCAGTGACATTGGCTGAGCCCCTGCAGAAGAGCCTGCTCATCCTGATAGTAAATGGAACAGGGATAAAAGGTCAGTTGGCCAGTGCTCCTACTCATATGGATAGTATGAGACCCAGTGACATTGGCTGAGCCCCTGCAGAAGTGACTGCTCAGTCCTGATGGTAAATGGAACTGGGATAAATGTTGGGACAGCTGCCAGTTGGTGGGTGCTTCTTCTGAAATGGATGGTATGACGTACCATCAAGCTAGATCAGTTTTGAGGTTTTGCTCTGATACAAAGTAAATTATTTAGAAAAATTATACAGTTCTTACCTGGGAGCAAACCTTGAAATGGTGAAGACACATCCTTTTCCATACCCAGATCTTTCTTTTCTGCCTGCTCAGAAGTCTCCTCTTTGGTGGGTACGACCACAGATGGAGGTGGAGGAGACCCAGGATGTGGACTGGACGGATGAGAGTTAGGAGGATATGCATAGGGTAAATCCTGTGCAGGCTCCTCATGTTTGTGCACACCTTCCATTTTGAGCACAGGCACTGGGGAGGGTCTCGGGGAATTAGGGAGAGGACTGACTGTTTTGCTGTAGGTAGCAGAGCCAGATGGAGAGAAAACCTTCCTGTGCATCTGTACCGAGTGGGACACAAGGTTCTGCTTGTTGGTTTCTGAAGTTTGCTTCGCTAGCTTGTCCGCTGCCTGTTGTTCACTCGCTTTTATCCGTTCCTGGATCAAGAAGAAGAGACCTCATCAATATGTGTAGCCGGAGATAACGTTGCCCGTGCCCCCCGAGTTAAACATTTATGAAGACCTCCTAGTAATACATAGATACAATTTTTGTTAAGCATGTGGTAAAACACACACCATGGACATTATTATAACAGATTACTATTTTTTTTTTATTTGCATATAGTAATTTGCAATGTTGACCTCTCTCAGTCCGCTAATCCATCACATTGTGTCACTCTGGACAGATAGGAAGCTGTGAATTTCCATACTGCATCTTCTAATGCACACAACACTGAACCACACAGCATCAGCTTAACGTGCAGCAAGCCAGAAGCAAGTGACTAGGTGGACCAATATGCTGTGTTCACTACAATATGGACATTTAGAGCTTTCTACTCACACAATCTGAAGGAAGAGAGAGAGACACCAAACAGGTATGGGATTTTTTTTATAATCTGTTATAATTCAGATCAATATATATTTGGACTAAAAACTTTAGTCTCCCTAAAGGTAATAGGGGACTCCAGACGTGGACCCCTTACTCACTGTGCCTCAGGGAGTTCAGCTGCACCTCACTGACGAGGCCCATAAAGGCCGAAACGCGTCTGTGGTTTGCCGTTTCTCCTGTTCAGGGTAGAATTGCCTGGTATTTCGGGGCTGGGTCACTCTTTTGAGTGGTACCAGACTGATATACTACAGGATATTTCTCCCTGTGAAGGGCACAAGTGAGCTAAAAGAGGTTGCTCTCAGAGTGGGTTATCATGGCTATAGAACTAACCTATTAAGGTTAATTCGTTCTCTGATGAGCACCTCTGACTTTGTTATTTTGTATATTTGGACTAATAGGCATTTTATTACGATAGATGCAGCTTACACTTTTAAAGGGCCATTACTTGTTTTACCACTACAGTGTCCCTTTAATGGACATGGAAAGTAAGATCAAGACATAAAAACACAAAACTACCGTAATTCTATATTATAAGCTGAAAAAAATATTTGTAAATGTGATGCTTATTTTAGCTTCTTGAATGATATATGTATCAGATGGCATTTAAGGTTTTAAAATAATTATGTGTTTTCTTCTTACGGCTATCTGTGCATTCCTCTGTAATTCTAAACCATCAAGCTGAGCCGTTCTCTGGATTTCTAGAGCGTCCAGCTGGGCATTCCTCTGCATCTCTAGAGCATCCAGTTGTGCGCTCCTCTGCAGTTCTAGAGCATCAAGCTGTGCGCTCCTCTGCATCTCCATGGCATGCGCCGCTTGTTGCTGTAGCATGTACAACTCGTGCTGCCTCAGAAGCTGTTGCTGGGACAAGAGCTGGAGCTGATGTGCATGCTGTAGAGAGCTGCGTGCTGGAGAGTACATCGTAGGCCAGAGAGAGGGGACTCGGTCCAGTAACTCTGCTGAGAAGAACCAGAAAGAACTTTTTAGGTGCTATATTTACATTCTACAATTAACATTTAAAAAGATTTTAGATAATAAAAAAGGTATATGGGAGTTTAATGGATTATGAATGCATCAGATATGAGAAAATCAGTAGTGTATGCATGAAAAAAAATCCCCAAATAAACATTAATAAATTTACCCTAGAATTTGCACATTTTTTTCAGTTTTCTGGCAGTTGATTTTGAGAAGAAATGCCCCTGAAAATCCAAGCTAAAATAGCATAAAATTCATAATTTATTGTGACCAATCAGAGGTAGCTACAACATTGTTGCAATGACTGCAGCAAAGCATCATGGGATGTGTAGTCTTTTGTTCCCACCACAAGGCAGCAGCTCAATTGATGCTGCTCTAGATCCCTGCACTATGCTACTGCTTACAGGTTAGTATAAGGGTGTGGAAAATATATATATATATTTTTTTTTATAAAATAAATCTGTATCTGCGTAGAATCAATGTAATGTGCGTTTCTGATATAAGCAGTAGGCGCTAGATTAGAAACAGGGACATTTGCATATAACTTAATATGCTCTTTAAAATAGCTTGACTTGATAACAGACACAAAGTTTTATAAAGCAAAACAATCTCTAATGTGCTCCCTGAATTTTGCTTTAAGTGGCTAGAATTATTTTTAATTCACTTTGTCAATTGAGAGGAACCTTGGATGCAGATAGCATCTCCATTCTGTTCTATGGAAAGAGCAATGGAAGCTACAATAGGATTAAATTGAAGCTCATCTTATAGTTACGAAAAGTAAAACAGGCAGTCATAGAATAATTGCATGTTAACAGTTAAAGGACCAAAGAAGTGTGAACTTTTGGCTGGACGGTGTCAGACATTTACTCCCCCCCCCCCCCCAACAGGATTAAACATTGGAGAGGAATTTGAGGAACCTTATATTAAGATCTCTATTCAGTGCTATTGAAATTCTTCCACTAGGAAGTGTCACTTGATAACAGGACTGAAAAGAAGAGCAAAGCCCTGAGACAACATCTATGTTTGGCAGGCGGGATCAGTCCAACTCATACCTACCAAAGTGTGGAATTTGTTCAGTTGGAAAAACCATGATTTGCCCAGTCTGAGGGTCTCTTGCGAAATGATACGCCGATGGGAGAGATGCAGCCATTGCTGGGGAAAATGCCGGACTCATCCCTTGGTGTAGGGCGGGATGAGCCAAACCTGAAAGAAAACCCACAGGATATAAATGGCTTAGACTTTAAGCTGTTTGGTGATGGAGCATACACTTAGGGAAGAGAATTACAGAGGCCAAGATAGATAGAGGAGGCCAATGAAACATTGAACATGAGCTTGATGGAGCTCAGAGGGGCAGTGGCTGACACATATGCCTGGCCTGCTGCGACCCTTAGGGTCACAGACAAGCAGACCACAACAGAAGGATGACACAATTCAGAAGAAGACAATCTATGTCAGTAGAAATAGAAAATCTTCACTGTCTGAATTAGACATGGACATCTGGGCTGCTCACCGTACGGGTGGCCAGTGAGCCACATTGAAGGGGTAGCCCCTCTGGGTAACCAGGCATGGGCTGCCAAGTGTGAAGTGGGATCAGCTGGCCAGCGTCCAGAGGCAGTCAGTGCCGGGCCTCCTGTTACCATCAGATTAGAGTTCAGTCCGTTGGTGGCACATCCTGTCGGGTGCATCCGGGCAAAGTCTGCCAGCTCCTTACTTTCCCTGTCAAAAAAAAAAAGTTTACATTTGCACCTTAATACTAACAAATACAGTTCTACACCAAAATACTATACTGGATTATTAAATGAATAGAAGAGCATTTGAGATATAATCTGCCTGACCCCATATAGCCATGCAGTAGGTTTATGGATGTCCAAGGATGAGCCAAGGTACTTGTATACTTTATTGTTTTGCAACCAAACTCACCGAAGTAACTTCTCCTGCTCACGATCTAACCGTCCCACAAGTAGGCGCTCATCTCGATGACGAACTCGCTCGTCCCCATTCTCCTCCTCGGCTCGTCCTGGACCTACAATGCAAAGAATTGGACAATGTTAAAATCTAATAAGAGGGATGTTTACAAAACTACCTTGAGATGGTGCCTTACCCCAGCTAGACTCCACTGTTCAAATAGTCAGTTGGATGGCAATTGCTCCAGAGGTTGCAACACCATAAAAAAAAAAATCTAATAAGAGGAAGTGAAGATATACCAGAAAAGTAGATGATTCTCCTTCAGCTGCTTCTTCTAAAATCAGGGCAAACTCAGAGGTGACGTGGGACGGGGCAAGTCTGCCTCATTGTGAAGGCCTGTATAACTCCCTCAACCAGATATACAAAGCGTACCCAACAAGTAAGTGTATCTCATTGAATATTCATTATAAATGGGGAAAATAAAGCAACATTTAAGAAACTTATTTTGAATGAAAATGATCACATTTTGTAAAGTAACAGATTAAATCGCACATATCCCTTATTATTGGCAGGGTGGAATATTTACCTGTTTATAGTATAAATCAGGACTTGAAAAATACTGGGAGTAAAGATCCTGGACCTGTACTGTTGCCTCCTATACATACATTTCTATATATAGTGCATACCCTAAACATCATTAGCTGGCTCCCAACTAACCTGGATGATTCCTAGTTTTCAGATAAATGTGTCAACTCCTGGTATAATTCTCCTCTATCACATGCATTCATAGTCCATGACACTTCCATATACCTTTAATGACAATGAAACTTTACAGCATAAAAAAAAAAAAAAAAAAATCTTCAGTAATGTGTGTTCCATGTTTGCTTAAAATAGAGCATGGGTATAAAGAAAGGACCAAAACAATGTCCAAGTAGCTGCAATAAGATTTATTTTACAAGGCAAGAACATCAGGTCTGGGCATGTGGCCAAACATGAGACATATATTTACTGAGAAACAGCAAGCACATGAGAAAATAGGTAGGAAGGGATCAGAGACAGCAATGAAGGAGTAATAAGATGGGAGAGAAAGAGAGCGAGAGAGAGAGAGAGCAAGAAAGCGAACGAGAGAGCGAGAGAGAGAGAAAGCAAGCGAGCGAGCGAGCGAGAGAGAGAAAGCGAACGAGAGAGAGAGAGAGAGAGAGAGAGAGAGAGAGAGAAAGCAAACGAGAGAGAGAGAGAGAGAGAGAGAGAGAGAGAGAGAGAAAGCAAACGAGAGAGAGAGAGAGAGAGAGAGAGAGAGAGAAAGCAAACGAGAGAGAGAGAGAGAGAGAGAGAGAGAGAGAAAGCAAACGAGAGAGAGAGAGAGAGAGAGAGAGAGAGAGAGAGCAAACGAGAGAGAGAGAGAGAGAGAGAGAGAGAGAGAAAGCAAACGAGAGAGAGAGAGAGAGAGAGAGAGAAAGCAAACGAGAGAGAGAGAGAGAGCGAGAGAGCGAGAAAGCAAACGAGAGAGAGAGAGCGAGAAAGCAAACGAGAGAGAGAGAGCGAGAGAGAGAAAGCAAACGAGAGAGAGAAAGCGAGCGAGCGAGAAAGCGAGCGAGCGAGAGAAAAAGCGAGCGAGCGAGCGAGAGAAAAAGCGAGCGAGCGAGCGAGAGAAAAAGCGAGCGAGCGAGAGAAAAAGCGAGCGAGCGAGCGAGAGAAAAAGCGAGCGAGCGAGCGAGAGAAAAAGCGAGCGAGCGAGAGAAAAAGCGAGCGAGCGAGCGAGAGAAAAAGCGAGCGAGCGAGCGAGAGAAAAAGCGAGCGAGCGAGCGAGAGAAAAAGCGAGCGAGCGAGGGAGAGAAAAAGCGAGCGAGTGAGAGAGAAAAATCGAGCGAGCGAGAGAGAGAAAAAGCGAGCGAGCGAGAGAGAGAAAAAGCGAGCGAGCGAGAGAGAGAAAAAGCGAGCGAGCGAGAGAAAAAGCGAGCGAGCGAGAGAAAAAGCGAGCGAGCGAGAGAGAGAAAAAGCGAGCGAGCGAGAGAGAGAAAAAGCGAGCGAGCGAGAGAAAAAGCGAGCGAGCGAGAGAAAAAGCGAGCGAGCGAGAGAAAAAGCGAGCGAGCGAGCGAGAGAAAAAGCGAGCGAGCGAGAGAAAAAGCGAGCGAGCGAGCGAGAGAAAAAGCGAGCGAGCGAGCGAGAGAAAAAGCGAGCGAGCGAGCGAGAGAAAAAGCGAGCGAGCGAGCGAGAGAAAAAGCGAGCGAGCGAGCGAGAGAAAAAGCGAGCGAGCGAGAGAGAGAAAAAGCGAGCGAGCGAGAGAGAGAAAAAGCGAGCGAGCGAGAGAGAGAAAAAGCGAGCGAGCGAGAGAGAGAAAAAGCGAGCGAGCGAGAGAGAGAAAAAGCGAGCGAGCGAGAGAGAGAAAAAGCGAGCGAGCGAGAGAGAGAAAAAGCGAGCGAGCGAGAGAGAGAAAAAGCGAGCGAGCGAGAGAGAGAGAAAAAGCGAGCGAGCGAGAGAGAGAGAAAAAGCGAGCGAGCGAGAGAGAGAGAAAAAGCGAGCGAGCGAGAGAGAGAGAAAAAGCGAGCGAGCGAGAGTGAGAAAAAGCGAGCGAGCGAGAGAGAGAAAAAGCGAGCGAGCGAGAGAGAGAAAAAGCGAGCGAGTGAGAGAGAGAGAGAGAAAAAGCGAGCGAGTGAGAGAGAGAGAGAGAAAAAGCGAGCGAGTGAGAGAGAGAGAGAGAAAAAGCGAGCGAGTGAGAGAGAGAGAGAAAAAGCGAGCGAGTGAGAGAGAGAGAGAAAAAGCGAGCGAGTGAGAGAGAGAGAGAAAAAGCGAGCGAGTGAGAGAGAGAGAAAAAGCGAGCGAGTGAGAGAGAGAGAAAAAGCGAGCGAGTGAGAGAGAGAGAGAAAAAGCGAGCGAGTGAGAGAGAGAAAAAGCGAGCGAGTGAGAGAGAGAAAAAGCGAGCGAGTGAGAGAGAGAAAAAGCGAGCGAGTGAGAGAGAGAAAAAGCGAGCGAGAGAAGACAGGCACCTCTTAAAATGGGACATGGAAGGTTTCTTGATTTTACTAGCTAGCTAGATAAATATATATATATATATATATATATTTTTATTTTTTACTGCCTAAAACTAAACAAATAGTCCCCTATGCAGTATATGCAGACCCAGACTGGGTAGGGCTGGATGTTCAGTGGAGTGTCCTAGCCTATCAGAGACTACAACTCAGCAGCATGTGGCACATTGTTTTCTGAAACATGGTCCCTGATAGGCTAGGACACTACACCGCACATCTAGCCCTACACAGTCTAAGTCTATATGTGCATACAGGGACTATTTGTTTGATTCTAAGTAGTAAAAGCAGAGCTTTTAATGGCTTCTTAATGAAATTAAGTAAATAAATACATAGTCATATTACACAGCTAGTAACATTCAGAAACCTTCCATATCCGTACTTATTACTATGCGTGTATGTGGGTGTGTACATAAACATGTATTACACGTGTAGCGGCTGCTGTTGGGTGGGTATTTACGAGTTATTTTAGTGCTGTTCTTCTCTCACACGTTTCTTTCTCCACAAACATAATGAATCATTTGCTGTACAGAGCCAGTATTGTGTGCCGCTGAATGCCAGCTCTCTCCATAGATCATGACGCATGCATGCCTTGTACAATCAATTATCTGCAGGAAACACTGCAGCCGTATCCATGGCAACGGGGCCTAGCACTAAACTCACTGAGAAAAATGGCAGATTAGTCATGTAAATCCAGCCTGAAAAGGCCAGTGGATTCCAGACCTCTCCGATAATGTTAGTAGAGGCACAGGGGGGGCATGCAGTCCGTTTACTGGGGGCACCCAGGCCATTGCTTAGCAACCTCCGCATTCACAGCCTTTTAGTTCCCTCCAGCAACCGCCATTTAATACAGGCTGGGAAAGGCCTAATAAACAGCCCATGTAAGTGCACAGGGAGAGACATGGCATGGACTATGAATGCATCCCAGAGGAGAATCAGTAGTTTACGCAAACATTTTTTGCATGAAATAAAATGTCAAAATAAACATTAATAAATAACCTAAAGTTTGAAAAATGTCTGGTATTTGATTTTGAGAAGAAACACCCCTGAAAATCAGAGGTTCAAAAGTCAGGAGGATATTGCCTGGCATTTTAGGTCTGTACTGGCCATTTGTACGGGCCAGGCTTAAATACTAGGGAATATCCTGTGTATGAGCTTAAAAAGCTGCTCTATTGAAGGCAGGTCCATCGCTAGTCCTGGAGTGCAGAAACCAGGACAGATTTTCAGGATATTCATGTGTAGACACAGCTAAACACTGAATTGCTGACTGAAAAGGTTTCAGGATAACTTGAGTACAAAACGGGCATCATATTGGTGCAAGGACTAGATCAGGGGTACATACATTCAGTCCTGGAGGGCCACACACACCTGGATTTGATGATATCCCTGCTGTGCACATGTGAGTCAATCACTTCTTCAGTCATCCTGATGGACTTACCTGTGCACAAAAAGGATATATTTAAATCCAGGCCTGTGTGTGGCCCTCCGGGGCTTAAACTGAACACCCCATGACTAGATAATCTCTCATATTTCTAACAAACTACCCTTTTTGTAGGGTGCCATCTTCATTCTCATAAACAAGTGGGAGGTCTGATTGCTGCAGGAACTGTATGGAGCAGCAGGCCGGGTAATTAAAAAAAGAGCACAGATTATCAAATTGCATGGAAAGGACAGGGTTAATTCCGATGCTCGCCTGGAGTAATGATGAGGCAGGCAGGAGACTCGGACATTTTTATTTAATCTTAAATTAATTAATAATGAGTGAAAATCCATTATAAACTGAATAATGTGACATTATTAGTAAAATCCTGTTTAATTTTTTATGCACATTTGTTTGATATCCCTCAACTTCCTAAATAAAATAAAACTGGTGAACAAATCGGAAATTCACCAGCAAAATAAGTAAATATAACCAATGTTATTTTATGCTGCATATGATATAACCCACTAGATACGGGCAGATATATAGCATTTTAGCAAATCACTTTATTGACCAACTAATTAAAATATTGTTGTATAAAGCCTTTTATCATCTGAGACGCTTGCATGCCTTATTTAGGAAACGTGGCATTGTGTGCGTGCGTATATATATATATATATATATATATTATAATATAATATAATCTCCCCTGTGCTTCTAGCAGGTTCAGCCCACCCACTGTAATCCGTGCCCCCGCCACCATAGCTGCAGCCTGTTTGTCCAACTCAGTACTCATATACACACTGGCAGCCGCAGGAAGTGCCTCCTTACCGGCATTAACATTTCTGGAAGTCCCAGGAGCAGCACCCTTGCCTTGTCTCATCCCCTCCCTCCTCTGAGATGCACAAGGCAGGACCACGCCCCATGCTAGGTAATCCACCTGCATCTCAAGCTCTAGTAATGTTAACCCATGCATGCCTGACTGCTGGTCACTAAGCATAAAGACAAGGATCTAAAACATTTATTGGGGGGAAAAATGAATTTTTGAAGACTCTGTATATGCACACATGAATCTATTTTGTGTTTGTTACATAGCTTCCTCAGAGCTGAACCATGAAGGTGTGTGTTTTGATTATCAGTGGAGACAGGGTTTTGGGGAGGAGGGATTACCGTAATTGGATAGGGTTGAAATTGACACTACACCCGTCCCCAAGCCCAGAAGCAGACTACTTGATTCAGGAAATGTAAGCACCCCACTCGCACACAATTTCCATATATGTATCATGGATTCCCAGGACTCAGCAGAGGCATCAACATTTATTTTTTTCTAAATATTTTTGGTTGGAGATGTTTGGTTACATAAGTAAGAATAATTTATTTTATTATTTGAAGCCTGGACAACCCTGATATAGAACATGTTTGCCCAAAGTTAGTCCTTTTGGGTCAGAGGCAAGCCAGGTTTTTTTTTAGGGTATTATGAGTACATTTTGGTTTACATACTGGTAGACTTGTAAATATGGCCTGGATCCAGCACCACCTCATGACATTGGAATAGTCCAGTGTTTCCAATACCCCTCCTCAAGACCCACCAGACATGCCATGATTTAGGTCAAACACTATGTGTAATACAGGTGAAGCAATTGGAGGCTCCACAGCCGGTTGAATAGTAGTTTCCTCACCTAAATCATGATCTGCCTGGTGGGTCTTGAGGAGAGGTTTGGGAAATATCACAAGATGGTCTGATCAGGATGCATATGAATATTTCCTGTTATCTGTCTGCCACTAACCTAACCACATAGTGGCAGGCAGATAACAAAAAGAGTCTCAAAATAAATATCTGGTTAAGGAACTATATCATTTACAATCAGGACCAAGAGCTTCAGGGCCCATTATTTTTGCTACATAGTATGACCATTCAATGAAGATGGATATTATTTTATGTTTAAAGGGCAAAACAACTGTCTGAGTGCGGGCTCGTAGTGGGGTGCAACATTGTACGAGGGCTTCCAACAGTACAGGATTTCATTATCTCCCTGCTGGAGCCCAGATGTATCGACCAGAATGAAATAAACAAATTAGGTCCCATGGATTTAATCCAAGAACCTGAATATAAGCCTTAAGATTATGAAATCCTGCACAGTTGGTGGCCCTTTTAGGGCCAAGTTGCCCACTTCTGGTTTACTCCATTACAGTTTGGAAAAATAGAAGTACACTGGTTACCAGGAAATGTTTTACCCTGTCTGCATATGTGATTGTGTGCGTCTCTAATTGCCGACTTGTGAAAACAGGAGGAGAAAACTTAGCACTTGACCATATATTGTGTTAATAAGGAACATACTGCAGACCCTTCTAGTACTTTCAACATCTTATAAAATCCTAAAGGGCCCATGCACAATAATTGAAGTTAAAATAAGTTTAAAACATTACAGTCCTACCTTTATTAGTTCCAATTTTGCTTCCACTGTTATCCTTTTGACGAGCGACAGCCACAGCGATGCCCACAGGCGGATGACGAACTTCCACCTCTCCTTGGGGTCCCATGCTCTCCCGCCCAAATGATTTGGCACTATCAGGCCTTTCAGGATCCTTCTTGAGGTTCTTCCCCCCTAGTTGTGACAAGCTCTGCTGCAATTTGGCAGCGTTTGCCTGGGCCGCATCCATCTTCATGTTCCCAAGACCACCAAATGGGCTTTTCTTGCCACTGTTCTGCCGTGCAGCTGTCTCCTTGGCAAAACTTCCACTGTACTTGATAAGATTCTGCATGGCAGAGCCCTCTCCACAAGTGGAGGGGTGCAAGGATTCAGCGCTGGTCCGGCAGCTGCCTGAAGACCTGGAGAGATTGGTAGAATCCAGATAAGCTTTCTTGGCTTCCTCTTCTGCTCGATTGGCCTGGGAATGTTGTGCTGCCAAAACAGCCATCTGTGTGGTGGCAAAGTTCCCCATCTCAAACGGCTTCCACTTCTGTTCTGGCAGCTTCATCTGGGTGTGCTCTGTGTGTTGCCGAGGTGAATCCATCAGTCCATAGACCTTACAAGCTTCCTTGACTCGCTGCCCCCTTTCAGAGGTGTGAGGATCAGAATCCTTGGGACTGATAAAGTCCCTGTTCTCTGGGGATACTAACCCTGGACGGTTTAAAAATGTGTCAGTGCTTCCTGGAAGCTTTAGGGACGAGGTGTTTGACCGGATTACAGAGCTCTTTTCTCTCAGGGGTTCCACTCTCTTAGTCTCTTGGCTGGAGGGTAATTCCTGGGGCAGGTGAATCCGGGAGACATCAGCCCTCTCCCCAGATTTACTCCCTTCTTTTGCCTTGAGATCTCGTGCCTGGGAAGCAATTTGTATAGGTCCATTTCTTTCGTCATACCCTTCAACTGAAGGCACAAAAGTAGGTGCTGTGACCTTGTGATCCCTTCCCGACTCCTTGGCTGGCGGGTAGATTGTGTACATGGAGGAATGGACGGGCTGTGGAGGGAATGTGGAGGAGGGAGTCATTTTACCCAGCGGCTGCGTAGGGTGTATGGAGGGGCAGCTGCACGATGCTTGCAAAGTGCTAGCTGAGGTCACAACAGAGTCACATCTCTTAGCGCGGTCCAAATGTGTATGACCAGAAGGCTTCATATTCTCATCATGCCTGCTAGGGTCCTTTGCACATCTGTCTTGTTCAGAGCCCAATGTTTTGGCCAATGGATCACCCCCAGCATTACAGTTACTCAGAAATGATGTCTGAAGTGGGTTCTTGGACTTTGTTTCCCCACTTGTGCAACCACGGTTTTGCAAGTGCTCATTATAGAATGGGGAGAGACGTTCGCCTATCTTAGAAGCTCTGTCTAACCCACCCACTTTCTTCTCTCCTTCAGGTTTAGTGTCCACAGTAAGATCCACTACACTATGAGCTCGCAGCTCCTCCTTTAAACGTACATCCTTCCTGGATGAGGCAGGTAAGAGCTCGTTCCTGCAAACTCTTTCCTTGGAGTCCTTGGAGGATTCTTTGGAACTCTTGTGAGAGTAGCCAGCTGGGTCCTTTTCACGTAGGTGGGAGTTTTGTGTCTGGTTGGCCGATGCCCTTGACATTGATGTTTGAGCGTGTAAGGCTGACTGTCCAGCATGGCCAGGTAAGTAGAACCCATCTGGAAAAGACACATAGAGGGTAATGGAACATGGGCTTGGATACCACTAATCACAATTAAAAGAACACATTATTGGCCATATTCTACTGAACTTCCTATAACATTCAGTAGACAAAAGTGTAAGTTCTGCACCCTCATTGTTAATTCATATAAAATAAAAAAAGCTTTATCTCAGGCCAAACTTTGAACGACCAGATTGACATGGAGAAAGGAAATGAATCGCATCCCAGAAATCATTTAGTTATTGAAAGGAACGAAGAAGAAGATTCAGGATCTTGGAAGGACATGCTCCTGTCCTTAAGTGTTTTGAATTCCTTTTGGGAAAAAAGTGCTATACAAACTAATTAAGATAATAACTATTATTATTATGTGATGAGTATGTACCTTTCTGTGTTTCAAACAGACTGTGAGGTCCCAGCTGAGCCAGCAGAGGGCTCCCACCACCAGCCGGCTCCAAGTGACCCAGAGGAATGTAGGAAGGATACAGACTGCTGGCCATATGAGAAAAAGCTGAGGAAAAAGGAAGAGAGTGATTAGTAGGAGACTCTGGACCTTGAGACACACAGCCCACACATATGCATCACCAGTGTAATCTGTATATGAGCTGAATGCAGATAGCAATCTAAGCGACCAACAAACCATATTAACGAGTTCTGCAACGCTTGTCATCCACAGTGACCTATTTCCCTTACACATCACTAGGGTAAGTCCAAATACAGTAAAGAACTTCATGCAGATGGGCCTATCGGTTCTTATCTACCATCAAATCTGTGACTGTATAACACAAGAAGCAAACATTGAGTACGAGTACGACTCTCATCGACCCCCATGGACCACAGCTCGCCAGGCACATCTTATGTCTGGTTGTGCAAATCCATAAGATTTTAATGGCAAAGATACTTGAGGGGGCCGACAATGGACCACGATTTGTCTGACCTCTCTTCTATGGCCTGCCCATCTTGGGTGACCTTACATGGTATAGCTCACCGCTTCACCGAAGTACACAAGCCCCTTCACCATGACAAGGTAGAGATCCAGGAGGGGAGAAATCAATTAGACCAAGGTATACTGATAATGTATAGAGATATGGAAGAATATATCTGGGGTTATGTTTATAGAGGGAGATCTATACACAAGTCTGTCTATATATATTCTGCATATAACATAAGCTACATGATGACGTGGTGAGCAGCCCTCACAAAAAACCTACATCAGGACTTAGGTACGAGCCACAAACTCATAAGAGCTATATAAGCTCGAAACAGCTGTCTGTAGGTGGTTTCCTAACTCCTGCATAATCCATCCCATGCAATGTTTTAAAGCTGTGCTTAAAAGGAGTCATGCTTAAAATGGTATTGGATTAAACAAGGAAGCCTTTGTAGGCTCATTTGCATGTCCCCGCCAGGCTCCGGAATGCAGTAAAATAACTGTATCTCTTGGAATTCTGAGCAGGTAATAGGTTTTTCTACTTATTTTAGACAATTAAATGTGAATTTGAAATATTTACTATATATATATATATATATATATATATATATATATATATATATATATATATATATATATATATATATATAATAAGTAGTATCTGTGTTCACATTTGAATGTCTAAAACTAGTTTTAAAAAAAACTGCTTCCATATCAGAATTCTGAGAGAAACAGTTATTACACTGCATTCTGGGAAGCTGAGCAAATGCCTCACTCTTAAATCCATAGCCATTATCAAACATGGCTTCCTTTAAGCATATGCATGCTGCATTATATATATATATATATATATATATATATATATATATATATATATATATATAATGGGGTAATGAACATTAGCATAAACATTTGGCATTTTATTAACTACTTAAAACTAAGCCATATTTCTTGCTTGGTCTAAGCAACATTTAAGAGGAATGTCTTACTACTCACAAGCCAAGAACATAAACCAATAAGATGGAAGCTAGGCAGCACCGGGGCATTGTGCTGTATGCCCAAAGTCCCAGCCCAGTACACTTTGATAAATGACTTCAGCAGCTGTTGGCCAAGCCCATACAAATATATAACAATGTCTGAAGCCTATAAGCACGTCTTAATAAATAACAAGAAGTAAATAGATACGCAGCTGTATTATATACCGATCCAGGAGCCTTCCATATCCTTTTAAGACTTTGTTTATGTGTAGAGTATCCACCTTTCTTTGTTTCATCACTCCCTGATAACCGGCACAAATTGAACTTGCCACCAACCCCTTCCCCCGCACATATTTAGAAGGAGCTTGCATCAATAAATACAAGCTCTACTCTTTAGACAACATTTAACCTTCACCAGGGCATCACAGACACCAGTAGATGAATTAAACTTTCTTTTTTCTGATTAAAACCAAGCATTATGACTTGTTCTCTACCGAATTAGACTGGAGTTTGTTGTTAAATATATATATATTATTTAATTTAATTATTAAACAGCAATCAATATTTCTGTTGCTGTGAGGTCTATGATTGCCTCTACCCGACCCAGTGTGACCCACAAGAGGGAAACGACAACGAAAGCGGAAGTGAAACCCGGTCCCATGACCGAACACACAACTCAACTGGATTAGGAAATATGTGTTCAAGAGCCGGGTCAAAAGTGGCGTTGTGTAAAAGAGGATATGGATCCCAAACGCTGTTGAAATACAGCGTCTAAAGTGTTAAAGGCACATGGAACGTTCCCTGGTTTGATACTAAAGTAAATTACTTCTAAATCTGTTTTTACTCACTGATCTTTCCAAACAGTCCCTGCAAAGTTCTGCTCCCAGCAGCTCATGCACGCAGAACTTCTACTGGTAATAAAATTGTGAATTTTATGCTAATTTAGCTCGGATTTTCATTGTATTTCTCCTCAAAATCAACTGCTAGAAAATGTAAGACATTTTGCAAATTTTAGGGTAAGTTTATTGAAGTTTATTTTTGGGATTTTTTCATACACTGCGGATTCTCCTCTATCACAGGCATTAATAGTCTAGGAAACTTATATATGCCTTTAAAAACAAACCGTGGTCCACAGTGGTCTGTGCAATTACACAAAGTATAAAATACCAGTCACTTCCCCGTCACAATGATGGCATAATATTGTCTTAAAAACGGTGTCTTCTGTCTGTCTGTGCGCCCTCTCTCTGTGTACTCTCTTCTCTCTCCTTCTCATTCCCTCCCCCCTCCATCCTTCTCTCTCCTTCCCTCCCCCTCTCTTCGTCGCGATATGCGAGCCTGGCAATGAACAGAGCGCAACTTGCAATTCTCTCTCCGTCCTTCTCCCTCTGTCCTTCTCGCTCTCTCCCCCATCTCCTTCTCCCTCTGTCCTTCTCGCTCTCCCCCCCCATCTCCTTCTCCCTCTGTCCTTCTCGCTCTCCCCCCCATCTCCTTCTCCCTCTGTCCTTCTCGCTCTCCCCCCATCTCCTTCTCCCTCTGTCCTTCTCGCTCTCCCCCCCCATCTCCTTCTCCCTCTGTCCTTCTCGCTCTCCCCCCCATCTCCTTCTCCCTCTGTCCTTCTCGCTCTCCCCCCCATCTCCTTCTCCCTCTGTCCTTCTCGCTCTCCCCCCCCATCTCCTTCTCCCTCTGTCCTTCTCGCTCTCCCCCCCATCTCCTTCTCCCTCTGTCCTTCTCGCTCTCCCCCCCATCTCCTTCTCCCTCTGTCCTTCTCGCTCTCTCCCCCATCTCCTTCTCCCTCTGTCCTTCTCGCTCTCCCCCCCATCTCCTTCTCCCTCTGTCCTTCTCGCTCTCCCCCCCATCTCCTTCTCCCTCTGTCCTTCTCGCTCTCCCCCCCATCTCCTTCTCCCTCTGTCCTTCTCGCTCTCTCCGCCATCTCCTTCTCCCTCTGTCCTTCTCACTCTCTCCCCATCTCCTTCTCACTCTCTCTCTCCCCTCTGTCCTTCTCTCTCCTTTCCTCCTTCTCCTCCCTCTTCGCTGTTCAATGCAAGCCTGGCAATGCACAATTCTCTCTCTCCCTCTGTCCTTCTCACACTCTCTCCCTCCCCTTCTCACATTCTCTGCCTCCCTCCTCTTCTTACACTCTCTCCCTCCCTCCCCTTCTCACACTCTCTCACACACTCGCCCTCCCCTTCTCACACTCTCTCACACACTCGCCCTCCCCTTCTCACACTCTCACACACTCGCCCTCCCCTTCTCACACTCTCTCACACACTCGCCCTCCCCTTCTCACACTCTCTCACACACTCGCCCTCCCCTTCTCACACTCTCACACACTCGCCCTCCCCTTCTCACACTCTCTCACACACTCGCCCTCCCCTTCTCACACTCGCCCTCCCCTTCTCACACACTCGCCCTCCCCTTCTCACACTCTCTCACACACTCGCCCTCCCCTTCTCACACTCTCTCACACACTCGCCCTCCCCTTCTCACACTCTCTCACACCCCCTCTCCCACTCTCTCCTTCTCACTCTCTCTCCTTCTCACTCCCTTCCCACTCTCACTCTCTCCTTCCCACTCTCACTCTCTCCTTCCCACTCTCTCACTCTCTCCTTCCCACTCTCTCACTCTCTCCTTCCCACTCTCTCACTCTCTCCTTCCCACTCTCACTCTCTCCCACTCTCTCCTTCTCACTCTCTCACTCCTTTCTTCTCTCTCCCTCTCCTTCTCTCCCTCCCTCCCCCCCCGCTCGTCTCGAGATGCGAGGCATACAATGCCCGGCTTTGCACGCGTAACTCGCAATTTAGCGAGCGTTACACACAAACTCGCAGTACGACAACTATATTAGTGATAATTATTAAAATTAAAAAAATTAAAAAATAAGCAAAAATAAGTAGTACAGATATTTAAATATAATCTTTTCTTATTTATAAGTGTACCTGCTACAGCTCAATCCATTCTAAAAAAAAAAACAGACACAAAATCTTTAAGTGGTCTAGAAAGACCCCAACAACGGTCCCGAAAATTTATAATTTACGAATCATTGCATAAAAAAAGTAGCAAATACTGTATGTGGGTGATAACCGTAATCTTCGAATAGAAAGTAATGTAATTTTAGAAAGGTACTATACATTGTAAGACATGGGTCATTGTTAGGAGTACTTAAATGTATATATTTTGTATATTTTAGATAAGGCTACATTAGCGGAGTATCTGGTGTGTCATTAAAGACATCTTGGGTGTCAGACAGACAAAAATAAGCCAAGGTTAAACATTAGGCGGGTGATTAATCTGCAGTAATGGGTGTCAGTGGAGAATGTAAAGGTCCCACAGGAGAGTGTGAGGGAGCAAAACAAACATTCCTAAAATATCACCAGACACCGAGCCACAGATACATCTCTCACACCATACTGAGGGTCGCCAGTAACCGTGAAACAGTGCTGTATGTGGTTCAGTGACCTGGTTTGTGAAAAATCCATCCGTTGCTATGCCTAAAACTGTGACATACAGAATGCATATGCTTAAAAGGAGCCATGTTTAAAATGGTTTGGATTGACAGAGTGATGGTGCATTATGTGGCCTCATTTGCATGCTCCGCCCAGTTTTCCCAGACTGCAGTGCATATACTGTATGAAATTTGCGCAGGAAATACGTTTTCATCAACTTATTTTAGACATTAGAATCACTAATGCTAAAATCCTTATTTGTACAACACATATATCTGAGTATTTAAAGGGATATGGAAGTTTCCACCTAATCATTTTTTGCATCTAATCATCATTTTAGTAACAAGGACTGTTTTTATTCATATAAACCTTCCAAACAGTCCCTACATAGCTCCTGCCCCCTGTAACTCATGTCCACAGTGTCTCTGTAGTAGTAGATATACTAACCAATCAGAGATAGTCTCTCAGCAGCATTTTAAAAACATGATGTTGAGAAACAGCCTGATTGGTTAGTACATCCAGTACCAATAGAAACATTGTGTGCATGAGCTGCTCGGGTGGAACTTGGTTGGAAGGTTTCAGTGAGTAAAAACAGAGTTTTTAAGCACTTGTTAATAAAATGATGTTTATATATAAAAAGAGACACTCACCCTGCTATCTGCTCCGGGTGAGCTGTGTCTCATACTAACCAATCAGTGACCATCTCTCAGGAACATGCTGCTGAAACATGATCTCTGATAGGCTAGGATTTGTTTGTTTGATTTTGGGCAATTAAACAAAGCTTATAAGCACTTCTTAATACAATAAAGTACATACAAGTAAATACACAGGATATCATATATCTAGTAACACCCAAGACCCTTCCGTGTCTGTTTACCCATGCGTAGGTGCGACTGGCAAATAGGCACCTTGCACCCTTTACATTTACTATAGGTTTATGGAGGTTTGCAGAGGGACAAGGAACTTGGCATCCCCATCTAAATCCTCAGACACACAAGTAATGCGCAAGACAAAGGATTGTTATCTTACAACTAGTTTTATATGAACAAGCGTAGGAATCTGAGGCGGGTGGGGGATCCACCCCAGATTATAGTTGTGTGATATATATATATGTAGACACACACACATATACACACACACGCACACCAAAGTTGGGGATGTAGGTATTGTTGTAGATATTAATACAAAATAATGTGTGTGTGTGTGTATATATCACATATTATAATTGTCAAACTACGAGACGCCGTCACGCTTTGCAAGGTGCGTAACTCCTTTGGCGCTCATCGCCTGCGAGCCGTAAAGGCACTAAAACTCGCAGAACTTAGGCGAAGGTGCTCGTTGCCTGCGAGGCGAGCAGTGGAGGCAATGAAACTCGCAGAACTTAGCCAGAAAAAAACGTAGGAAATGAGGGATCGCCTTAGGCTGCAAGCAGTTGACGAAAAAAAAAAACGTCCAGGACGTCTGGGAGTGAGGTGGGACGTGAATTTAAGTCGATTATGCCAAGTTTCGGCACTCGAAAAATGATTGTTGTGGTGCACTGCCTTCTCATAAGATTCACAACACAAGCTGAGATCCCGCCCCACGCTGATGATAGCTGGTAAGCTTGAAACAGCTGTCCGCGGGTAGGATTCCCAGCTTGTGTATAAGCCAACCTTGGCTTTGCATAAAAGCCGTGTAATGCATCAGGCAAAAAGCTTAAAGAAAGCCATGTTTGAAATGGTTATGGATAGAAAAGCAAAGCATTTGTGGGCACATTTGCATGTCCCTGCTCAGCTTCCCAGAATGCAGTGTTTCTAGGAACTCTGAGCTGGAAGCAGGTTTTTAAACTTGTTTTAGACATTCAAATGTGAACACAGGTGTACTAGTCAATGAGGGCCACGTCTCAGATGCATGTTACCGGGAGATGGCCACTGATTGGTTAGTATGAGACACTGCACACCCAGTATTACAGGGCTGTGTCTTCATACACTGCAGTGGGCAGACCCATACAGGGACTATTTATGTGATTTTTGCCAGTAAATACTGAGCTTATAAACACTTCTTAATATAACAAAGTACATGACAGTAAATAGATACCCAGGGACATTATATATCTAGTAACATCCAGGAACATTCCATATCCCTTTAAATAAAGGGACTCCATTGGTAATTAAGGTACAGATCACTGACTGATCCCGGGAGCCACGGCTTGTAAAATGTTAGCGCCGGCTCTTCCGTTTCTAGTTCGTATACATATAAAGGAGTGCCAAGGCAGCCGGGCACAGGGTGTGGGGCAGGGGAAGTCTGCACACATCTTACAGGACATTGTGCAAGCATGAGACATGAACACTTGGCATTTCTTGAAGAGCCGTTTAACCATCTCATCCTGAGTGGGTTATTAAAGTGATGAGCTCAGCATGAGCTAAACCAGGAGACGGAAACAGAAAACTGGGCCGGAGGGCAGAGCTGCCAGGTGCCGCGGGGCGAGACACCAAGGAACCTGTATAGGTCGTCACAGGTATCCATCGGCCTTAAAGGGATATGGAAGGTTCCTGGATGTTATACGTATATAATGTCCCTGGGTATCTATTTACTGCCATGAACTTTATTTTATCAAGAAGTGCTTATAAGCCCTGTTTTGTACTGGCTAAAATCAAATAAATAGTCCCTGTATGGGTCTGCCCACTGAAGCGTATGCAGACACAGACTCTGCTGTACTTGCTATGCAGTGTCTCACACTAACCAATCAGTGACAATCTCTCTGAAATGTGGTCACTTATAGAAACTACACTGCACATCCAACCCTACAGAATCTGTGTCTCCATGAGCTGCAGAGGGCAGACCCATACAGGGACTATTTATTTGATATTAGACAGTAAAAACAAAGAATTTGTTAATACAGCAAAAGTGACAATTATTGAAGACACATAAAAAATAAATAGAATTACAAGTGGCTGTAATTAAGAAAATAAGTGGATATGTTAGATAATTAGGCTTGAAAATTAAGTATTTTAAGCATAAATTGCATACAAAAATCATGTCACATTCTTAAAGGGAGGTTTCCCTGTCTGTATTGTATGTGCGCCCTCTCGCACAGCTAGATCCATGTTTATTGTATGTGCGCCCTCTCGCACAGCTAGATCCATGTTTATTGTATGCGCGCCCTCCCGCACAGCTAGATCCATGTTTATTGTATGTGCGCCCTCCCGCACAGCTAGATCCATGTTTATTGTATGTGCGCCCTCTCGCAGATAGATCCATGTTTATTGTATGCGCGCCCTCCCGCACAGATAGATCCATGTTTATTGTATGTGCGCCCTCTCGCAGATAGATCCATGTTTATTGTATGCACGCCCTCCCGCACAGCTAGATCCATGTTTATTGTATGTGCGCCCTCTCGCAGATAGATCCATGTTTATTGTATGTGCGCCCTCTCGCACAGCTAGATCCATGTTTATTGTATGTGCGCCCTCTCGCACAGCTAGATCCATGTTTATTGTATGCACGCCCTCCCGCACAGCTAGATCCATGTTTATTGTATGCACGCCCTCCCGCACAGCTAGATCCATGTTTATTGTATGTGCGCCTCTCGCACAGCTAGATTCATGTTTATTGTATGCACGCCCTCCCGCACAGCTAGATCCATGTTTATTGTATGTGCGCCCTCCCGCACAGCTAGATCCATGTTTATTGTATGCGCGCCCTCTCGCACAGCTAGATCCATGTTTATTGTATGCACGCCCTCCCGCACAGCTAGATCCATGTTTATTGTATGCGCGCCCTCCCGCACAGCTAGATCCATGTTTATTGTATGCACGCCCTCTCGCACAGCGAGATCCATGTTTATTGTATGCGCGCCCTCCCGCACAGCTAGATCCATGTTTATTGTATGTGCGCCCTCTCGCACAGCTAGATCCATGTTTATTGTATGCACGCCCTCCCGCACAGCTAGATCCATGTTTATTGTATGTGCTCCCTCTCGCACAGCTAGATCCATGTTTATTGTATGTGCACCCTCTCATACAGCTAGATCCATGTTTATTGTATGCACGCCCTCTCGCACAGCTAGATCCATGTTTATTGTATGCGCGCCCTCCCGCACAGCTAGATCCATGTTTATTGTATGCGCGCCCTCCCGCACAGCTAGATCCATGTTTATTGTATGCACGCCCTCCCGCACAGCTAGATCCATGTTTATTGTATGCACGCCCTCCCGCACAGCTAGATCCATGTTTATTGTATGCGCGCCCTCCCGCACAGCTAGATCCATGTTTATTGTATGTGCGCCCTCCCGCACAGCTAGATCCATGTTTATTGTATGCGCGCCCTCCCGCACAGCTAGATCCATGTTTATTGTATGCACGCCCTCTCGCACAGATAGATCCATGTTTATTGTATGCACGCCCTCTCGCACAGATAGATCCATGTTTATTGTATGCACGCCCTCTTGCACAGCTAGATCCATGTTTATTGTATGCACGCCCTCTCGCACAGCTAGATCCATGTTTATTGTATGCACGCCGTCCCGCACAGCTAGATCCATGTTTATTGTATGCGCGCCCTCTCGCACAGCTAGATCCATGTTTATTGTATGCGCGCCCTCTCGCACAGCTAGATCCATGTTTATTGTATGCACGCCCTCCCGCACAGCTAGATCCATGTTTATTGTATGTGCACCCTCTCATACAGCTAGATCCATGTTTATTGTATGTGCACCCTCTCATACAGCTAGATCCATGTTTATTGTATGCGCGCCCTCCCGCACAGCTAGATCCATGTTTATTGTATGTGCGCCCTCCCGCACAGCTAGATCCATGTTTATTGTATGTGCGCCCTCCCGCACAGCTAGATCCATGTTTATTGTATGCACGCCCTCCCGCACAGCTAGATCCATGTTTATTGTATGCGCGCCCTCCCGCACAGCTAGATCCATGTTTATTGTATGCACGCCCTCCCGCACAGCTAGATCCATGTTTATTGTATGCACGCCCTCCCGCACAGCTAGATCCATGTTTATTGTATGTGCGCCTCTCGCACAGCTAGATTCATGTTTATTGTATGCACGCCCTCCCGCACAGCTAGATCCATGTTTATTGTATGTGCGCCCTCCCGCACAGCTAGATCCATGTTTATTGCATGTGCACCCTCTCGCACAGCTAGATCCATGTTTATTGTATGCACGCCCTCCCGCACAGCTAGATCCATGTTTATTGTATGCGCGCCCTCCCGCACAGCTAGATCCATGTTTATTGTATGCACGCCCTCTCGCACAGCGAGATCCATGTTTATTGTATGCGCGCCCTCCCGCACAGCTAGATCCATGTTTATTGTATGTGCGCCCTCTCGCACAGCTAGATCCATGTTTATTGTATGTGCACCCTCTCATACAGCTAGATCCATGTTTATTGTATGCGCGCCCTCCCGCACAGCTAGATCCATGTTTATTGTATGCGCGCCCTCCCGCACAGCTAGATCCATGTTTATTGTATGTGCGCCCTCTCGCACAGCTAGATCCATGTTTATTGTATGTGCGCCCTCTCGCACAGATAGATCCATGTTTATTGTATGTGCGCCCTCTCGCACAGATAGATCCATGTTTATTGTATGCACGCCCTCCCGCACAGCTAGATCCATGTTTATTGTATGCGCGCCCTCCCGCACAGCTAGATCCATGTTTATTGTATGTGCGCCCTCTCGCACAGATAGATCCATGTTTATTGTATGCACGCCCTCCCGCACAGCTAGATCCATGTTTATTGTATGTGCACCCTCTCATACAGCTAGATCCATGTTTATTGTATGCACGCCCTCCCGCACAGCTAGATCCATGTTTATTGTATGTACGCCCTCCCGCACAGCTAGATCCATGTTTATTGTATGCACGCCCTCTCGCACAGCTAGATCCATGTTTATTGTATGTGCGCCCTCTCGCAGATAGATCCATGTTTATTGTATGTGCGCCCTCTCGCACAGCTAGATCCATGTTTATTGTATGTGCGCCCTCTCGCACAGCTAGATCCATGTTTATTGTATGCACGCCCTCCCGCACAGCTAGATCCATGTTTATTGTATGCACGCCCTCCCGCACAGCTAGATCCATGTTTATTGTATGTGCGCCTCTCGCACAGCTAGATTCATGTTTATTGTATGCACGCCCTCCCGCACAGCTAGATCCATGTTTATTGTATGTGCGCCCTCCCGCACAGCTAGATCCATGTTTATTGTATGCGCGCCCTCTCGCACAGCTAGATCCATGTTTATTGTATGCACGCCCTCCCGCACAGCTAGATCCATGTTTATTGTATGCGCGCCCTCCCGCACAGCTAGATCCATGTTTATTGTATGCACGCCCTCTCGCACAGCGAGATCCATGTTTATTGTATGCGCGCCCCTCCCGCACAGCTAGATCCATGTTTATTGTATGTGCGCCCTCTCGCACAGCTAGATCCATGTTTATTGTATGCACGCCCTCCCGCACAGCTAGATCCATGTTTATTGTATGTGCTCCCTCTCGCACAGCTAGATCCATGTTTATTGTATGTGCACCCTCTCATACAGCTAGATCCATGTTTATTGTATGCACGCCCTCTCGCACAGCTAGATCCATGTTTATTGTATGCGCGCCCTCCCGCACAGCTAGATCCATGTTTATTGTATGCGCGCCCTCCCGCACAGCTAGATCCATGTTTATTGTATGCACGCCCTCCCGCACAGCTAGATCCATGTTTATTGTATGCACGCCCTCCCGCACAGCTAGATCCATGTTTATTGTATGCGCGCCCTCCCGCACAGCTAGATCCATGTTTATTGTATGTGCGCCCTCCCGCACAGCTAGATCCATGTTTATTGTATGCGCGCCCTCCCGCACAGCTAGATCCATGTTTATTGTATGCACGCCCTCTCGCACAGATAGATCCATGTTTATTGTATGCACGCCCTCTCGCACAGATAGATCCATGTTTATTGTATGCACGCCCTCTTGCACAGCTAGATCCATGTTTATTGTATGCACGCCCTCTCGCACAGCTAGATCCATGTTTATTGTATGCACGCCGTCCCGCACAGCTAGATCCATGTTTATTGTATGCGCGCCCTCTCGCACAGCTAGATCCATGTTTATTGTATGCGCGCCCTCTCGCACAGCTAGATCCATGTTTATTGTATGCGCGCCCTCCCGCACAGCTAGATCCATGTTTATTGTATGTGCACCCTCTCATACAGCTAGATCCATGTTTATTGTATGTGCACCCTCTCATACAGCTAGATCCATGTTTATTGTATGCGCGCCCTCCCGCACAGCTAGATCCATGTTTATTGTATGTGCGCCCTCCCGCACAGCTAGATCCATGTTTATTGTATGTGCGCCCTCCCGCACAGCTAGATCCATGTTTATTGTATGCACGCCCTCCCGCACAGCTAGATCCATGTTTATTGTATGCGCGCCCTCCCGCACAGCTAGATCCATGTTTATTGTATGCACGCCCTCCCGCACAGCTAGATCCATGTTTATTGTATGCACGCCCTCCCGCACAGCTAGATCCATGTTTATTGTATGTGCGCCTCTCGCACAGCTAGATTCATGTTTATTGTATGCACGCCCTCCCGCACAGCTAGATCCATGTTTATTGTATGTGCGCCCTCCCGCACAGCTAGATCCATGTTTATTGCATGTGCACCCTCTCGCACAGCTAGATCCATGTTTATTGTATGCACGCCCTCCCGCACAGCTAGATCCATGTTTATTGTATGCGCGCCCTCCCGCACAGCTAGATCCATGTTTATTGTATGCACGCCCTCTCGCACAGCGAGATCCATGTTTATTGTATGCGCGCCCTCCCGCACAGCTAGATCCATGTTTATTGTATGTGCGCCCTCTCGCACAGCTAGATCCATGTTTATTGTATGTGCACCCTCTCATACAGCTAGATCCATGTTTATTGTATGCGCGCCCTCCCGCACAGCTAGATCCATGTTTATTGTATGCGCGCCCTCCCGCACAGCTAGATCCATGTTTATTGTATGTGCGCCCTCTCGCACAGCTAGATCCATGTTTATTGTATGTGCGCCCTCTCGCACAGATAGATCCATGTTTATTGTATGTGCGCCCTCTCGCACAGATAGATCCATGTTTATTGTATGCACGCCCTCCCGCACAGCTAGATCCATGTTTATTGTATGCGCGCCCTCCCGCACAGCTAGATCCATGTTTATTGTATGTGCGCCCTCTCGCACAGATAGATCCATGTTTATTGTATGCACGCCCTCCCGCACAGCTAGATCCATGTTTATTGTATGTGCACCCTCTCATACAGCTAGATCCATGTTTATTGTATGCACGCCCTCCCGCACAGCTAGATCCATGTTTATTGTATGTACGCCCTCCCGCACAGCTAGATCCATGTTTATTGTATGCACGCCCTCTCGCACAGCTAGATCCATGTTTATTGTATGCACGCCCTCCCGCACAGCTAGATCCATGTTTATTGTATGCGCGCCCTCCCACACAGCTAGATCCATGTTTATTGTATGTGCGCCCTCTCACACAGCTAGATCCATGTTTATTGTATGCACGCCCTCTCACACAGCTAGATCCATGTTTATTGTATGCACGCCCTCCCGCACAGCTAGATCCATGTTTATTGTATGCGCGCCCTCCCACACAGCTAGATCCATGTTTATTGTATGCACGCCCACTCACCCACCTAGATCCATGTTTATTGTATGCACGCCCTCTCGCACAGATAGATCCATGTTTATTGTATGCACGCCCTCTCGCACAGCTAGATCCATGTTTATTGTATGCACGCCCTCCCGCACAGCTAGATCCATGTTTATTGTATGCACGCCCTCCCGCACAGCTAGATCCATGTTTATTGTATGCACACCCTCCCGCACAGCTAGATCCATGTTTATTGTATGCACACAGTTGGATTGATGCTTATTGCACACATACATGTTTGTTGCATGCTCACCCTTGCACACATACTTGTCTAGCAGGGTCTATGTTTACCGAGTGCATACACACCAGCATGTCCACTGGAGAGGAATAAAGCAATGATTAGAAAGATGCAAACGAGCATCAAGCCAGCGCATTGCAGCAGGAATGTAATGACACAAACAGCAGGGAAGCAGAGGGGCCTGCCAGCACATGTAAGGGGGTGTGCGCAGAACACACAGGAGGGGCTTCAGTATTAACTCTTCCAAGGTCAGGAAACCAAACCATTGCTACGGGTAACATGGATCCCAATAGACCACCAAACATATTTTAATTATTCAGCAAATTGTAGTAGTCCATTTGTATACCTTCCCTTGTTATGTAACAAATAATCCTTGTATCGGACTGCCCCCTGCAGCATATACAGACACAGACTCTGCTGGGCCGGGTGTGCAGAGTATTGTCCTAACCTATCAGGGACCACGTCTCAGCAGCATGTTGCAGAACGTTGCTGCGAGATGGTCACTGATTGGTTAGTATGAGACACAGCACAGTCAAAGTCTGTGTCTTCATGAGCTGCAGAGAGCAGACCCATACAGGGACTATGTGTTTGATTTTAGGCAGTAAAGCAGAGCTTATAAGCACTCTTTAATAATATAAAGCACCTCGTTTTTTCTCTCGCTCTCGCTGTATACTGCATACTAATTGTGTTTGTATCGCTCAGTTGTATCTGACACTCCGTGACCTCATGGACTGCGCCACGCCATGCTGATCCACTTGGCATTCATGGCAGAGATACTGGAGTGAGTTGCCAGTTCATTTTCCAGTGGGGCACAGCATACAGCTCCTGGTACTCCTAGATGGTCCCTGACCAGGCACAACCCTGCATGGTGGTGGGACCTCTTGGTTCCCTGACTGGAACTGAACCCAGGTCGCAGTTGTGAAAGCACCTAACCACTGCACCAGCAGGCAACCATACTCTAATCACTCATTAATAAACATGCACAGAGTCCTTTGGTGTTGATGCTGCCGGCTGGAGGATTCACTTTACACACAAATAACCCCAGACTTTCCCAGCAGGAGGTAGAGATTGCAGCAAATTCCTGTAACAAAACCAGAAATGCAGAATGTGATTCCTTTCTGGGCTGGCACTGAGCCCTGTCTGCTCCATCCTGCCTTGACAGGCCCACGGTGGCAGATGGGAAGTGTTACAGAGGATCTCACAGACACGCACACCCATCTAATCCAAAATAACATCTCCAAGCACAGTGTGCCCCTCTCAGATCATATAAGCATGCAGCCGCCATGCCCACCTTGCTGTGGTACAGTGGTTAAGGTGGTACTGCCAGTTACAGGGCATCAAAATACCCGGACTGCCCTATGATAGCTCAGAATAGATTCTATACCAGGGCTTCACAAATCCCGAGCGCCAGGGAGCCGTGGCACCTAAATCTGTCCGTTAGTCTCTACCCCTCTCTCTCTTTATTTGGATCCCCCCTTTCTCCCTCCTCTCTCTTACTCCCTTTCTCCCCCTCTCTCTATCTCTCTCGTCCCTTATTTGCCCTCAGTATCTCAACACCCTTTCTCTCTCCCCATCTCTCTCTCTCTCTCTCTCACATCATACACTGGCTCCTAAAAGGGCTGGCTCCTAAATTTCAGATAAATGTCAACTCCTGTTTTATACACAGATCCCCTCACTATTTTATACCTTCACTGTCTGAAATCATATATATAGAATACCCAGCACAGATGACGGTATCATATGGTGTCTTCAATTGTTTGTGCTGTCTCTCTCGGTGTTGTCTTTCTCTGTGCCCTCTCTCACATTCTCTGGACTCTCTCTGTGCCCGCTCTCACATTCTCTGGAATCTCTCTGTGCCCTCGCTCACATTCTCTGGACTCTCTCTGTGCCCGCTCTCACATTCTCTGGACTCTCTCTGTGCCCGCTCTCACATTCTCTGGACTCTCTCTGTGCCCGCTCTCACATTCTCTGGACTCTCTCTGTGCCCGCTCTCACATTCTCTGGACTCTCTCTGTGCCCTCGCTCACATTCTCTGGACTCTCTCTGTGCCCTCGCTCACATTCTCTGGACTCTCTCTGCGCCCTCGCTCACATTCTCTGGACTCTCTCTGTGCCCGCTCTCACATTCTCTGGAATCTCTCTGTGCCCTCGCTCACATTCTCTGGACTCTCTCTGTGCCCTCGCTCACATTCTCTGGACTCTCTCTGTGCCCTCGCTCACATTCTCTGGACTCTCTCTGTGCCCTCGCTCACATTCTCTGGACTCTCTCTGTGCCCTCGCTCACATTCTCTGGACTCTCTCTGTGCCCTCTCTCACATTCTCTGGACTCTCTCTGTGCCCGCTCTCACATTCTCTGGACTCTCTCTGTGCCCGCTCTCACATTCTCTGGACTCTCTCTGTGCCCTCGCTCACATTCTCTGGACTCTCTCTGTGCCCTCGCTCACATTCTCTGGACTCTCTCTGTGCCCTCGCTCACATTCTCTGGACTCTCTCTGCGCCCTCGCTCACATTCTCTGGACTCTCTCTGTGCCCGCTCTCACATTCTCTGGAATCTCTCTGTGCCCTCGCTCACATTCTCTGGACTCTCTCTGTGCCCTCGCTCACATTCTCTGGACTCTCTCTGTGCCCTCGCTCACATTCTCTGGACTCTCTCTGTGCCCTCGCTCACATTCTCTGGACTCTCTCTGTGCCCTCGCTCACATTCTCTGGACTCTCTCTGTGCCCTCTCTCACATTCTCTGGACTCTCTCTGTGCCCTCGCTCACATTCTCTGGACTCTCTCTGTGCCCTCGCTCACATTCTCTGGACTCTCTCTGTGCCCTCGCTCACATTCTCTGGACTCTCTCTGTGCCCTCTCTCACATTCTCTGGACTCTCTCTGTGCCCTCTCTCACATTCTCTGACCCCCCCTCTCTCTGACCCCCTTCTCGCTCTCTCGCCCCCCCCCCCCCCCCCTCTATGTGTGTCGCCTCTCTCTCTCTCTCTGTGGCCTCTCTCTAAACATGCATGCACTCTCTCACAGAAACTTCTGTCTGCACAATTGAAAAGTGGCAGCAAAAACTCCCAGTGCTTTCAGTAGGATTAGTTTGTTAGCACACACAACAACAAAGAACAGAAAATGGAACTCAGCAAAGAATAATTATAAATGTGAAGATGTATTTATTACTTTTAATAATATTATATTATTTATTTAATATTATTCTTGGTATGATTAGTAAGCCAAGCAATACATCTTAATGAGGAGAGTGGACAAAATATATAAAACGTAGGAACTGGCAGAGTTTCTAGAAGTCGGGGAGCATTATACAGATACATTATTTATTTCTACGATATATTCTTATACCATACTCAAGAAGTTGACGGTATATCTGAAATATAGGAGCCAGACAGGTTAGAGAGGAGGCCTAAAGTGAACCCATCTGGATCGCTACCTTGTCATGGTGAAGGGACTTGTGTACCCCAATGAAGCTGTGAGCTATACTATGAAGAGCCAGACAAATTGTGGTCCACTGGAGAAGGAACTGGCACCCGCTCCAGTATCTTTGCAGATAAAAACTTATGGAAAAGCACAACCACAGACCTAATGATTGTGCCTTGCGTGCCGAGTTCCATAAGGTCACAGCGATACGGACATGACTGTACGACTAAACAATAACTTTTTCGCAGGCAGGTCTTTCCTGCTCCCAGGAATGTTTAAACCCTGTTAATGAGGAACATTTTAGACAAGATCCTACTGTCCCACCATGTTACAAATGGCGTCACGCTGTGTATTTGGAGGGGGCGGACTAGAGGACAGGAGTACGGAATAAAGCCAACTGTGTGGGACATTCCAAATCCTGACCCAGTTCAGCTGGCGTGTATAAAAACATTAATAACTGCGGAGCCTCAGAGCCCCCAACCCCTGGAGCTCGGCTTCCTCATTTCACACTGCAGTCATCAGCTCTTCATCCACACGCCACGTCGCCTAAAAATATCCTCCAGCTCCCACTCCCTATTTCTAATAACTCCTGCTGTGTGGCGGCATCTCCCCTAACCCTGGCCCCTTGCCAGACCTCCAGAACGAACACCCACCCCTTTCTATTCCTAAAACCATCCAGATTACGCCTCCTCTATTTCCAGAACGCGTTACGGAATTTATAATAAATTGACAACAACCTCAGATCTTCAAATCGATCACCGAAATCTCCCCCTCCCCCTTCTCCAAACACGTCTTAAGCTGCTGCAAGACATGTAATAGCCCGGGTGTGGGGGGGGGGGGGTCCAGTATTCAACTTCCACCCTCCGCTCTTTTTAACTTGTTTCCTCATTCACTTTATCTTTTTGTAGCAGCTTTTATAGCAGCCAACCCCAACCCCAGCCCCAACTCTTCTGTCAGGTTTCCAGAATATATAAACTATTACTAAATAGAGCTTTTAGTAATAAAAGTTCCATTTTTTTAATAGTTTATACATTGGCACATTGGTGATAAGCACCTGGACTTGTCCAGAAGTCATTTTGTATGTTTTCCGAATATTTATTAGGGATTGCCAAAATTTATGAGCCACCGACATAAGGGAGCCGGCCAAAAAATTTTTAGCAACCAGAGAATGGCATTACGTTCAGTCCTTCAGTTGTGTCTGGCTCTAGGTGACCGTATGGATGCAGCAAGTCAGGCATATCTTTGTTTCTGGTTGCGCTTATCCATATGGTTTTCTTGGCAAAGAAACTGGAGTGGGTGCCAGTTCCTTTTCCAGCGCTATGACCTGGCCATCTTGGGTGACCCTCACAGCTTCAATGAGGTACACAACAAAGTAGCGATCCAGAAGGGAAAGAAATATATAGTATTACCAAAAAGAGCAGAAGTAGACCCACCGACCAGTTGATTTGCCTAGAAAAACCGAGGCCAACGCCAATTACCAAAGTAGAACCTTTATATTTGTTAGCTCCTAAATTTGCCAAATTCAGATTCAAATTTTTTTGGGCAAAAAAAAAAAAGCTCAAATATTCATTGCACAAAAATAAATGTGATTCTGTATTCATCCGTCCCTCAGGAATAAATTAATGACAAATATAGAGGTTTCTTTTTGGAAAAAAATGCTCCGATACTCGTCCGATCGTCTAATATTTAATCACCAAAAGTCACCCACCACAGGGTAATCAAAATATTAATTAATTCGATGATAATGTGATCCTATTTTCGTCCGATTCCGTATTGTGCCCTTCAGGAACTGTATTTACATTTGATTTGTATATGAAAAAAAAAATATATATATATATATATATATATATAACACAAATCATCACAATGTTGATATACGGCAAAAAGCTAACAATATGTGAATTGTATTATAAAAAATGTTTAGATTATTTTGTGTGATATATATGGAAAAAAAAGAAAAAGAAAAAAGAGGAAAAAGAAGAAAAAAGGAGAAAGATGGGAAAAAAATTGTGGAAAAATTTATATTTTTAAAAAATATAACAATATGTGAATCATATTTGAAAACAAATGTTGAAATAATTTTGTGTTTGAGATAATAAATATATATATATTATCTCAATTATCTCAAACACAAAATTATTTCAACATTTGTTTTCAAATATGATTATTTTTAAGAAATGTACATTAAATAAAATAAATTACATAAAATAAGAGGAAAAGAAAAATAGGAGAAAGGGGGGAGAAATCAATGTAATGTAATTCTGGAGATGTTGATATTTGACAAAAAGATAACAATATGGGAATTATATTTGGACAATTGTTTAATACATAGTTGTTGATCCACTGTCATTCCCTCTAAAGACAATTAAAAATATACAAAAAAAAATAGAGAGGAATTACAAAAAAAAAAAAGGTTTACAAGGTAAAATTGTAGGGTTTGTTTGACCGCTTCTTATAGCATTACTCAAGGAGTTGATAGTATATCTGATATATAGGAGCCAGATAGATTAGGGAGGAGGACTAAAGTGAACCGCTCGGGATCGCTACCTTGTCGTGGTGAAGGGGCTTGTGTACCCCAATGAAGTTGTGAGCTATACCATGTAGGATCACCCAAGATGGGCAGGTCATAGCAGAGAGGTCAGACAACTCATGGTCCACTGGAGAAGGAACTGGCACCCACTCTAAGAAACCCTATGGATAAGCACAACCAGACAACAACTAAAAGTGAAACACAAATCCCAGGTTTATTACCACTCTTTCTATAGCCTCACCCATTGTAATTCACCTAGGGTGCCAACCTCACAGCCATCACTGCGCACTCGGCGCTCTCTCATTGGCCCAGTGTGGTCATCCGTCACCAAAGACACTGCTACAAAATACGTTTATTCTCATGCTCAGCATCAGACTATTGCACCCCCTAATTAGGATTCCTATCACCTCGTGGGTTCTTCTTAAAGGGATATGGAAGGTTCACTGTTTATAATATTAAAATAATGTATTCCCCAAAAACTGCTCCAAACAGGCAAAACACACATTTTGGGCAGGGATGTTCTCTTACGAGTCTGAAATATATCCCAGTATTCAGAAAATCGTTACAGAATTAAATAAGGATTGGCAGTATATTATATGCTGAGCATGACACAAAGGGTTAATCATATAGCAGCAGGTGAGTATTTAAATGGACTCATTTTACCCAAAATAAAAATCAAGTTTTTAGGTTATTCTAAAAAAAGCATTACAAACTGGTTATATCAACTTGTTTGTAAAGTGAATGATGCAAATAAGGAAGCTCGCACTTATTAATTAGCAGCTTTTAAGTGCTAATTAGGATTACAGTCTGCTTGTTTGTTTCTTTTGTGGTGAAAATAAAGACCCCCAATGTTATTCGGTAGTTAGACACTCTTGTCAAGCACCGGAGCCGCACATTGGCATACTCAGCTTCAAAATCTATTTATAATATTTCTGAAATGATTTACTGTAGAGAGAAAAAAACTGCTAGTATAATGTATAGCCAGTTTTTAATGGAATGGAAATGTATAAGAAGCATCCAGCCTGAATTATCAGATGGAGGGTCCTGGCAGCGACCATGACAGTGAAGACACTCCACAGATCATTAGATAGAATCAGATGACCCGGGGCATCCACACCAGCACAGCTGGACAATAGGGACAAATGAAATGATCTTGGAGTTAATTGGCGCGGTTATCAGGTTTTATTGGTCTTCAATTGATCAAAAACTATAAATAAATCCCTGGTTCTGTCCCAGTTACAATACACGGAGTGGATCCGATTACACTGTATTACTATTACCTACGAATTTATATTATGTTGAAAATCAAATAAACCATATTCGTATGATGAACACTTTCGTAAACTGGCATTTTACACATAATTCTACTTGTTTGATCAATGGCCTCAGCAGACATGGGTCCAACCCATGCAGATTTTCCAACTGTTGGATATAATGGGCGGAGCAAAAACAACCCCCGCCTTGCCGGATAGAAAACGTAAACATTTTTAATAAATGTATTTGCTTAATAAATAAATAAATAAATATGCATACAGTTAACTGCAGCCTTAAACTGAAAATAAAACAAGAAATTTATTTTTATTTTACATGGGAATAGAATATAAATACAAAATAAATAAATCAGTACAAATATACAGCTTGAAATCGTATATTATTAATATATATATATGAAAACAGCGGACCCTTGGTACTCGACTACCTGAAAAATTCCTGTGTGCGTCTTTTGGCAATCAACTTCCTTGGTACCCATCGCGCTTGCTAAAACCTATTTACATTACTACTTATGGAAGTTTGGTAGGCGTCATTATCGCCACTCATCATGCCTTCTGGAAACAATTAGCGACGAGTATCAAGTGTCCACTGTAGGTATATGTATATATATGGTGTAACAACTTTAACGCACTGGAGACCAAAGTGCCGTCATCAGGGCGCCGACAACAGCGCTTTGCGCTCCAGCCTGCATCCCATCTGCCCCATCTCATATTTACTGGACCTGCTAGCTGGAGGCTGCCAAGGCAAGGGGCTGACAGTGTGACATGTGGGACTGGCACGTGGCACTCGGGGCATGTTGCATTGCATGTTTATCACCACATACATGATAAACATGCTCCTAGTGACACATGCACACAATGCCTGGCCCATATGGCACACTGTCAGACCCTTACCTTGCCAAGCAGCAAATATGAGATGGGGGCCTCTTAACCAGATGGGACGCAGGCTGGAGCGCAGAGCATCATCAGGGTGCTGATCTCGGCGCTCTGTTCTGCAGCACGCGAAAGTTGGCACGCCGTATAATTATATGTATATATATATATATATATATATATATATATATATATATATATATATATATATATATAGACACACACATACACACACAGTGCAGTGACTGTATATCTGGGAAACATGAGCGGGAGATGACTATTAACTTATAGACATTGAAATTGAATTATATACACCGTATTGGCCCCCGCATATAAGCCGCACCTGTGAAATTCAAGTGGAAAAAAGATAATATCCGAATATAAGCCGCACCCTTAAACAGGCTTTCTAATCAGTATCTATGTTCACTTCTTTTGCGGGTTACAGGCTGAAAATCGTAGCTCGCAAAACGTTACAATCGCTAAAATCATAAATCGCTAAAATTCGGCAGGCACTCTCACCCGTAACCGGCAAACGTGAAAGAAAATCCTACGGGTTCCAAATAGGACCCGCAAGTGGGTTAAATGTAGCACCGTAAATGCGAATGAAAAAGCAATACTGCTGTAAGATACGGGGATATGCCAATGAGAAGACAACGTATCTCAATCCAATAAAACAACATTTTATACATGGCTCCCTTAAAGCACATGCTCGCTGTATAAAACAGCTTTTACTCAAAGCATAGGGTTGGACTTTGCACAAATCAAGAATCCACTCTTATACAGTACTGTTTCAAGCCTAATCATCAGTATGAGGCGGATCCTGATTTATGGATTTTCCTGTTTCATACAGCGAGCATGTGCATTAAGGGAGCCATGTGAAACCACGAAACCAGAAAAAGCCCTTGCGCATACCCCTCATCCTACGTCTGTACGCATCCCCTCCAATCTGTAATCCTAGAGGATTCTCCCCCACAAACATCTGGCTCCCCAGGAATTTCCTTTCTCCTGCGTTTAAAAAGCACTTTAATTCCCTGAGTGAAGTGAGCCCCCAACCACCTTTTCCATCCAATCAGTGTCATTCTGCATGGTCAGATTGCGCTGCTTGTGCATGTTTATCGCTCACTCTACTCATTGCGAAGTGGAGAAACAGCCTCTCCTGACTGTCCTTACTCTGCAACTTGGAAGTGCGGAGAGGGCGAGAGAGAGGGCGAGAGAGAGGGCGAGAGAGAGGGCGAGAGAGAGGGCGAGGGCGAGAGAGAGGGCGAGGGCGAGAGAGAGGGCGAGGGCGAGAGAGAGGGCGAGAGAGAGGGCGAGGGCGAGGGCGAGGGAGAGGGCGAGGGAGAGGGCGAGGGAGAGGGCGAGGGAGAGGGCGAGGGAGAGGGCGAGAGAGAGGGCGAGGGAGAGGGCGAGGGAGAGGGCGAGGGCGAGAGAGAGGGCGAGAGAGAGGGCGAGAGAGAGGGCGAGGGCGAGAGAGAGGGCGAGAGAGAGGGCGAGAGAGAGGGCGAGAGAGAGAGAGAGGGCAAGAGAGAGGGCGAGAGAGAGAGAGAGAGAGAGAGAGAGCGAGAGAGAGAGAGCGAGAGAGAGAGGGCGAGAGAGAGAGGGCGAGAGAGAGAGGGCGAGAGAGAGAGGGCGAGAGAGAGAGGGCGAGAGAGAGAGGGGCGAGAGAGAGAGGGCGAGAGAGAGAGGGCGAGAGAGAGAGGGCGAGAGAGAGAGGGCGAGAGAGAGAGGGCGAGAGAGAGAGGGCGAGAGAGAGAGGGCGAGAGAGAGAGGGCGAGAGAGAGAGGGCGAGAGAGAGAGGGCGAGAGAGAGGGGGGCGAGAGAGAGGGGGGCGAGAGAGAGGGGGGCGAGAGAGAGGGGGCGAGGGCGCGAGGGGGAGCGAGGGGGCGAAAGAGAGGGCGAGGGGGCGAAAGAGAGGGCGAGGGGGCGAAAGAGAGAGAGAGGGGGCGAAAGAGAGAGAGAGGGCGAGGGGGCGAGAGAGAGAGGGCGAGGGGGCGAGAGAGAGAGCGCGAGGGGGCGAGAGAGAGAGGGCGAGGGGGCGAGAGAGAGAGGGCGAGACAGAGAGAGGGCGAGACAGAGAGAGGGCGAGACAGAGAGAGGGCGAGACAGAGAGAGGGCAAGACAGAGAGAGGGCAAGACAGAGAGAGAGAAAAAGATGGCGAAAGAGAGAGAGAGAGAAAGATAGAACGTTAGAGATAGAGATCGATAGTGAGAGATAGAACAAAGGAGGGAGACTTAAATATTAGGAGCCAGCAGTTTAGGAGCCATGCCTCCCTGGCTCTGAAGATTTGTCAAGTCTTGGTCTACATGAAACAACCATCTGCAGCTTGTGTAACCGCTCGCTATCAGGGAGACTTTGGACTTCTCATAAATCTATAAATGTGATAACTAGTTAGTTTTTAACAGTAATCTAATTAATACATTACCCAAAAAATCAATTTTATTCAATAACCTAATCAAAAAGAACAGGTTTTAACCATCAAGATGTGCCCATTAGCTCTTTATATAGATATGAACATCAGAATTAAAAGAGACACAGAAAAGATCCAGTTAAAAAAAATGTTAAAGCACCTCATGAAAAATATTTTTCAAAATGTAGTTCAAAATGTTCACATTTTAGCACTATATATAAATAAATAAATAAATATAGTAATACAGTAAATAAACAGTATAAATAACACATTTGTGTTAAACGTATTACCTGCTCAGATTCCCTAGAAATACAGTTATTGCGTTGCACTCTGGGAACATGCAAATGAGCCCCCGATGTATTTCATTTTTAAATCCCCCCCACCGCAAAAAACCAACACTTTATACATGGCTCCTTTTTAGGCATATGCTCGTTATATTACACAACTGTAAAGCTACATAGGACGGGTTTTGCATTGTGGGCTAATGCAGTGTAATAACTGTTTTTCTCGGAATTCTGAGCTGGAAGCAGGTTTTTTAACTTGTTTTAGACATTCAAGTATGAACACAGATGTAAAATATATATATATATATATATATATATATATATATATATATATATATATATATATATATATATATATATATATATATATATATAAACGCTAGAGTAATTGCCCATCTTAAATGACAGTATGAGACAATTTAATTGCTAAATTAGCTGCAAAATGTACATTTTAATTGAAAGGGCATTAATTGGAAGGTGAAAATATAATTATTTTTTATTCTCTTCCTTATCTCTTCCTCTCTCTCCTCTCCCCTGACCTATACTCTCTCTTTCATTTCCACTATCACTCTTGTTTCTTTCTATTCTCCCATTTCCTATATATATATATATATATATATATATATATATATATATATATATATATATATATATATATATATTTGCATGTCCCTGCCCAGTTTCCCAGAATGCAATTTAATAACTATATTACTCTCTTTTTTTTTTTTTTTTTACTTATTATAGACATTTAAATGTGAGCACAAATGTACTATTTATATACTGTAATACTGTACGGTGGAGGCTTCTATCGCTCTTTTGCCCACCATAAATGAAATGATTGTTGTGGTGAACTACCTCCTCGCAAAATCGACTACACAAGCTGGGAGCCGGCCCCACGCTGATGAGAGGCAGTAACCTTTAAACAGTGCGGTCTGTGGGTAGGTTCCCTGGCTTGCGTATAATCCATCTTTGAATTTGCTTAAAGCTATGTAATACAGAAGATATCTGTTTAAAAGAAGCCATATTTGAAATGGTATTTGGATTAAAGAGCAAAGTCTTTGTGGGCACATTTGCATGTCCAGGCCCAGGTTCTCAGAATGCAGTGTAATAACTGTATTTCTTGGAATTCTGAGCAGGAAACTACATTTCAATGTCTATGACAAGCTAAAAAAATAAAATAAACTTAGACGTACTATTTATTTAATATATATATATATATATATATATATATATATATATATATATATATATATATATATATATATATATATATATATATATATAATTTTAAAGACACAAAAAAATATGAAAAAATAAATACATTTATATATATATATATATAAATGTATTTATTTTTTTCACATTTTTTTGTGTCTTTAAAATTATGTATATATACATACACACACATTAATTGTTGTTAATCCTGTTTTTATATTAAATTATATATATATATATATATATATATATATATATTGATATATATATATATATATATATATATAATATTTAAAAAAATCAAAGAATTAACAAAAATGAGGGAGCTGTGACTCCCGTGAAACGCCCAGCCACAGGTCCGAGTGCCACACTAAAGGCCTGGTTCTTTGCTCTCTCATCCATGGTAAGATCTCTGTAACAAGACGAGGGACCTAACAAGCAGTTACCCAGCCGGAATGTGCCCAGACTCTGTAATTATTACCAGTGCACACCACTTCTGACATGGTCTGGTTTCCATTCTTCATACTAAGAAGGAGCTGAACGCCACAAGAAGTCTCAGTGTTTAGCAGCCTGTGATAACAAGACCGGACAGCTCCCAGGAGCTCTGGGGGGGACATTTATACAAAGTGTCTGCACGACTTGCTTTAAAAAGTTGAGAAAATCACACTTTTTATAGGTGACGTTTTAGCATGGGAAGTAGGAAAAACTGGGAAAAAACACAGCATTTTTTTTTTTTATGACCAACTATATCCAAACATAACCAGGCTAACTGGCACAGAATTTTTTTTTTTTTTTTTTTTTAATTATAAAAAAAGTTAACGGAAAAATATACAGAAAAAAAATTAAAAAATTAAAAAAAGATTTCCGCAGTTTTTAGACCGATTTAAAGAAATAGGACAGATTACTGAAAGGTACTAGGTATATAATATCCCGGTGTATGCATTTACTGACATGCATATTATTTTACTAGGAAATGCTTATAAGTTCTGTTTTTACTGCCTGAAATCAATCAAATAGTCCCTGTATGGGCCTGCCTTTTGCGGCTCATGAAAACAGACTCTGCTGTACTTGCTGTGTAGGGTCTCATACTGACCAATCAGTGACCATCTATCTGAAACATGTTTCTAGGACATAGTTCCTGATAGGCTATGTCACCACACATGCAGCCCAGTGCCCTTCAGAGTCTTTTTTATTTTTTTTACATTTTTTTTTCCTGAATATATTTGTGTTTAAATTTAATATCTTTAAAATGATCAAACACAATGTAAATATTGAATCTGATTTAAGGGTCTATGGAGGGTTATATATAAAATTATAACAAAATAGAATATTTAGCAAGAGTGTATAGATCTGAAATCATTACGCTTAAACCCACATTTCACCCAATGGTTTCAACAGTACCTAAGTATCAAATAAACAGATGATTGTTCTTTCTATAAATGAAAGTAGCACATAAAAAGTACTTCATTTTTTACACAATATAATTCCAAAGAAAAGAAGCACAAAATAGATTTGGAATGCACAATGTTATAAACATTTTTATGGCACAAAATGCAAACATATATGAGGGAAATGTATAGTATATTTTCAGATGCAGCATAACCTAGACTAAAATCAGCTTTTTTCATGCATAAAATTCTACAAAAATAATGTAAAAATTAAAAAATTAAAATTACACAGGGATTTTTAAAATACAGTATAGTCAGATACAGTACAACCTAGACCCGGCTAAAATCAGCATTTTTCTGTGCATAAAAATATACAAAACTTATATAGAAATTTTAAAAATCAAACAGGATTCGAATAAGAAAATCTATTATCACAATTTTTTTTAAAAAGATCTAACATGCCCAGTTGGAATGTGGTAGCTTTTTGGGATTTGAAAAATATAATATATTGTCATATGCAGCACAAGCTAAAGCCAGACTGAAATCAGCATTATTCTATGCATAAAATTCTACAAAAAATTATATACAATTTTCAAGAAAATTCAATAAAAAAATATAATGGAAAAAAAAGAACAACAAAAAATTAAAAAATTAAAAAGATCCAATGTGCCCAGTACTAATATGACGGCTTTTTGGGATTTGAAAAAAATATAGTTTATTGTCAGATGCAGCAAAACCTAGATCTAGTCTGAAATCAGCATATTTGTGCATAAAATTATACAAAAATTTGAAAAGAAAATTAAAACAATACAATAGCAAAAATTCAAAAAAGAAGCATTAAAATTATCCAACAAGCCCAGTTGGAATGTGATGGCTTTTTTAAATTTGAATAAATAAGTAAAGCAAATTGCCAGATGCAGAACAACCTACAGCCCTTAAGGTCCTCAAAGGAGAATACAAATTTATAGATCTTTATTATTATCATATTTTTGGGTGTAATTTACCCTTAAGAGAGGCATATTTTTGCCAAAATATTATATGGGTTCCATCCTATTTGGAACACCTGTGATCTATACTCCTTATATCTTTGTCAATAATTATACAGTTTTTATATTATATTTTATTAGTACCACCAGTGTATATATTGTAGACAAATTGATCGGATATTTTTTTTCTCTTTCTAATATATACGTACATGTCCATTTGGTGTAGAGCAAGTTGGTACACCTCTTTTATCCTATGAAGCAATAGGACTATTAGCCAGAACTAGGGTCTTCCTACATTAGGTAGAGTCCCTGAGGTAGGGGGTATCCACCGAGATCACACGTTTCCTGTTACTCTAACCCATGTGTAGGGGTCATAACCACATTTATTTTGCCCTTGCTCCAATTATATGGTATATGGACTATACTCATAGTTTTTTTGTCTAAATGTATACTGGTGGGTTTTGATATTACATTATATTGTCTATTTTGAGTGTACATTAAAGTTTTCAAATCCCTTCTTTTTTTGAATGTATGTACAGCCTACCCCCAGACTGAAATCAGCAATCTATGTCAAAATAAAAAAAAATAAGAAAAAAATTAAAAATCTACCCAGCATTTTTGTGTCAGAAAAATATAACAAAAATATATAGAATACAAAGGTTTGTGACTTAAAAAAAGTGTGAAACTAGACTAGTCACGAGATGGTATGAGTATTAATATAGGTCCATAGTAGCGTTACCCCTCCCCAGCATATCAGATTGAATCTCTGGGGTCTATTAGTTTAGCTTGAATGGATATATTATCAACAGCTTCAACATTATCTGCAGAATCCCATGCTTTATGATCCTTATGTCCTATTTTAAAAATAATTTTGTTGTCAAAATGTCGTTACAGGCTAAAGAATAAAGGTAAAGCAATAATGTCCGGCGTGGACATTGTAAAATAACTGTAAATCAATTAGCTGTGTTTGCATTGCCAGGTGTACCTTGAAAAAGAAGATAAGCTCAGACTACCGAAGGCTTTTTTCCACTTTTAATAGATAATAAGAGGAGCAGCAGTAAAGCTATATCTCTCTTAAAGGGATATGAATATATATATATATATATATATATATATATATATATATATATACACACACACACACATTATATATATAATATATATATCTATATATCTATATATCTATATATATATATATATATATATATATATATATATATATATATATATATATAAAACAAATAGTCATTCTATGGGTCTGCCCACTGCAACATATGCAGACACAGACTTTGTAGGGTTGGATGTGCTTTGTCTCTTACTAACCAATCAGTGACATCTCAGCAAAATGCTGCTGAGACATGGTCCCTGATAGGCTAGGACACTACACAGAACATCCAGCGCTACAGAGTCTGTGTCTGCATTTCTTGCAGTGGGCAGACCCATAGAAGGACTATTTGTTTAATTTTAAGCAGTAAAAACAGAGCTTGGAAGCACTTCTTAATAAAATAAAGTTGTTGACCACCAAGGAACCCAAATAAAGTACTTAAAAGTTAAATAGATACCCAGGGATATTACATACCTTGTACAATGCAGGAACCTGCCATATCCCTTTAAATGACCAGCAATAGCCATGGTCTTTAGTTCAAATACCACTGCATACCAAAATGTAGAAGATAAAACATAAAAATATATATATATATATCTTTTACACGTAAGAAGAAAAACTGAACAAGGTACGAAGAGGGATATAGAGCAGAGATTCCAAGTGACAGGCGTGCGGCTGTCCATAGGGTCACAGAGAGTCGGACACGACAACAAATATACTGCAATACTCATTGTCATTTTATGTATAGTACTTGTCTATTCCTCTCAATATAAAAGCTGTGCTGGGTATACCAATAAGCCAAACACTTCGGTAGGCCCCACAAATGTGAAGCAGGTGGTAACAAAACAATATAAATCTTAGGTGCCAGACACTCCAGTGAGAAGCCAGACAGTCCTGAAAGCTGTTGTATATTTATATTAACGATTTAATAACCAGAAGCTGATATTTACTGAGGTAGGACTTGGAAAAAAAAAAAAAAAAAACAATATATATATAAGCATAGCTCAAATCGCTGCTATACTTAAAACTGTTTTGGATCTAAGAGTGAAAACGTACTGTGGTCTCATTTGCATGTCACTGCCCAGTTTCCCAGGGTGCAGGGCAATAACCTTAAGCAGGAATACATACATATATACACACACACACATACATACAGTAGACTCCCAGTTCTCCGGCACCCACACGGATTGGTAGATGCCAGATAAATGTAGTTTCTGGTTGCTTGAGAGCTACATATAACAGAGGTCTAGATTAGCTGCACACAGGCTGCTCTGCTAAGTATATTTGTCAGTGAGGGGCTTTCTAGCAGCAGCAGCTTTCACTCCTCACTTACACACAGGTACGTTAGGCTGGAGGGTGCGGTGCTGACCCCGGGGAATGTAACCCCAACACTGCACTGGCTCAGTCACTCATGCCCGGGGAATGTAACCCCAACACTGCCCTGGCTCAGTCACTCATGCCCAGGAAATGTAACCCCAACACTGCCCTGGCTCAGTCACTCATGCCCAGGGAATGTAACCCCAACACTGCACTGGCTCAGTCACTCATGCCCAGGGAATGTAATGCCAACACTGCCCTGGCTCAGTCACTCATGCCCAGGGAATGTAACCCCAACACTGCTCTGGCTCAGTCACTAATGCCCGGGGAATGTAACCCCAACACTGCCCTGGCTCAGTCACTCATACCCGGGGAATGTAACCCCAACACTGCCCTGGCTCAGTCACTCATGCCCAGGGAATGTAACCCCAACACTGCACTGGCTCAGTCACTCATACCCGGGGAATGTAACCCCAACACTGCCCTGGCTCAGTCACTCATGCCCGGGGAATGTAACCCCAACACTGCCCTGGCTCACTCCCGCATGCCCAGTGAATGTAACGCCAACTCTGTCCTAGCTCAGTCACTCATGCCAGGGGAATGTAACCCCAACACTGCCCTGGCTCAGTCACTCATGCCCGGGAATGTAACCCCAACACTGCCCTGGCTCAGTCACTCCTGCCCGGGGAATGTAACCCCAACACTGCCCTGGCTCAGTCACTCATGCCCGGGGAATGTAACCCCAACACTGCCCTGGCTCAGTCACTCATGCCCAGGGAATGTAACCCCAACACTGCACTGGCTCAGTCACTCATACCCGGGGAATGTAACCCCAACACTGCCCTGGCTCAGTCACTGATGCCCAGGGAATGTAACCCCAACACTGCACTGGATCAGTCACTGATGCCAGGGAATGTAACCCCAACACTGCACTGGCTCAGTCACTCATACCCCGGGAATATAACCCCAACACTGCCCTGTCTCAGTCACTTATGCCAGGGAATGTAACCCCAACACTGCCCTGGCTCAGTCACTCATGCCAGGGAATGTAACCCCAACACTGCACTGGCTCAGTCACTCATGCCCGGGGAATGTAACCCCAACACTGCTCTGGCTCAGTCACTAATGCCCGGGGAATGTAACCCCAACACTGCCCTGGCTCAGTCACTCATACCCGGGGAATGTAACCCCAACACTGCCCTGGCTCAGTCACTCATGCCAGGGAATGTAACCCCAACACTGCACTGGCTCAGTCACTCATGCCCGGGGAATGTAACCCCAACACTGCCCTGGCTCAGTCACTCATGCCCGGGGAATGTAACCCCAACACTGCACTGGCTCAGTCACTCATACCCGGGGAATGTAACCCCAACACTGCCCTGGCTCAGTCACTCATGCCAGGGAATGTAACCCCAACACTGCACTGGCTCAGTCACTCATGCCCGGGGAATGTAACCCCAACACTGCCCTGGCTCAGTCACTCATGCCCGGGGAATGTAACCCCAACACTGCCCTGGCTCAGTCACTCATGCCAGGGAATGTAACCCCAACACTGCCCTGGCTCAGTCACTCGTGCCAGGGAATGTAACCCCAACACTGCACTGGCTCAGTCACTCATGCCCGGGGAATGTAACCCCAACACTGCCCTGGCTCAGTCACTCATGCCCGGGGAATGTAACCCCAACACTGCCCTGGCTCTGTCACTTATACCCAGGGAATGTAACCCCAACACTGCACTGGCTCAGTCACTCATACCCAGGGAATGTAACCCCAACACTGCCCTGGCTCAGTCACTCATGCCCGGGGAATGTAACCCCAACACTGCCCTGGCTCAGTCACTCATGCCCGGGGAATGTAACCCCAACACTGCCCTGGCTCAGTCACTCATGCCCGGGGAATGTAATGCCAACACTGCACTGGCTCAGTCACTCATGCCCGGGGAATGTAACCCCAACACTGCCCTGGCTCAGTCACTCATGCCCGGGGAATGTAACCCCAACACTGCCCTGGCTCAGTCACTCATGCCAGGGAATGTAACCCCAACACTTGCCTGGCTCAGTCACTCGTGCCAGGGAATGTAACCCCAACACTGCCCTGGCTCAGTCACTCGTGCCAGGGAATGTAACCCCAACACTGCACTGGCTCAGTCACTCATGCCCGTGGAATGTAACCCCAACACTGCCCTGGCTCAGTCACTCGTGCCAGGGAATGTAACCCCAACACTGCCCTGGCTCTGTCACTTATACCCAGCGAATGTAACCCCAACACTGCCCTGGCTCAGTCACTGATGCCCAGGGAATGTAACCCCAACACTGCACTGGCTCAGTCACTCATACCCAGGGAATGTAACCCCAACACTGCCCTGGCTCAGTCACTCATGCCCGGGGAATGTAACCCCAACACTGCCCTGGCTCAGTCACTCATGCCCGGGGAATGTAACCCCAACACTTGCCTGGCTCAGTCACTCATGCCCAGGGAATGTAACCCCAACACTGCCCTGGCTCAGTCACTCATGCCCGGGGAATGTAATGCCAACACTGCCCTGGCTCAGTCACTCATGCCTGTCTGCTTCCAGGTAACATTGAATTGCAAAGATATATAATGGATGACATCTAGGTGCCTGGAAGCATATTGTGGCATCACAACCTGGCTCCTGGCATTTATTTTGTATAATATATATATATATATATATATATATATAGTTAGAATCCAATACTAAGTCCCTCTATGGGTGCAACCTTAGCCGTCTCACATCTGAACTGTTTATAGCTAAAATAAACACAAAAATGTGCACCATATGGTATACAAGGCCAAACTAAATATCTGCTCCATAATATTTGCTGAAATCTGAGTTTTTATAATCTTAGCAAAAAAAATTCTAACAAGTTCAACTTTCCCAGTAAAATTTCTCACACAAACTCAACCAAAGAAAAATGCTGAAATGTAAATACATGTAACTGCCCACATATGTTGCGTCTGGCCCTAAAATCACAAGGCTGAGAAAATATTTTCATATCACATTTTTTTTTTATAACTAAACACAAAATTAGCACCGTATAGTTTACAGGGTCAGACAACCAGGGAGTCAGAAAACATGTGTAAAAGCATACATTTCCTGCAAATACACCAGGAGTAAACTCAAATTCATGAGCATTGCTAAACAGGATTGATAAATGCACATGAAACACAGGAGCCAGGCCAGACGAGATTTAGGAGCCAGGGAAGGGTGTTTGTTAGCACATCACATCAATAAATAAGTAGATGCTATGATGGTACCTGGCATATAATAGGTAACAATTGTAAGTTTCTAAAAACAATTTAAAGTCTAATTATCCCCCAAAAATAAAAGGTATATGGAAGTCATCATAATGTAGATGCAATGCATGGCTGAAGTCGCTCAATGCTCTGGTATTGAGATGGGTGGGAGGGGGTAACAAGGCCATAAGTAAGTGTGGTAGAGTCCTTGGGGATAGGTGTGTGAGCCCGAGTCTGGATAGAGGCATTTGCCAAATCCAGTACTTACAGATGTTAAATACTCTCTCACATCACAATGGGGCTGCAGCTGTGAAAAGGTCAAGACTGTTTGTTGAAGAGTTTCTTGCATCCCAGAGCCCAGAAAGTGAGTGTTGCAGCCAACCAAGAGAGGGAGAGTGCCACAGCTGGGCATAGAGCCGGGGTGGGCAAGTTCGGTCCTGGAGGACTACACACCTGGATTTGAAGACATCCTTTGTGTGCACAGGTGAGTCAATCAAGATGACTAAAGAAGTGATTGACTCATCTGTGCGCAGCAGGGATATCATCAAATCCAGGCATGTGTGTGGCCCTCCAGGACCAAACTTGCCCACCACTAGCATAGACAGTCTAAAATCCAAGCCAAATAAGCATAAAAAAATCATAATTTGTTGTGGCCAATCAGAGGCAGCTACAACAATGTAGCAATGTCTGGGGATTCTGTTTCTGCAGCAAAAGCATCATGGGATGTGTAGTATTGTGTTCCAAACGCAGCTCAAGCAGTGATGCTCTGGATCTCTGCACTGTGCTGCTGTTGGATTGAAGGTTAATATAGGGTTAAAAACGTACTTGGATGCATTGTTTATATTGGTTAGTACCAGGTGCCTACGTAGGTCCCTCTTGCGGTGTGGCAACCAATTACATTTAAATAAAATAATTCTGTACGTGTTTCGAATGGCTCCACGTAATGTGCGTTTCTGATATCAGCCGTATGTGTTCGATTAGAGAGAGGTACAAGTAGGGAGACTTCCATATACCTTTAATACAACTATAGGTGGTCATTTGAAGGTACTCTCCCATGTATAGATGCAACAAGCACCCTCTCATAGAGGCTACAGCAAGGACATCTATAACCCCAGGCAGTTAATAGATAACTGAAGTCCAATATTTATACCTGTACTTTTGAAACTTGATAACGGCCACAATTTGTAGATAGCAGAACTATAAAAGATAATAAATAGAGCTTTATTTAAAAAAATATATAATCTGCCATCTATTATGTGCAAACATGACATATTGTAGCGCTGTTTATCTACCATGACAGTACGGACTGGACGTGGCTTTCAATTATTTCTTACGAAAGCTTAGACTGCGAGGTCTTTCAAAAGAACTGAATAGAAATCTTATCTGGATGCTTAGTTGATTTCATGATTATATGAAAATGTGTATAATGGAGAATACTGTTTTTTTTTTTTCTTAACATGCTCCCCTTAAACAGGTTAAGACAAAAAACAACTGTCCTATCGTATGGGAAATTTGCATATGACAATTAAATCAATTAAGTCATTAATTTAGTATTTACATTCTAAAAACAATTTGCCCTTTATCAAGCTCAACAATTTAGCACAAACAGAGCAAATAATAGATGCTTCCAGTGTATAAACTGGACCAGTGCAAAAGCTTGAGAAATACACAAGAAGAGATAAAGACCCTGCATTGATGGTACATGCTATCCAGTATACACACACCTGGCCCATCCCCCCCCCACCGGTATACGCACACACCTGGCCCATCTCTCCCCCCCCCCCCGGTATACGCACACACCTGGCCCGTCTCTCTCTCCCCCCCTCCGGTATACGCACACACCTGGCCCGTCTCTCCCCCCCCCCCCCCGGTATACGCAAACACCTGGCCCGTCTCTCTCCCCCCCCCCCCCCCCGTATACGCAAACACCTGGCCCGCCTCTCCCCCCCTCCGGTATACGCACACACTTGGCCCATCTCTCTCTCCCCCCCCACCGGTATACGCACACACCTGGCCCGTCTCTCTCTCCCCCTCTCCGGTATACGCACACACCTGGCCCGTCTCTCTCTCCCCCCCTCCGGTATACGCACACACCTGGCCCGTCTCTCTCTCTCTCCTCCCCCCCTCCGGTATACGCACACACCTGGCCCGTCTCTCTCTCTCTCCTCCCCCTGCCCCCGGTATACGCACACACCTGGCCCGCCTCTCCCCCGGTATACGCACACACCTGGCCCGCCTCTCCCCCGGTATACGCACACACCTGGCCCGCCTCTCCCCCGGTATACGCACACACCTGGCCCATCTCCCCCCCCCCACCGGTATACGCACACACCTGGCCCGCCTCTCCCCCAGTATACGCACACACCTGGCTCCCGACTCTCCACCGGTATACGCACACACCTGGCTCCCGACTCTCCACCGGTATACGCACACACCTGGCTCCCGACTCTCCACCGGTATACGCACACACCTGGCTCCCGACTCTCCACCGGTATACGCACACACCTGGCTCCCGACTCTCCACCGGTATACGCACACACCTGGCTCCCGACTCTCCACCGGTATACGCACACACCTGGCTCCCGACTCTCCACCGGTATACGCACACACCTGGCTCCCGACTCTCCACCGGTATACGCACACACCTGGCTCCCGACTCTCCACCGGTATACGCACACACCTGGCTCCCGACTCTCCACCGGTATACGCACACACCTGGCTCCCGACTCTCCACCGGTATACGCACACACCTGGCTCCCGACTCTCCACCGGTATACGCACACACCTGGCTCCCGACTCTCCACCGGTATACGCACACACCTGGCTCCCGACTCTCCACCGGTATACGCACACACCTGGCTCCCGACTCTCCCCCGGTATACGCACACACCTGGCCCGCCTCTCCCACGGTATACGCACACACCTGGCCCGCCTCTCCCACGGTATACGCACACACCTGGCCCGCCTCTCCCACGGTATACGCACACACCTGGTCCGTCTCTCCCCGGTACGCACACATCTGGTCCGTCTCTCCACCAGTACATATACACACCTGGACCATCTCCCCTCCAGTACATATACAACTGGACCATCTCCCCTCCAGTATATACAACTGGTCCATCACTCCACCAGTATATACAACTGGTCCATCACTCCACCAGTATATACAACTGGTCCATCACTCCACCAGTATATACAACTGGTCCATCACTCCACCAGTATATACAACTGCTCCATCTCTCCACCAGTATATACAACTGGTCCATCACTCCCCCAGTATATACAACTGGTCCATCACTCCACCAGTATATACAACTGGTCCATCACTCCACCAGTATATACAACTGGTCCATCACTCCACCAGTATATACAACTGGTCCATCACTCCACCAGTATATACAACTGGTCCATCTCTCCACCAGTATATATATAACTGGTCCATCTCTCCTCCAGTACATACACAACTGGTCCATCTCTCCACCAGTATATACAACTGGTCCATCACTCCACCAGTATATACAACTGGTCCATCTCTCCACCAGTATATACAACTGGTCCATCTCTCCACCAGTATATACAACTGGTCCATCTCTCCACCAGTATATACAACTGGTCCATCTCTCCACCAGTATATACAACTGGTCCATCTCGCCACCAGTATATGCACACCTGGTCCATCTCGCCACCAGTATATGCACACCTGGTCCATCTCGCCACCAGTATATGCACACCTGGTCCATCTCGCCACCAGTATATGCACACCTGGTCCATCTCTCCACCAGTATATACACACCTGGTCCATCTCTCCACCAGTATATACAACTGGTCCATCACTCCACCAGTATATACAACTGGTCCATTGCTCCTCCAGCACACAGGGAGCACATTCCTGCTGCACGCATACCCTAATTAATGCATGTTCACATTATACTGCTTTAGGCTCAGTCTTACCTGGGTGGGCGTGAACATTAAGAGCTGGTGGAAGATACTTGGCAGAAGGAAGAGGGGCCAAATGCCCAGAGGAGGTTGCGAGACGTCCGGCAGCTCCCCCACCCCCTGCCCGGCTGCCATCCAAGGGCAGCCCGGACAGCAGCGGGGGCGGCATCTGCACGAACTCCCGGCCATCCATCCTCACACCGACTGCTTGAAGCGAACCATGGTCTGGAGCCTGTGAAATACAGACATATATATGTATTAATATTTACACAGTATAGCATGTCCATAAGGAAAGGAACCTCTCTGGTACCAAAACATTGGATTTACAGTCACTCTGGGTCTTTTCTTTTTTTGCATATTGTCTGAGCCTTTACGCCTGTATTGTTTGGACTATAATTCCATAGAATAATATCTATACTATTGGCAACAAAGCACAGTGGGCCCAGACAGTAATGTATAGCTTACATTCACATATACAGCGAGATATGTACCAAGGCCCGATAAACAACTCGGAACCAGACCAATAGACATTTGGGTGATAGGGCGGGAGTATTAATACAATAGTATTAGAAGGCTGAAGATATTTGTTCTAGGAAATGCTCTCAGTACTTATCCAGCATGTACCCAAACAGGGAAGGACAAAGTTACCTAAAGCTAAGGCGGCCGCAAGGATATGCAGAGTTCAGAGGTCATGCACATTCTCACAGATACATTACAACTTTTAAAAATATATTTAGGAGCCAATAGACATTTTAAGATCATTTTTGAATGGTTTTATTCTACATTATTTATATATATATATATATATTATATATATATATATATATATATATATATATATATATATATATATATATATATATATATATATTATAACCAAGGAAACACCAGAGCTTTTAGGAGTCACACAGACAGTACTGGAATGAAACAACTGCATTTGAAATAAAATAACTAAATAAAATAAATAAATAAAGAGCTCCTAAGGTATTTTTTAAGTATGTCAGTATCTACATACACACCTAGGCTGCTGGGTCTCTGTGCTTGTTAATACTTGTGCCTCTGGACTACATATAAACAGACGGTACATTGTGTTTTTGTATGTATATGTGTGTGTGATTATATATATATATATATATATATATATATATATATATATATATATATATGTACTTTACAATATTACAGTGTTTATTAGGAAACAAACCCAACAACCTGGCTCATAAAATGTTACTTCTGGGTCCTTATTATTTCCATCCTTATTGATTATATATATATATATATATACACACACACACATTTGGACTCAGAATAGTAAATAGTACTTCAATTTATATTGTATAATGCAGACTGTAGAATATATATATATATATATATATATATATATATATATATATATACACATACACATATACACACCCACACATATACATATATACACACACATATTTACACCTACACATACATACATATATACACATACACACACACACACATACATATTTACACCTACACATACATATATACACACACACATACATATTTACACCTACACATACATATTTACACCTACATACATATTTACACCTACACATACACACACACACATACATATTTACACCTACACATACATATATACACACACATACATATTTACACCTACACATACATATATACACACACACACACACATACATATACACACCCACACATATACATATATACACACACACATACATATTTACACCTACACATACATATTTACACCTACACATACATATTTACACCTACATACATATTTACACCTACACATACACACACACACACATACATATTTACACCTACACATACATATTTACACACACACATACATATTTACACCTACACATACATATATACACACACATACATATTTACACCTACACACACACACATACATATTTACACCTACACATACACACACACACACCTACACATTCACACACACACACACACATACATATTTACACCTACACATACACACACACACACCTACACATTCACACACACACACACACATACATATTTACACCTACACACACACACACACATACATATTTACACCTACACATACACACACACACACACATATTTACACCTACACACACACATACATATTTACACCTACACATACATATTTACACCTACACATACACACACACACATACATATTTACACCTACACATACACACACACACATTTACACCTACACACACATACATACATATTTACACCTACACATACATACACACACACACATACATACATATTTACACCTACACATACATATATACACACATACATATATACACACATACACACACATACATATTCACACCTACACATACATACACACATACATATTCACACCTACACATACATATATACACACACATACATATTCACACCTACACATACATATATACACACACATACATATTCACACCTACACATACATATATACACACACATACATATATACACACACATACATATTTACACCTACACATACATATTTACACACATACATATTTACACCTAAACATACATATTTACACATTTATATATATATATATATATATATATATATATATATATATATATATATATACACACACACATACACCTACACATACATATATACACCTACACATACACACACACACATATACATACACATATACAGGAGTGGACATTTCCAGGCAGCCAGGGCTCGTAAAATTTGTATTTCTGAGTCCCAAATATTTTTCCAAAGTAATGTATTAATATGAAGGGCTCCCAGAAACAGCCTTTCTGGCTCCTAAGTGTTAGAGATTTTATACTTTATTTTTACAAACAATACTACAGTTGTACTTTACAATATTACAGTGTTTATTACGAAACAAACCCAACAACCTGGCTCATAAAATGTTACTTCTGGGTCCTTATTTCCATCCTTATTGTTGTGGGGTATTCTGAATATATCTATATGCACACGCCCTTCTCTAGCTCCTACAAT
>CM050172.1:103817259-103909759 GCA_027410445.1 Discoglossus pictus | reverse complement strand
GGAGACAGAGCTGTGGGGAGAAAGGGGGTACTGGAGGGGCAGGAGACAGAGCTGTGGGTAGAAAGGGGGTACTTGGAGGGGGCAGGAGACAGAGCTGGGGGGAGAAAGGGGGTACTGGAGGGGCAGGAGACAGAGCTGGGGGAGGAAGGGGGTACTGGAGGGACAGGAGACAGAGCTGGGGAGAAAGGGGGTACTGGAGGTGCAGGAGACAGAGCTGGGGGGAGAAAGGGGGTACTGGAGGGGGCAGGAGACAGAGCTGGGGGGGAGAAAAGAAGGTACTGGAGGGCCAGGAGACAGAGCTGTGGGAGTAATGGGGTACTGGAGGGGCAGGAGACAGAGCTGTGGGGAGAAAGGGGGTACTGGAGGGGCAGGAGACAGAGCTGTGGGGAGAAAGGGGGTACTGGAGGGGCAGGAGACAGAGCTGTGGGTAGAAAGGGGGTACTGGAGGGGCAGGAGACAGAGCTGGGGGGAGAAAGGGGGTACTGGAGGGGCAGGAGACAGAGCTGGGGGAGAAAGGGGGTACTGGAGGGGCAGGAGACAGAGCTGGGGGAGAAAGGGGGTACTGGAGGTGCAGGAGACAGAGCTGGGGGGAGAAAGGGGGTACTGGAGGGGCAGGAGACAGAGCTGGGGGGAGAAAAGAAGGTACTGGAGGGCCAGGAGACAGAGCTGTGGGAGTAATGGGGTACTGGAGGGGCAGGAGACAGAGCTGGGGGGAGAAAAGGAGGTACTGGAGGGCCAGGAGACAGAGCTGTGGGAGTAATGGGGTACTGGAGGGGCAGGAGACAGAGCTGGGGGGAGAAAAGGAGGTACTGGAGGGCCAGGAGACAGAGCTGTGGGGAGAAAGGGGGTACTGGAGGGGTAGGAGACAGAGCTGTGGGGAGAAAAGGGGTACTGGAGGGGCAGGAGACAGAGCTGTGGGGAGAAAGGGGGTATTGGAGGGGCAGGAGACAGAGCTGTGGGGAGAAAGGGGGTACTGGAGGGGCAGGAGACAGAGCTGGGGGGAGAAAGGAGGGGCAGGAGACAGAGCTGTGGGAGTAATGGGGTACTGGAGGGGTAGGAGACATAGCTGTGGGAGTAATGGGGTACTGGAGGGGCAGGAGACAGAGCTGGGGGGGAGAAAGGAGGGGCAGGAGACAGAGCTGTGGGAGTAATGGGGTACTGGAGGGGTAGGAGACATAGCTGTGGGAGTAATGGGGTACTGGAGGGGCAGGTGACAGAGCTGTGGGGAGAAAGGGGGTACTGGAGGGGCAGGAGACAGAGCTGGGGGGAGAAAGGAGGGGCAGGAGACAGAGCTGTGGGAGTAATAGGGGAACTGGAGGGGCAGGAGACAGAGCTGGGGGGAGTAATGGGGTACTGGAGGGGTAGGAGACAGCTGTGGGAGTAATGGGGTACAGGAGACAGAGCTGTGGAGAGAAAGGGGGTACTGGAGGGGCAGGAGACAGAGCTGGGGGGAGAAAGGGGGTACTGGAGGGGCAGGAGACAGAGCTGGGGGGAGAAAGGGGGTACTGGAGGGGCTGGTGACAGAGCTGTGAGAGTAATGGGGTACTGGAGGGGCAGGAGACAGCTGTGGGGAGAAAGGGGGTACTGGAGGGGCAGGAGACAGAGCAGGAGGGAGAAAGGGGGTACTGGAGGGGCAGGAGACAGAGCTGGGGGGGAGAAAGGGGGTACTGGAGGGACAGGAGACAGAGCTGGGGGGGAGAAAGGGGATACTGGAGGAGCAGGAGACAGCTGGGGGGAGAAAGGGGGGTACCGAGGGGCAGGAGACAGAGCTGGGGGGAGAAAGGGGGTACTGGAGGGGCAGGAGACAGAGCTGGAGGTGAGAAAGGGGGTACTGGAGGGGTAGGGGACAGAGCTGCAGGTGAGAAAGGGGGTACTGGAGGGGCAGGGGACAGAGCTGGGGGGAGAAAGGGGGTACTGGAGGGGTAGGAGACAGAGCTGAGGGAGAAAGGGGGTACTGGAGGGGTAGGAGACAGAGCTGGGGGAGAAAGGGGGTACTGGAGGGGGTAGGAGACAGAGCTGGGGGGAGAAAGGGGGTACTGGAGTAGCAGAAGACAGAGCTGGGGGGAGAAAGGGGGTACTGGAGGGGCAGGAGACAGAGCTGGGGAGGGGAAAGGAGGTACTAGAGGGGCAGGAGACAGAGCTGGGGGAGTAATGGGGTACTGGAGGGGTAGGAGACAGAGCTGGGGGAGAAAGGGGGTACTGGAGGGGTAGGAGACAGAGCTGGGGGGAGAAAGAGGGTACTGGAGGGGCAAGAGACAGAGCTGGGGGGAGAAAAGAGGTACAGGAGGGGCAGGAGAGAGGGTTATGGGGAGAAAGGTGGGATTTGGGTAAGAAAGGAGGTGCAAGAGACAGAGCTGGGACAGAAAGGGGGACTTGAGAGGCTGGGGGGAGAAAGAAGAGACAGGACTGGGGCAAAATGGAGGACTGGGGGAGAAAATGGGTACAAGAGGGGCAGGAGACAACTGGGGGGGAGAAAATGAGTACTGAGGGGCAGGATAGTGGATTGTGGGGAGAAAAAGGGGACTGGAGAGGCAGGAGAGAGGGTTGTGTGGAGAAAACGGGTACTGTAGAGGCAGGAGAGACGGTTGGGGGGAGAAAAAGGGGTACTGGAGGGGCAGGAGAGACGGTTGGGGGGAGAAAGGTGGATTGGGGAGAAAGGAGGGCTGAAGAGGCTGGAGGGGGAAGAAGGGGCAGGAGACATGACTGGGGCTAAATGGGGGATTGGAGGGACAGGAGAAATGGCTTAGAGGGAGAAAGGGGGACTGGAGAGAGCGCTGTGGTAGAAACAGGGATGTGGGGGGTAGAGGGATATGAGGCAAGAATGTGGGGGGGGTAGAGGGGCAAGAGGCAGGGGTGTGTGGGTCTAGAGTGAAATGAAACGGATGTGAGGGAACTAGAGGGGCAGGAGATGAGATGTTGGGGGGGGGCAGGAGACAGGGATGGGAAGGGGCTAGAAGGACAGGGGTGTGGGGAGACAGAGGGGCATTTGGCAGGGATATTGGGGACTGAAAGTAAGGCTGTGACGGGGATTTGGAGTTGCAGGGGGTAATTTTTAAGGTGCCAGTAGAGAAGGGAGTAAGTCTCTATGCTTCGGGACCTGGAGGTAAACTCTAAGGTTGTGGTGTGATGGGAAAACAATTAACCTTTAATGTGCTGGGGCAGCATGAATTAACCTTTAAATTGCTGGGGGTCTAGGGAGGACATGGGGAATAGTATTTAATAAATAGAGTAACCCATCATATGCTGTGGGACCAAGCAGTAACTTAAGTACATATTAACCCCTTCTATGGTCTTGGGAAGACGTTACTCCTTCCTATGTTTACTAACACTATTTCCAAGAGAAGCAATTAACCTGTTTTGTGCCAGAGCCACTTCTTAAGGTTTCCTGTGGCAGAAGATCCGCCTTTTGAGTTACCCACTTTGGATTATCAACAGTATTTTTCATAGCGTAAAAACACCATGTACATGGACTTATTTTTTCACCCTTCACATTCTTGGAAATTAGGTTATTAACACCTCTGGCTTCAGAAGCGGCGTGAGATACATACCCTCTTGGAGAGTAGTGAGTATAATTATGATGATAATGATGATTATTATTATATAAGGCAGAGCTAAAGATTATATCCGTACATTGCTTTACATTACAGAAAATATATGTGGATCTATAGATGAAGCTGTAACCCTTCCAGTGCTGGACATTGGCAGAAATTGACATTGGAAACCCATATACTGAGTGTTGGTAGGGTGTGGGGGGTGAGTATTTACACCAATTGACACATATAGCAGCCCTGTGTGGCCCCTGTCCGGCTATTCCCAGGCTTGTTACCCGGTCTAGAGAGGGACCTTTATTTAAACACACAGAACTGGAGCTGGGAGCAGTTTCAAGCCACCCACAACCAAACCCAAGTGGACAGCTTCAAGGCCCCCTCTGTAGCAAGCTGAGATCTGGAGATTGGAAAACAAGAACCGGAGAGGGGGGACTGTAGGGGAAAGAGAGGAGAGGTATGGAGAATGGGGGGGGGGGGGGGGGTGAGGTGCTGGGGTCTGGACACACCACAGAGAGAAGATAGTGGAAGATCGAGATGAGAGTCTGGGGTTAAAAGACTGGCGGAGAAGTAACTGGAGACAGAATATACTGGGAAAGGAGGATGGGGAGAGGGGACTGGTGGGAGAAGTTATAATGAGGTAGGAGAGACTGTAGAAGAGGAGATGAAAGAGTGAGGGGCTGGCAAACTGAAGAGAGAAGAGACCAGGGGATAGAACGATTGGAAAGGGGGGAGAGACTGGGGTAATAATCTGGAAAGGGGGGAGAGACTGGGGTAATAAACTGGAAAGAGTGGAGAGACTGGGGTAATAAACTGGAAAGAGTGGAGAGACTGGGGTAATAAACTGGAAAAAGGGGAGAGACTGGGGTAATAAACTGGAAAGGTGGGAGAGACTGGGGTAATAAACTGGAAAAAGGGGAGAGACTGGGGTAATAAACTGGAAAGGGGGGAGAGACTGGGGTAATAAACTGGAAAGGTGGGAGAGACTGGGGTAATAAACTGGAAAAAGGGGAGAGACTGGGGTAATAAACTGGAAAAAGGGGAGAGACTGGGGTAATAAACTGGAAAGGTGGGAGAGACTGGGGTAATAAACTGGAAAAAGGGGAGAGACTGGGGTAATAAACTGGAAAGGGGGGGAGAGACTGGTAATAAACTGGAAAGGGGGGAGAGACTGGGGTAATAAACTGGAAAGGTGGGAGAGACTGGGGTAATAAACTGGAAAAAGGGGAGAGACTGGGGTAATAAACTGGAAAAAGGGGAGAGACTGGGGTAATAAACTGGAAAAAGGGGAGAGACTGGGGTAATAAACTGGAAAGAGTGGAGAGACAAGTCATAACATTATTTAAAGACAGACTGGGGTAATAAATTAAAGACTGAGGAAGGCTGCCAGGTAAAAGATATACTGGGTCATATGGAACTGGAATTTGGGGAGGGGGGACCGGAGGGACAAGGATGTAGAGGGACTATGGAGACAGGGATGTGGGGGGTACTAGAGGGACAGGAGACAAGGATGTGGGGTGCTAGAGGGGCTGATGTGTGCATAGTAAAAACAATTGGGGAGGCAGACAAGGGGCATTTTAGGATAGAAGAGAGGACCGAAAACAAGGGTAGGTAGGAGCCTGGTGGAGGGGAGGGATTGGGGGAGAGGGAGACTCAGGAAAAGGGAGAGGAGATTTGTATATATGAGAGCATAGAGGTGAGTGGGAAGCTGCTTCCTCTCTCCTCCAGGGAGAAGATGGGTCTGATAGGAGAGGCTGGAGAAATGGGACGTTTTTGGTGGCCTGAAATTGGAATATGAGAATGTTCCTAGGGGAGAGGATGGTCTGACAGTAGGGAGATGTCTCTTGGTAAAGGGGAGGCTAGTAAAGAGAAGAGAAATTGTGGAAGAAAGAGGACTACGAGAGAAGAAAGACTAGAGTGGGTGCTGGAAGAGAGTAGAGTGGGTGCTGGAAGAGAGTAGAGTGGGTGCTGGAAGAGAGTAGAGTGGGTGCTGGAAGAGAGTAGAGTGGGTGCTGGAAGAGAGTAGAGTGGGTGCTGGAAGAGAGTAGAGTGGGTGCTGGAAGAGAGTAGATTGGGGCTGGAAGAGAGTAGAGTGGGTGCTGGAAGAGAGTAGAGTGGGTGCTGGAAGAGAGTAGATTGGGGCTGGAAGAGAGTAGAGTGGGTGCTGGAAGAGAGAGACTGGGATCCAAATTGGGACCTCTATTTGTCCCAGACTCCAAATCGTTATTATATCTCCCTTGAGTCTTCTATATCTTCCTTCCTTTCCCATGTAATATTCCTTCATGTACCCTTTCCACTGCCATTATATTAAAATATTTCTATGTGTATGCTTGAAAAATATGGACTCTGGACCATGACTTCATTTTCCCAAATACACTTGGACCTCAGTAGATTTTGTAAAAAAAAAAAAAAATCATTTGACTACTAAATAACTGAAGATCCTATGGTGGTCTGGGGGAAGACGACTAGGAAAGACGAGCGAAGAACGGCATGTCTGGGGGGGATACAGCAGAGGGCATGGAAATCCAGTGCAATACTGACCCACTTGGCTTTGTTCTGAACATCCCTGTTGTACTATTTGTGGACTAGAGCGTCAGGAGTCAGATTGATAAACTAGAATTTTTATTTATTTATGTATAAGATTCTGAGCTGGGAATGGATTATTCCAATTTTAGTTAATTTCTATGGAAAAAAACGATATTCATTGATTCAGCATCCATGCATTTTCATAGGAGGGCCATCAACCACCGTGTATAAGCAAAAGACTGATAAATAGGAGATGTGTTTTCACATTTGAATGTCTAAAAAATAAGTTCAAAATTCTCTGCTTAGAATTCCGAGAAATAGTTATTGCACTGCACTCTGGGAAACTGGGAGGGGATATGCAAATTATTCCACAATAAATTTTAACTCTCTAATCCAAAACCACACACTTCGATTATATATATATATATATATATATATATATATATATATAATATATATATATATATATATATATAGTGGATATAAAAAGTCTACACACCCCTGTTAAAATGTCAGGTTTCTGTGCTGCAAAAAATTAGACAAAGATAAATAATTTTAGAACTTTTTTCCACCTTTAATGTGACCTATAAACTGTACAACACAATTGAAAAACAAACTGAAATCTTTTAGGTGGAGGGAAGAAAAATAAAAATAATGTGGTTGCATAAGTCTGCACACCCTCTTATAACTGGGGATGTAGCTGTGTTCCGAATTAAGCAATCACATTCCAAATCGTGTTAAATAGGAGTCAGCATACACCTGCTATCATTTAAAGTGCCTCTGATTAACCCCAAATAAAGTTCAGCTGCTCTAGTTGGTCTTTCCTGAAATTGTCTTAGTCGCATCCCACAGCAAAAGCCATGGTCCACAGAGAGCTTCCAAAGCATCAGAGGGATCTCATTGTTAAAAGGTATCAGTCAGGAGAAGGGTACAAAAGAATTTCCAAGGCATTAGATATACCATGGAACACAGTGAAGACAGTCATCATCAAGTGGAGAACACAACAGTGACATTACCAAGAACTGGAGCTCCCTCCAATATTGATGAAAAGACAAGAAGAAAACTGGTCTGGGAGGCTACCAAGAGGCCTACAGCAACATTAAAGGAGCTGCAGGAATATCTGGCAAGTACTGGCTGTGTGGTACATGTGACAACAATCTCCCGTATTCTTCATATGTCTGGGCTGTGGGGTAGAGTGGCAAGACGAAAGCCTTTTCTTACGAAGAAAAACATCCAAGCCAGGCTACATTTTGCAAAAAAACACATCTGAAGTCTCCCAAAAGCATGTGGGAAAAGGTGTTATGGTCTGATGAAACCAAGGTTGAACTTTTTGGCCATAATTCCAAAAGATATGTTTGGCGCAAAAACAACACTGCACATCACCAAAAGAACACCATACCCACAGTGATGCATGGTGGTGGCAGCATCATGCTTTGGGCTGTTTTTCTTCAGCTGGAACTGGGGCCTTAGTTAAGATAGAGGGAATTATGAAAAGTTCCAAATACCAGTCAATATTGGCACAAAACCTTCAGGCTTCTGCTAGAAAGCTGAACGTGAAGAGGAACTTCATCTTTCAGCATGACAACGACCCAAAGCATACATCAAAATCAACAAAGGAATGGCTTCACCAGAAGAAGATTAAAGTTTTGGAATGGCCCAGCCAGAGCCCAGACCTGAATCCGATTGAAAATCTGTGGGGTGATCTGAAGAGGGCTGTGCACAGGAGATGCCCTCGCAATCTGACAGCGCAAAGAAGAGTGGGCAAATCTTGCCAAGTCAAAATGTGCCATGCTGATAGACTCATACCCAAAAAGACTGAGTGCTGTAATAAAATCACAAGGGGCTTCAACAAAGTATTAGTTTAAGGGTGTGCATACTTATGCAACCATTTTATTTTATTTTTATATTTTTTCTTCCCTCTACCTAAAAGATTTCAGTTTGTTTTTCAATTGAGTTGTACAGTTTATAGGTCACATTAAAGGTGGAAAAAGTTATAATTTTTTTACAGCACAGAAACCTGACATTTTAACAGGGGTGTGTAGACTTTTTATATCTAGTGTATATATATATATATATATATATATATATATAATCAGTGGCAGACCTAGTAAAGGACCCGGTGCAAAATAATTTAGTTCCACTTCTCATTACAATACAGTTGACTGTATGGGTCACTAGAATATATAAAAATGTATCTATGTGGTTCGATTACTTTTTCTATAAAAAATAATGTGCGCCTTTTCCCTAAAAAAAAATTCCCTTTTATTCCAGGTCACTGGAGGTAGCAGTGGGCCCTTACCCTCCTGTTGGCCCCTGTTGAGTAGCTCTACCACTGATAGGGCTAAAAGGGCTTTTTTTTGTAAACTGCTGTTATTGGAGCTAAAGAACAACTGTGACAAGGGGCAAAATAATTTTAAAAAGTAAAATAAAAGCACTGGCAGCTGTAGCTGTCATATTCCCATTATGCAGATAAGAACTCCCTCTCTGCAAGGTCTCTCTCTTCCGACCTCAGGAAGCAGATCACTAGGAACCAAAGTGGTAGATTCCACATCAACATCTTTATAAAAATAAGAAACTAGAAGCCAAACTATTTCTTTTAACATATTTTCTAGTGCAGTTTATGATTACAGTGGTCCTTTAACTGGTTTAGTTAAGAGGCTGAAGAGTATTTTAGTGTCTCTTTGAAACTGCTTGTGCTCAGGCCAATGAGACAATTGTCTGAGGTTCAAAACCAAATGACCCATTGTTCTTTTTTTTTACTAATTTTTAGTTTGATGATAAAAAAATACATAGTATAAGCTATGCTATTTGGCAATAAGAAAACTCCTCTTCTGGATCGCTACCTTCTTGTTGTGAAGGGGCTTGTGTATCTCAATGAAGCTCTGAACTATAACATGTAGGGTTACCCAAGATGGAAGATGGGCAGATCATAACAGAGCGGTCAGACAAATCATGATCCACTGGAGAAGAACTGGCACTGGCCAGGACAACCGGAGACATAACAATAGATGTGCCTGGTGTGCTGTGTTGCTACATGAGAGGGCCATTGCTTATCAGAAACCAGCGAAACTGGTTCCATGACCAAAGTTTATCAGTCACAACAAGCTACATCCTGGAAAGAGTCAACGTGTCCTAATGCATTGGAAGAGAAGCAGGGTTGATCTATCATACCTAAGTTACACCACTAAAAATTGGTAAGCAACTTTATTTATCTGTTCAATAGACCGTCTTAAATATGATTGCGTGTGATTTACTTATAATTCACGAAAAAAAAGCCAGACACGCAAATTACGGGATGCTTTCCAATTGATTTTCTGACATCAGTAATATTATGAGTTACTTTTTCAAAGTTTTACACTAAATCACAATTCAATTTTAACTTTACTGAGCACTCGCAAATTAAGACTCTTAATATTAATTATTTACATGCACTGAAAAGCAGCTTTCTGAGACCTGGAGCAACCGTTAGAGACTGTAAAGTACAAAAAAAACACATATTATAATTGAATGCTTAACAGTCCCATAGGCACAAATGTGCAGTCTAATGTTTTTTTTATTGTGTTTGTGTCATTATACAATATCCAAGGTGACAGAATCCAGTACTCAAGAGTACTATATGGACTACAGCAGATACTCTAATGCATTGTCTATTAAAGTACTAGCCCTATGGGCAAACTTTACTTATTTACTCACAAAATGCTTTCTCAAATTGCAGGTGCTTATTTCTTCTCATTTTACTTATTTATGTGATATCATGATGTACGCTTTTTCTATTGGGTAATAGAGCCGTGTCTCATCAAGAATTTAAGTAAAATGCTGGGTTTGGTGTAATTTTACAAGTACACAAGTAATTCTACACCATTTTTCTGACAAGACATGGATTTATGTATTTCAGAGTGAGATACGTAATATGACGAGAGAATGCAGGTGAACACAAGTGTAATATTACTGAAAAAGCGCCCGTAGTTCAAAATACATACTTTCTTAAATGAGGCCCTATTAGCCCTACCCTATTAGAAACCGCAAATGCCTCTAACCCGTAATTTTGGCTGCAGGTGTTTTTTTTCTTTCTAAATGTTTTGATGTCTTTTATTGACTCCAGCTAGCAATTTACCTCCTTAAGCCTAAACTTGCAAACCCTGCCTTTTTAAGTAGGATTTAGGGGACGTGATCATATGATCTGACAATATTCACGCAAACCCGTAATTTACTTTTTAGGCACAGCCAATAGTAAATTAGACCGTCATCATGACGTCAGTAGAAAAATGGAAGTTAGATGTAACCTGCAATGTGAAGCGAAGAATTAACGAGAGCCAGTAAGTAATATTTGCAGATTGGGCTCACAATCAAGCAATTTATAAAATGCATTAGAGCATCTGTTCTAGTCTATGTGGGTTTCTTGATATGTATACCCCTTGAGTTCAGGGGTTGATATTACTGAGAAATAACAGTTAAAAAATATATTTTTTATTACATATTTGTGGATTTGGGATTGTTGTGAAATTCATTCTAATGTCTTTCCATGCCTTCCTGTGCTTTTGTAGTACAGTATTGCGTGTTTAATTGCTGTTACAGCTCTAATAAGTGTTTGAAAAAGCCCTTGTGAGTCCTATTTAGTACTCTTAATATTTTTGACAGAAACTTGATACTTTTACAGTTGCAGGTCAGAATTAATTTGCCATCTAGTGCTACAGGTCTAATAGAATATGGGTTATGTGTAACTTTAATTATTTAGAGCTTGTAATATTTGAACTGTGCTAAAACCAATGGAGTTCTAAGGCCGGTTTTGTATCTTTAGCTGGCCCGTAGTGATTGTGGGTGGGAACTCGTAATCAGATTGCGAGGAGCTAATAGAATATGTGGCAATATTAAGAGTGATTTTAAGTTTGTATACATTTACGAATTGGGCAGTAAAATAGGGCCCTATATCCGCACTTTATAATTAAATAAAGTTATATTGGTTCACTGAATGTTATTGAACTGCCATTCTGTTTGAGGATGTTTTTATAGGGTCATATATCACTCCTGTTATTATTTTTATCCTTTATTTGTAGCGTAGGGCCTTGTCTTTGAGTTTAAAGTCAAACGTACACAGAGCTTTCCCTGAAGCGCCAATCAAGATTGAAAACTTGCAGACTTCCAATCTAAATGGCATGGGCGCTGTAACGGATCCCACCACTGCCACCAATGTAACGGATCTACTGGCACCCCGACCGGGTACCTCCGTTGATGGACGCGTCCTAGTTTGCGCCGAGGCCTACAAGCACTGCACCGGACACCAAAACCACCACAGACTCCAAGGATAGTACATCAGGAACAAGCGTTCAGTAGTTACAGCTCAAGGGAGTATGCAAAAGCATAGCAATCCCCAGTACGATATTGATCTTGGCAGCACGGAGGGGATCGCTATCATACTGGGATTGCTATGCTTTTGCATACTCCCTTGAGCTGTAACTACTGAACGCTTGTTCCTGATGTACTATCCTTGGAGTCTGTGGTGGTTTTGGTGTCCGGTGCAGTGCTTGTAGGCCTCGGTGCAAACTAGGGCGCGTCCATCAACGGAGGTACCCGGTCGGGGTGCCAGTAGATCCGTTACAGGCGCGATATATAAGGATAATAGATATATTGTGCACATTAAGAGATTTTAAAGGTTTTTAGATAGGATGAGTCTAGTGGAGCAAGTCAAGGAGTTCCATAGAATAGGGGCAGCACAAGAGGAGTCCGGAGAGTGAGATGAGGGGATAATAGAGGAGGGAAGAAGATGTCATTATCAGAGCAAAGTGGGCAGGTGGGGGAGTATTTAGAGACAAGAGCAGAGATATAAGGGGTGGTCTGTTGTTGGCTTTATATGATAGGGTCAGGATTTTTATTTTGGAGGCCACGGGGCGTTAGTGGAGAGTCTGACAGAGAGGAGGTGCAGACACTGAGTGTTGAGTATGGTAAATGAGTCTAGCGGAGGTGTCATTATGAATTGGAGTGGGGATAGACAGCAAGGAGCGAGGTGCAGATCTTAAAGAGCAATATCGGCCTGTGTTGCCCTAAGCAGTAATACATTATTGCCCCTCTTCCCACAGTCTTTTTCTCCTCATTTTCTCCATTCTTTCTTTCTGACATGGCAACAGACTGGGTTCAATAAAAATAAGGCATTGATGGAGTACAATGTGAGTACTGCAGTCCCTGTTTACAGACAGGCCCTGGTGCACAGCACCTGCTGCACCTTCCACAGTTCCGCCTTTACGTGTGCCTCCTGCTGATTTAATTCAATTAGTGGACCAAGAGGCCGGGGATGTCCTGTGGACTGAATTAGAGCACATGAAATCCTGTATTAAGTGCGTATGATTTTCTTAAGCATAAGCGGATGGAAAAAAATAATTAATTTTACATATATTTATAGCACAGTTGATGCCTTTTCTGTGTCACCGCCATATTCAGTAAAGAGAAGTGAGTGTGGTCTGTGTGTGTCGGTGTATGGTCTGTCCATCCTTTATTGGCATTATATGGGTGGGAGGTTCTCTTTGTCTTTGCCTGTTTTAGTAAAGTTCTGCGTCTCAGTGCTGCATACAATGACTGATGAAGAAGAGTCACAAGACGGTGCTATTTAGAGAGGGACAAAGCAACGTCTTAAAGGCGTGAGGTCTACTCGTCACTGAATGTCGCCATGCCTGGCCTCGCCTGGCTCTCGCCATACTCTTTCAAATTCTATCCATGACCCACCAGCCTGGCACCCTCACTCTTGTCTCTCACTGTATGTCTGGCACTGTGATTCTCCCCTCTGTCTTCTCCTCTCTTCTCTCCTCTCTCTGACTTCTGGCTCCTGATATTTTAGTTTCTTTTGTTTGTTCTTTCTTTCTCTCCCTCTCTCATCATTACTCTCCCCCTCTTCTCTTTCATCTCTCTCACCTCTCTCTTTTCTTCTCTCCTCTATTCCTCGCTCTCCTCTTTTTCTCTCTCTCTCTCTCCTCTTTCTCTCTCTCCTGTTTTTTCTTCTCTCCTCTCTCCCTCTCTCCTCATTCTCTCTTCTCCCTCTCCTCCTCTCTCTCTTTCCACCTTGATCTCTCTCCATACCTCTCTATTGATCAACTGTCTCTATCAATCACTCTCTACCTCCCTCTCTCTCTCACTTCTCTATGTCCCTTCTCCCTCTCCTCTCCCTCCCCTCTCTTCCTCCCCCTTTCTCTCTCCTCTCTCCCCCTCTCTCTTTCTCTGCATCTCTTTTTACCTCTCTTTCCACATTGATCTCTCTCCATACCTCTCTATTGATCAACTGTCTCTATCAATCACTCTCTACCTCCCTCTCTCACTTCTCTTTGTCTCTTCTCCCTCTCCTCTCCCTCCCCCTTTCTCTCCCCCTCTCTCTTTCTCTGCATCTCTTTTTACCTCTCTTTCCACATTGATCTCTCTCCATACCTCTCTACTGATCAACTGTCTCTATCAATCACTCTCTACCTCCCTCTCTCTCTCACTTCTCTATGTCCCTTCTCCCTCTCCTCTCCCTCCCCCTTTCTCTCCCCCCTCTCTCCTCTCTCCCCCTCTCTCTTTCTCTGCATCTCTTTTTACCTCTCTTTCCACATTGATCTCTCTCCATACCTCTCTATTGATCAACTGTCTCTATCAATCACTCTCTACCTCCCTCTCTCTCTCACTTCTCTATGTCCCTTCTCCCTCTCCTCTCCCTCCCCCTTTCTCCTCTCTCCCCCTCTCTCTTTCTCTGCATCTCTTTTTACCTCTCTTTCCACATTGATCTCTCTCCATACCTCTCTATTGATCAACTGTCTCTATCAATCACTCTCTTCCTCCCTCTCTCTCTCGACCTCACTCTTTCTACCCCTCTCTCTACCTCTCTCACGATTCCCTGAGTCTCAAGGTATCTTCTTATCTTGCCTGATTCTCTAAGGAGATCTTTTGAACTTCTGCTTCAATCTTTGTTGCTGATCAAAGGATTTCTCTCTCACACGAAGCAGGAGGAGAATTAATCTGGAAATTCACAGGAGCTCAGCTTCACGCTTGGCTTTCTCAAGGTTATCCAAGTCAGGAGGGAAACCTTCCTCCATATTCTTGATTGTGGTGTTTAAGGAGAGAAATCAATCACCTGGAATTTATTGATAAAAAATTAAAATGTCACTGAAAGTTTATCATCTTGTTAAAAGTGTACGTGTTGATTAAGACTGTTCTTTTAATAACAAGGAAATCTTGTTTTGCCCAACCCTCAGATTGCATTGTTCAGACCCATTTCTGCTATGGTGACTAATTTCCTACAAAAGGGAGTGTGACAAATGTGAGATGTTTCTCCCTTAATTGTACGATTTTCTATCTATTTTTAGTATGACATGAATAAAATATATATTACGGATATTATTAAAAGATGGTTTACTAGATGGTCTCTGGGTCTTGGAGGTGGGATGTGTCACCATGTTCATGTAGTTAGGCTCTCCGGCACCAGGTGAACAGGGGCCTTCCTAGGCATAGCCATTGCCGAATGGTTCCATTGTGGGTTCCATTGTTTTGGATTGGATTGACACAGACAATGTGTGAAGTTGAATAAAGAAGACAGATCTTGGACCGTTCATCATCTCTACCGATCATTTACCAAGTATTTTAGGTCTGCTACTAAGGGCCTGTATTGTACTCAATCCTGAGGATACTGGGGACTGTTGGCAGCTCCAGCTGGCTGCTGTAATGAATCTGGCAGTGCACAGAGCCTACCTAGCAGCACAACAGTGCCGATTCCATAACAGGGTGCGTCCTGCTCCTCTGTGAGCACTTTTATAGGGGGCCTGGCTACATATATTCCTTATCTTGTTACAAAGAAAGGTGCCTTAGCAGTCGGCGCTGCTCATTCAGTATTTTCAAGTGTTGAAAATTTTAATACTCAAAAATGTTCAACATTTTTGTACTCAATTTTAATTTGTGACTGACCCAGATATGAGTGCAAACCCAAATGACCATGCACAGTTCTTGTATGAGTTATTAAACATTTTGTGTACTATAAAGTCTTGTTCTTCAAAAGGGCATATTGGCCCCTCACTAACTCACTACCGCTCCTATGCCATGATACCATAATGATGATCAAGTTACAATTATATCTTGTGTAGGAGAACTGGTACCAAGCAGATATGATATCGGAGGCCTCTCTAGCTGTCCTTATCCTCTGCTCCTCAGACTCAGGTTTCGCCTTCCAGAAAGGTCAGGTTGATGTGAATAGTCAGAGTGGGCAGATTTAATTAAAGATGTGTTCGGGTTAGAGAGTCTTATCATCCCATAAGTGCCTCTGTACCCAACACCACCTGCCAGTGTTTTTTTTGGATGTACCAGAGTAATAAAAACACAATTAGTGGACATTGCCCTAGATAAATCAATCTGGGGCAGAACAGCACAGATAAAAGGTAAGAGAGCTGAAGGATCCTTTAATATTAACCCTGAAACTCAAAACCATCGAGACGAGGCTTGTTGAACATGTCTGTAAAAGATAAAGTCATTGCTAGGAACATTTACATGATAAGCCAGGGATGTGCAGGAGCCCTGTTAGATCAGATTAATGCTGCTGCAGGAATCACAATGCTTGTCTCAGGTTGCAGACTGTTTGCTCGGTTACTCCTGGAGAAGTGTGTGCCAAGACAGGCCCCGACAGGCACAAAGTATAACCACACGTAGGAACTGGGAGACCACAACACACCTCACCCCCTGCGGACTGTCTGACTTCCCAACTGTTTGTTTGCCTGTATAAATACATGTCTGACTATTTAACTGTCTAACCACATGTCCGTCTGTCTCTTTTATGTCTTCCTTGCTACCAGCTATCTATCCACATGTTTACATGTCGGTCTCTCTATATGCCATGCTTGTTATATATCTATATCTATATACACATGACTTCCTGTATACCTCTCCATCTGCCTGTCTTTATATTGGCCTACTATGTCTTGATCACACAGGGTATGTTGAATATCTGATGAAGAGCACAACATGGAAACCATATGATCCACCAGAGCCATGTGGCACGACTGGAAAGCTCAGCATGATGTGCGTTGGTGAACTCTTTTTGGATGGTTCACCTGAACCTAAACATGTCCTAATCTAACAGTCTTTCTGTCAAGTAATATCTATGGAATCCCAACCATCTCCATCACAGCCAACAATGGCGCTATAACTTCTGAAGCGTATACTGTTGATTTCAACTCCAGGCTCTCTTTCAGGCCTCAAGTTCAACATCTCACTCAATCCTATCAACCCACTTCAGTAACATGACTAGAAGTTGTATTTATCTAATAATACCTCAATAACTTCGTACACTCGCTCATCATCTCTGTACTACTGCAGCACAATCTTAAACGGCATCTTTTTCACCCATCTCACTCCTTCCCAATCCACCCTAAGCTATGCTGCAAAACGTGTCCATGTGCCCACTGCTCATCAACTTCACACTGCTAGTCCTCATCTACAAGGTTGCACTGGATAGAGGGAGGCAGTCTGGGGCAGGGAGGTTGCACTGGATAGAGGGAGGCAGTCTGGGGCAGGGAGGTTGCACTGGATAGATGGAGGGAGTCTGGGGCAGGGAGGTTGCACTGGATAGAGGGAGGCAGTCTGGGGCAGGGAGGTTGCACTGGACAGAGGGAGGCAGCCTGGGGCAGGGAGGTTGCACTGGATAGAGGCAGGCAGTCTGGGGTAGGGAGGTTGCACTGGATAGAGGGAGGCAGCCTGGGGCAGAGAGGTTGCACTGGATAGACGGAGGCAGCCTGGGGCAGGGAGGTTGCACTGGATAGAGGGAGGCAGTCTGGGGTAGGGAGGTTGCACTGGATAGAGGGAGGCAGTCTGGGGCAGGGAGGTTACACTGGATAGAGGGAGGCAGTCTGGGGCAGGGAGGTTGCACTGGATAGAGGGAGGCAGTCTGGGGCAGGGAGGTCGCACTGGATAGACGGAGGCAGTCTGGGGCAGGGAGGTTGCACTGGATAGAGGGAGGCAGTCTGGGGTTGGGAGGTTGCACTGGATAGAGGGAGGCAGTCTGGGGCAGAGAGGTTGCACTGGATAGAGGGAGGCAGTCTGGGGCAGGGAGGTCGCACTGGATAGAGGGAGGCAGTCTGGGGCAGGGAGGTCAGACTGGATAGATGGAGGCAGTCTGGGGCAGTGAGGTCGCACTGGATAGAGGGAGGCAGTCTGGGGCAGAGAGGTTGCACTGGATAGAGGGAGGGCAGTCTGGGGCAGAGAGGTCGCACTGGATAGAGGGGAGGCAGTCTGGGGCAGAGAGGTCGCACTGGATAGAGGGAGGCAGTCTGGGGCAGAGAGGTCGCACTGGATAGAGGGAGGCAGTCTGGGGCAGGGAGGTCGCACTGGATAGAGGGAGGCAGTCTGGGGCAGAGAGGTTGCACTGGATAGAGGGAGGCAGTCTGGGGCAGGGAGGTCGCACTGGATAGAAGGAGGCAGTCTGGGGCAGGGAGGTTGCACTAGATAGAGGGAGGCAGTCTAAGGCAGGGAGGTTGCACTGGATAGAGGGAGGCAGTCTGGGGCAGGGAGGTCGCACTGGATAGACGGAGGCAGTCTGGGGCAGAGAGGTTGCACTGGATAGAGGGAGGCAGTCTGGGGCAGGGAGGTTGCACTGTATAGAGGGAGGCAGTCTGGGGCAGGGAGGTCGCACTGGATAGACGGAGGCAGTCTGGGGCAGAGAGGTTGCACTGGATAGAGGGAGGCAGTCTGGGACAGGGAGGTTGCACTGTATAGAGGGAGGCAGTCTGGGGCAGGGAGGTTGCACTGGATAGACGGAGGCAGTCTGGGGCAGAGAGGTTGCACTGGATAGAGGGAGGCAGTCTGGGACAGGGAGGTTGCACTGTATAGAGGGAGGCAGTCTGGGGCAGGGAGGTTGCACTGGATAGATGGAGGCAGTCTGGGGCAGGGAGGTTGCACTGGATAGAGGGAGGCAGTCTGGGACAGGGAGGTTGCACTGTATAGAGGGAGGCAGTCTGGGGCAGGGAGGTTGCACTGGATAGATGGAGGCAGTCTGGGGCAGGGAGGTCGCACTGGATAGAGGGAGGCAGTCTGGGGCAGGGAGGTCGCACTGGATAGACGGAGGCAGTCTGGGGCAGAGAGGTTGCACTGGATAGAGGGAGGCAGTCTGGGACAGGGAGGTTGCACTGTATAGAGGGAGGCAGTCTGGGGCAGGGAGGTTGCACTGGATAGATGGAGGCAGTCTGGGGCAGGGAGGTTGCACTGGATAGAGGGAGGCAGTCTAAGGCAGGGAGGTTGCACTGGATAGAGGGAGGCAGTCTGGGGCAGGGAGGTTGCACTGGATAGATGGAGGCAGTCTGGGGCAGAGAGGTTGCAATGGATAGAGGGAGGCAGTCTGGGGCAGGGAGGTTGCACTGGATAGAGGGAGGCAGTCTGGGGCAGGGAGGTTGCAATGGATAGAGGGAGGCAGTCTGGGGCAGGGAGGTTGCACTGGAAAGAGGGAGGCAGTCTGGGGCAGGGAGGTTGCACTAGATAGAGGGAGGCAGTCTGGGGCAGAGAGGTTGCACTGGATAGAGGGAGGCAGTCTGGGGCAGGGAGGTTGCACTGGATAGAGGGAGGCAGTCTGGGGCAGGGAGGTTGCACTGGATAGAGGGAGGCAGTCTGGGGCAGGGAGGTTGCACTGGATAGAGGGAGGCAGTCTGGGGCAGGGAGGTTGCACTGGATAGAGGGAGGCAGTCTGGGGCAGGGAGGTTGCACTGGATAGAGGGAGGCAGTCTGGGGCAGAGAGGTTGCACTGGATAGAGGGAGGCAGTCTGGGGCAGGGAGGTTGCACTGGAAAGAGGGAGGCAGTCTGGGGCAGAGAGGTTGCACTGGATAGAGGGAGGCAGTCTGGGGCAGGGAGGTTGCACTAGATAGAGGGAGGCAGTCTGGGGCAGAGAGGTTGCAATGGATAGAGGGAGGCAGTCTGGGGCAGAGAGGTTGCAATGGATAGAGGGAGGCAGTCTGGGGCAGGGAGGTCGCAATGGATAGAGAGAGGCAGTCTGGGGCAGAGAGGTCGCAATGGATAGAGGGAGGCAGTCTGGGGCAGAGAGGTCGCACTGGATAGAGGGAGGCAGTCTGGGGCAGGGAGGTCGCACTGGATAGAGGGAGGCAGTCTGGGGCAGAGAGGTCGCACTGGATAGAGGGAGGCAGTCTGGGGAAGGGAGGTCGCACTGGATAGAGGGAGGCAGTCTGGGGCAGGGAGGTCGCACTGGATAGATGGAGGCAGTCTGGGGCAGGGAGGTCGCACTGGATAGATGGAGGCAGTCTGGGGCAGTGAGGTCGCACTGGATAGAGGGAGGCAGTCTGGGGCAGAGAGGTTGCACTGGATAGAGGGAGGCAGTCTGGGGCAGGGAGGTTGCAATGGATAGAGGGAGGCAGTCTGGGGCAGAGAGGTTGCACTGGATGGAGGGAGGCAGTCTGGGGCAGGGAGGTTGCATTGGATAGATGGAGGCAGTCTGGGGCAGGGAGGTTGCACTGGATAGAGGGAGGCAGTCTGGGACAGAGAGGTCGCACTGGATAGAGGGAGGCAGTCTGGGGCAGGAGGTTGCACTGGATAGAGGGAGGCAGTCTGGGGCAGGGAGGTCGCACTGGATAGAGGGAGGCAGTCTGGGGCAGGGAGGTCACACTGGATAGATGGAGGCAGTCTGGGGCAGGGAGGTCACACTGGATAGATGGAGGCAGTCTGGGGCAGTGAGGTCGCACTGGATAGAGGGAGGCGCAGAGAGGTCGCACTGGATAGAGGGAGGCAGTCTGGGGCAGGGAGGTCGCACTGGATAGAGGGAGGCAGTCTGGGGCAGGGAGGTCGCACTGGATAGAGGGAGGCAGTCTGGGGCAGAGAGGTCGCACTGGATAGAGGGAGGCAGTCTGGGGCAGAGAGGTCGCACTGGATAGAGGGAGGCAGTCTGGGGCAGAGAGGTCGCACTGGATAGAGGGAGGCAGTCTGGGGCAGAGAGGTTGCACTGGATAGAGGGAGGCAGTCTGGGGCAGAGAGGTTGCACTGGATAGAGGGAGGCAGTCTGGGACAGAGAGGTCGCACTGGATAGAGGGAGGCAGTCTGGGGCAGGGAGGTTGCACTGGATAGATGGAGGCAGTCTGGGGCAGGGAGGTTGCAATGGATAGAGGGAGGCAGTCTGGGGCAGAGAGGTTGCACTGGATAGAGGGAGGCAGTCTGGGGCAGGGAGGTCGCACTGGATAGAGGGAGGCAGTCTGGGGCAGGGAGGTTGCAATGGATAGAGGGAGGCAGTCTGGGGCAGAGAGGTTGAACTGGATAGAGGGAGCCAGTCTGGTGCAGGGAGGTTGCACTGGATAGAGGGAGGCAGTCTGGGGCAGGGAGGTTGCACTGGATAGAGGGAGGCAGTCTGGGGTAGAGAGGTTGCACTGGATAGAGGGAGGCAGTCTGGGGCAGGGAGGTTGCAATGGATAGAGGGAGGCAGTCTGGGGCAGAGAGGTTGCACTGGATAGAGGGAGCCAGTCTGGTGCAGGGAGGTTGCACTGGATAGAGGGAGGCAGTCTGGGGCAGGGAGGTTGCACTGGATAGAGGGAGGCAGTCTGGGGCAGAGAGGTTGCACTGGATAGAGGGAGGCAGTCTGGGGCAGGGAGGTTACACTGGATAGAGGGAGGCAATATGGGACAGAGAGGTTGCACTGGATAGAGGGAGGCAGTCTGGGGCAGGGAGGTCGCACTGGATAGAGGGAGGCAGTCTGGGGCAGGGAGGTTGCACTGGATAGAGGGAGGCAGTCTGGGGCAGGGAGGTTGCACTGGATAGATGGAGGCAGTCTGGGGCAGAGAGGTCGCACTGGATAGATGAAGGCAGTCTGGGGCAGAGAGGTCGCACTGGATAGAGGGAGGCAGTCTGGGGCAGGGAGGTTGCAATGGATAGAGGGAGGCAGTCTGGGGCAGAGAGGTTGCACTGGATAGAGGGAGCCAGTCTGGTGCAGGGAGGTTGCACTGGATAGAGGGAGGCAGTCTGGGGCAGGGAGGTTGCACTGGATAGAGGGAGGCAGTCTGGGGCAGAGAGGTTGCACTGGATAGAGGGAGGCAATATGGGACAGAGAGGTTGCACTGGATAGAGGGAGGCAGTCTGGGGCAGGGAGGTCGCACTGGATAGAGGGAGGCAGTCTGGGGCAGGGAGGTTGCACTGGATAGAGGGAGGCAGTCTGGGGCAGGGAGGTTGCACTGGATAGATGGAGGCAGTCTGGGGCAGAGAGGTTGCACTGGATAGATGAAGGCCGTCTGGGGCAGGGAGGTTGCACTGGATAGAGGGAGCCAGTCTGGGGCAGGGAGGTTGCACTGGATAGAGGGAGGCAGTCTGGGGCAGAGAGGTTGCACTGGATAGATGGAGGCAGTCTGGGGCAGAGAGGTTGCACTGGATAGAGGGAGGCAGTCTGGGGCAGAGAGGTTGCACTGGATAGATGGAGGCAGTCTGGGGCAGAGAGGTTGCACTGGATAGAGGGAGGCAGTCTGGGGCAGAGAGGTTGCACTGGATAGATGGAGGCAGTCTGGGGCAGGGAGGTTGCACTGGATAGAGGGAGGCAGTCTGGGGCAGAGAGGTCGCACTGGATAGATGGAGGCATTCTGGGGCAGAGAGGTTGCACTGGATAGATGGAGGCAGTCTGGGGCAGAGAGGTTGCACTGGATAGATGGAGGCAGTCTGGGGCAGAGAGGTTGCACTGGATAGAGGGAGGCAGTCTGGGGCAGAGAGGTTGCACTGGATAGATGGAGGCAGTCTGGGGCAGAGAGTTTGCACTGGATAGAGGGAGGCAGTCTGGGGCAGAGAGGTTGCACTGGATAGAGGGAGGCAGTCTGGGGCAGGGAGGTTGCACTGGATAGAGGGAGGCAGTCTGGGGTAGAGAGGTTGCACTGGATAGATGGAGGCAGTCTGGGGCAGAGAGTTTGCACTGGATAGATGGAGGCAGTCTGGGGCAGAGAGGTCGCACTGGATAGAGGGAGGCAGTCTGGGGCAGAAAGGTTGCACTGGACAGAGGGAGGCAGTCTGGGGCAGAGAGGTTGCACTGGACAGATGGAGGCAGTCTGGGGCAGAGAGGTTGCACTGGATAGAGGGAGGCAGTCTGGGGCAGAGAGGTTGCACTGGATAGAGGGAGGCAGTCTGGGGCAGTGAGGTTGCACTGGATAGAGGGAGGCAGTCTGGGGCAGGGAGGTCGCACTGGATAGAGGGAGGCAGTCTGGGGCAGAGAGGTTGCACTGGATAGAGGGAGGCAGTCTGGGGCAGGGAGGTTGCACTGGATAGATGGAGGCTGTCTGGGGCAGGGAGGTTGCACTGGATAGAGGGAGGCAGTCTGGGGCAGGGAGGTTGCACTGGATAGATGGAGGCAGTCTGGGGCAGAGAAATTGCACTGGATAGAGGGAGGCAGTCTGGGGGCAGGGAGGTTGCACTGGATAGAGGGAGGCAGTCTGGGGCAGAGAGGTTGCACTGGATAGAGGGAGGCAGTCTGGGGCAGAGAGGTTGCACTGGATAGAGGGAGGCAGTCTGGGGCAGAGAGGTTGCACTGGATAGAGGGAGGCAGTCTGGGGCAGAGAGGTTGCACTGGATAGAGGGAGGCAGTCTGGGGTAGAGAGGTTGCACTGGATAGATGGAGGCAGTCTGGGGCAGGGAGGTTGCAATGGACAGAGGGAGGCAGTCTGGGGCAGGGAGACTGAATAGAGGGAGGCAGTCTGGGGCAGGGAGGTTGCAATGGATAGAGGGAGACAGTCTGGGGCAGAGAGGTTGCACTTGATAGAGGGAGGCAGTCTGGGGCAGGGAGGTTGCATTGGATAGATGGAGGCAGTCTGGGGCAGAGAGGTTGCACTGGATAGAGGGAGGCAGTCTGGGGCAGGGAGGTTGCACTGGATAGAGGGAGGCAGTCTGGGGCAGGGAGGTTGCACTGGATAGAGGGAGGCAGTCTGGGGTAGAGAGGTTGCACTGGATAGAGGGAGGCAGTCTGGGGCAGAGAGGTTGCACTGGATAGAGGGAGGCAGTCTGGGGCAGAGAGGTTGCACTGGATAGAGGGAGGCAGTCTGGGGCAGGGAGGTCGCACTGGATAGAGGTAGGCAGTCTGGGGTAGAGAGTTTGCACTGGATAGATGGAGGCAGTCTGGGGCAGAGAGGTCGCACTGGATAGAGGGAGGCAGTCTGGGGCAGAGAGGTTGCACTGGACAGAGGGAGGCAGTCTGGGGCAGAGAGGTTGCACTGGACAGATGGAGGCAGTCTGGGGCAGAGAGGTTGCACTGGATAGAGGGAGGCAGTCTGGGGCAGAGAGGTTGCACTGGATAGAGGGAGGCAGTCTGGGGCAGTGAGGTTGCACTGGATAGAGGGAGCCAGTCTGGGGCAGGGAGGTTGCACTGGATAGAGGGAGGCAGTCTGGGGCAGGGAGGTCGCACTAGATAGAGGGAGGCAGTCTGGGGCAGGGAGGTCGCACTGGATAGAGGGAGGCAGTCTGGGGCAGAGAGGTTGCACTGGATAGAGGGAGGCAGTCTGGGGCAGGGAGGTTGCACTGGATAGATGGAGGCAGTCTGGGGCAGAGAGGTCGCACTGGATAGATGAAGGCAGTCTGGGGCAGAGAGGTTGCAATGGATAGAGGGAGGCAGTCTGGGGCAGAGAGGTTGCACTGGATAGAGGGAGCCAGTCTGGTGCAGGGAGGTTGCACTGGATAGAGGGAGGCAGTCTGGGGCAGGGAGGTTGCACTGGATAGAGGGAGGCAGTCTGGGGCAGAGAGGTTGCACTGGATAGAGGGAGGCAATATGGGACAGAGAGGTTGCACTGGATAGAGGGAGGCAGTCTGGGGCAGGGAGGTCGCACTGGATAGAGGGAGGCAGTCTGGGGCAGGGAGGTTGCACTGGATAGAGGGAGGCAGTCTGGGGCAGGGAGGTTGCACTGGATAGATGGAGGCAGTCTGGGGCAGAGAGGTTGCACTGGATAGATGAAGGCAGTCTGGGGCAGGGAGGTTGCACTGGATAGAGGGAGCCAGTCTGGGGCAGGGAGGTTGCACTGGATAGAGGGAGGCAGTCTGGGGCAGAGAGGTTGCACTGGATAGAGGGAGGCAGTCTGGGGCAGAGAGGTTGCACTGGATAGAGGGAGGCAGTCTGGGGCAGAGAGGTTGCACTGGATAGATGGAGGCAGTCTGGGGCAGAGAGGTTGCACTGGATAGAGGGAGGCAGTCTGGGGCAGAGAGGTTGCACTGGATAGATGGAGGCAGTCTGGGGCAGGGAGGTTGCACTGGATAGAGGGAGGCAGTCTGGGGCAGAGAGGTCGCACTGGATAGATGGAGGCAGTCTGGGGCAGAGAGGTTGCACTGGATAGATGGAGGCAGTCTGGGGCAGAGAGGTTGCACTGGATAGATGGAGGCAGTCTGGGGCAGAGAGGTTGCACTGGATAGAGGGAGGCAGTCTGGGGCAGAGAGGTTGCACTGGATAGATGGAGGCAGTCTGGGGCAGAGAGTTTGCACTGGATAGAGGGAGGCAGTCTGGGGCAGAGAGGTTGCACTGGATAGAGGGAGGCAGTCTGGGGCAGGGAGGTTGCACTGGATAGAGGGAGGCAGTCTGGGGTAGAGAGGTTGCACTGGATAGATGGAGGCAGTCTGGGGCAGAGAGTTTGCACTGGATAGATGGAGGCAGTCTGGGGCAGAGAGGTCGCACTGGATAGAGGGGAGGCAGTCTGGGGCAGAAAGGTTGCACTGGACAGAGGGAGGCAGTCTGGGGCAGAGAGGTTGCACTGGACAGATGGAGGCAGTCTGGGGCAGAGAGGTTGCACTGGATAGAGGGAGGCAGTCTGGGGCAGAGAGGTTGCACTGGATAGAGGGAGGCAGTCTGGGGCAGTGAGGTTGCACTGGATAGAGGGAGGCAGTCTGGGGCAGGGAGGTCGCACTGGATAGAGGGAGGCAGTCTGGGGCAGAGAGGTTGCACTGGATAGAGGGAGGCAGTCTGGGGCAGGGAGGTTGCACTGGATAGATGGAGGCTGTCTGGGGCAGGGAGGTTGCACTGGATAGAGGGAGGCAGTCTGGGGCAGGGAGGTTGCACTGGATAGATGGAGGCAGTCTGGGGCAGAGAAATTGCACTGGATAGAGGGAGGCAGTCTGGGGCAGGGAGGTTGCACTGGATAGAGGGAGGCAGTCTGGGGCAGAGAGGTTGCACTGGATAGAGGGAGGCAGTCTGGGGCAGAGAGGTTGCACTGGATAGAGGGAGGCAGTCTGGGGCAGAGAGGTTGCACTGGATAGAGGGAGGCAGTCTGGGGCAGAGAGGTTGCACTGGATAGAGGGAGGCAGTCTGGGGTAGAGAGGTTGCACTGGATAGATGGAGGCAGTCTGGGGCAGGGAGGTTGCAATGGACAGAGGGAGGCAGTCTGGGGCAGGGAGACTGAATAGAGGGAGGCAGTCTGGGGCAGGGAGGTTGCAATGGATAGAGGGAGACAGTCTGGGGCAGAGAGGTTGCACTTGATAGAGGGAGGCAGTCTGGGGCAGGGAGGTTGCATTGGATAGATGGAGGCAGTCTGGGGCAGAGAGGTTGCACTGGATAGAGGGAGGCAGTCTGGGGCAGGGAGGTTGCACTGGATAGAGGGAGGCAGTCTGGGGCAGGGAGGTTGCACTGGATAGAGGGAGGCAGTCTGGGGTAGAGAGGTTGCACTGGATAGAGGGAGGCAGTCTGGGGCAGAGAGGTTGCACTGGATAGAGGGAGGCAGTCTGGGGCAGAGAGGTTGCACTGGATAGAGGGAGGCAGTCTGGGGCAGGGAGGTCGCACTGGATAGAGGTAGGCAGTCTGGGGTAGAGAGTTTGCACTGGATAGATGGAGGCAGTCTGGGGCAGAGAGGTTGCACTGGATAGAGGGAGGCAGTCTGGGGCAGAGAGGTTGCACTGGACAGAGGGAGGCAGTCTGGGGCAGAGAGGTTGCACTGGACAGATGGAGGCAGTCTGGGGCAGAGAGGTTGCACTGGATAGAGGGAGGCAGTCTGGGGCAGAGAGGTTGCACTGGATAGAGGGAGGCAGTCTGGGGCAGTGAGGTTGCACTGGATAGAGGGAGGCAGTCTGGGGCAGGGAGGTTGCACTGGATAGAGGGAGGCAGTCTGGGGCAGGGAGGTCGCACTAGATAGAGGGAGGCAGTCTGGGGCAGGGAGGTCGCACTGGATAGAGGGAGGCAGTCTGGGGCAGAGAGGTTGCACTGGATAGAGGGAGGCAGTCTGGGGCAGGGAGGTTGCACTGGATAGATGGAGGCAGTCTGGGCAGGGAGGTTGCACTGGATAGAGGGAGGCAGTCTGGGGCAGGGAGGTTGCACTGGATAGATGGAGGCAGTCTGGGGCAGAGAGGTTGCACTGGATAGAGGGAGGCAGTCTGGGGCAGGGAGAATGCACTGGATAGAGGGAGGCAGTCTGGGGCAGAGAGGTTGCACTGGATAGAGGGAGGCAGTCTGGGGCAGAGAGGTTGCACTGGATAGAGGGAGGCAGTCTGGGGCAGAGAGGTTGCACTGGATAGAGGGAGGCAATCTGGGGCAGAGAGGTCGCACTGGATAGATGGAGGCAGTATGGGGTAGAGAGGTCGCACTGGACAGAGGGAGGCAGTCTGGGGTAGAGAGGTTGCACTGGATAGAGGGAGGCAGTCTGGGGCAGAGAGGTTGCACTGGATAGAGGGAGGCAGTCTGGGGCAGAGAGGTTGCACTGGATAGAGGGAGGCAGTCTGGGGCAGGGGGGTTGCACTGGATAGAGGGAGACAGTCTGGGGCAGGGAGGTTGCACTGGATAGAGGGAGGCAGTCTGGGGTAGAGAGGTTGCACTGGATAGAGGGAGGCAGTCTGGGGCAGAGAGGTCGCACTGGATAGAGGGAGGCAGTCTGGGGCAGAGAGGTCGCACTGGATAGATGGAGGCAGTCTGGGGCAGAGAGGTCGCACTGGATAGAGGGAGGCAGTCTGGGGCAGAGAGGTTGCACTGGATAGAGGGAGGCAGTCTGGGGTAGAGAGGTTGCACTGGATAGAGGGAGGCAGTCTGGGGCAGGGAGGTCGCACTGGATAGAGGGAGGCAGTCTGGGGCAGAGAGGTCGCACTGGATAGAGGGAGGCAGTCTGGGGAAGAGAGGTCGCACTGGATAGAGGGAGGCAGTCTGGGGCAGGGAGGTTGCACTGGATAGAGGGAGGCAGTCTGGGGTAGAGAGGTTGCACTGGATAGAGGGAGGCAGTCTGGGGCAGAGAGGTTGCACTGGATAGATGGAGGCAGTCTGGGGCAGAGAGGTTGCACTGGATAGAGGGAGGCAGTCTGGGGCAGAGAGGTTGCACTGGATAGAGGGAGGCAGTCTGGGGCAGAGAGGTTGCACTGGATAGAGGGAGGCAGTCTGGGGCAGGGAGGTTGCACTGGATAGAGGGAGGCAGTCTGGGGCAGGGGGGTTGCACTGGATAGAGGGAGACAGTCTGGGGCAGGGAGGTTGCACTGGATAGAGGGAGGCAGTCTGGGGTAGAGAGGTTGCACTGGATAGAGGGAGGCAGTCTGGGGCAGAGATGTTGCACTGGATGGATGGAGGCAGTCTGGGGCAGAGAGGTCGCACTGGATAGAGGGAGGCAGTCTGGGGCAGAGAGGTCGCACTGGATAGATGGAGGCAGTATGGGGTAGAGAGGTCGCACTGGACAGAGGGAGGCAGTCTGGGGTAGAGAGGTTGCACTGGATAGAGGGAGGCAGTCTGGGGCAGAGAGGTCGCACTGGATAGAGGGAGGCAGTCTGGGGCAGAGAGGTTGCACTGGATAGAGGGAGGCAGTCTGGGGCAGGGAGGTTGCACTGGATAGAGGGAGGCAGTCTGGGGCAGCGAGATTGCACTGGATAGAGGGAGGCAGTCTGGGGTAGAGAGGTTGCACTGGATAGAGGGAGGCAGTCTGGGTCAGGGAGGTTGCACTGGATAGAGGGAGGCAGTCTGGGTCAGGGAGGTTGCACTGGATAGAGGGAGGCAGTCTGGGGTAGAGAGGTTGCACTGGATAGAGGGAGGCAGTCTGGGGCAGGGAGGTTGCACTGGATAGAGGGAGGCAGTCTGGGGCAGGGAGGTTGCACTGGACAGAGGGAGGCAGTCTGGGTCAGGGAGGTTGCACTGGACAGAGGGAGGCAGTCTGGGGCAGGGAGGTTGCACTGGATAGAGGGAGGCAGTCTGGGGCAGAGAGGTTGCACTGGATAGACGGAGGCAGTCTGGGGCAGAGAGGTCACACTGGATAGATGGAGGCAGTCTGGGGCAGAGAGGTTGCACTGGATAGATGGAGGCAGTCTGGGGCAGAGAGGTTGCACTGGATAGATGGAGGCAGTCTGGGCAGAGAGGTCGCACTGGATAGATGGAGGCAGTCTGGGGCAGGGAGGTTGCACTGGATAGAGGGAGGCAGTCTGGGGCAGTGAGGTTGTACTGGATAGAGGGGGGCAGTCTGGGGCAGGGATGTTGCACTGGATAGAGGGAGGCAGTCTGGGGCAGGGAGGTTGCACTGGATAGAGGGAGGCAGTCTGGGGCAGTGAGGTTGCACTGGATAGAGGGAGGCAGTCTGTGGTAGAGAGGTTGCACTGGATAGAGGGAGACAGTCTGGGGCAGTGAGGTTGCACTGGATAGATGGAGGCAGTCTGGGGCAGAGAGGTTGCACTGGATAGAGGGAGGCAGTCTGGGGCAGGGAGGTTGCACTGGATAGAGGGAGGCAGTCTGGGGCAGTGAGGTTGTACTGGATAGAGGGGGGCAGTCTGGGGCAGGGATGTTGCACTGGATAGAGGGAGGCAGTCTGGGGCAGGGAGGTTGCACTGGATAGAGGGAGGCAGTCTGGGGCAGTGAGGTTGCACTGGATAGAGGGAGGCAGTCTGTGGTAGAGAGGTTGCACTGGATAGAGGGAGGCAGTCTGGGGCAGGGAGGTTGCACTGGATAGATGGAGGCAGTCTGGGGCAGAGAGGTTGCACTGGATAGAGGGAGACAGTCTGGGGCAGGGAGGTTGCACTGGATAGAGGGAGGCAGTCTGGGGCAGTGAGGTTGCACTGGATAGATGGAGGCAGTCTGGGGCAGAGAGGTTGCACTGGATAGAGGGAGACAGTCTGGGGCAGGGAGGTTGCACTGGATAGAGGGAGGCAGTCTGTGGTAGAGAGGTTGCACTGGATAGAGGGAGGCAGTCTGTGGTAGAGAGGTTGCACTGGATAGAGGGAGGCAGTCTGTGGTAGAGAGGTTGCACTGGATAGAGGGAGGCAGTCTGGGGCAGTGAGGTTGCACTGGATAGATGGAGGCAGTCTGGGGCAGAGAGGTTGCACTGGATAGAGGGAGACAGTCTGGGGCAGGGAGGTTGCACTGGATAGAGGGAGGCAGTCTGTGGTAGAGAGGTTGCACTGGATAGAGGGAGGCAGTCTGTGGTAGAGAGGTTGCACTGGATAGAGGGAGGCAGTCTGTGGTAGAGAGGTTGCACTGGATAGAGGGAGGCAGTCTGGGGCAGGGAGGTTGCACTGGACAGAGGGAGGCAGTCTGGGTCAGGGAGGTTGCACTGGACAGAGGAAGGCAGTCTGGGGCAGGGAGGTTGCACTGGATAGAGGGAGGCAGTCTGGGGCAGAGAGGTTGCACTGGATAGATGGAGGCAGTCTGGGGCAGAGAGGTCGCACTGGATAGAGGGAGGCAGTCTGGGGCAGAGAGGTTGCACTGGATAGATGGAGGCAGTCTGGGGCAGGGAGGTCGCACTGGATAGAGGGAGGCAGTCTGGGGCAGAGAGGTCGCACTGGATAGAGGGAGGCAGTCTGGGGCAGAGAGGTTGCACTGGATAGAGGGAGGCAGTCTGGGGCAGGGAGGTTGCACTGGATAGATGGAGGCAGTCTGGGGCAGGGAGGTTGCACTGGACAGAGGGAGGTAGTCTGGGGCAGGGAGGTATTATTTGGTGGTAGATGGAACAGAGGGATTAGGTAGTGGGGTCAGAGGCATGAAGTAGTGGGGCAGTCTGAGTCAGAGGAAGTTAGCGAGAGATGGAGGGAGGCAGTCTGTAGCAGAGGGAAGTAGCGAGGGATGGAGGGAAGCATTCTGGGTCAGAGAGGTAGCCCTGTGTAGAAGGAAGCAGGTGGGACAGAGGTGTAGCACTGGGTAGAGAAATGTAGCATAGGTTAGGGAGAGGCAACAAGGGTAAGGAGAGGAGGCGAAGTTAGGGAAGGTGGTGAGGAACAGATAGAGGAAGTAAGTGGAAAGGAGAGGAGGACGAAGGTAGGGAAGGTGGTGGGGAACAGACGGAGGTAGGAAGTAGTAAGGAGAGGAGGAAGAAGGTAAGGAAGGTGGTGGGGAACAGACGGAGGTAGGAAGTGGTAAGGAAAGGAGGACGAAGGTAGGGAAGGTGGTGGGGAACAGACGGAGGTAGGAAGTAGTAAGGAGAGGAGGACGAAGGTAGGGAAGGTGATGGGAAACAGATGGAGGTAGTAAGTGGTAAGGAGAGGAGGACGAAGGTAGGGAAGGTGGTGGGGAACAGACGGAGGTAGGGAGTGGTAAGGAGAGGAGGACGAAGGTAGGGAAGGTGGTGGGGAACAGACGGAGGTAGGAAGTAGTAAGGAGAGGAGGACGAAGGTAGGGAAGGTGATGGGAAACAGATGGAGGTAGTAAGTGGTAAGGAGAGGAGGACGAAGGTAGGGAAGGTGGTGGGGAACAGACGGAGGTAGGGAGTGGTAAGGAGAGGAGGACGAAGGTAGGGAAGGTGGTGGGGAACAGACGGAGGTAGGGAGTGGTAAGGAGAGGAGGACGAAGGTAGGGAAGGTGGTGGGGAACAGACGGAGGTAGGGAGTGGTAAGGAGAGGAGGACAAAGGTAGGGAAGGTGGTGGGGAACAGACAGAGGTAGGAAGTGGTAAGGAGAGGAGGACAACGGTAGGGAAGGTGATGGGGAACAGATGGAGGAAGTAAGTGGTAAGGAGAGGAGGACGAAGGTAGGGAAGGTGGTGGGGAATAGATGGAGGTAGTAAGTGGTAGGGAGAGGAGGACGAAGGTAGGGAAGGTGGTGGGTAACAGACGGAGGTAGTAAGGGGTAAGGAGAGGAGGACGAAGGTAGGGAAGGTGGTGGGGAACAGACAGAGGTAGGAAGTGGTAAGGAGAGGAGGACGAAGGTAGGGAAGGTGGTGGGGAACAGACGGAGGTAGGGAGTGGTAAGGAGAGGAGGACGAAGGTAAGGAAGGTTGTGGGGAACAGACGGAGGTAGGAAGTGGTAAGGAGAGCAGGACGAAGGTAAGGAAGGTGGGGGGGGAACAGACGGAGGTAGGGAGTGGTAAGGAGAGGAGGACGAAGGTAGGGAAGGTGGTGGGGAACAGACAGAGGTAGGAAGTAGTAAGGAGAGGAGGACGAAGGTAGGGAAGGTGATGGGAAACAGATGGAGGTAGTAAGTGGTAAGGAGAGGAGGACGAAGGTAAGGAAGGTGGTGGGGAACAGACGGAGGTAGGAAGTAGTAAGGAGAGGAGGACGAAGGTAAGGAAGGTGGTGGGGAACAGACGGAGGTAGTAAGTGGTAAGGAGAGGAGGACAAAGGTAGGGAAGGTGGTGGGAAACAGACGGAGGTAGGAAGTGGTAAGGAGAGGAGGACGAAGGTAGGGAAGGTGGGGGGGAACAGATGTAGGGAAGGTGGGGGGGAACAGACGGAGGTAGGAAGTGGTAAGGAGAGGAGGACGAAGGTAGGGAAGGTGGTGGGGAACAGACGGAGGTAGGAAGGGGTAAGGAGAGGAGGACGAAGGTAGGGAAGGTGGTGGGGAACAGATGAAGGAACAAAGTGGTAAGGAGAGGAGGACAAAGGTAGGGAAGGTGGTGGGGAACAGACAGAGGTAGGGAGTGGTAAGGAGAGGAGGACGAAGGTAGGGAAGGTGGGGGGGAACAGACGTAGGGAAGGTGGGGAAGGTGGTGGGGAACAGATGGAGGTAGTAAGTGGTAAGGAAAGGAGGGCTAAGGAATTACCTGTTCCCTTCCTCCTCTGTGCCCTCCCTCACTACACTACAAAAAACTCTTTAAAAATATATTACATTAAAAAAAGTTAATATACTTCACAGCCCTCTATATACAGTAGGTTGGCTGACCACTGTATGAAGCTGTACCTACCTGTAACTGTAAAGTGCTGCCTAAAAGGTTAAGGCTTTATAACTGCTTAGTAATAATAGTAATGTGAGTCATTCAGTATTCTTCTACTGTATATACAATTTGATCATGAATACACAGAGATTCATGATATAGTTATCTATCAGTGTGAGCACCCTGATACATTTATACACAGAAAGAACAGTCTGATACATTTATATGCACAATGTGAGCACCCTGATACATTTATATACACAGAAAGAACAGTCTGATACATTTATATACACTGTGTGAGCACCCTGATACATTTATATATACAGAAAGAACAGTCTGATACATTTATATACACTGTGTGAGCACCATGATACATTTATATACACAGAAAGAACAGTCTGATACATTTATATACACTGTGTGAGCACCATGATACATTTATATACACAGTGTGAGCACCATGATACATTTATATATACAGAAAGAACAGTCTGATACATTTATATACACTGTGTGAGCACCATGATACATTTATATACACCATGGGAGCACCATGATACATTTATATATACAGAAAGAACAGTCCGATACATTTATATACACAGTGTGAGCACCATGATACATTTATATACACAGTGTGAGCACCCTGATGCATTCATATACAGAAAAAGCAGTCTGATACATTTATATACACGTGTGAGGCGCCTGATGAATACTTATAAAAAAACTTCAGCACCCTGATACATTTATATGTGAATATATGGATATTTGAACATCCTAATATATTTAAGTACACAATAATATATTTATCTGCATGCAATATGTAACAATCTGCTATGCTTATGGGGCTTGGGCAGGCTTAGTATAGTCAACCGTTGTCATGGTCTGCTACTTCAATTGGACTTGGTAAGAACCTGGTTCAACCCTATCCAGCAGAATCATGCAGTACTTGTACATCTCTGATATCAGAAGATGGACCAAACACAAGTACCACGCCCAGGAGATTGCTTCCATAGACCAGGATGTCAGGAACACCATATAATCCTTTAGAATTAGGATTAATGACACTTACACCTTGTCCATGTAAGTACAGATAAAACTGTCATACCTTTATTAATTGTCCCATGTTATACCATTTTCTGGCACACAGGCTGGCCAATCACAGTAAATAATAGGCTGCCCCCCCCCCCCCCCCCCCCCCCGGCAACTGGGCAACCCTGTACATCTGATGAGATCAGGCCCTTAAACTTATTCTGGTAATTACATTAACTATAACCATTTGCTGTAAACACTGAGGCGATCTGTTTTATCTGCCCAAGACCCCCTGTTTTTGTTTATTTAGGTGGGACTGGGTGAGTAATCACCAGATAACAATACTGTAACATAATCACAAAACATTTATATGTCATTTTAACCATAAGAAATACAAAAATACATAAATATAACAATAAACATGGTAACTTCTTGCCAGTCGCGGCCCAGACCATAGTGTAAAACAGTCCAGTCAGGTCCTGGGCATGATAACCGTACCATTTGAGTTTGTTTGGAATCCCCTCTGGAAGTCAGCAGGACCTTAGCCAGACACTTCCCAGTAACCTCTGCCTTTTTTCCGCAGCAGGAATACAGCAAGAAAATAACTCAAGGAAGCACACCATTAACTATATATTTCCAGGAGCAACTGAAACTTTATTCACCTTTCAGACACATTTTCCCCAAAAGCAATAAAAAAAACACATGGCCCTCTTCCCATTGTTACTACAGTTACCAACCCCTTCTTTGGAAGGCCAGGCAGTGTCCTTTTGCTAATACTTGTTTTATCTTTCCATCTGGTATTTGCTGCCCCTTCCCCAGATTACAGGATCTAGCCTCTTATCTCAGTTTTACAACCTTCTTTGATAACTAAACATTCTAAGAGAGGTCCTGGTTACAATATCTCTTATTTCATCTGGGGCCATATCCACATAATAGAACCATTTGTCTCTGATGTGACTGCCTTAACTTTATATTATATAAGCACGATGCCATGACGGTAAGCCCAAAAGACTCCAGCAACTACCACATCCATAGGTGTGTCCAGGATGGCAGCGGGGCTTACCCTGGATGGGTGAATAACCATAATGGCAGTCCCAGTGTCTCTGAATCCATCCACTAAAACAGGCTGTACATGGGGCATTCTACTGACCCTTTGGCCATATTTATCATGTGGATGGATGGGTGTAGGCTCCTGTTGGCAATCCTGAAATTCTTCCACCTCCTCCTACTCATGTCCCCATTCTCCCAAATACATCAAGGGGCGGACAGGAGGCTGCTCGACCTGGTGGGTCTGGCTAGGGCAAAATCCAGGGCTACCATGGCACAGTATATATTACATCATATTATATCATATCAAAATCAATCTAATAAATGCTAAAACAAGTATCCATTTAAAAAAAAAAAATCCTGTGAATAATGTTTTCTCACTGTGTTGTACGTGTGTGAAAAATAATTAAATGTGTTATGAGACTAAGAAATGGGAACAAAATGAGCTCTAGATAGACAAGGACGAGCATCTCAAAGAAACATCCCAGATATACAGAGAGGAAGAGAGCTCAGCATTAACTAGTGAGTCACTGCAGAGATCCTGACCATACATGGTATCTTCATAAATGCAGACAGCCTGGAACATTAAAGGGCCACTTTAGTCCTATATTTAAGTACTCTACCTTGAAGAACTACGTTTATAAATAAATGTAAAAAATTAAGCTTTCTGGTTTCTGCTGATCGGCTTCCTGAGACAGGAGGAGACTTTAAATACACAGGGAATTTGTACCTACACTATGGGAATGTCATCTAAAACTTCCAGTGCTTTCACTGGGAATAACAGAAAGGTCATTAGCATCCTACTGGAAAAGTAACAGACAAAGTCAACAGAGAAAAGTGTTTTTTGTTGTTGTTTTTTTTGCAGGGTTCAGTTATTTTCGACTCTTTACCCTCATGGAACGTAACACACCAACACATCTTTATGTCCATGGCCATGCTGATTCACTTGGTTTTCATGGCAGAGATGCTGGGGTGGTCTGCAGTGGGTCACAGCATACAGCTCCTGGTATTCCTAGGTGGTTTCCCATCCAAGTACTGACCAGGCCTAACTTTGCTTGTCTTCAGGGTGGTGTGACTGCTTGTTTCCCTGACTGGAATCAAACCCAGGTCACAGCGGGGAAAGCACCGAATCATAACCACTGGACCACCAGGGAACCCCTAAAGTAAGTAGTAAAAGTAATTTCATATAACAATTAAACAATGTAAAGGTTGTGATTAAAATAATATGTTTAAGGAAATCTCCCGTCATATGTAGTGATCTTATGTAGTAAGGGTTTGCTGGAGGAGGAATGTAATGGCTAAATGGCTTCCTATGTGGAACGTTCACCTCCTACATGTAATCGATCCCAATTACGCCCATCTTGTATTATTCTTTGCCACCAACAATATGAACCTATTGTGTGTTTTTCCTTGTCCAAAAATGCCAATCATTTCATTCAATCTGGAAATGTTTCTGCCACGTAACCAGCCCTGAAAATAATGGATCAAAACTTTATAATTATATGTCCTTTTCACAAGCTTTTTCACTGGGACATAAAGAAATAATAATAATCTCTGTCCAAGAAAACCCGTCCGTCTGAGATTGTTATCAAGTACCGCGCTCCTCACTGGATATTTTGTTAACTCAAAATGTCAAGTCAATACAATTCAATGAAATGTCCAGCCTTTGGATTTAAAGACAATTCAGTTTTTTTAAAAGGCAATTTTTTTTACTTATTTTTTAAATGTTTTATTTTATGTGACTCCATTTGCAGCTCTGATCAAGCAGTAAAGTCCTCCTTTGCAGCTCTGATCATCAATAAAGTCCTACTTTGTAGCTCTGATTCTCCAACATCACATCAGTAGGCAATCCTTCCATCAGCCCCACCTCCCAGATCTCTTTGCCCTGGCCCCAATCCAACTTCACACGGGCAAGGGGGATGGTATATTGCTGCCCTCCAGCAATTACCACATCCATAGATTTGTCCAGGATGGCAGCGGGTCTTACCCTGGATGGGTGAATAACAGTCATGGCAGCCCCAGTGTCTCTGAATCCATCCACTTGTTGGCCATCCACTAAAACAGGCTGTACATGGGGCATTCTATGGTCCCCTTCGGCCTTATTTATCATGTGGATTCATGGGCTCCTCTTGACAATCTGGGAAGTCCTTAACCTCCTCCTGCTCATGTCCCTATTGTCCCAAATGCATCAAGGGCTGGACAGGAGGCTGCTCTACCTGGTGGGTCTGGCTAGGGCAATCCCTCTTGTAGTGGCCCTGCTGGTGACAAGTAAAACAAGTGGGTCCTGCATTGCTCCCCTGCCCTTCTGGCCAACCACTAGCCCTTGTTGCGGGTTTAGGGGTACCCAAACCCCTGGGCAAGGAGTCCCTGGCCCCCCCTGGGTAGTATCCCGACGCCTGTGAGGGGTATATAGGGTTGGGAGGCCAATGATGCAGGTGGCTTAGTAGGCTGGGGTGGGTGGACAGTAGGGACAGGTTTCCGACCTCTCACATTCTCATACTGGTCAGCTAACCTTCCAGCTTCCTCTACAGTATCCGGCTGCTTATCCTCCACCCACACGCGCATGGTCTCTGGCAAATATGAAAAAAATTGCTGCATCAAGATTACCTGCTTAACATCCTCCAAGGTACGAATCTCCTTAGCATTAAACCAGTTCTCGAGGGCAGTCCTGATCCTCCAGACCACCTCAGTGTGGGTATCCCCTTTCCTCCTGACCACACTCCAGAACAGGGTTTGGTATTTCCCAGCTGCGAGAGCATACCTAAGACACAAAGCCAGTCGGACCTTGTTGTAGTCATGGGCCAGTTCTCTAGGGATAGCCCGATACACTCAGCTAGCATTACCACTGAGCTTACTGGTCAGAATTTGTACCCATTCTGCCACTGGTACCTCATGTAGCTCACACTGCCTTTCAAAATCCTGCAGGTACTCGTCCAGGTCATCTTGGTCATCCACAAAGGGCCGGATGCTGCTGTATGCCAGCTTAATGTTGGCTGGCAAACCCACTTTAGCACTCGTGTAGTGGGAGCCACCTACAGATGAACAATTGCCCTCAGCATGTACCCCATGGTAAGCCCAAAAGAGTCCAGCAACTAGTCCAAAATCCAGGGCTACCGTGGCACAGTGTATATTACATCATATTATATTATATCAAGATCAATCTAATAAATGCTAAAACAAGTATCCATTTTTACATTTTTTTTTCCTGTGAATAATGTGATTCTCACTGTGTGAAAAATAATTAAATGTGTTATAAGAATAAGAAATGGGAACAAAATGAGAGCTAGATAGACAAGGACGAGCATCCCAAAGAGACATCCCAGATATACAGAGAAGAAGAGAGCTCAGCATTAACTAGTGAGTCACTGCAGAGATCCTGACCATACATGGTATCTTCATAAATGCAGACAGCCTGGAACATTAAAGGGCCACTGTAGTCCTATATTTAAATACTCTCCCTTGAAGAACTACGTTTTATAAATAGGCATAATGTTTTTAGAATGTAAAAAAATGCAGCATTCTGGTTTCTGCTGATTGGAGACTTTAAATACACATGGAATTTGTACCTACACCATGGGTATGTCATCTAAAAACGGTCAGTGCTTTCACTAGGCATAACATTAAGCTCATTTGCATCCTACTGGAAAAGTAACAGACAAAGTCAATGGAGAAACTTTTTTTTGTGTGTGTGTCGTTCAGTCAATTCTGTGTGCAGCTTTGATCAAGCAGTACAGTCTCCATTTGCAGCTCTGATCCTTCTTAGCTGCTGAGTTCCTCCAGGAGATTTCCATCTAAATTATGAGAAGGGTGCTAGTGCACGTTGGTCCTCCAAGCTCTAGGAGTGACCCCTGAAGCTCTGTGCATAGCTTCAGAAGCCTCCTAGAGTAACTCTGCAGCAAAGGAGGACGGTACTGCTTGACCAGAGCTGCAAATGCCTTTCACAGAGTGGTCCATTTAAATAGCAGAGGCTCAGAATAACTCACATTTGAGGCTGAAAACTGAAGTTCCAAGTACAGCTGTTTGCAAAACTCACTACTGTGTTACTTCCATTGGTGACATTGCTACTTTCCACTGTGTTGTATTTACTTCTCAGCACAACACTGGTTACTCCAGATAACCACATGATGCAATGCCTCTGATGAAGCAGTAACAGTGCAGAGAAACGTGTAAGGAAATAATCAAAATCAATGCTTGGCATCCTACAGACTGCTCTCCAGAATAAGCCTCCATTGTCCATCACAAGGACCTTAAGATAGAGCTATACCCATGACTGAGACTTACCATCCTGCAGAAACTATCTGGTTTATTCTAAGTGTTATCCTAATTTATACCTCTATCTAAGAGGATAACAAATAAGATTTTACTGGATTTGGGCTGCTGGTGCTATTGGTGCTGGAACAAGTGTGGAGCCCAAAACTCCAGCCATCTCCAGTCGCTGCAAAGAAGGACAACCCTACACTACCCTTGTGGCTACTTTTAAATAAACATTTAATATTATTTATTGTATTATTTTCTCTTTTATTACATATTTCCAGGTTTTCTTTATGAGCCTTCATATAACAAAACTTGATAACAGGCAAAATGTTTTTTACACAGAAAATCAGAATGTCTGAAGATCCTGCTTATGTACAGATGACTCCATCTTGTCTTTGTTTGATCACTTCCTGATAGCTGGGGTGTGCATTTTATCTCTCATTGGAGAGAGAGGTTGGGGTGGAAAGACTTTGAAAAGATTGAGGATTTGTTAGAATAATTAGATCTCTCTGAATTTTACTCCACTCCCCCCCTCCAGGCCCAGAAGCAGGCACCTTGCATCAATAAATGCAACTACAGCTCTCCAGAAATATAGACGCCCCTCTCAAACACAAAACCTTCACCAGTAGATGCGTTGAAATGTATTTATGACCTTTTCCAGTCCTCAATATGGTTTTGGACTGAAAGTTTTGAAATATATCCATTTTTATGTTGCACGTTGGCTTTTAAATGTTACGAATGTGATGGTTATCCATTATTACAGCTCCTCCATACCAGTATGTCCCCTCTTTAACTGCTCTCACCACTTCCTTCTCCAGCACTCTGTTTTGTTCTGATATAATAGGTGGATGGGATCCCAAGTGTCTGTGGCTCACGTGTCTGTCCTTGCGTGGTGTGTGTATCTCATCACCTTGTTATTTGATCCGATGGCTTCACACTATTTCATGTTGCTCAAGGACACACATCCCTCTCTCCCTCAGCTGCCTCCTCCTTACAATCTATTCAAATTAATTCCACTAATGCAGCATTCAGGGCCTCGCTGTGCATCTAAATGAACTTCGCCGCTTTTTTTCCTTCTTCTAAAGCCTCCCTCAGAGCTTGAGCATTAAAATACAACCCAGCTTCAAAAGCAGGGAAAAGACAGGAGACCCCTCGGGACCCCCAAGATCAAGAGGATGGCAGAATTAACCTGGCATGTTGGAAGGGGGCCCTGATATGTGCCCCCCAACTTGTCCTTTTATATATAGGAGGCTGTGAATCTGTTACACACCAAGCCCTAAATTCACCCTCCTTATACAGTTGCCACCATGCATCTACTTGTATTCTCAGCTCACATATCTATATTGTAATAAACATACCTTCCTATGTTGTTCTTAACATGGAATCAGCAAAACATCTACAAAACTGGAGGAACCAGTTTACTAAAGAAAAAAAAGTAGGCGCCAAAGTCAGCTCCTCCTTGTGCTAATCCTCCTTCACACTGAGAATAGTATGTTGACTTAACAGTCAATCACAGATCCTAATCGGGGATGCTATTTTCTCCATAATGTCCCTTGATTGGCTAAGAGGCGAAAAGGGTGAACTGGGAGGGAAGCAAGACGCAGTTGGTGATGGATTGTTGGTTTTTTGTTGTTGTTGTTAAGTCGCTCAATCGTGTCCAACTCTCTGTGACCTTATGGATCGTTATGTCTCTGTGCTTATCCATAAGGTTTTTTGGCAAAGATACAGTGCCTTGCAAAAGTATTCACCCCCATGACTTTTACCTGTTTTGTTACATTACAGCCTTAAGTTCAATGTTTTGTTAATCTGAATTTTATGTGATGGATCAGAACACAATAGTCTAAGTTGGTGATGTAAAATGAGAAAATATATACATAAAACTATTTTTTAGAAATAGAAAACAGAAAACTGGCATGTGCGTATGTATTCACCCCCTTTGTTATGAAGCCCATAAAAAGCTCTGGTGCAACCAATTACCTTCAGAAGTCACATAATTAGTGCAATGATGTCCACCTGTGTGCAATCTAAGTGTCACATGATCTGTCATTACATATACACACCTTTTTTTAAAGGCCCCAGAGGCTGCAACACCTAAGCAAGAGGCCCCACTAACCAAACACTACCCTGAAGACCAAGGAACACTAGGTTATGAAAAAATATCCAAATCTTTGATGATCCCCAGGAGCACCATCAAATCTATCATAACCAAATGGAAAGAACATGGCACAACAGCAAACCTGCCAAGAGACGGCCGCCCACCAAAACTCACGGACCAGGCAAGGAGGGCATTAATCAGAGAGGCAGCACAGAGACCTAAGGTAACCCTGGAGGAGCTGCAGAGATCCACAGCAGTGACTGGAGTATCTGTACATAGGACGACAATAAGCTGTACACGCCATAGAGTTGGGCTTTATGGCAGAGTGGCCAGAAGAAAGCCATTACTTTCAGCAAAAAACAAAATGGCATGTTTTGAGTTTGCGAAAAGGCATGTGGGAGACTCCCAAAATGTATGGAGGAAGGTGCTCTGGTCTGATGAGACTAAAATTGAACTTTTCGACCATCAAAGAAAACGCTATGTCTGGCGCAAACCCAACACATCACATCACCCAAAGAACACCATGGAGAGGCCAGCAAGGAGTGAGTTGCAGTAGTAGAGGCGAGAGATGATAAGCTTTTGTATGGAGGAGGATTTACAGTGTGTTGCAGACTCCTTTAGAAAATACACTGACATTTTCTAAATGTAAGCTCTTCCCATTGAATATGATGGACATAAAATATAAATTGGGTACCATAAATAGATGATGGAGGTTACTCATAGAAGGTATGATCCCCAAAGTATTATGGGCCTTCTGAGTGAAGATGAGGAGATCTCACAGAAGATGAAATCTCCAAAAGGAGCTGGGTTCTCTAAGTGAAGATGAAAGGTTTGCAAGAAGGTGGTTTCTCAAAGTGAACATAGGAGTTTTCATAAAAGGTGATGTCTCCAAGAGGAGGTGAAGGTTAAGAGTTCTGGGCTATTCTCATCAAAGAGAGGGTTGGTATTTCAAGGAGTTAGGTCCTCCTCATAAACCACTGGGTTACCATATGGAGGTTCTTATAACATAAGAAATTAAACAGTGGGTGTTTCATAGAAGACATTGTCTCCAAGAGAATACGGTTAAGTGATTCTCATTAGAAGGTGTGAAGCTGCAGGTTTCTCATTAAAGCTAAGGAGATGTGGGGGGGCTTCCTCTGATATAGGGGGGAGGGTCTCCCAGAAGAGTTTTGTCTATGATGCAAAATCATATTAAATCCCTTTAGTCACCTTCCTGATATGACTCACAGCAGTTACATCTGCACAGTGAATATTGGCAAATATATTAATCTCATTGCTGAGCAGTTATAGGATTTTACACTGTGAGACACACAAGGAGTATATACACATATATGTACAGTGATAATACATGGAGATGTGCATATAGGGTCCCATATAAACTAAATGTATAATGTAAGTACATATATAGAGAGAGATTTGTCCACATAGGACATTAATGGGACTTTATTATCTGACCAGCACTTTACTCCTGACATGAAATATTAGGGTGGATTTATAGTCATTACTGCAAGTGGCCGCTGATCATTGATTTATGTGCATATATACAGGAGTATTAAGGGAAATATAAATGGAACTCAGACAAGAAAAAAAAAAATACAATTATATTTATATTAATATTATATAGTGTAATAACTGTATTTCGCGGAATTCTGACCAGGAAATATGTTTTTTAACTTATTATAGACGAACAAATGTGAACACAAATGTACTATTTATATACTGTACGGTGGAGGCTTCTAGCGCTCTTTTGCCCACCATATATTAAATGATTGTTGTGGTGAACTACCTCCCCACAAACTCTACTACACAAGCTAGGAACCGGCCCCACGCTGATGAGAGGCTGTAACCTTGAAATAGCTGTATGTGGGTAGGATTCCTGGCTTCTGTAAAATACATTCTGAGCTTTGCTCAAAGCTGTGTAATACAACAGGCATATGATTAAAGGAAGCCATGTTTAAAAATGGTTATGGATTAGAAGAGCAAAGCCTTTATGGGCATATTTGCATGTCCATGACCGGGTTCCCAGAATGCAATGTAATAACTGTATTTCTTGGAATTCTAAGCAGGAAATACATTTTCGAACTATTTTAGACATTCAAGCGTGAACACAAATGTACTATTTATTTACTATATATATATATATATATATATATATATATATATATATATATATATATATATACACAGTGAGGGGAAAAAGTATTTGATCCCCTGCTTAATTTTACATAGTTACATCAAATATATAGTCGTGAGCATGCGGGCCGTTGCTAACGCTTGCGGGCTCGCGCAGCAAGCCTGCGGCCCTTGCAAAGCCAAAGCGAGGGCCGCAGTTGCTGGCATGGAGTTCCGAAGGCACTCCTTGCCAGCAACTGCGGACCTCGCAAAATTTACGGAGTTACGAAAGCAAAATACGAGATGTTACGACCCATTACGACCTCGCAAAAAACGTCCGAAACTTGTGCACATGAAAACATGAAAAACACAGTAAATACACACAACAAATACATAAAAAGCTTACCTACAGGAAGAGGGAGCACCCAGGACCTCGAAAGCTAAAGTTACACCTCAATTTAACTCCAAATAAAACAGTTTAGACACTCAAAATTCCCCTAAGCGAGAGGAAAAATGGCCGCCGAAAAAAACGAAAAGGAGGCTACAGCAGTCTAAAGACGCAAAACACCATCAAACACTTACGGATTTCCTGAAAAAGACGTACGAGATCTGAAAACAAGGACGCTAAATCAGCCACAGCCGCATACCACACATTAGGCGCCATTTTAGAACAATAACTTATACAATGCGGAAGCACACAGCTACCCTAACGGATTTGCCTCGCGCACGCACACTATTACACTACACACATTCATGACGCTTACACAGCAGCTCCACGGCACTGATGCTGCAGCAACATGAAAACAGATTGCCAGCTCTTCAACACAAAACTTCCTGCATATATTACTTCACAATAGGTAAAGTATATTAATTTCTTATTTTATTAATTATTCATTGCCAAACCAAAAAAAAACACCAACGCTGCTCATAGCACACAAACAACAAAGAGCCTCGCAATGAGCGCCATAGGATCTTAAAACACCAACAAAATTAATTTTACACCCAAACAACATTACCTGCCTTACTATCTTATTGTCATCATTTTTTGACGGGCAAGTCGCTAGTAGTTACATAGGCCCTCATTCTATTATCGGCCGTAAAACGGCCGCAAAGCTGCGATTCCTTGCGGGGCCCCCGTTACCTTGCAATTCAAATAGACGGCGCCGCAAGGATATCCCCCTTACGGCCGGCCGTATATCTTGCAACCGGCTGCAAGGTCTGAAAACTTTAAAAGCAAATATAAATTCAAGATGGCACTGTAAAGCTCTGTAAATGCTAGGGATCATAATGGGGGACATGAGAATTAATAGCAACCCCCTCTCAAGCTTGCACATCAGCCCAAATCCAATATTTCATTAACTGTTTATATTCCGGCCGCAGCGTGGGCAGGTCTGAGGTGCTCCAAGCCCTCGGGACTTTGTCCACGGATATTTGACATGAATTTAAATAAAAATTATTTACGGATTTGAGTGTAGGGGAATGTTGTGCTATGAATGCTAACACCTCCAATCACTTTATCGTCTCCTCAGAGTGCAGGATGGCTTTATTATGGCTTTATAATGTGCTTATTTGTGTGCCTGCGGGACATTTTTCCTGCAAGTAAGCTGTGGCTCGGTTTTAGCCTTGCAGAGATGGTTCCCGGAGCAAAAGAATAGCAACCAGGGCTTTCTTGCGGACGAAACTCTTGCGGCCGTTTAAGATCAAAGGCTTTCCTACGGCGCGTGCGGCCGCAAGGGATAGCAAGGCGCCGGCCGCAAGCCTGCCGGAATCCCCGGCCGGAAGGGAATAGAATAGGCAAATAGCCTGCGGCCGGTCCTTGCGGCCCCGCATCTCCTGCGGCCGATAATAGAATGAGGCCCATAGTAATTAAGGTTGAAAAAAGACTTTCAGTCCATCAAGTTCAACCTTTTAAGATCTCCTCTGATCTGCAATATGCGGATTAAATATGAATTAGTTGTTATCCATGATAACCGTAAATTCCCTTTTTAATTAGAAATAAATCCAGTCCCCTTTTAAAGTTATCTATCAAATCCGCTGTCACCACCTCCTCTGGTAGAGAATTCCACAGATTAACCACCCTTACTGTGAAGAACCCTTTTCTTTCTTTGAGGTGGAATCTTTTTTCTTCTAACCTCAAGGAATGTCCTCTTGTCAGTTGAAAACATCTTGGCACAAAAAGCTCCCTTGACAAATCTTTATACTGACCCTGGATGTATTTATATAAGGTAATCATATCTCCTCTTAGGGGGCTTTTTTCTAGAGAAAATAAGTTTAATTTGGTTAGTCTTTCTTCATAACTTAGCCCCTCCATTCCCCTTATTAGTTTTGTTGCCCTCCTCTGTACCTTTTCCAGCTCTAAAATGTCCTTTTTATGAAGTGGTGCCCAAAATTGTACTCCATATTCCAAATGAGGGCGTACTAGAGATTTGTATAGTGGCAGAAGTAGATTTGCTTCCCTGGCTTCTATACCCTTCCTAATACATGCTAATATTTTACTTGCCTTTGCAGCTGCTGCTTGGCTTTGAGCACTGTTACCTAGGTGGTTGTCCACAAGTACTCCCAAATCCTTTTCAATATCCGATACCCCTAGATTTGCTGCATTAAGATTATAAATTGCATGGCTATTTTTCCTTCCCAGATGCATAACCTTACATTTATTTGTATTAAATCTCATCTGCCATTTAGATGCCCATTACTCAATTTTATGTAAATCCCTTTGGAGGGAAAGCACATCATTATCTGATTTAATTACCTTGCACAACTTTGTGTCATCAGCGAAAATGGAGAAACCACACTCCAATCCTACCTCTAAGTCATTAATAAATATGTTAAAACGGAGAGGTCCTAATACTGAACCCTGAGGAACCCCACTTACCACATTAGTCCAATCAGAGTATGTTCCATTTACAACAACCCTTTGCTTCCTGTCTTTTAGCCAGCTCTCAATCCATGAGCAGATATTTACTGCAATTCCTGTATCTCTTAGTTTGCACAATAGCTTCCCATGTGGCACTGTATCAAAAGCCTTTGCAAAATCCAAAAAGACTACATCCACTGAGTTGCCTTGATTCAAGTTCCTACTAACCTCCTCATAGAAACTAATTAGATTTTTTTGACATGACCTATCCCTCATAAATCCATGTTGACTCCTACTTCTAATCCTGTTCAAATAGACATATTCTTGTATATTATCCCTTATTAACCCTTCTAAAAGCTTCCCCACTACAGAAGTGAGGCTCACTGGTCTATAATTCCCCGGATTTGCTCTTGCTCCCTTTTTAAATATAGGTATCACATCAGCTTTTCTCCTGTCATCTGGTAGAGACCCTGTGTTGAGTGAATCTTGAAAAATTAGATATAATGGTTTGGCTATTACAGAGCCCAGGTCCCTCAGTAACCTTGGATGTTTTCCATCAGGACCCGGGGCTTTATTAACATTTATTTTTTCCAACCTCTTTTGGATTACTTCCTGTGTTAACCAGTTATTTGGCAAAGGTAGTGTAGCCCCATTATGTCGCAGTGTCCCAACCACTGGTACCTCCCTTGTGTATATAGAAGAAAAGAACCTATTTAGCTCATCTGCCTTTTCCTGGTCACTAATTTTCAGATTGCCTGTGTCACTTTCTAATGTTCCTATAGCTTCCTTCCTCGCCTTCTTCCCATTAATATACTTAAAAAAGATTTTAGGGTTAGTCTTACTCTCTTTTGCAATTAATTTTTCATTTTCTATTTTAGCCAGTCTAATTGCGCTTTTGCTGCCTTGGTGATTTCCTTGTACTCCTGTAAAGCAGTCTCTGTCCCCTCTTGTTTGTATAATTTAAATGCCTGTTTTTTACTCCTTATCTTGATCTTTAAATCATTGTTAAGCCACATTGGATGGGATTTACTCCTTTTACTTTTATTCCCACTTGGTATATGCCGATGTGTATGTATATTTAGTAAGGATTTAAATGTTGTCCACTTGTGGTCAGTGTTTTTACCTATCAGTTCTCTGTCCCAGACTATACTTTGTATTGCTGCCCTTAGACCGTTAAAATCTGCCCTTTTAAAATTAAGAGTTTTTGTTGGCCCCTTAAAATGTTTTTTTTTTAATTGAATCTCAAATGAGACTGTGTTGTGATCACTGTTTCCCAAAGGTTGCCATATTCCAACATTAGATACTATATCAATATTATTTGTGATGAGTAAATCCAAGATGGCCCCATTTCTAGTAGGCTCTTGTATAACCTGGGCCAGATAATGATCCCTGAGTGTACTCAAGAACCTGCTCCCCTTAGCTGAGCTGCTGGTCTCATTTATCCAGTTTATTTCAGGGTAATTATAATCTCCCATTATTAGAACTTGCCCGTGCTTAGCTGCATTTCCAATCTGTAACAATAATTGTATTTCCTCACTTTCAGCTATATTTGGGGGTTTATAGCATACTCCTACTAATATTCTTTTGGAATTTGAACGTTTGTCCTCTGACAAAGAAATGATCCGTCTTTCATTTTAATGGTCGGTGTATTTTAACAGTGAGAGACAGAATAACCAAAAAAACAAAAACAAAAACGCATGTCAAAAAAGTTATAAATTAATTTGCAGGTCAGTGAGGGGAAATAAGTATTTGATCCCCTATCAATCAGCAAGATTTCTGGCTCCAGGTGTCTTTTATACAGGTAATGACAGGGATTAGGAGCACTCTCTTAAAGGGAGTGCTCCTAATCTCAGCTCGTTACCTGTATAAAAGACACCTGTCCACAAAAGCAATCAATCTTTTAGATTCCAAACTCTCCTCCATGGCCAAGACCAAAGAGCTGTCCAAGGATGTCAGGGACAAGATTGTAGACCTACACAAGGCTGGAAGACCATCGCCAAGCAGCTTGGTGAGAAGGCGACAACAGTTGGTGCGATTATTCGCAAATGGAAGAAACACAAAATAACTGCCGGTCTCCCTCGGTCTGATGCTCCATGCAAGATCTAACCTCGTGGAGTCTCAATGATCATGAGAACGGTGAAGAATCAGCCCAGAACTATGCGGGGGGATCTTGTTAATGATCTCAAGGCAGCTGGGACCAGTCACCAAGAAAACAATTAGGAACACAATATGCCGTGAAGGACTGAAATCCTGCAGCGCCCGCAAGGTCCCCCTGCTCAAGAAAGCACATGTACAGGTCCGTCTGAAGCTTGCCAAGGAACATCTGAATGATTCAGTGGAGAACTGGGTGAAAGTGTTGTGGTCAGATGAGACCAAAATCAAGCTCTTTGGCATCAACTCAACTCGCCGTGTTTGGAGGAGGAGGAATGCTGCCTATAACACCATGAACGGCACCCCGACCTTTGCACTGTGGAGAAGAGTGCACCGGCATCACAGCGCCGACAAATGAGCGTGCCCACATCTGAGCACAAGAAAAGAGCGCGCCCGATAACTGCGCGCCACCCTGCATCCCATCTGCGCGAGAGACTGCAAGTTAGAAAGCATCGACTCTCCTCTTCTGCACCCCATCACCTGCCCCCATCGTCTCTCTCTGTCCCCTGGACCCATACTCTCCCTCCTGCACCCCAAACCCTCACTCTGTCTCCTCACCCCATCCCCTCTCTTCCCTGCACCCTTCCTCTCTCTCTCCTTTCTGCACCTATCCCCACTCTCTTTCCCCTGCACTTCACTCCCTATCTGCCCTTGTGCTTTCCAACCTGCAGTCGCAGTCTCTTTGGCAGATGGGATGTAGGGTGGCAAGCAGATGTTGGGCTAGCTATTTTCTGGCGTGCAGATGTGGGGGTGCGCATTTGTCAGCATGCTGATGACGGCGCGCTGTTCTCCAGCACGCAAAGGACGCCGTCAAACATGGAGGTGGATACATTATGCATTGGGGGTGTTTTTCTGCTAAGGGGACAAGACAACTGCACCGCATCAAAGGGACGATGGACGGTGCCATATACCATCAAATCTTGGGTGAGAACCTCCTTCCCTCAGCCAGGGCATTGAAAATGGGTCGTGGATGGGTATTCCAGCATGACAATGATCCAAAACACACAGCCAAGGCAACACAAGAGTGGCTCAAGAAGAAGCACATTATGGTCCTGGAGTGGCCTAGCCAGTCTCCAGACCTTAATCCCATAGAAAATCGGTGGAGGAGCTGAAGGTTCGAGTTGCCAAACATCAGCCTCGAAACCTTAATGACTTGGAGAGGATCTACAAAGAGGACAAAATCCCTCCTGAGATGTGTGCAAACCTGGTGGCCAACTACAAGAAACGTCCGACCTCTGTGATTGCCAACAAGGGTTTTGCCACCAAGTACTAAGACAAAGGGGTCAAATACTTATTTCCCTCATTGACCTGCAAATCAATTTATAACTTTTTTGACATGCGTTTTTCTTGTTTTGTTATTCTGTCTCTCACTGATAAAATACACCGACCATTACATTTATAGACTGATCATTACTTTGTCAGTGGACAAATGGTCAAAATCATCAGGGGATCAAATACCTTTTTCCCTCACTGTATATATATATATATATATATATATATATATATATATAATCAGGAGCAGCAGTAGAGCTGGTGAATCGAGACCCCAGGTACAATATAATTTGTGAGCCCCATTGCACCCGCTCTATACAAGTTATGTGCCTGTAGGACTGTAGGTGGTCAGATAACTCCTAGGATGAATAAAATTATTATATGAAGAAATCAACAATATTCCCCAGGTAGCAGAGGACCTCCACTCTATATATGTGTGCGCGTCTAACATCCTGAAATTATAGCATCACTTTGAAAAACTCATATGTTTGAATATCCAATTATACTCATTTGCGAGTACACATGTGCGTACACTTTCATCTATCTATCTATTATATATATATATATATATGCAGAAAAAATAAATAAAAACAGAGCCAATGATAGGTCACCCATGTTGTTCAGAACAATAAATAAATGTAAAAGAAATGATTACAGAATTTTTACTTTTGTGTCTAAAGATCCTAAATCAAATTGTGGCTAATACAACACCATTATCCCTGTGATTGTCGCACCTCCGTGCTGAGTGCCTATTCTCACACCTCTAGCTCTGTACAGGAGTCCTCTAGGACAGGCCGCCGGCCTGTGAATGTCCTTTATTTCCGTGTCCTCTCAGAATGGATTTCACGTCTCAAGCAACAAACAGTGTTTTGTGAACAAGCTCTGACCTGTAAAAGTGTCAGGCGCCCGGGCTCATTCCCACTATCCATGGAAGGTGCTCTGCTGCCACTTGGTGGCTAATTCCCTTATCTGAGACACTGCATGTAGCTGTGGTCCAGAGGTGTCCACCCGTCTTTTATTCCACCCCCACCAGTACCAGGATCCTGGGATTGAATTTGGAGATGAAATGACTAAAACTACATTGGGAGTGGAAGCCATTGAGACTCAGCTAGCATCATGGAGGTCTTGAAGGGAAGTTTAACTCGAATTATGACTTGGGACATTTCAGGAGATTCTTCATCCCTCTAGAAGCTGGTATAGGATATTAATCCAATGAGCTGCTGTCTCATCTGTGACTTGAAGATCTACGTAAAGCTCATCTACATCGATAAAAGGTGGTTGTGTCATGGGGAGGTTGAGTTTTGCCTAATTGAAAGCGATCTAAATCAGCGGTTCTAAAGACCTGATCCTAGGACTGGTTCAGGTCCCTGTGGCCTTGTCTGAGGTTCTCGAATGACAAAGAGGGATGAGAAGAGCCAAACACTTTAGACCAATGGTTCTCAAACCCCTCCTCGAGACCCACCAGACAGGCCATGATTTAGGTCAAACATTGTGTGAGGCGACTAGTATTCAACAGCCTGTAGAGCCTCAAATTGCTTCACCTGTATTCACACAGTGAACCTAAATTGTCTCCTATCTGGTGGGTCTTGAGGAGAGGATTGGGAACCACAGCTTTACACTCATTACTATTATTAGTATTCTCATTGAAGAGGGGTAATTAAAGTGAGGGCTGGTCTTTTATGGTAAAGTTATGTCCTCCTCATAAACCGCAGGGTCTCCATAGTAATGTGGACGTTCCTATGACATACGAGTTTTAGACGGGACAGTGGGGGATTCATAGAAGGTATTGTCTAAAAGACAAAACATTTTTTGCATTGTTTAGTTGTTTCCGACTCTTCATTACCTCATGGACCGTAACACACCAGGCACATCCATGGTGATGCTGATCCACTTGGTTTTCATTGCAGAGCTACTGGAGTGGGTTGTCAGTTCCTTCTCCAGTGGGCCACAGCATACAGCTCCTGGTATTTCTAAGTGGTCTCCCATCCAAGTAATGACCAAGCCCAACTCTGCTTGGCTTCAGGGTGGTGTGACCTCTTGGTTCCCTGACTGGAATCGAACCTAGGTTGCAGCGGTGAAAGCACCGAATCCTAATCACTAGACCATCAGGGAACGCCCTAAAAGAGAATACGGTTCCTTGAAGTGTTGGATTCTCATTAGAAGGTGTTAAGCTGCAGTATTAAATCTAAGGGAATGCGGGGGCTTCCTGTGATATAGGGGGGAGGGTCTCCCAGAAGAGTTTTGTCTATGATGCAAAATCATATTAAATCCCTTTAGTCACCTTCCTGATATGACTCACAGCAGTTACATCTGCACAGTGAATATTGGCAAATATATTAATCTGTTACAGGATTTTACACTGTGAGACACACAAGGAGTATATACACATATATGCACAGTGATAATACATGGAGAGGTGCATATAGGGTCCCATATAAACTAAATGTATAATGTAAGTACATATATAGAGAGAGATTTGTCCACACAGGACATTAATGGGACTTTATTATCTGACGAGGGGCCGCATTTGCGTAGTTGGAGGCTCTACGTCGCCTCACACGCGGTTACAAATACCCACACAAGCGGCACTTTACCAAAATAGATCTAACACGCAATCACTATATACGGACTTACACAAAAAAATACGAACTGCGGGACTTAGAATGGAAAATGTATGGACTTATCATAAAAAAATACGAGACGCAGGACGCATTATGACCTTAACAGCCAAACTGCGTGCACCTGAAAACATTAAAAACACAATAAATCCACACAAAGAACAAATAAAAAACTTACCCACAGCAAGGGGGGCACCCAGGACCTCTGCAAGAGAAGTTACGCCTCAATTTAAGTCCAAATTCAAGAGTTTAGACACCCGATAATCACCCAAGCGACAGAAAAAATGGTCGCCGAAAAAACCCGAAAATGAGGCTACAGCAGTCTAAAGACGCAAAACACCACCAAGCGCATACAGATTTTCAAAAAAGTCGTACGTGGTACAAGATACACTATTAACAAGGACGCTACATCATCCGCAGCCGCGTACCACATACACATTCGCCGCCATTTTACAACACTAACTTACACAATGCGGAAGTACACAGCTACTCTAACGGCTTTCCCTCGCGCACGCAGCCTATTTACACTACACACTGCGCACATTGCTGACACTTACACCTCAGCTCAACACCACGGCAAATCAACATTGTATGCTGCAGGAACATCACAACAGATTGTCAGCTCTTCAGCACAAGGCTTGCTGCATATATTACTTGCAAATAGGAAAAGTATATTAATGTATTACTTATTTAATTAGCATACTAAAGTACTTATACAGCCAGGACATCTGGGGGTGAAGTTGCAAATATAAGTCGCATTTAAGAAGTTTTGGCTAAGCGAGGAAAAAGCTTAGCCAAAGGTGCTCAAGACCTAAGGTGATCATTGCAAAGCAGGAAAGTTGTGGCACGCGATGAGCGCCGAAGGTGCTCAGAGGGGCCATAGCCTCGCATTGTGTGGCAATTTCATTGCCGTCATTTTTTGACGGGCAATATTCTAGTTACGGTATATATATGGTACACTATTAGATGGCGTATGATGAGGAATTTATGTGTTGCTAAATATACTTTATCAAAATCACCCTGTAAGAAATCTGGATCTCAGAAGCTTTAGAGAAATATTAACCAGCCCAGGAGCACTGGAAGGTAACCCGCCGGCCCCCAGGATAAGAATCTTGAGAACCCTGGAGCTAATAATTTTATTAGTAGCAAATATATCAGCTCAAACCAAACCCCTGTACCCATTAGTATTTGTACCCATTAGTTTTTTTAGAGTGAATCTCAGGGCTCCACTTCTGTATTGTATAAAATATACTCTTTTTATTGCATCATAACAAGGCAGAAAACTCAGGTTTTTGCTCTCTTGCCTCTGGAGTTTGAGCAATTCAGACCAGAGCTCTACTCTGTTGGGCCAAAATAAAAATAAAAAAATATATATATAAAACTTAACAAATGATCTGTTCAGGCATGGAATCCTGGACTCACCGAAAACAGGTCAGCTATCGGCTAACTGGTCAGTGCAGTATAATATCACTACCTTCAGTATCAATCACTACCTTCCCCATAGAGAATCACCACAGCATGCAAATGCACTCAGCAAACTTACTCATGCAACAGCCAGTGGGCAGGATAGACCTGTATGTAAACATGCACTGACAACTTTAGATTATTTAGCTGTTATTAGTGTAATTAAAAATAGATAATATTAGCATACAATCTTGTGCTCTTTCACATTGTGAAGAGCCCTTGTTTGTGTGTGTGTGTGTTTGCATCCTTCAGTCATGTCTGACTCTCCGTGACCTCATGGACCGTAACCCACCATGCTGATACACAGGGTATTCATAACAGAGATACTGGAGTGGTTGCCAGTTCCTTCTTTAGTGTGCCACAGCATACAGCTCCTGGTATTCCTAGGTGGTGAGTACTGACCAGGCCCAACCCTGCATGGCTTCAGAGTGGTGTGACCTCTGGTTCCCTGACTGGAATCAAACCCAGGTGACAGTGGTGAAAGCACCGAATCCTAACCACTGGACCACCAGAGAACCCATATACAGTGAGATAAATGGTCCTTTAAGCATTTCTATTTTTTACCATTTTAGCATGAACAACTTTTCTTATAAAATGATGTAGCCAGTGCTGGTGCACCAGGTGCAAAGCACCAGGGCCCACAACAGTGTAGGGGTCCTCTACTGGCAGTAGATGAGGAAACATCATTTATTAGATGATAATTGCAGATGATTACTTTATAGAAAGGTAGTCTGATCACCATAGGGGAGATCTGGCCACCAAGCGGTGGATAGAGAAGTTACAAGAGGGGTGGGGTGGTTGGTGACCCCAATTATTTTGCACCAGGGCCACAACTTTTTTAATACAATTTTACTTTTGAAATGTGCCAAATAGCTATATATTTGTATTCTTTCAAAAACAACACTTAATAAGGGGCAAACCATTTTATAGTAAAAATATAACCTTTAATTTATTATCTTTTTAAGCATTTATGGTTTCTGTTGATCTACTGATGGGAGGAGACTTTGCAAAGAAGCTTCTATCAGCATAGTGGGAATGTAGCAGCTAAAACAGCCAGTGCATTTAGCAGGTCTAATGAAAAGCTCACTAGCTTACAAGGAAACACCACCATGAAAGAGCATCAGTTCGGGAAAGTGGAACAGTAAAGAATAATTGCATTTAAGTTCTTATTTATTTATTATTTACTTACGCTCCAGCTCATGCCCTCTTTTTCTAGCACTCATCTCCCTGCTGAGCAGAGCTGGATTTCTCTGGTTCTCTCTGAACACATTAGTAGCTCTGGGCCCCTGCAGTCTCTTCTCTCTGCGGGGAGGGGATGGAGAATTGACAAGTCAGAAACCCAAAGCCACCAGGAGCAGCCGGGACATGGAGCTGTCGGATCCTATTATAGCAGAATCTGTTCAAAACACTTCCACAGATCACCCCCCCACTGACTGCTCCAAGGAGAGTCTGAGGAGACTGGAGGGAGAGGGGTGGAGAGAACAGACAGGAAGAAAAGAGGATGGGGGAGGGATGGAGAGAACCAGAAAGAAGGATGTGGAAAGAAAGGAAGATGACAGAGGGTGGGGTGGAGGAGAGGACAGATGGAGAAAAACAGAAAGGAGGAGAGAAGCAGAGGGAAGGAGGCAGTGTAAATGAGACATGAAAAGACAGAGAGATTGAGTTGTGGTAGAGAATGGTAGGAGAGGTGAGACAAATAAGATGGTAGAGAGAGATAAATAGGTGGGGGAAGGAAAGAAGAAGCAAAAAAAGGTAAAGGAGCAAGCAGAGAGACAGAAGAAGGTGTGTAAGGAAGACAAATGACGAAGAGAGAAAGAAGAGAGACAACAAGAAGAATGGAAGCAGAGAGAGATGGGCTAGAGGAATGTGGGGAGAGAGAACGAAGATAGGAGAGAACAGAGATGGAGAGAGAAAGGATGGAGGATGGCAAGGACAGATGCGGCGAGGAGAGAAGAAATAGAGAAAGCTACAGAGAAAGATAAGAGATGGCGGTGAGAGAAGCAGAAATATGATGGAAGTGAAGAGATAGAGAGAAAGGGCAAATGATGGAGAGTAAAGAAGGGAAGGATGGAGTATGAGGAAGGCAAGTAGGGATGAGAAATAAAACAGGGAGAAGAGAAGAGCAAAAAAGAAAGAGGAAGAAAAAGAAGGAGATGGTGAGAGAAAAAACAATACGAGATATACAGCAAGAGATAGAGAGAAAACGGGATGGAGAATGTGAGAGAAATGAAGATAGAGGGAAGAAAGGAGAAGAGGAAAGAAGAAGTGGAAGGTGAAATCTAAGGAAAGAAAGAGGAATATAGTTTAGGGGTGAGGTGTGGGAAGGGGGCTAACCAGGAAAGCATTTAGAGAAAAGGAAATGAACGAGAGTGGGGAAAAGGAATATGGAGTACAGGGACACTAAGCAGCCGCACTTATGGTGCTCAGCACAGAAAGAGGGGGACAGCCTTATGGCCTAACCTGAAGATCCAGTGGCCACATAAAGTTATGTTGCTTTGTCATCATTAGAGAGAGACGTCATCATTAGGGGTGGCACTGAAGGGGTTATTTCGTATAGGTATGCTGTGGGGGATAGTCTGGGGTGCTCATCTATCCAACCTCTGAGGAAACACTCCCAATAAAAAGGAAGACGCACAGACACAATGGAGTGGTAGGGAACCAGAAATGGGTTGGCTGGGAATTGTTGGATCTGGAGGCTGATCCCACAATGGTAAGATCTCTCTGCTCCCGAGAAAGGGGTAATACACAATCAAGGAAATCCCCCCAGGAATGATGATCTTAAGCCCAAAAAATACCCCTCCCCATCAGGATATATATTGTGTCGTTGGGGAGGGTACACGTCTTGAACTTTATTTCACGTAGATACACGTCGGAGGTCTAGCAATGTTCCCAATCGTGACAGTGAGGTCAAGCAGACCAGTTATGTCCTTAGTTACTTGTAAGAAGGCAGCGCAGTAATAGTACTGAGGATCGAGAGAAGGTAGAGAGAAAGGGAAAGACAGAAATGAAGGGAAATGGAGAACAAGAAAGTAGGACAAAAGGGAAGGCAGCAGAGAAAAAAGGCAAAAGCGAGGCCATATAACCACAAACATAAATCTGGATAAAAATACTTTGATATCACAATGGCATCTTGAATAATAAACTTGGGAAGTATTTCAGATCTGTCCGATATACCCATAGATGTTACACAGATTCGACAGGAATACTTCTCCTGATATTGGTCTAGTGCTCTTTCGCGGTACATGGGATCACATCCAATAGTGCGTGCCATGTGGAACCGGGATGGCTCCTCCATTATTGTTATACACTGGGATATTGGAGGTATTTTAACTATGCAACCTACAACAATGATATTATGTAGTAGTTGTGAGACATGATCTCCAGAAAAAAAACCTGTGCCATCACTGCGACAAGCTAACCAACCTGTTACCTTACCAATCAACCTTAGATTGTAAGTCTGCGAGTTTCTATCCTACTTTGGGAATTCACCATGGACATTGGATTCCTAGCTCAAAGACAGGGCCCTCCTTCCTTTGCTAAATGTTCATTTGTATTTATCTTTGTCTGAACCTAATTTATGTACAGCGCTACGGAATATGTTGGCGCGTTATAAAGAAACTATAATAATAATAATGCATATGACAAGAAAAATACTCAACAGTACATCGTTGCCGTTGGTAGCTCAACCAGGAACAGACTCACAGTACACTGCCCATGAATGTGGTGCACCGGTTTCGGCCTACAGGAGAATAGTAAAAAACACCAATCTCAAGTGCAGCAGGAGGTAGAATATTTCAGAGCACAGGCTAGAGGTCAAGGCAGGTGTCAAGTCAATTGGTGAAGGCCACAGGCAGTGGGTTGGTAATGGCAGCATGCAAGACAAGGCAGGGTCATGTACTGAAGGAAAAACAGTGATTCTCGGCAAGCAGAGCAAAACATGAACAAAAGCAGTGTGGGGGGGGGGGGGGTATATTAGCATGGCTGCCGGTGTACCGGAAGGACAACTCTAATCAAGCGAAATACAAATGACTGGATGACTTGCGTTACTACTGCACCATCACAAAAAGCATCCAATGAGAGGCTGTAACCTGTGCATTGCTGTAGGATGACACACTGCAATATGATCTACCGCTTCTGGATTGCTACCTTGTTGTGGTGAAGGGGCTTGTGTACCTCAATGAGCTGTGAGCTATAACGTGTAGGGTCACCCAAGATGGACAGGTCATAGCAGAGAAGTCAGACAAATTGCAGTCCACTGGAGAAGGAACCGGCAACCCAATCCAGTATATTTGCCAAGAAAACCATATGGATAAGCACAACCAGAGACAAAATGATAGATGTGCAATAGGGTCACGGATAGTTGACACAACTGAACGACTAAACAACAACGTGATCGAGACCTACAAAAAAAAAAGACATTGAATGAGACGTCTCAGTGACAAAATGACAGAACGCCTCCCTTCAGTCCAATACAGTTTTATAATTGACTTGCCCTCAAAGCTCTAACTAAAAGAAAAATACCCACAATCATCCACCATCTGGGGTCTATCCTGTTATGGTGTCGGGACAGGTCCAACCGCTACATGGACACTATTTTGCAGCGCTGCCTATAGGTTCTAAGCTTATAATGTTAGCCTAACACTTGAACTAACCCTCACTCTAACCCTCATCCTAACAGTTTACCTAAGCCTGGACTCACCGCCATTGCTGCTGCCTTATGCTGCGCTACCATAAGAGGATCCACCATCTGTACTTGCTACAACAATCATAGAACAAACTAACCATAAGAGGTTAGTGCTATGGACATGATAATCCAATCTGAGAGCAGCCTGTTTTCAGCCCCAAAATACCAGGCAATTCTACCCTCGACAGGAGAGACAGCAAATCCCAGATATACGTTTCGCCCTTAGATGGGCTTCGTCAGTGAGGTGCAGCTGAACTCCCTAGAGAATTACGTACTTACCTTCATGCTACTTAGGACTGAGCCCATCCTTAATCACTAGATGGATTTATCTCATTTTTATCTCTAAGAACAACTAGTGTTCGTTATAGGTCATCTGATTCAACAGATTTTATGTTTTTAACCTGTTTTTTATTGTTAGCATTTTTAACTTGTATTAACAAGAAGCTATACAAAATCTTATTTTTCTTACTTTTTTTCAGTGTACATTCTGCATAAAGTCCAAATGGCCTAGCGCCCGCCTCCTTTCTCAGTTCCTCATAGCGTTCTTCTAATTTACGCCTGTGCGAATGTTTATACCTTTAATTGGAGGCAGGGTTGTAGCATCTTTTTATGTCCATTAGATAGAGAAAAATCAATATAGCTTCAGCAGTGCTTCGTTTGACAGAAAGAAAATGTATAGCTTCTCATCCATGATCCCTCAGAAGGGAATCTGATAAGTATTAACTATTTCAGCGCCATACTCAAGCATGGGTTACGGAGAACCTATAAATGCCGTGTATGGCATGAAATATACCAGTGGCCTCTTTGTTACTATATTTGACCTATTTTTTAAGAAGATTAAATAATGCAGTTGGATATTTTTGCCTTCATTGAACGTCTCCATCGTGGTTGTAGATTTCTACAAGCTGTTGCTGAGTGGAATCATCTTACTATATGGATTCCTTATAGACTTGAGAAACCAAATAAAATATACAAGATCGGTGGAAGAAACGCCAAGGCCATGGATTGGCGAGATGCTGGAAATAGGCCGGCTGGGGCATGGAGGGTTGGCCCAATAATGAAAACACCATGCACTCCTAATTAGTACCTAAACATTATCATTGCTTATTATCTAGCTCATTTTTATTATTCATCTATCAGTTAAATAACCCAATTGACAGTTTTTTTTTTTAAACTCTAGCTCCAGATCTGTTTTTAGACCTGACTTGTAAGATAAATGATGAGGAAGAAGCGAGTCGCTCGGGAGCCCTGAGGACTGGTGGGAAACGCTCCCTGTCACTGCGAGAGAGGAATAATTATACTATGCGAGCGCTCTGATATAAATAAATCCTGCTTCACACATTTATCCAACATTTCTGTGCTCTCAGCAAAGATTCCTCTGTTTCATTTCCCCCAGTGAGGTCCGCCTGAGTGTTTTAGTGTACAATCCTTCTGCCATCTTCCCTCTTGGGACGGGAGATTCACGTACCAAATGCAGATTAGATTATTTGAGGGATACATGCTCTGACGTACGGGCTAGCTGTATTATTTTAGGGTGAAATTGAGAATTTATTAAAAGGAATGCAGCAGAAAAATCACACTGCAGTGAGAAAAAGAAGAGGTAAAAGGGTGAAGAGGAAAGATATGGAAAGGAACGAGAGAGCAAAGGGAGATAATGAGATATGGAGATTCATAATTGAGAGGAAAGATGAGAAATAGATGGTGAGTATTAAAGTTAGATGGAGAGAGAGAGAAAGAGAACAGAGAAAAAAAAATGATGAGAAACAGATCGTAAAAATGAAAAAGGGGAGGAAAGAAAGAGACACAGGCGCTGAGGACCAGTGCCATGATCTTTAATCTTTTATGGGGGAGGGATGACAGTTGGATGCAATAGGAGATTCACCAAGTGAAATAGCGAGCTACGAGGGGGAATGGTAAATGTTGGATTCGCACATAGGCTTTTCAGTAAGAATATCCGAATGAGGAAGATAGAGGTCGAGACCGAGGTAGAGGATATCCTATCACTACAACAGCACTGGGCCCAGTCTAAGGGGGATACAAGCATCCTGGTTTCCAGTCGTAAGCACCCCAAATGACTCTCCATGCCTTGGACTTGACACATGATTTTCCTGACTTTCCATTACCCAAGATGTGGCTATGAACCTCCCTGTAAACCAACAAAACTCATCTCCCATGTCCCAACAGATCTATCATGGCAATGATTTTTATAACCCTACTAGTTGCAATCTGGGCAATTGATTTATGGAATTAGCCTGTTAAACCTCCCTAAGCAGCAAACTAATCCCCCCCCCCCACCAATAAAGTCGGGGTCATCTGTGATGAACTAGTGGAATTTGAGACCCTATAGTATTTACTGTTTTGGTCAGTTTGTGGCACAGAACTTCAGATGTTAAAGTAATATGATTTTGGCATCTTGTTCTGGGATATGGTCAAGAAGATCCACCACAGAAACTAATCACCAGAAAATAAATGACTGCTGTCTTTCACATAACGAGCTATATAGTGTCACCATACATGCAACTTTAGATTCATTGATCTATGTTGTTTTTAAAACTACCTGCCCACCTTTGTTTAGAAACATTAAAGGATTTGTGTGCGATCTACAACCAAACTCATTGCTTCAAAGGCGATGGAGATCCAGTTGATATGGCATGAGCCAACTCCTTTGCTTCCTCTTCCTATTATTGTTCTTTTCCCTGCCATGGGTAGTAACATAAGTATAAAAAAAAAAATCAAGGTCTAAAAATATTTAAGAAAATGAAGTCAAGTTCTATACAAAAGCAAATTGTAATGTAACAGGATTCAGAAGGGTTAACAAAGTTTACATGGTGAAGGAGACCAAGTAATCCATATGGCGTTTAAACATTTGGAAGAGTCAGTTGTGGATACAGTAGACTCTCATTTATCCAGCATGGATGGGGATTGATAGATGTCTGATGAATGTAGTTTCTGGTTACTTGAGAGTTACTATTAACAGCGGCCTAGATTAGCTGCACACAGGATGCTCTGCTAAATATGTTTGTCAGGGAGGGCTGATCGAGCAGCAGCAGCTTTCACTCCTCACTTACATACAGGTAAGTTGAGCTGGAGGGTGCAGTGCTGACCCCGGGGAATGTAACCCCAACACTGCCCTGGCTCGGTCACTCATGCCCTGAGAATGTAACCCCAACACTGCCCTGACTAGGTCACTCATGCCCTGAGAATGTAACCCCAACACTGCCCTGGATCAGTCGCTCATGTCTGGTAAATGTAACCCCAACACTGCCCTGGCTCAGTCACTCATGCCCTGAGAATGTAACCCCAACACTGCCCTGGCTCAGTCACTCATGCCCTGAGAATGTAAGCCCAACACTGCCCTGGCTCACTCACTCATGCCCAGGGAATGTAACACCAACACTGCCCTGGCTCAGTCACTCATGCCCAGGGAATGTAACCCCAACACTGCCCTGGTTCAGTCACTCATGCCCAGGGAATGTAACCCCAACACTGCACTGGCTCAGTCGCTCATGCGGGGGATTGTAACCCCAACACTGTCCTGGCTCAGTCACTTATACCCGGGGAATGTAACCCCAACACTGGCCTGGCTCAGTCACTCATGCCCTGAGAATGTAACCCCAACCCTGCCCTGGCTCAGTCGCTCATGCGGGGGAATGTAAGCCCAACACTCCCCTGGCTCAGTCACTCATGCCCAGGGAATGTAACGCCAACATCGCCCTGGCTCAGTCACTCATGTCCGGGGAATGTAACCCCAACACTGCCCCAGCTCAGTCACTCATGCCCAGGAAATGTAACCCAACACTTCCCTGGCTCAGTCACTCATGCCAGGGGAATGTAACGCCAACACTGCCCTGGCTCAGTCACTCATGCCAGGGGAATGTAACCCCGACACTGCCCTGGCTCAGTCACTCATGCCCTGAGAATGTAACCCCAACCCTGCCCTGGCTCAGTCGCTCATGCGGGGGAATGTAAGCCCAACACTCCCCTGGCTCAGTCACTCATGCCCAGGGAATGTAACCCCAACATCGCCCTGGCTCAGTCACTCATGTCCGGGGAATGTAACCCCAACACTGCCCCAGCTCAGTCACTCATGCCCAGGAAATGTAACCCAACACTGCCCTGGCTCAGTCACTCATGCCAGGGGAATGTAACGCCAACACTGCCCTGGCTCAGTCACTCATGCCAGGGGAATGTAACCCCGACACTGCCCCGGTTCAGCCACTCATGCCCAGGGAATGTCACCCCAACACTGCCCTGGCTCAGTCACTCATGCCCGGGGAATGTAACCCCAACACTGCACTGGCTCAGTCACTCATGCCCAGGGAATGTAACCCCGACACTGCCCCGGCTCAGCCACTCATACCTGTCTGCTTCCAGGTAACACTGAATTGTAGTGACATACAGTGGATGTAAGCTAGGTGCCTGTAAGCATTTTGTGGCATCACAACCTGGCTACTGGCATTTGTTGAGCCCTGAAAAATGAAATGTTTATTTTTTATTTTTTTAAGTACAGTATTCAATTTATTTCCGGTTGCTTGAGTTCTGGTTAATGGAGAGTCTACTGTATATAAAAAATATAAATATGGAAGAAAAGGGCAGGAGGTGTAGATTCAGATCTAGGTCCACCTATTGACTACCTCAGTTCTACATACTGCAGGACTAGTGCTCAACCAAATAATAGCCACAAATGGAGGGGGTACCAGGTGACTAAAACATCTATTTTTGTTTACAGTATATAAGAGTGGATTCTGTCTTCACAAAAAAAGATTAGAAAAACCTGCACATTGAGGCCTGGAACTACATCAAACACTCTCACTGGGTGGCAATAGTGATGCTTGAGCACATATCTTTATTTCAAATGTTTTTCTCCCCTGAATGTTTTTGAAATTCCCAGAATCTACACACATTTTTCATGTTGGCATTTGTTCAAGACTCTTCCTATTTTTCCCGACTAATTAACCATCATAGCTCTCCGGTCTATGTAACTGAAGACTGCTAACTACAAAAAACAAACGAACAAAAAAACATATAAATAATATGAAAAACTGAAATTAAAGTGGTCAATGATTACAGAAACAGGTGCTGGTGACATACGAAAATAAGCAAATCCCAAAGAGGTAAAATATTTCTAAAACTGGGCGGCTAAGAGGCTACACAATCCTAGCTATGTCTGAATAAGGAATATTAGATCTGTACTACTAGATGTTTGGTACTTTCAAATATGCAGACTTAAAGGTATATGAAAGTGAGCTGGGTTATGAATGCATCTGATAGAGGAGAATGTATAGTGTCTTCATAAAATTGTTTGCATGAAAAGATTCCAAAGTAAACAGTTAAAGCATGAAGTTTGCTGAATTTCTTGCATTTGGAAAGAGTTTTCTCTCAATGTTTACACCCCCTGAAATTCCCTGGGAAAATTAGCATACATAATACATTGTTTCTTTTTTGCCTCGGGATTGTGCAGACATGCTCAGTTAGCAATTGAAGTCTGCCCTACTGTGGCAAGTCACATTATTTCAGACACTTTCCTTTCCTTTAGCCAATCAGCAGCTTTTTCTAAAAAATAGGGTACATTTTTTTTAGTGACGTACCCGATATGCACAGTGCCATTGCTGGGGGTGTCTACATCACGCCAGCACCTTTTTTTTTTTTTTTGCTAGGTGGGTTATGATGCACTCTACAGGATGCATTCATAACCCACCTCACTTGCATATAGCCCTAATGCAAGCAATCAACATTAGGAAGTTTGGCCATCTGATGGGTCAAGCTAGCAAAAAGACAGAGAGAGAGAGGAAGCGATGTAGAGGAAAGGGAAACTATACCGCAATTATTTTAAAATATGTAACAAAGAATCAACTGTCTTGCAGTGGAGGGGTGGGAGATAGAGTAGAAGATATGAAGTGGACCACTCGTTGACCATACTATTTTATTCCACTGGGAATCCATCTATCACACAGCATTGTAATTATAACTAATATTTAAAAAATTCTATGTTTTCATCCCTGATTTATTTTAATACTAAATATCACGTCATACGTATTTAGAATTATTTTTGTTGCAGTGAGACTATTCAGATTAAACAATTTTTAATGTTCATTTAAGAACTTTCCCAAAGACATTTATTGTAAGCAGGAGGATACATTTTCCTTGCGACCAAACTGGGGTTTTGTGTAACGTTGTATGGTTTTGGGTAAACAAAGAGTCTTATCATAGATTTTGGGATGTGGTTGTCCATCACAGGTGTTTTTGTCATTGTAACCAACTGATAGCTTGGATTAGTGGTTTTGTGGTTAAACCAGTCACACTTCCCCCATCTTTTATGCACCTGCACCTTATTTCATAACCACACACAGCCTTTGTTCTGTCCATAGCAATCCATCACAGCAGTGTTTCAAGCTGTGGCCTCAAACCCCAACCTTTGATTTAAAAATATAAATAAATAAATAAATAAAGGATATATATCTGAGGAAGCCTTCTCAGGCAATCTGTGGGCCACATCCAGCATGTGAGTGGGATTACTCCTCTACAGATAACAAATATGACATTTCTTCTGGGTTTAATGGCACATTACTCAGAATAGGTCTCTGTGTGCAAGGAGCATACAATAAGATCTTAGGTCGGATTATGGAACCATGGTACCAGCTGGTGCACTAGCCCATCAACGAGAAAGAAGTTTTATAAAACTACTACGGTAATATTGCGCAAACAACTCTTGTAGTGGTTATATCTTTGCAAGTTAGCCTCATATCACAACATAGGAACTGGACAGGTCTCTCCAAACTTATCACCTTCCGACCCAATGTTTCCAGTTCTGCACTTACCTTGAAATAAATCCCATTCTATACAATAACCACGCTTTACATTAAATATATGTACACATTTCGAGTTTATTTAACACAAACAGCAGAAAAGTAACAGCCCAGAGTCATGGGACACACAGAATAAGACATTTATAATATAATGGCCCCACTGTCAGGTGCTGGGATGATGAGGTGTACTTCCTCACAACATACAACTGATCTCTAGTGTCAATAAAAACAGCAGTAAATGACTTTGATCCGGACAAAGCCATGGATAAAACTGTCCACTATGCGTAGGTATTCGTTTGGTTCCATTTCCTTCTAATGAGGCTATTGTATAAGCGGAGTTAGTATTGATCAGAAATGACGGTCATTAGTGCCACCGGTAATTCAATTAAATTCTGACCAGCATAGAGATCACCAGATTTTCATAATTAGGCAAGACGGATTTGCATGCTGGACGCCAAATCCAATGACCACCTTCTTCGCCAGTATGATTGTTTGCCCCGAAGATGTGTGTGTGTTTCTTCAACCTAAAAATTGCAACTGACTAAAAAGCTCCATCTAGGGCTCATTTGGAGACTGTGAGAGCAGTCAAACATATATGAATACCAATCAGATCAGACATTGGCACAGGCAACACCATTGACTTCCACCTTCTCCTCCAAGACCACCAGATGTGCCTTGACTTTGGTTCCAAAGCCGAGGCAATTAGAGACTACATAGCATGTTGCCTCACGTTGTGTTAAACCTAAATTATGTCCAGTCTGGTGGTCCTTGAGTAGAGGGTTGGGAATCAATGTCCTACACAGATTACACCAGTCATACCATGGACCCGAACAACAGCTGTGGCAATGGGTCTGCATAAAACCCATCAGACCATTCATGACCACAGCCCTATACAACGATACTAACCTCAGTCCTACACAATATCAGTCAGACCATTCCCAATCAGTAATACTATACAGACTAAATAACGGTTAGCCTTGGGATGACTTTGTTAGACACTGTATACATTTATCGCCTCTCTGCCTTATTTGATGGGTCAATCCATGAGAGGAGGCATGCGTTAGATCACGTCCATCTCTGAGAAACACTTAGACATGTTGCACTCTCTGGTTGAGCACTGCATTAGGCCCATGTGCATCATGTGAGAACCTACACATTATATGCTCTCTGCTGCACTAAGCATTGATTGATGGGAAATTTACAAAAAGGTGCTATATCAGACTATGATAAACTAGGGCCTTTGGTTGGTCTGTTGGAATAACGGAGTAGTTATTAAAACTAACCCAAGGAATGGAAAAACCCAGCAAGTAATGATTTGGGGAGCTTAGGAATTGACAAAGGAAATGCTGCAGGAGATTCACTGAACTCATTTCTGTAAAATTACAATGTTTAAAAAAGTTTGTATGAGAGCAAATTGTTCTGAAAAACAGTGATCTGCATACAAGGTGACTATGAACGCTGCAGGACTAAAATTTAGGGCAGTCTTGAGAATTGCTCCATGCTTTGGCACATCGTATCCCTCAGACTAGTGTCCAACACCCCTGAGAGCCAACAGTCATGTTTTGATCTGGTGCCCCAGCAGTCATCACCACAAGTTAGGGGGCTCCTCTGCCACTCTGCTTTTAAAGAGGGTGATTTCATCCAGGTGCATCATGGGTACATCTTTAATCACATCTGCCAAGCCCTCGTGCAATAGTGGGAATATGACTACATTCAGCGCCGGCCGCTCTGAAAGGAAACTAAAAGAAAAATCAGAATGTCACACAATACAGCCTAGAACCGCCAGAGGATACGTCTCTTGGATTCTGAATTAGATGACGTCACTGTCTGCCTAAGTCAGCATACATTTGTAAAATCTCAGATCAGCACCCTCTACAGTGCCTTGCAAAAGTATTCACCCCCGTGGCATTTTTGTGATTTGTTTCCTCACAACCTGGAATTAACATGGATTATTTGAGGATTTGCATCATTTAATTTACAGAACATGCCACAACTTTAAAGATTTTTTTTTATTGTAAAGCAAACAACAAATAGGACAAAATAACAGAAAAAGTCACTGTGCATAACTATTCACCCCCCTAAAGCCAATACTTTGCCACAAAAGGTGGCTCTACAATCACAGCTCCAAGTCGCTTTGAATAAGTCTCTATGAGCTTGCCACATCTTAGCACTGGGATTTTTGCCCATTCCTCCTTGCAAAACTGCTCCAGCTCCTTCAAGTTGGATGGTTTGCGCTTGTGAACAGCAATCTTTAAGTCTGACCACAGATTTTCTATTGGATTGAGGTCTGGGCTGTGACTCGGCCATTCCAACACATTTACATGTTTCCCCTTAAACCCCCCAAGTGTTGCTTTAGCAGTGTGTTTGGGGTCATTGTCCTGCTGGAAGGTGAACCTCCGTCCTAGCCTCAAATCACGCACAGAGTGGTACAGGTTTTGCTCAAGAATATCCCTGTATTTGGCACCATCCATCTTTCCCTCAACTCTGACCAGTTTCCCAGTCCCGGCTGCTGAAAAACATCCCCACAGCATGATGCTGCCACCGCCATGTTTCACTGTGGGGATGGTGCTCTTTGGGTGATGTGATGTGCATGGTTTGCGCCAGACATAGCGTTTTCTTTGATGGCGGAAAAGTTAAATTTTAGTCTCATCAGACCAGAGCACCTTCCTCCATACATTTTGGGAGTCTCCCACATGCCTTTTCGCAAACTCATAACGTTTCATTTTGTTTTTTTGCTGAAAGTAATGGCTTCCTTCTGGCCACTCTGCCATAAAGCCCAACTCTGTGGAGCATACGGCTTATTGTCGTCCTATGTACAGATACTCCGGTCTGCTGTGGATCTCTGCAGCTCCTCCAGGGTTACCTTAGGTCTCTGTGCTGCCTCTCTGATTAATGCCCTCCTTGCCCGGTCTGTGAGTTTTGGTGGGCGGCCATCTCTTGGCAGGTTTGCTGTTGTGCCATGTTCTTTCCATTTGGTTATGATAGATTTGATGGTGCTCCTGGGGATCTTTAAAGATTTGGATATTTTTTTATAACCTAACCCTGATTTGTACTTCTCAACAACATTGTCCCTTACTTGTTTGTATAGTTCCTTGGTCTTCATGGCAGTGTTTGGTTAGTGGTGCCTCTTGCTTAGGTGTTGCAGCCTCTGGGGCCTTTCAAAAAAAGGTGTGCATATGTAATGACAGATCATGTGACACTTAGATTGCACACAGGTGGACACCATGTCACTAATTATGTGACTTCTGAAGGTAATTGGTTGCACCAGAGCTTTGTATGGGCTTCATAACAAAAGGGGGTGAATACATACGCACATGCCAATTTTCTGTTTTCTTTTTCTAAAAAATAGTTTTATGTGTATATATTTTTCTCATTTCACTTCACCAACTTAGACTTTTGTGTTCTGATCCATCACATAAAAATCAGATTAACAAAACATTGCACTTAAGGCTGTAATGTAACAAAACAGGTAAAAAGTCAAGGGGGTGAATACTTTTGCAAGGCACTGTAGAACAGCCATTAGTCTTCTAGTTCTCAAAGAAAAGACAGAACAACATTGTAAAGAAAGTGGGAACAAAACAAAAAAAAACGATTATCAGTCCATCAAATCCAACTTTTTTAGATCTCTTCCGATCCTTGTAATATGTGAGTTGTTAATTAATTTAGATGAAGGCAAATAAAAAAAGACACTGAAACATTGGCAATTGACTCATAAAAGGGGAAAACATACTTCCTTTGTGACCACAAGTATTGTCAATCAATTAACTCCTTGGATCAATACTCTTTCTCTAGTGATCCAATGCCCTTTTTATTCAAAAATATATCCAAACTACTTTTTAAAATTATCAAATTCGCCGTCACCTCCTTTTGTGCCAAGAAGTTTGTCAGTTAGCCTTATATTGACCCTGGATGTATTTATATTAGGTGATCATATCACCTCTCATGTGACTTTTTTTCTACAGACTATAAGGTTAATTTGACCTCTCTTCATAGCTTAGTTTCTCCATTCCCCTTATTAAATATTGTTACCATTCTCTGAATCTTCTCAAGCTCTTTAGTGTCCTTTTTTCTAAGTGATGCCCAAATGAGGGTTTACTAGGGTTGTGTATAGAGACAGAACTAGATTTGCTTCTATACCCTTCTAATACATGCTAATATTTTACTTGCCTTTGCAGCTGCTGCTTGGCGTTGTTACATAGAATGGTATTGCACAAATCTCCTAAATCCCTTTCTAGATTTGTTCCACAACAGTCCATTGCACTTATACACGCTTTCATTCCTGGGAACGCTGCAGCTGAGCTTACCATGAGGCCCTGTTACTTCTCTGTGACATGTAGTACTACATCTTTAAAGACTGGCGACGCAGCTCCTTGACAAAAGCAGAGCTTAGCTACTTACAATAAGAGTTTTAGATCTCATAAGACTTCCCAAGAATATGGAAAAGAAGATCCTTTAAGTAGAGGATGCTTACACGCTACAGCAAAAGGTAATAGATCCTGGATTTGTTGGGTCATTGCATCTGCCCAGTTGGTTGAAATGGATTCCATTTTCCCTCTACATGGTATAATGCTACACATGGGACTGACTATTATGGGTGTACAGTCAGGGATTTAAAGGACCACTTTAGTTTTTTCAACACAATATAGTTTCATTTGAATCATTGATCAGCGAAACAATACTTGGAGAAAATGAATGCAATATAGCTTGTAACGGAACCCATCACTGTTTTACCCTGTGTTATGGTTATTTAATTATTATGGTTAAAATATGATCACATTGCTATACTGTAGATATGTTGGCTTATGCTCTGCAGGATATTAGCTCAGACTATAGCAGACACCTAGCAGAATACATAATCCTATTAGGGTCTCCTAGAGGCAGGAGAGCCCTATTGTGTAAAGTGTTCACATTGTGAAAGATGGAACAAAGAGAAGCATTATCTAATCAATGTCTGATTGTATCAAAAGTAGCCGGCTAGTCCCTGGGAGGTGTGACCCCACCTATTGTCTCTCTATGTGTACTGTGTGGCCAAATATGGGCATGTGTATTACCTGTGGAAAGAGGTGTATATATATTTCTGCATATAACAAAATAAACACAGTATTCTTTGACTCCCAAGAAAGTGTCGTCCAATATGGGTGGTCTGGGCTTCTGAGACTGCGCAGTGCTTCTATATGGATATTTAATGCTGAACCTGACTTTCCCTCTGGAACTCTTGGATGGGATTATAGCAACTTCACTTTTACACAGCAGCTTGCCAGGGAAAAGGACGTCTCCAACGGCTGGTACCCTCTCACTACCGGGGTAGCCGTTACATAGCTTTTAAAAATTGTATGTGAACTTTAGTGTTTTAGACAGCAGCAGATATGCTGCTCTCCACCCCTATCGAGTGTCCCTGGGTTGGAAAAGGATCTACCAAAGGGGGTTGTCTTGAAAGAAGACTTTATCTGTTGTCTTGATAACATTGGTTATCTGCTGCCTTCTCTGCAGAGGCAATCCTGCACTAATCAGAAACATTTAGGAAAGCCTCCTGGACAGATCCTCATTCATCTCCTAGACACCAAACATGGAGTGAAAAGAAGCTAATCTGCTGGGAGCAATAATCCTAATTTTAAAAATGCATATTTTTCATAGCTACATAGATTTTGTTTCTTCAGATGCTGATTGTATTGCATATCAGTCACTAAACAAAGGCAAGAACACTATTTGTTTTTGTCGTTCAGTTGTTTCTGACTCTCCGTAACCTCATGGACTGTAAGACAACACAACATTTTTATGTCCATCGTCATGCTGATCCACTTGGTATTCATGGCATAGATACTGGAGTGTGTTGCCAGTTCCTTCTCTAGTGGGCCACAGCATACAGCTCCTGGTATTCCTAGGTGGTCTCCCACTCTCCTGCTTGGCTTCAGGGTGGAGTGACCGCTAGGTTCCCTGACTGGTATCAAATCCAGGTCGCAGCAAGGAAAGCACCGAATCCTAACCACTGGACCACCAGGCAACCCATAAACACTAAAGTAGCCTTTTAGTGCTTTGCATGTTTACAATGTATGTATAATGCAAACAAGATTGCTACCTTATCAGGCTGAAGAAGCGTATATACCTCAATGAAGCTGTGAGCTGTACCATGCAGAATCACTCAAGATGAGCAGGTCATAGCAGAAAGGTCAGACAAATCGCAGTTTACTGGAGAGGAACTTGCAACCCACTCTAGTATATTTACCAAGATATCAATATGGATAAGCACAACCACAGACTTAATGATAAAGGCTCCTGGGGTACTGTGGTCCGACGGTTCACAGAGAGTCGGACATGACTGAACGACTAAACATTCTACGAGTAGAAAAGCTTTTATAGAGAATCGCAATTTTTAGCAGAGAAGTGCTCTTGACAGAAAAATAATTTGTGTTCAAGGCATAAGGGAGCAAGCTAAGAAGGAATTCTAAATGTAAGTTTGCCTGATTCTGAGCATGTGCAGGGGAAATAAACTGTCCCTCTACTGCAGCTGATAACGACTGTATAATTAAATCAATAATGGGACAATATACAGAAGACATGGGTGGGATTTTCTCAATTACTTGTATAGTAGTGCATATGCTCGGTGGTCCCTGATCAGATAGCTCAGACATGTAATGCTTGGGTTTCATTGCATTTAAGAATACAGATCTGCCTATCAGAGCGCAAAGCTGGGCAGCAGAGCATGACGAGCAGGTGCATTGTGGGTGCATTGCTGAGATCAGAATAAGAAATACAGTTATTCCTCACCCTCTAGTGGACAAAGTAGAAACTCCTCAACCTGAATGTTACTAGGAAAACAAACCTACGCACTGAATTATTTTTATGGACTTTGATTTATTAAGTAATTAAAAGCTCTGGTTTTACTGACCAAAATCAAAACAAATAGTCCCTGTATTGAACTGCCCACTGCAGTGTATGCAGACACAGACTGTTGAGTGTTCCATACTAACCAATCAGTGACAATCTCACTGCAAAGAATTGCTGAGACATGGTCCCTGATGCGCTAGGACACTGCACTGCACATTTAGCCCTGAGTCTGCATATGCCAGAGCCAGTGTCTGCATATGCTGCAGTGGGTAGATCCATTCAGGGACTCATTGATTTTAAGCAGAACTTATAATCACTTCATAAAAAAATTAAGTAAATAAATGTTAATAGATAAACCTGGATATTATATACCTAATAACATCCAAGAACCTTCATATCTGTTCAAAGGGCCACTTTATTCTTTATAAAGTCCTTTTATAAGACACTACTTAGGCCTGATAAGGAAAAACCTTTTATTAAAAACTTTAGCTGCACATTACTATTTTGAATCATTCCCACACAGACAGTATGAGCTCCTTATCTCTCCACCCCCAGAGGGGAATGCTTTCCCAACATGTTTACTGTACTTGCAGTATGATAGAAGGAGGTGACCAGTGTATTTGTGTACATTGCTAGCAGCTCATGTTACACGGTCTGATACCAATGTATAATTTACAGAGTCGTCTCAAAAGGTTTAGATTTTTTTTCTATTGTTCCAAGGAGTCATACGGAGGTAAAAGGCCTTCAAGTGGCTAAGTTAAATTCTCCAAAAGAAGAAAGTGAGCTTCTGTCGGCTGTTGTGGAAGCAGCCCATGTCCTACCTTCGGTGCAAGCTGATGGCTCTCACACAGTCTACAGTTACACACAAACACCCCTCCCTCTCAGCCGCACCAGAAGCTCCTGTCAGCTGCAGTCAATGGTGATTGGCTCCCTCTTGCTGCCCAAGCATGTAATACGATACAGCAGACAGACTGAGCTGCACAGCCAATGAGTAACGAACAGGTTAATATCATACTTGAATGCAGTGCTACTATAGGCTAGAATGTTTTGCTGATGTAAGCAGCTGTGGGGGTGTGGAAATCATAATTTCAGTTTTGCTGAGTATATCTAAGCTTTTAAATCTAATACATATTTTTCTGTTAGTCGGTGGCTATTGATCCAGAAACATTTAAAACCTGGGAATCTTCTAAATACCTTGAAATGAACAAGTGTACCCGTAATGTACAAGCACTACAGTAGCTATTTAATTCTGAGGACATAAAACACAGTGCTGGTAGGGACGAAGATCTCAGTAAGAAAACCACCCTCAATATGTGTATTCTTCACTCACCTCCGCGTAACACGCTGCTGAAGACTTCTACAAGCGGTTAGGGTCTCTCCCGTGAACAAGTGGCACATGATGAGCTCTGGGCATGCCATGACAAATGACATCAGTGCGTCAGCCTGGAAACTCCCACTACGGGACACAATGCACAGTCGTTGGATGGACGAGCAGAGGCTCAGGGCTTGGAAGAACTGAGCGTTGGCTGAGAAGTATGGCTGCTCCAGTCTGGCAAGTAAGCACAGAGGAAAACGTGAGGTTAGATTGGGGCATAATATGACAGGAGGAGCAGGGGTTCAGCATGAGTGACAGACTAGGGAAGAAGGAGTCTAGGTTATATTATGGTAGGACAGAGCAAGAGCTTCATTACAGTTTAGGACTAGTTTTAAAACATATCAACGTGGATGACGGAAATACCAAGTGCAAATTATGCCAGATTAGATTTTACCAAATGTTTGTAGAACAAAACTGATACTTTAATATCTTGTTACAACAGATATCAAAAAAAGCACACAGCTTCTGTAAAACAAGGCAAGTGAAATCTTTAGTTTGGAGACTTTGTACGCATTGGCTTTTTACATTAGATGCAGTAATGCTTCAACATTCCACCAATGTGTTGACATCGCTGTGAAGAGCAATACAAATAAATGTATACAAGTAAACATGATACTACAAATAAAGATATACACAAGTGGACATTATTCTCCCCTTGTACAGGTGGGTCAATACTCTCTTACCTGAGGTCTCTCAGATGTTTGCAGTGGCTCAGCATTTCACACAGTGACACCATATATACCACTTTCCCCATCATACCCAGATTTGCAAGTGACAGTGAGCGGAGCTGTTGGCACTCCATGCCAATGCTAACCAGGCCAGAGCCTGTGAGTATGCCAGGAAGTTGAGCCAGCGTCAAGTTTTGCAGGAATCCCAGTTGACTAATGGCAGCTATTTCTGCATCCCCCACACTCTGTGAGCGCTTGCATGATGGGTGAGGGTTGCGTATTGCTGGTTCATTACGGGGCATTGCAGAGTAGAAGTTTGAACCTATCAATTCCAATTGCTCTAGAACTGGACTCTCCTTCAAAAAGTTCCAGAAGACAGAAGGGAGCTTAGCACCACAGTCTTGTTCATGATGGGCCTTGGGAAACGTCGGCACACCAACTCTCACCTTCTTACCAAAACCAAAAGTTAGTGTGCCAGGTGTCGACTGACCTGGACAAGGTGGGGGAGACTTATCGGAGCTATCTGCTATGGCACACACTGGCAAAGCTAGAGATCTCAAGTTCTGGAGCTGTGCTAGAACCTCACAGAGGTGCCTCCCTGAGCTCTGTGAGCTGTGATGATGTGCAGATGAGAGATTTAAGTGTGTAAGGTTGGGGCAAGCAGTCATCAGGGTGTCCAAAATGCTGCTGTCAATATCATCCTCTGGGTTCCGAAAGAACAAGTCTGAGCTCAGACAACTGGTGCAGCCACTGAGGTTCAGACTGATCAAGCTCTTACAATCCCGACCCCCATTTATAATCCTCTGCGTGAGCTGCCCACCAGAGATGGGGCAGCGGCTAAAGCTGAAGTAGGAAGGGTGACTGAATTTCATGTGATGGAGCAGGGAGGAACCAATGACCCAGGATTTAGGCAGCTGGAAGGCCTCCAGAGACACATTCCTTGCCATGGAGTCCAGCAAGTTTTTGGTTGCTCTGGTCTCGGCCAGAATTCCAGGGGCAGAGATAAGGAAAGCTCGAAGATTCTCTGGGGTCCTGTCACTGAGAACTGCCAAGTACAACCTAACCACCTCCTGGTTTATGTAGCCAGGTGCTAGTCGAGCGTAGAAAAGTCGCAAGTTCTGGTAATGTGGGACGTTACTTTCTCCAACCATTAGCTGGCCAGATAACCATGTTCCCTCTGCTGTTGCCCTGTCCAAAATTTCAAAGTATAGAAGCAGTTTCTCAAGGCTGGTGCAGCAGGGAACCACTCCATACGATGGAGAAAAAAGTGTTTGTTTCAGCTCTTGCACTCGGCTCAGTGTGGCTTTGCACTCGCTGCTTAGCTGCCCAGCATCAAAGCCAGCTCCGACGTCAATAGCTAACGAGCGCAGATGCTGAAGATTAGACAACAACTTGGAAAGACGCAAAGATGTAAGGGAACAGCCGGAAATGTCTAGCTTCACCAACTTCTTACAACGTGCCACCATATCCACTGTTGGGGAGGACAACCAGTAACAACTGCTCATGTTCAGCTCACAAATTTCTCTCCCAACCTCTCGTAGCATCTTCTTTACATTCTCATCACTTGCCTGAAAAAGGAGAATAGAATCAGGGGGCTAAACACAAAATCATATAATGAACATGAGCAAAGCAGAGAAAGAACACATAATCAGAGCCCGTGCAAATATCCAACTGATTTATACATTGAAAATTCAAAATATCTAAAAAAAAAAAGACAAAGTAGGTTCGATCAGGTGTTCGCATTCTTTATCAAGGAAAGATACCATTATAAATTTAAATTACTTTAAAATACCACTGGTATACCCTAACTATTGAAGACATTTTGTCTTTAAGTGGTCAGTTTTTATTTAGTTCTTGATTAGCAATAAAATCAATATTTCAAGAAAAAAAGAAATGTAACTTTCAAAACTGAAATTAGCATTGTAGTTTCCAGCAGACCTGCTTCTGACCACCCCCTATTTGTAGTCCAGGAGGTGAAAGAACATTTGCCCAGAAGGATGTCCTAACTTATTTCTGCCCAGGATAGGTTTGTTAACGATAGGCATGGAGGCAGATAAACAATGTTACCAGCACAACGAGTAATGGTGCTTGCCATAAAGGTCCCCATATTGGTTACTAAACAAAAATCTCAAACCCTACTGTATGACCACTACAGGGGTACCTTAATAAAATTCCTAGTCAGTTATTTGATAGATTAGGTTCAATAAACTTGCTTTTTACAGTTCGCTTTTCCAACCCACATAAGGCCATCAAGTGGATTGAAGCAGTTTTGTCTGTGAGGCTCTCCTAATGGGTTTTCAAAACAGAGGTCAGTCTGTGTCTCGGTTGCAGGGGTACACTTCAACTGGTGTACCGTTGTTATGTACAAATGTTTTTCTGTGGCAAAAAACAGCTTATGGACTGGCTGATAATGAGACTGTTCTGAAACCCATTGGATGTGCCTTGAAGCCAGAGCTGCTCCCATCTCTAATAACCTTAGCTAATTGAAAGTCAGTTTGATATTATTATTATTATTGCATATTTAATATCAAATAGTAACATACTTGGAGGGATGGAAGAAGGGAAAAATGCCAACATGGCAGTCCCCCCACAGTCGTGTAGAAGGAAATAAACAAAAAAAACAAACAATAATTCATAGATTTCCATAATATTGCTTTAATTACGACCCATGCATCTTATACTTTTACATGCCATGACTTTTACTACTTCAATTGATAAGAATCTAACATTTTAAAAAGTTGAATAAAATATTAATTTAAATTAAAAGACGGTGTGGTGCATCCACTGTTCAACAACATATTCTCTGTGTCCCCACCTGATACTGCTTGCGGAGAGTCACCCTTTGGGTGAGGCTCTTATCAAGACACAGACTTGCAAGCTTCCGGCACGTCCTCTTGACATTGAGAATAAGGTCTGTGCTTGGGACATAGCTGAGGATGTGCAGCAGGATCTCATCGGAGAACTCTGTAGGGTTAATGCCAAGAGACGGGTCAGTGTCCTCCACACTCTGCACCTGGCAAAGACAAATCAGGACAGTGAGAAGAGGCAACATCCTGGAACTCTCCACACAGCCTTAGCCATGTGAATATCCAGACTCACTGATATATCTTCAGAGATTGTTTAGCAGTTGACTAACAGCCTTATTAAATAGCGATTCTGTTAATTTAAAAGGGCTCTATTTACGTGTATATATATATATATATATATATATATATATATATATATATATATATATATACTCTAAAAGTTGCTTCCTGTCCCTCTTAATTATGTAAATCCACCTACGTCTATGTCTAATCACACACTGAATACTTTAGTCACATATTTAGACTCTAACTACCTATTAAAAGGGATATGGAAGATGCCTGGGTGTTACTAGCTATATAACATCCCTGGGTATCTATTTACTGATATGTACTTTATTTTTTTGAAGAAGAGCTTATAAAATCTACCTAAAATAATACACATAGTCCCTGTATGGGTCTGCCCATACAGCATATGCAGACACAGAGTATGGTCAATCTGTGTCTGCATATGCTGCAGTGGGTATATTGAAGCACATAATATTTGTTTGATTTTAGGCAGTAAAAACAGAGCGTATAAGCACTTCTTAATAACATAAGTACATAAAAGTAAATAAATATATTAAGGGATATTATATGCCTAGTAAAGTCCAGAAAACTTCCATATCCCTTTAAATATAAAATCGTGCAAGTATTAAATGTATGTTAGTATAAAGGGACATCCAACATCCACCTAGAGCCTGAGTGCACCTGGTCAGTGCATAAGTTCCCGTCCACCCCACCCAGAGGCTAAGCTCACCTCCGCAGAGCAGCTAGACATGTCCTGCTGAGGAGGGGGGAGCAGATGTGCTGGGGGTGAGAGGAGAAGACACTTGGTACCAGAACCTGCAGAGAGGTGTGTGTATACATAGGAGCTGGAGCGTACACTCAGTCAGAGCTTCACACACTCGCACAAGTACATATACCAGGAGAATCACTACTGGCTACACTCGCACAAGTGCCTACACTAGTATAATCACTACTGGCTACACTCGCACAAGTGCCTACACCGGGAGAATCACTACTGGCTACACTCGCACAAGTGCCTACACCGGGAGAATCACTACTGGCTACACTCGCACAAGTGCCTACACCGGGAGAGTGACTACTGGCTACACTCGCACAAGTGCCTACACTAGTATAATCACTACTGGCTACACTCGCACAAGTGCCTACACCGGGAGAGTCACTACTGGCTACACTCACACAAGTGCCTACACCGGGAGAGTCACTACTGGCTACACTCGCACAAGTGCCTACACCAGGAGAATCACTACTGGCTACACTCGCACAAGTGCCTACACCGGGAGAGTCACTACTGGCTACACTCACACAAGTGCCTACACCAGGAGAATCACTACTGGCTACACTCGCACAAGTGCCTACACTAGGATAATCACTACTGGCTACACTCGCACTAGTGCCTACACCAGGAGAATCACTACTGGCTACACTCGCACAAGTGCCTACACCGGGAGAGTCACTACTGGCTACACTCGCACAAGTGCCTACACCGGGAGAATCACTACTGGCTACACTCGCACAAGTGCCTACACCGGGAGAATCACTACTGGCTACACTCGCACAAGTGCCTACACCGGGAGAATCACTACTGGCTACACTCGCACAAGTGCCTACACCGGGAGAATCACTACTGGCTACACTCGCACAAGTGCCTACACCGGGAGAATCACTACTGGCTACACTTGCACAAGTGCCTACACCGGGAGAATCACTACTGGCTACACTTGCACAAGTGCCTACCCCGGGAGAATCACTACTGGCTACACTTGCACAAGTGCCTACCCCGGGAGAATCACTACTGGCTACACTTGCACAAGTGCCTACCCCGGGAGAATCACTACTGGCTACACTCGCACAAGTGCCTACACCAGGAGAATCACTACTGGCTACACTCGCACAAGTACCTACACCAGGAGAATCACTACTGACCAGCCACACTCCCTCATTGAGTCACTACTGGCTACACTCGCACAAGTGCCTACACCGGGAGAATCACTACTGGCTACACTCGCACAAGTGCCTACACCAGGAGAATCACTACTGGCTACACTCGCACAAGTGCCTACACCAGGAGAATCACTACTGGCTACACTCGCACAAGTGCCTACACCAGGAGAATCACTTCTGGCTACACTCGCACAAGTGCATACCAGGAGAATCACTACTGGCTACACTCGCACAAGTGCATACCAGGAGAATCACTACTGGCTACACTCGCACAAGTGCATACCAGGAGAATCACTACTGGCTACACTCGCACAAGTGCATACCAGGAGAAGCACTACTGGCTACACTCGCACAAGTGCCTACACCAGGAGAATCACTACTGGCTACATTCGCACAAGTGCCTACCCCGGGAGAATCACTTCTGGCTACACTCGCACAAGTGCCTACACCAGGAGAATCACTACTGGCTACACTCGCACAAGTGCCTACCCCGGGAGAATCACTACTGACCGGCCACACTCCCTCATTGAGTAACTACTGGGCACACTCAAACACCCACTTATAGGAATACCCACTCAGGCTTCTCCTGTAATCTGACTGCCCCAATACTATAATTTAGGCTCAGTTTCTCCTCCACCCTCTACTGATCCTCTCCTACACTCAGTATACAGCCTGCACTCACACCTGACATGCTTTATCCAGTCATTATTTTACCCTGCAGTCTCATGCACTCAGATACATACTTTACTAGCAGACACTCCCTGGTCATGTACACTCAGGCCTTCCTTGTCTGATACTCAGTATATGTCCCTGCTGACACTCACCCCCTTCCCTGCTCTTTGCTCGCACTCACCCTCAGACCTTCTCCTTGCTCACACTCAGTCTCTTTGCTAATACTCGCTCCCTCTCCCTGCTGTCAAAACGCGTCACTCACTCTCTCCTGTATTCACACTCTTCTCTGCTCACACTGAATTCTCTCCCGCACACACCTTCCCAGAAGCATACAGTACTTAGCTCAGCCGGTCACTTCCGGCGCAGCACTGTCGCTACTTCCGGTCCGACGGAGACTTTGAGACGCCATCTTGGTGCAGGCAAACCGTCAGAGAAAAATGACATGTCTGAAGTAAAAAAAAAAAGAGCGGGAAACTTGAGGATTAGACCCGAAGCTTCTTCTGCTTAACAATACCTAAATAGACAATCCAAGAAACAGTGACCTTTTGTTAAGACAAAAATAAATGTATCTAGAAATAAAACTAGTTAAAGGACATTATAGTCCTTTATATACAATATACTGCTTTGAAGAACTTGTTCAATCATGTCCGACTCTCCGTGACCCTATGGACTGCAGCACGCCAGGCACATCTGTCATCCACTGCCCCTCTGAACTCCCTCAAGCTCATGTTTATTACTTTAATTACCTATCCATCTCCACCCCTTCTTCGTGTGCCTTCATTCTTTCTCAGCATCAGAGTCTTCTCTAGAGAATCCTGTCTTCTCATGACATGGTCAGTAAATAAATGACACATTTGTGTTCACATTTGAAAAACTTGTTTCATGTCCAGAATTCCAAAAGATACCGTTATTACACTGCATTCTGGGAACCTTGGCAGGGACATGCAAATGTGCCCACAAAGGCTTCGCTCTTGCAATACATAACCATATCAAATATGGCTTCCCTTAAGCATATGCCTGTGTTTGGGAAAATCCCATACCCACACCCCACTTTTTACTCGAAACCCAGTCATGATACCAAAAAGTCAGAGGCCAGAGGATTTTGTTTGGTTTATTTGGAAAAAATGAATTAGCGACAGAAGACCAGTTACAAATGTCTCCCGCCACTGGACCACCGGCGCCAAAAGTAAACAAAACACAGCTTTATAAGGTTTACATAAAGACATTGTATAATATAAATGAATGTTTATTACTCCGTATCTTGATCTTTAAATCATTGTTAAGCCACATGGGTTGTGACTTACTCCTTTTACTTTTATTCCCACTTGGTATATGCCGATGTGTATGTATATTTAGTAAGGATTTAAATGTTGTCCATTTATGTTCAGTGTTTTTACCCATCATGCCTCTGTCCCAGTCTATACTTTGTATTGCTGCCCTTAGACCGTTACAATCTGCCCTTTTAAAATTAAGAGTTTTTGTTGGCCCCTTAAAATGTTTTTTTTTTAAATTCAATCTCAAATTAGACTGTGTTGTGATCACTGTTTCCCAAAGGTTGCCCTATTCCAACATTTGATATTATATCAATATTATTTGTAATGAGTAAATCTAAGATAGCTTCATTTCTAGTAGGCTCCTGTATAACCTGGGCCAGATAATGATCCCTGAGTGTACTCAAGAACCTGCTCCCCTTAGCTGAACTGCTGGTCTCATTTATCAGGTTTATTTCAGGGTAATTATAATCTCCCATTATTAGAACTTGCGCATGCTTAGCTGCATTTCCAATCTGTAATAATAATTGTATTTCCTCACTTTCAGCTATATTTGGGGGTTCATATCATACTCCTACTAATATTCTATTGGAATTTGCTGCTCCGCTATTTAACTCTACCTAAAAACATTCAATAATATCGCTAGGTCCACCATAAATATCTTCTCTGACTATAGGCTTAAATTCAGGCTTAACATACAGACAAATCCCTCCTCCTCTTTTACCATTGCCCCAATTTTTCCTAAATAGGTTATAACCATCCAGATTAACAGTCCAGTCATAAGATCCATCCCACCACGTTTCGGTAATGCCTATTAAATCCCAGTTCTCAATAACTGCTAATAATTCTAACTCTCCCATGTTTCCTGGCAAGCTTCTGGCATTAGCGAGCATACACCTTATGTTATGAGTCTGTAGTTCTGAAGTGCCTGCCACTGTACTTGAGTTACTTAGCAATACCTCCCTATTGACTGTACTAACCCTCCCTCATGACTAGTTAATTCATTCATTACCCCCTCTACATTACCCCATTACTTCGATCTAGCTTTCCTCCTTATAAGCAAACATATTTTGATTTCATGGCTGCAGTCAACACTGTTTTCATTTCTTTGCTTCCTATGAAAGGTGATATTAACATCACAAATGGACATCCCGGAGCAGAATGTTAATTGCTGGGGTGGGCTTAGTTAATGAGCAACAATATAACTGTACCAGCCACTTGAGATCTACATACTGGAGTATTGTGTTTGCGTTTCATGTTATTTTCAAGGAAATAAATCAGGGGATTTTTCCTGTTTTATCCTTGCCAGCAGCAGCCAGGTGGAGCCATTGTGGAGCGCCGAGACTTTGTTTTATTTGTTCTCAGGGTTAGGTTTAGGGTTAAGGGCTAAGGTAGTGGCAGAGTTTTACATGGCAGAGTAGTGGTCCTAACCCTAAACCCTAACTGTTGCACTCACTCTACGATAACATTGAACAAAGTCTCGTCACAGCACCTACTGGTCGCTGCAAACAAGGAAAAATTAAAATTAGGTTTTACTTAAAGGGCAAATTCTACCTAAAATCAAGTTTCTTTTATATTAAAAAACATGATCAAAGAACATTATCTACTTATTTACATTTTCAAAACCTTTCTTCAACAGAAAGCTGCATGATTGGAAATCAGATCCTAGTTCTCCAGAATACATGTGCATACCTTCATCTCTCTCTAGTCGGCGCAGTCATGGAAGACCTCCAAGAAACAACATTTATGGTAACAAATTCTTAATTTTAGCTGTAAAATTTTGGGGAGCAGAATTACTTTTTGCTGATGTCAGTACATTGCATTCTTGCTTATTTTGACAAAGTTTACAATACAGCAATTTAAACATTTTCCATATCCTTTCATAAATGGACATTGAAAGTTGTTTGTTTTTTTGCATCTGAATGAGGGTATTAGATAAGGTATGTCATAACCCCAGAACCATCTGGCCTCTGGATCTGGTGATTAAACCTCTACATATGCTAGCCACGTTTATCATATGGACCAAGGCTGTTCTAATAGCCACAAAGACATTCATAATAAAGGACTATATTACTCTATTATGGATATAAGAGCAAGTTGTAAGCGTTACCATGTTTCCCCAAGCCTCTGGTTAGATGCCCTGAACCATTCCCACTGGGTCACCAGAGTACTTTATGTCAATTTTCCTATTTTTGGACATTTGAAATATGTTTATCATGTATTTCTGGGTGTGTATGTTACATAGGGCTAATAAAAATATTTTAGGGGGAAGTAACCAACCCTGATACCTATTTCGCTCCCCTGGCCAGGCTAGTTCCTTGGTGGATTAAAACTTGCGGTAGCAGTGAAAGTGGTTCCATAGACTACTAGGGGAAGAACAATGGATCTGATTGGACCATCAAGTATAGATAACTAGGTTGCCAGATAACTGAAACACTTTGTTACTATAGACATGGTGTATTTATTTTATTCTGCAACGTGTCTGGAGAATTTGCAACTTGGCCCGAGATGCTGTAACTTGTTCTTGAATCTTCATAGCTGTCATATGTGAGGAAGTATCGAACTGAGCCAACCTGTGGGTAGTATCGATCTGGTGACCTTTTCAAGACCAACAAAGAGCAGGTTGTGCAATAGGACCAAGTTGTAAGTGTTAACATGACTGCATTCCTTAATGTTTCCCCAATCCCGTGGTTAGACGCCCTGGACCCCAAAGAACCATTCCCAATGGGTCACCAGAGTGCTTTATGTCAGTTTTACTCTATGTGGATATTTGCAATAGGTTTACTATGTATTCCAGAGTGTATGTTACATGGGGTGACCAGTAGCCAACCACGATATGAAACTGCCAAATTGTACTCCTAGATTTGTCTCCTCATGTTTATCTCTATTACCAATTAATTATTTTTCTAGAGAGTTTTTACCATTTTAGTAACAACGTTGGATTAAAATAAGATTAAGTCCAATATATGGCCCTTTAAATGAAATAGATAACTGATTATTGCATTAACCACTAAAGCAGATGAATGACACAAAGGGAGTCCTGGATCCTTGTCTCTTTATTGTATGTTGCATAGCAATTTTGAGGAGTTTAACCATGACTTGCATTACCACAACCTATACACTAAGCTTTCTATATTCATTTACAGCCCTAAATGTTCCCATACTGAGAAGCTTAAAGGACCGTTGTATTATAAATACCTGTTAAATTGAAACTACACGCATAAGTATACAGTACTTGACTTAAATTGTGTAATGCTAGTAGTTTTTAAAACCGCAGTTCCCAAACCTCTCTTCAAGAACCAGACAGGCCATGATTTTGATTAAACACTGAATACAGGAGGAACAGTTAAGCATTTAGACCCAAATTGAGCGTTAAACTGAAATCATGACCTGTCTGGTGGGTCTTGAGACGTTTGGAAGCTGCTGCTTAAAACGTAGTTTCTTTGACTTGTGCATAATTATGGGTGGAGCAACTGGAGCATGCATACTGCAGTGTGCTCTGGTGTCTGATTGGTGTAGATCAGGTCTACACCAGGTACTGGAGCACACAAGAGGAGGCCTGCTACATCTGCTCTGCTTCTACTTATGCTAAGCACCACTAGTTAAGATTTGACAGTCAAAATATAAAATGAAGTCCAGACTCATCTCTGACTGATGTTCAGATTTTCTAAATAAAGGGTCACTGTAGCAAAAAAACAAACAAAAAACAAACAAACAAACAAACAAAAACTTGACCAAAACTTGGACTTCCAGGAGGCAGCCATGCCGAATAGCTCCATGTTTTATGATCCCCATGAAGGGACGTCTATATGAAATTCATGGTGAATGCTCCTCTGAGCACTCGAGGGTTTGCTGCTTCTAATCAGATTAGAAGACCACAGTAGTGCTCATACAATCAGGGGTCCTAACTTGTGATGCTGGCGTAGCACAAGGCAGCAGCGGTGACCATCCGCTAGATGGCGCTGCCAATATTCTGGTGCCATATCAGTCCAGGCTTAGGTAAACGGTTAGCCTAACATTATAAGCTTCGGATTTCTCACATATTGGCAGCGCCATCTACAGTTGGAGGCCACACTACAGCGGCAGACTGGTCTCGACAACATGTGTGTTTGAAGAAGTCCATATTAAGAGAAAAAACAAAAAAAACAGCTTTTAAAACTTATATTTAGTGTGGGACTTCAGCAGATCTGCTTCTTTTCACCACCATAAGAAAATAATTTGCCAAGTGGGATAAACCTGAGAGAAATCTTGTCCTGATAATATTTTTACTTAGAAAAATAAAGTGATGCAGCCTCAAAGTAGGAGGAACCAGACATGGACTCCTTGGTCACTACCTTAGGGAGCACAGCTCCAGAGACCGAAACTGGTTTGCCATTTCTCCTGTTCAGGGTCGAATTGCCTCCTATTGAGTGGGACCAGACTGATATTACAGGATATTTCTCCCTATAAAGGACACAAGTGACAGAGAGGTTGCTCTCAGACTAGACATGACAGTTTTCCTTAGTATCAAACCATGAGGGAAAAATAGACCTTTTTGGGGGCAAATATTTTTTCCACACCGTGGAAGCTTCATTTAATTTTTTTTTTTTTTTTTTAATTCACGTTTTTAAAGCTACATTGAATTTCTTTTCTTCCAAAATGAAATTACCAATCCATTACAAATGACACCTGACTGTATGATCACTTCAGTGGTCTTAAAGACCTCCCACTTCCCCTATTATGTAGCGTTAGACAACTTACTCTGCTGCAGGGATAGAAACAAGTTCCAAGTCTGCTACATAGCGTCCTGCAGGCAATAAAAACCTTGCCAGGTCCCAATGAGGCAAGGCTGCTGGCTATGAAAGCCTTGTATCCTGATGCAACCTAACACTTTATGAAAGGATTTGTGTACAATGGTCTCACGTCTAGTCACCAATACCATGCCACAAGTTGACGGAAAACTGTTTCACCACCACCACTTAACTGGCAGAGTTTGGGGGAACTGTGCTGGTTAACCAGTTTAAAAAAAAACAAAAAAAACATGAGCATCTGTCTTGTTACCTTGTTGTGGTGAAGGGGCTTGTGTGTATCAGCGAGTTAAACCATGTAGGATATAGCAGAGAGTTCAGATAAATTGCGGACCACTGGAGAAGAAATATACTACCTAAGACCTCATGAATCAACATAACCAGAATATGGCACTGGAAGAGGAGCCCCCCAGGTCAGAAGGTGCCAGCCACAGTGAGGGAGAGCAGAAAGTGAAGTAGAACAAATCTAATTAAGTGGTTGTGCCAAAGTCGAGGATGCCCTCTGGATATGTGGAGGGGAAAGGAGTTCTAACAGTCCAGTTTTCTATGAGGAATTATTTGCAGCAGCTATGAAAAGGCAAACTGGACATTGTGTTAAAAAAAAAAAAAAAAATCCTGGGTAGTTGACCCCAAATGGACATTTTATATCAGACACCAGCAGGTATTCTATAATCCTACATAGAAAATTGGGTAGCCCTTGTAATCAAAGGATAAGATAAAAAAAAAAAAACCAGAGCAGTGCTCAAATTCAATTAAAAGCTTGGATAAGTGTGACAGTCCAAGAAAATAAAAAATTAAAGTGTTACTAGATGACGACAGCAAGAAGATAGACATTTTGTAATTAGCAACGAATGGGAAAGTCAGAAGAAAATTGAGGATCTCAAGATCACCTATTAAAATACCAGAGTGGCACAAGACAAAAATGGTAGACTTAGAAGATCTCTACAGGAAGGATCATAACCTCAATACTATGTCCATTGAGCTGGAGACAGATATCTTGGGGTGAAGAGATATAGTCCAAAGAAGCCTTGCCGTTAGGACTGCAGGTTATGAAACCCCAGCTAAACTGTTCAAAATCTTGCAAGATTCAGTGAGAGTGTTACTTGCATTATGCCAGGTCTGATCTGAGGCAGATCTTTCTGCAAGGATACCTTAGAGAAGACTCATGCTGTGAAAAGATTGAAGGCACACTAGATTTGTGACCAGTGGGGGAGACTGACTGGGTCATGGCATGAAGTCACTCAACTGAAGAGTCTTTGTTCAAATCTGTATTGACCAGTTGGCTCCAATAGGTTAATTGATTTTTTACTACCAATAACCATGGATGCCGTTCTGTGTTAGTAAATTATGTCTCTGCACCATGTTCATTGTATACTTTGTGATTTACATTGGCTGGAGTTTCCTTGGTCCTGTTAGATTGGTACCGGATTATGTAGATGTTCCTGCTCTCAGCTATACATCAATTGTAGTTAGGAAAGTTTAAAAATAGGTATAAACCATTGCAAACCGTTAGACATTTGTAAGTGCTACCACAAAGCAAGTTAATTTATAGGTAGATAAAAACCACTCGTCTCATTTCTACCTGAGTGTTTTAGTTATCCATAGCATATTTTGTTTGTGGCATAGCATCACATTGGAGAAAAACTAGAACAGACCATTACCTGGGGCTTTGTGCAAGTTGATGGTAATAAAACCATGTCTAGTTACCATTTTGTTTTACAATAGTAATTCTCAGGGTTGATACAGTAGCCAAGTATACCAAGATGCAGTGTAATGCATCTGAAAGTGCCACTCGTGTCTAGGACAGAGCTATAAGTTTAGTGTTGAACAGTCCCTAAATGTGTTCATTAACTCCAGACCCCCACCTGAAGTTGTATGTAACTTAATACCCCTAGCCCCCCACCCCAAGCATGACAGTAAGACAACTGTTAATATTGTATATTTATTGGGATGATCTTGATGTTACAGGTCATTAAGCGGCACCATAGCTGGTCTAGGAGGAACAAGCTCTAGACAAAGTGACATTAGTCCAGATGAGTGACTAAATACAGCTCGTTACAGAATTACTAATATATGTACTGTCACAACACCCCAATTTATATTTGAGATGTTACATCCTTTGTAGAGCATGGGTAACAGCAATTCATCCCCCCTCACCACTAAAGTCCTGAGATGTGGAGCCAAACAAGATACCATGCTGTGCATACTTCAAGAATTTCTTAAAAGCATTTGCGGTGGACGATGGAAGGTCCAGACTCATCATATTCCTGTTTGCTGATCCACATCTGTTGGAAGGTAGATAGAGATGCCAGGATGGAGCCTCCAATCCAGACAGAGTATTTACGCTCAGGTGGGGCAATTATCTGCAGAGAAATGTGGCATTAGTTACTTAATATCAATGCTTGTACCTATACAATGAGGTCAAGGACCATATACAAACCCGGCTAAGGGATGCCAACACTCGTCTGCTTACCTTGATTTTCATAGTGCTAGGAGCCAATGCTGTGATCTCCTTCTGCATCCTATCAGCAATTCCTGGGAACATGGTGCTTCCTCCAGAGAGGACAGTGTTGGCATACAGATCCTTACGGATGTCGACATCACACTTCATGATTGAGTTGTAGGTAGTTTCATGAATGCCACTGCTCTCCAAACCTATGTCAGAGGTAAGGTTTTAAAAATGCAGTAATTCTTTCAAGCCGACAAGATTAGGCACATAAATATGTTTAAAAGTAAGGGACTATATCGTACAATAGGTTTGTGTGCAAGACTCTAGCCTTTGCTTTATACTTTGAAGCTCTAAGTTCTAGAAATCTTCAGAAGTAACCTGGACTAATTTGCCTTTAATGGGTGAATCCTGTATTAAAAGTAACCATGTCATGGCAATGAATCTTACCAAGGAAGGCTGGCTGGAAGAGTGCCTCAGGAGATCTGAACCTCTCATTGCCAATGGTGATGACCTGTCCGTCAGGCAGCTCATAGCTCTTCTCCAGTGAGGAGGAAGATGATGCTGTGGTCATTTCCTGTTCAAAGTCTAGCGCAACATAGCACAGCTTCTCCTTGATGTCACGAACAATTTCCCTCTCAGCTGTGGTGGTGAAGCTGTAGCCTCTCTCGGTCAGGATCTTCATAAGGTAGTCAGTAAGGTCACGACCAGCCAAGTCCAGACGCAGGATAGCGTGGGGCAGGGCATAACCTTCATAGATGGGCACAGTGTGGGTAACACCATCACCAGAGTCCATCACAATACCAGTGGTACGACCAGAGGCATACAGAGACAGCACAGCCTGGATGGCCACGTACATGGCGGGAGTGTTGAAGGTCTCAAACATGATCTGCAAGGGATTATACAAGGTATCAGGAAGTGGGAAACCTGCATTTAGGTTCAGATAAGACAATAATCAAGGGATAGAATGTAGGTTTAGATAAGCCCAAGCTTTTAAAGGCACTGACTGCAAGACCTACATGCAGAGAAGTCTTATACCATGGCCTCCAAGACATGATCAGAAAGACTTTAAACATCTTAACTTTAATGTAAAAATTATGCCTACTTTATTGAAGGACACATTTTTTTTTAACTATAAAGAGTAACTCCTAAATTTAGGGATACAGATACAGGACATCTAGAAACTGTCATACCTGTGTCATCTTCTCCCGGTTGGCTTTGGGGTTCAGAGGGGCTTCTGTCAGCAAGACAGGGTGCTCTTCTGGGGCCACTCTCAGCTCATTGTAGAAGGTGTGATGCCAGATCTTCTCCATGTCATCCCAGTTGGTAACAATGCCGTGTTCAATGGGGTACTTCAGGGTCAGGATACCTCTCTTGCTTTGAGCTTCATCTCCTACATAGCTGTCCTTCTGTCCCATGCCAACCATGACACCCTGAGATTCAGATAGTACAGTTATTCAGAGCAGTTTCCTAGCAGGCAGATCTCATTTTTGTTGTGCACCATGTGTAATAGTATGACTCCGAAAAAAAAAAAAAAAAAAATCTTGTCTAAACTGATGCATTGGCGATGAGGGTCTGCCTCCGGGGGCCTAAAGATTCTGCAAAACCCTGACAAGCAATAGGTTAATGCTTAGAGCTAGACATGCCAAAATAGTGTTAGGGACTTGCACTTCCCTTAAAGTGCAGTGACAGCCTTCCTGTAGGAAAATAATTCCTCAGACGTTTTCCCACCATCTAGCTTAAGTTCATATACTCTGGAAGACACTTCTCTTCTGGAGTCTAATACTTCAAATGTAGATAAATGACATGATCTGAGTTTCTTAACATCAAATACAAACATGGAATGTTTCTGTGTTAAGTTTAATATAAAATGGTATTAAGATTACTTTTATGTTCTTTGTATATAAAATGCCATTTTTACATCTTAAGGAAATGCTGCAGTATCTGGCTATGACGTGGTGCCCAATGGCCTACTGCACAACATATCCAGAAGGTCTCTTGCTAGTGTTCAGTCACAAGACACTAGTCTATGGTTGACTAGCCTTACCTTGGCATGTCAATCTTCTGCTACTTTAGTATTGAAAGAGCACTCATCTTGGGTGAGATTAAAACCCATTCAAATCTCTGTGTGGTCTTGTAAGCTACAGACTATGCACTATGATCTAATTTAGCATAATGTCTACAAAACTAAACGATGGTCTTAAATTAAGAGCGAAGGATCTTTAGTATGGCATTAGTACATCTGTCTCTGGCTCCTCCAATAGAGGAAAGTAGCCCACTGGCTTTTTATGTCTTTAACGAGAAGCCTACTTTTAAAAGATCAATAGTTACTTTCCTCTAGAGGTCAAAACGCTATAATCAATGTTGGACTTTGCTTTGATGTTGCATCATCTATATCAAGTCTGCCATTACACAATGGTTGCATGTTCATAGAGACCACAAGCATGACTAGCAATTGTATTGCCATTAACACCATTTCATACCTGATGTCTTGGGCGACCCACAATAGATGGGAAAACTGCACGAGGAGCATCGTCGCCGGCAAATCCAGCTTTGCACATCCCAGATCCATTGTCAACAACCAGGGCAGCGATTTCCTCTTCCATTGTGATCTGTAAAGCCAATGCAAGAGTCGTCAAAGCCTTCTATAATTCTGAGTTTATAAACCATTAAAAAAAAAAAAAAAAAAATACTGTAGTTCAGGAAGACAAGCCACAAAAGGTACTCAAGACCAGGGCATAATTTTGGGAGAATATCCTGTGCTCCCATGTTGAACGGCTAGTATGCGTGTTTGACGGGTATTGTTGGGTAGTATTCTTTAGTAGCCATCTAAAGTGGCAGTGTTAAGTGCTCAGAAGATCATTACAGTAGTTAGTGACCACAAGTCACCATAAAGTGGAAAAGTGTTTCCCCCTTTTTAAAATGGGTGCTGAGGTCACGATCAGCAGAAGCCAGGCTATGTCAATGTGATCTGCACCGGGGAGGATGTAAATAATCCGGATCAGGTGTAAAGAAAGCTGCAGGACCGGTAGTAACAAGGGATTCCCAACGACTTTATTATATTCTAGCATCTAGTGTAGAAACAGATTGCACAGTAGGTAATGCTGCAGGCTGGTGGTTATGGTCTTGGGTTTGAATTCCCATTGGGATATTTCTATTTAAAATGAATTATCCTTTAGGTTATACAACATTAGGGAGGAAACTGCTGATTTTAATATAAATTTGAACAATTATGTGGACATGGGAAACATTGGGTGGCAGCCGCCATAGATCAGCTCTCCTTGTCCAGATCGGATTTGGTTTAATTTGATTTCAATAGGAAACTACAGTTGGGTGCCCATCAAATGGCTAACCCCGAGGGACGGGTACATGGATGGCCATCTTTACATCATGCACCAACTGGGGGGGGAGCTAGGGCGAAGACCATGACGGATTTAACTGTCACTGTATCTTATGGCCAATGTAAGCAGATACATGAACAGGCCAATTACTGTGGTGATATTTTATTGCTATAATTTAAAATATTAAGATGTAGGTCTATAAGTGACCGACTAATCTGCCTTGCTCGTTATGATATTTCCATAGAGATGGTATTCATGCCGAATCGGATTTCTAGTTATACCAAAATACACCATACCAGTAATTATAGGATGCTCACGGCAAAGTCTGAATAAAGGATCTATTTAGATATTGGAGTAGGATCAGCCAATTCACCTTTAATATGGTAAAAAGCACGAATCTTATACCATATGGGTACACAATGGTCATTGACTACATGTAGTTGGTGGACATGAAATCAATTAGAGGTTTATGATCTGCAATTAGCAAGAAACCCAAGAGGTCTTAAAGAAGAGTTTACAGATGATATAAGATCTAACCCAGCTATCAGCTGCCATTTGATACCCAGCCAAACTCCATCAGCCACATGGCCCCCCGAGCTATAGGATGCACAAAGAGCTGAGGGGAGGGGCTGCAGGGCATTGTGAGAGAGCATCTGCAGGATCAGCGTATCCAGGGAGGGATACAGGCTGGAGCCAGGGCCCTGGTGCAGCCACACCCTCACAAGGCGGTGGTCCCCTCCATCTGTGCCATCACCTGCTACACCCCCACTGATACCCGCTACCGCCCATCCTAAGGACACCCTCTAGTACAGGGAATGCGCCCGCCATTACACCCCACATCCAGCAGTACCTGCGATGCTATCCTCCATCACTAGCCACAATGTACGGGGAATAACGGAGATCATGTCCACCATTACACCACATAATACAACTACGACATCCTCCCCCACACACGGTCCCCATTGTACCGCTAATGCTCACTCCCCTCCCGCCATCACAGTAGCTCCACTGCCCCCACACAAAGGCACCGCCAGGGCCCTGACCTCCATCGCTCTCCCCATAGTATTCCCGCAGTACTCACCTGTATGCGCCGCTATTACCAGAGACAATGGCTGCTTGCAGGGCTGGTTGAGAATGAAGAGAGGGCTCGGGCCGCTTATATACCACTAGGGTGAGAGAGGGCGGGGCTAGCCAGTGACGCCAGACCTTCCTGTCAGGCAATGACGTGCGGTGAGGATTTAACCCCCAAACCGCCGGGAAGAGTGAGGGATTCATGACAGGGATGAATCGATCCAATGGCAGGGGTGTAACAGAGAGACCCAACACCAGAGAGACTGCCCCAGGGATGAGAGACTGGCCTGAGGATGAGAGACTGCCCCAGGATGAGAGACTGCCCTGAGGATGAGAGACTGCCCCAGGATGAGAGACTGCCCTGAGGATGAGAGACTGCCCCAGGGATGAGAGACTGGCCTGAGGATGAGAGACTGCCCCGAGGATGAGAGACTGCCCCGAGGATGAGAGACTGCCCAGGATGAGAGACTGGCCCAATGATGAGAGACTGCCCTAAGGATGAGAGACTGCCCCAGGATGAGAGACTGCCCTGAGGATGAGAGACTGGCCCAATGATGAGAGACTGCCCCAGGGATGAGAGACTGCCCCAG
>CM050172.1:103778567-103814259 GCA_027410445.1 Discoglossus pictus | reverse complement strand
CGCACTCACCCTCCCCCTCTCGCACTCACCCTCCCCCTCTCGCACTCACCCTCCCCCTCTCGCACTCTCCCTCCCACTCTCACTCTCTCCTTCCCACTCTCACTCTCTCCTTCCCACTCTCACTCTCTCCTTCCCACTCTCACTCTCTCCTTCCCACTCTCACTCTCTCCCACTCTCACTCTCTCCCACTCTCTCACTCCTTTCTTCTCTCTCCCTCTCCTTCTCTCCCTCCCTCCCCCCCCGCTCGTCTCGAGATGCGAGGCATACAATGCCCGGCTTTGCACGCGTAACTCGCAATTTAGTGAGCGTTACACACACACGCTCGCAGTACAACAACTATATTAATGATAATTATTAAAATTAAAAAAATTAAAAAATAAGCAAAAATAAGTAGTACTGATATTTAAATATAATCTTTTCTTATTTATAAGTGTACATGCCATTACCTGCTACAGCTCAATCCATTCTAAAAAAAAAAACAGACACAAAATCTTTAAGTGGTCTAGAAAGACCCCAACAACGGTCCCGAAAATGTATAATTTACGAATCATTGCATTAAAAAAGTAGCAAATACCGTATGTGGGCGATAACAGTAATCTTCGAATAGAAAGTAATGTAATTTTAGAAAGGTACTATAACTTGTAAGACATGGGTCATTGTTAGGAGTATTTAAATGTATATCTTTTGTATATTTTAGATAAGGCTACATTAGCGGAGTATCTGGTGTGTCATTAAAGACATCTTGGGTGTCAAACAGACAAAAATAAGCCAAGGTTAAACATTAGGCGGGTGATTAATCTGCAGTAATGGGTGTCAGTGGAGAATTTAAAGGTCCCACAGGAGAGTGTGAGGGAGCAAAACAAACATTCCTAAAATATCACCAGACGCCGAGCCACAGATATATCTCTCACACCATACTGAGGGTCGCCAGTAACCGTGAAACAGTGCTGTATGTGGTTCAGTGACCTGGTTTGTGAAAAATCCATCCGTTGCTATGCCTAAAACTGTGACATACAGAATGCATATGCGTAAAAAGAGCCATGTTTAAAATGGTTTGGATTGACAGAGTGATGGTGCATTATGTGGCCCCATTTGCATGCTCCGCCCAGTTTTCCCAGACTGCAGTGCATATACTGTATGAAATTTGCGCAGGAAATACGTTTTCATCAACTTATTTTAGACATTAGAATCACTAATGTACTATTCCTTATTTGTACAACACATATATCTGAGTATTTAAAGGGATATGGAAGTTTCCACCTAATCTTTTTTTGCATCTAATCATCATTTTAGTAACAAGGACTGTTTTTATTCATATAAACCTTCCAAACAGTCCCTACATAGCTCCTGCCCCATGTAACTCATGTAGTAGTAGATATACTAACCAATCAGAGATAGTCTCTCAGCAGCATTTTAAAAACATGATGTTGAGAAACAGCCTGATTGGTTAGTACATCCAGTACCAATACAAACATTGTGTGCATGAGCTGCTCGGGTGGAACTTGGTTGGAAGGTTTCAGTGAGTAAAAACAGAGTTTTTAAGCACTTGTTAATAAAATGATGTTTATATATAAAAAGAGACACTCACCCTGCTATCTGCTCCGGGTGAGCTGTGTCTCATACTAACCAATCAGTGACCATCTCTCAGGAACATGCTGCTGAAACATGATCTCTGATAGGCTAGGATTTGTTTGTTTGATTTTGGGCAATTAAACAAAGCTTATAAGCACTTCTTAATACAATAAAGTACATAAAAGTAAATACACAGGATATCATATATCTAGTAACACCCAAGACCCTTCCGTGTCTGTTTACCCATGCGTAGGTGCGACTGGCAAATAGGCACCTTGCACCCTTTACATGTACTATAGGTTTAGGGAGGTTTGCAGAGGGACAAGAAACTTGGCATCCCCATCTAAATCCTCAGACACACAAGTAATGCGCTATCTTATCACAAGACAAGCGTAGGAATCTGAGGCGGGTGGGGGATCCACCCCAGATTATAGTTGTGTGATATATATATGTAGACACACACACATATACACACACACGCACACCAAAGTTGGGGATGTAGGTATTGTTGTAGATATTAATACAAAATAATGTGTGTGTATATATCACATATTATAATTGTCAAACTACGAGACGTCGTCACGCTTTGCAAGGTGCGTACCTCTTTCGGCGCTCATCGCCTGCGAGCCGTTAAGGCACTAAAACTCGCAGAACTTTGCCAGAAAAAAAACGTAGGAAATGAGGGATCGCCTTAGGCTGCAAGCAGTTGACAAAAAAAAAAAAAATACAACAAAAACATCACGCACAGCACGGGGGAACATCCAGGACGTCTGGGAGTGAGGCGGAACGCGAATTTAAGTCGATTATGCCAAGTTTCGGCACTCGAAAAATGATTGTTGTGGTGCACTGCCTTCTCATAAGATTCACAAGCTGAGATCCCGCCCCACGCTGATGATAGCTGGTAAGCTTGAAACAGCTGTCCGCCGGTAGGATTCCCAGCTTGTGTATAAGCCAACCTTGGCTTTGCATAAAAGCCGTGTAATGCATCAGGCAAAAAGCTTAAAGAAAGCCATGTTTGAAATGGTTATGGATAGAAAAGCAAAGCATTTGTGGGCACATTTGCATGTCCCTGCTCAGCTTCCCAGAATGCCGTGTTTCTAGGAACTCTGAGCTGGAAGCAGGTTTTTAAACTTGTTTTAGACATTCAAATGTGAACACGGATGTACTAGTCAATGAGGGCCACGTCTCAGATGCATGTTACCAGGAGATGGCCACTGATTGGTTAGTATGAGACACTGCACACCCAGTATTACAGGGCTGTGTCTTCATACACTGCAGTGGGCAGACCCTTACAGGGACTATTTATGTGATTTTAGCCAGTAAATACTGAGCTTTTAAACACTTCTTAATAAAACAAAGTACATGACAGTAAATAGATACCCAGGGACATTATAATCTAGTAACATCCCATATCCCTTTAAATAAGGGACTCCATTGGTAATTAAGGTACATGTACTCTCACTGACTGATCCCGGGAGCCACGGCTTGTAAAATGTTAGCGCCGGCTCTTCCGTTTCTAGTTCGTATACATATAAAGGAGTGCCAAGGCAGCCGGGCACAGGGTGTGGGGCAGGGGAAGTCTGCACACATCTTACAGGACATTGTGCAAGCATGAGACATGAACACTTGGCATTTCTTGAAGAGCAGTTTAACCATCTCATCCTGAGTGGGTTATTAAAGTGATGAGCTCAGCATGAGCTAAACCAGGAGACGGAAACAGAAAACTGGGCCGGAGGGCAGAGCTGCCAGGTGCCGCGGGGCGAGACACCAAGGAACCTGTATAGGTCGTCACAGGTATCCATCGTCCTTAAAGGGATATGGAAGGTTCCTGGATGTTATACGTATATAATGTCCCTGGGTATCTATTTACTGCCATGAACTTTATTTTATTAAGAAGTGCTGTTTTGTACTGGCTAAAATCAAATAAATAGTCCCTGTATGGGTCTGCCCACTGAAGCGTATGCAGACACAGACTCTGCTGTACTTGCTATGCAGTGTCTCACACTAACCAATCAGTGACAATCTCTCTGAAATGTGGTCACTTATAGAAACTACACTGCACATCCAACCCTACAGAATCTGTGTCTCCATGAGCTGCAGAGGGCAGACCCATACAGGGACTATTTATTTGATATTAGACAGTAAAAACAAAGAATTTGTTAATACAGCAAAAGTGACAATTATTGAAGACACATATAAATAAATAGAATTACAAGTGGCTGTAATTAAGAAAATAAGTGGATATGTTAGATAATTAGGCTTGAAAATTAGGTATTTAAGCATAAATTGCATACAAAAATCATGTCCCATTCTTAAAGGGAGGTTTCCCTGTCTGTATTGTATGCGCGCCCTCTCGCACAGCTAGATCCATGTTTATTGTATGCACGCCCTCCAGCACAGCTAGATCCATGTTTATTGTATGCACGCCCTCTCGCACAGCTAGATCCATGTTTATTGTATGCGCGCCCTCCCGCACAGCTAGATCCATGTTTATTGTATGTGCGCCCTCTTGCACAGCTAGATCCATGTTTATTGTATGCACGCCCTCCCGCACAGCTAGATCCATGTTTATTGTATGCACGCCCTCTCGCACAGCTAGATCCATGTTTATTGTATGTGCGCCCTCTCGCACAGCTAGATCCATGTTTATTGTATGCACGCCCTCTCGCACAGCTAGATCCATGTTTATTGTATGCACGCCCTCCCGCACAGATAGATCCATGTTTATTGTATGCACGCCCTCCCGCACAGATAGATCCATGTTTATTGTATGCACGCCCTCCCGCACAGCTAGATCCATGTTTATTGTATGCACGCCCTCTCGCACAGCTAGATCCATGTTTATTGTATGCACGCCCTCTCGCACAGCTAGATCCATGTTTATTGTATGCACGCCCTCTCGCACAGCTAGATCCATGTTTATTGTATGCACGCCCTCCCGCACAGCTAGATCCATGTTTATTGTATGCGCGCCCTCCCGCACAGCTAGATCCATGTTTATTGTATGCGCGCCCTCCCGCACAGCTAGATCCATGTTTATTGTATGCGCGCCCTCTCGCACAGCTAGATCCATGTTTATTGTATGCACGCCCTCCCGCACAGATAGATCCATGTTTATTGTATGCACGCCCTCCCGCACAGATAGATCCATGTTTATTGTATGTGCGCCCTCTCGCACAGCTAGATCCATGTTTATTGTATGCGTGCCCTCTCGCACAGCTAGATCCATGTTTATTGTATGCGCGCCCTCCCGCACAGCTAGATCCATGTTTATTGTATGTGCGCCCTCTCGCACAGCTAGATCCATGTTTATTGTATGTGCGCCCTCTCGCACAGCTAGATCCATGTTTATTGTATGTGCGCCCTCTCGCACAGCTAGATCCATGTTTATTGTATGCACGCCCTCCCGCACAGATAGATCCATGTTTATTGTATGTGCGCCCTCTCACACAGCTAGATCCATGTTTATTGTATGTGCACCCTCCCGCACAGCTAGATCCATGTTTATTGTATGCACGCCCTCCCGCACAGATAGATCCATGTTTATTGTATGTGCGCCCTCTCACACAGCTAGATCCATGTTTATTGTATGCACGCCCTCCCGCACAGCTAGATCCATGTTTATTGTATGCACGCCCTCCCGCACAGCTAGATCCATGTTTATTGTATGCGCGCCCTCTCGCACAGCTAGATCCATGTTTATTGTATGCACGCCCTCCCGCACAGCTAGATCCATGTTTATTGTATGCGCGCCCTCTCGCACAGCTAGATCCATGTTTATTGTATGCACGCCCTCCCGAACAGCTAGATCCATGTTTATTGTATGTGCGCCTCTCGCACAGCTAGATCCATGTTTATTGTATGCGCGCCCTCCCGCACAGCTAGATCCATGTTGATTGTATGCGCGCCCACTCGCACAGCTAGATCCATGTTTATTGTATGCACGCCCACTCGCACAGATAGATCCATGTTTATTGTATGCGCGCCCTCTTGCACAGCTAGATCCATGTTTATTGTATGCGCGCCCTCTCGCACAGCTAGATCCATGTTTATTGTATGCGCGCCCTCTCGCACAGCTAGATCCATGTTTATTGTATGCGCGCCCTCTCGCACAGCTAGATCCATGTTTACTGTATGCGCGCCTTCTCGCACAGCTAGATCCATGTTTATTGTATGCACGCCCTCCCGCACAGCTAGATCCATGTTTATTGTATGTGCGCCCTCTCGCACAGCTAGATCCATGTTTATTGTATGCACGCCCTCCCGCACAACTAGATCCATGTTTATTGTATGTGCGCCCTCTCGCACAGCTAGATCCATGTTTATTGTATGCGCGCCCTCTCGCACAGCTAGATCCATGTTTATTGTATGCACGCCCTCCCGCACAGCTAGATCCATGTTTATTGTATGTGCGCCCTCTCGCACAGCTAGATCCATGTTTACTGTATGTACGCCCTCCCGCACAGCTAGATCCATGTTTATTGTATGTACGCCCTCTCGCACAGCTAGATCCATGTTTATTGTATGTGCACCCTCTCCCACAGCTAGATCCATGTTTATTGTATGTGCACCCTCCCGCACAGCTAGATCCATGTTTATTGTATGTACGCCCTCCCGCACAGCTAGATCCATGTTTATTGTATGCACGCCCTCCCGCACAGCTAGATCCATGTTTATTGTATGCACGCCCTCTCGCACAGCTAGATCCATGTTTATTGTATGCACGCCCACTCGCACAGATAGATCCATGTTTATTGTATGCGCGCCCTCTCGCACAGATAGATCCACGTTTATTGTATGCGCGCCCTCTCACACAGCTAGATCCATGTTTATTGTTTGCACGCCGTCCCGCACAGCTAGATCCATGTTTATTGTATGCACGCCGTCCCGCACAGCTAGATCCATGTTTATTGTATGCACGCCCTCTCGCACAGCTAGATCCATGTTTATTGTATGCACGCCCTCTAGCACAGATAGATCCATGTTTATTGTATGCACGCCCTCCCGCACAGCTAGATCCATGTTTATTGTATGCACGCCCTCCCGCACAGCTAGATCCATGTTTATTGTATGCACGCCCTCCCGCACAGCTAGATCCATGTTTATTGTATGCACGCCCTCTCACACAGCTAGATCCATGTTTATTGTATGCACGCCCTCTCGCACAGATAGATCCACGTTTATTGTATGCGCGCCCTCTCACACAGCTAGATCCATGTTTATTGTTTGCACGCCGTCCCGCACAGCTAGATCCATGTTTATTGTATGCACGCCGTCCCGCACAGCTAGATCCATGTTTATTGTATGCACGCCCTCTCGCACAGCTAGATCCATGTTTATTGTATGCACGCCCTCTAGCACAGATAGATCCATGTTTATTGTATGCACGCCCTCCCGCACAGCTAGATCCATGTTTATTGTATGTGCACCCTCTCATACAGCTAGATCCATGTTTATTGTATGCACGCCCTCCCGCACAGCTAGATCCATGTTTATTGTATGTACGCCCTCCCGCACAGCTAGATCCATGTTTATTGTATGCACGCCCTCTCGCACAGCTAGATCCATGTTTATTGTATGCACGCCCTCCCGCACAGCTAGATCCATGTTTATTGTATGCGCGCCCTCCCGCACAGCTAGATCCATGTTTATTGTATGTGCGCCCTCCCACACAGCTAGATCCATGTTTATTGTATGTGCGCCCTCTCACACAGCTAGATCCATGTTTATTGTATGCGCGCCCTCTCACACAGCTAGATCCATGTTTATTGTATGCGCGCCCTCCCGCACAGCTAGATCCATGTTTATTGTATGCGCGCCCTCTCGCACAGCTAGATCCATGTTTATTGTATGCACGCCCTCTCGCACAGCTAGATCCATGTTTATTGTATGCACACCCTCCCGCACAGCTAGATCCATGTTTATTGTATGTGCGCCTCTCGCACAGCTAGATCCATGTTTATTGTATGCACGCCCTCTCACACAGCTAGATCCATGTTTATTGTATGCACACCCTCCCGCACAGCTAGATCCATGTTTATTGTATGCACACAGTTGGATTGATGCTTATTGCACACATACATGTTTGTTGCATGCTCACCCTTGCACACATACTTGTCTAGCAGGGTCTATGTTTACTGAGTGCATACACACCAGCATGTCCACTGGAGAGGAATAAAGCAATGATTAGAAAGATGCAAACGAGCATCAAGCCAGCGCATTGCAGCAGGAATGTAATGACACAAACAGCAGGGAAGCAGAGGGGCCTGCCAGCACATGTAAGGGGGTGTGCGCAGAACACACAGGAGGGGCTTCAGTATTAACTCTTCCAAGGTCAGGAAACCAAACCATGGCTACGGGTAACATGGATCCCAATAGACCACCAAACATATTTTAATTATTCGGCAAATTGGAGTAGTCCATTTGTATACCTTCCCTTGTTATGTAACAAATAATCCTTGTATCGGACTGCCCCCTGCAGCATATACAGACACAGACTCTGCAGGGCCGGGTGTGCAGAGTATTGTCCTAACCTATCAGGGACCACGTCTCAGCAGCATGTTGCAGAACGTTGCTGCGAGATGGTCACTGATTGGTTAGTATGAGACACAGCACAGTCAAAGTCTGTGTCTTCATGAGCTGCAGAGAGCAGACCCATACAGGGACTATGTGTTTGATTTTAGGCAGTAAAGCAGAGCTTATAAGCACTCTTTAATAATATAAAGCACCTCGTTTTTTGTCTCGCTCTCGCTGTATACTGCATACTAATTGTGTTTGCATCGCTCAGTTGTATCTGACACTCCGTGACCTCATGGACTGCGCCACGCCATGCTGATCCACTTGGCATTCATGGCAGAGATACTGGAGTGAGTTGCCAGTTCCTTTTCCAGTGGGGCACAGCATACAGCTCCTGGTACTCCTAGATGGTCCCTGACCAGGCACAACCCTGCATGGTGGTGTGACCTCTTGGTTCCCTGACTGGAACTGAACCCAGGTCGCAGTGGTGAAAGCACCTAACCACTGCACCAGCAGGCAACCATACTCTAATCACTCATTAATAAACATGCACAGAGTCCTTTGGTGTTGATGCTGCCGGCTGGAGGATTCACTTTACACACAAATAACCCCAGACTTTCCCAGCAGGAGGTAGAGATAGCAGCAAATTCCTGTAACAAAACCAGAAATGCAGAATGTGATTCCTTTCTGGGCTGGCACTGAGCCCTGTCTGCTCCATCCTGCCTGGACAGGCCCACGGTGGCAGATGGGAAGTGTTACAGAGGATCTCACAGACACGCACACCCATCTAATCCAGAATAACATCTCCAAGCACAGTGTGCCCCTCTCAGATCATATAAGCATGCAGCCGCCATGCCCACCTTGCTGTGGTACAGTGGTTAAGGTGGTACTGCCAGTTACAGGGCATCAAAATACCCTGACTGCGCTATGATAGCTCAGAATAGATTCTATACCAGGGCTTCACAAATCCTGAGCGCCAGGGAGCCGTGGCACCTAAATCTGTCCGTTAGTCTCTACCCCTCTCTCTCTTTATTTGGATCCCCCCTTTCTCTCCCCTCTCTCTTACTCCCTTTCTCCCCCTCTCTCTATCTCTCTCGTCCCTTATTTGCCCTCAGTATCTCAACACCCTTTCTCTCTCCCCATCTCTCTCTCTCTCTCACATCATACACTGGCTCCTAAAAGGGTTGGCTCCTAAATTTCAGATAAATGTCAACTCCTGTTTTATACACAGATCCCCTCACTATTTTATACCTTCACTGTCTGAAGTCACATATATAGAATACCCAGCACAGATGACGGTATCATATGGTGTCTTCAATTGTTTGTGCTGTCTCTCTCGGTGTTGTCTTTCTCTGTGCCCTCTCTCACATTCTCTGGACTCTCTCTGTGCCCTCTCTCGCATTCTCTGGACTCTCTCTGTGCCCTCTCTCGCATTCTCTGGACTCTCTCTGTGCCCTCTCTCGCATTCTCTGGACTCTCTCTGTGCCCTCTCTCACATTCTCTGGACTCTCTCTGTGCCCTCTCTCACATTCTCTGGACTCTCTCTGTGCCCTCTCTCACATTCTCTGGACTCTCTCTGTGCCCTCTCTCACATTCTCTGGACTCTCTCTGTGCCCTCTCTCACATTCTCTGGACTCTCTCTGTGCCCTCTCTCACATTCTCTGGACTCTCTCTGTGCCCTCTCTCACATTCTCTGGACTCTCTCTGTGCCCTCTCTCACATTCTCTGGACTCTCTCTGTGCCCTCTCTCACATTCTCTGGACTCTCTCTGTGCCCTCTCTCACATTCTCTGGACTCTCTCTGTGCCCTCTCTCACATTCTCTGACCCCCCCTCTCTCTGACCCCCTTCTCACTCTCTCGCCCCCCCCCCTCTATGTGTGTCGCCTCTCTCTCTCTCTCTCTGTGTCTTCTCTCTCTCTCTCTCTCTGTGGCCTCTCTCTAAACATGCATGCACTCTCTCACAGAAACTTCTGTCTGCACAATTGAAAAGTGGCAGCAAAAACTCCCAGTGCTTTCAGTAGGATTAGTTTGTAAGCACACACAACAACAAAGAACAGAAAATGGAACTCAGCAAAGAATAATTATAAATGTGAAGATGTATTTATTACTTTTAATAATATTAGATTATTTATTTAATATTATTCTTGGTATGATTAGTAAGCCAAGCAATACATCTTAATGAGGAGAGTGGACAAAATATATAAAACGTAGGAACCGGCAGAGTTTCTAGAAGTCGGGGAGCATTATACAGATACATTATTTATTTCTACGATATATTCTTATACCATACTCAAGAAGTTGACGGTATATCTGAAATTAAAGGAGCCAGACAGGTTAGAGAGGAGGCCTAAAGTGAACCCCTCTGGATCGCTACCTTGTCATGGTGAAGGGACTTGTGTACCCCAATGAAGCTGTGAGCTATACTATGAAGAGCCAGACAAATTGTGGTCCACTGGAGAAGGAACTGGCACCCGCTCCAGTATCTTTGCAGATAAAAACTTATGGAAAAAGCACAACCACAGACCTAATGATTGTGCCTTGCGTGCCGAGTTCCATAAGGTCACAGCGATTAGGACATGACTGTACGACTAAACAATAACTTTTTCGCAGGCAGGTCTTTCCTGCTCCCAGGAATGTTTAAACCCTGTTAATGAGGAACAATTTTAGACAAGATCCTACTGTCCCACCATGTTACAAATGGCGTCACGCGGTGTATTTGGAGGGGGCGGACTAGAGGACAGGAGTACGGAATAAAGCCAACTGTGTGGGACGGTCCAAATCCTGACCCAGTTCAGCTGGCGTGTATAAAAACATTAATAACTGCGGAGCCTCAGAGCCCCCAACCCCTGGAGCTCGGCTTCCTCATTTCACACTGCAGTCATCAGCTCTTCATCCACACGCCACGTCGCCTAAAAATATCCTCCAGCTCCCACTCCCTATTTCTAATAACTCCTGCTGTGCGGCGGCATCTCCCCTAACCCTGGCCCCTTGCCAGACCTCCAGAACGAACACCCACCCCTTTCTATTCCTAAAACCATCCAGATTACGCCTCCTCTATTTCCAGAACGCGTTACGGAATTTATAATAAATTGACAACAACCTCAGATCTTCAAATCGATCACCGAAATCTCCCCCTCCCCCTTCTCCAAACACTTCTTAAGCTGCTGCAAGACATGTAACAGCCCGGGTGTGGGGGGGGGTCCAGTATCCAACTTCCACCCTCCGCTCTTTTTAACTTGTTTCCTCATTCACTTTATCTTTTTGTAGCATCTTTTATAGCAGCCAACCCCCCCAACCCCAACTCTTCTGTCAGGTTTCCAGAATATATAAACGATTACTAAATAGAGCTTTTAGTAATAAAAGTTCCATTTTTTTAATAGTTTATACATTGGCACATTGGTGATAAGCACCTGGACTTGTCCAGAAGTCATTTTGTATGTTTTCCTAATATTTATTAGGGATTGCCAAAATTTATGAGCCACTGACATAAGGGAGCCGGCCAAAAAATTTTTAGCAACCAGAGAATGGCATTACGTTCAGTCCTTCAGTTGTGTCTGACTCTAGGTGACCGTATGGATGCAGCAAGTCAGGCATATCTTTGTTTCTGGTTGCGCTTATCCAAATGGTTTTCTTGGCAAAGAAACTGGAGTGGGTGCCAGTTCCTTCTCCAGCGCTATGACCTGGCCATCTTGGGTGACCCTCACAGCTTCAATGAGGTACACAACAAAGTAGCGATCCAGAAGGGAAAGAAATATATAGTATTACCAAAAAGAGCAGAAGTAGACCCACCGACCAAATTCAGATTCAAATTTTTTTGGGCGAAAAAAAAAAGCTCAAATATTCATTGCACAAAAATAAATGTGATTCTGTATTCATCCGTCCCTCAGGAATAAATTAATGACAAATATAGAGGTTTCTTTTTGGAAAAAAATGCTCCGATACTCGTCCGATCGTCTAATATTTAATCACCAAAAGTCACCCACCACAGGGTAATCAAAATATTAATTAATTCGATGATAATGTGATCCTATTTTCGTCCGATTCCGTATTGTGCCCTTCAGGAACTGTATTTACATTTGATTTGTATATGGAAAAAAAAAAAAAAAAAAAAAAAAAACATATATATATATATATATATATATATATATATATATATATATATATATATAAATATATATAAATAACACAAATCATCACAATGTTGATATACGGCAAAAAGCTAACAATATGTGAATTGTATTATAAAAAATGTTTAGATTATTTTGTGTGATATATATGGAAAAAAAAGAAAAAGAAAAAAGAGGAAAAAGAAGAAAAAAGGAGAAAGATGGGAAAAAGAAACTGTGGAAAAATTTATATTTTTAAAAAATATAACAATATGTGAATCATATTTGAAAACAAATGTTGAAATAATTTTGTGTTTGAGATAATATATATATATATATATATATATATATTATCTCAAACACAAAATTATTTCAACATTTGTTTTCAAATATGATTATTTTTAAGAAATGTAAATTAAATAAAATAAATTACATAAAATAAGAGGAAAAGAAAAAATAGGAGAAAGGGGGGAGAAATCAATGTAATGTAATTCTGGAGATGTTGATATTTGACAAAAAGATAACAATATGGGAATTATATTTGGACAATTGTTTAATACATAGTTGTTGATCCACTGTCATTCCCTCTAAAGACAATTAAAAATATACAAAAAAAAAAAAATAGAGAGGAATAAAAAAAAAAAAAAGGTTTACAAGGTAAAATTGTAGGGTTTGTTTGACCGCTTCTTATAGCATTACTCAAGGAGTTGATAGTATATCTGATATATAGGAGCCAGATAGATTAGGGAGGAGGACTAAAGTGAACCGCTCGGGATCGCTACCTTGTCGTGGTGAAGGGGCTTGTGTACCCCAATGAAGTTGTGAGCTATATTATGTAGGGTCACCCAAGATGGGCAGGTCATAGCAGAGAGGTCAGACAACTCATGGTCCACTGGAGAAGGAACTGGCACCCACTCCAGTATCTTTGCCAAGAAAATCCTATGGATAAGCACAACCAGACAACACAAATCCCAGGTTTATTACCACTCTTTCTATAGCCTCACCCATTGAAATTCACCTAGGGTGCCAACCTCACAGCCATCACTGCGCACTCGGCGCTCTCTCATTGGCCCAGTGTGGTCATCCGTCACCAAAGACACTGCTAAAAAATACGTTTATTCTCGTGCTCAGCATCAGACTATTGCACCCCCTAATTAGGATTCCTATCACCTCGCGTTTCCTACTTAAAGGGATATGGAAGGTTCACTGTTTATAATATTAAAATAATTTATTCCCCAAAAACTGCTCCAAACAGGCAAAACACACATTTTGGGCAGGGATGTTCTCTTATGAGTCTGAAATATATCCCAGTATTCAGAAAATTGTTACAGAATTAAATAAGGATTGGCAGTATATTATATGCTGAGCATGACACAAAGGGTTAATCATATAGCAGCAGGTGAGTATTTAAATGGACTCATTTTACCCAAAATAAAAATCAAGTTTTTAGGTTATTCTAAAAAAAGCATTACAAACTGGTTATATCAACTTGTTTGTAAAGTGAATGATGCAAATAAGGAAGCTCGCACTTATTAATTAGCAGCTTTTAAGTGCTAATTAGGATTACAGTCTGCTTGTCTGTTTCTTTTGTGGTGAAAATAAAGACCCCCAATGTTATTCGGTAGTTAGACACCCTTATCAAGCACCGGAGCCGCACATTGGCATACTCAGCTTCAAAATCAATTTATAATATTTCTGAAATGATTTACTGTAGAGAGAAAAAAAACTGCTAGTATAATGTATAGCCAGTTTTTAATGGAATGGAAATGTATAAGAAGCATCCAGCCTGAATTATCAGATGGAGGGTCCTGGCAGCGACCATGACAGTGAAGACACTCCACAGATCATTAGATAGAATCAGATGACCCGGGGCATCCACACCAGCACAGCTGGACAATAGGGACAAATGAAATGATCTTGGAGTTAATTGGCGCGGTTATCAGGTTTTATTGGTCTTCAATTGATCAAAAACTATAAATAAATCCCTGGATCTGTCCCAATACACGGAGTGGATCCGATTACACTGGATTACTATTACCTACGAATTTATATTATGTTGAAAATCAAATAAACCATATTAGTATGATGAACACTTTCGTAAACTGGCATTTTACACATAATTCTACTTGTTTGATCAATGGCCTCAGCAGACATAGGTCCAACCCATGCAGATTTTCCAACTGTTGGATATAATGGGCGGAGCAAAAACAACCCCCGCCTTGCCGGATAGAAAACGTAAACATTTTTAATAAATGTATTTGCTTAATAAATAAATAAATAAATATGCATACAGTTAACTACAGCCTTAAACTGAAAATAAAACAAGAAATGTATTTTTATTTTACATGGGAATAGAATATAAATACAAAATAAATAAATCAGTACAAATATACAGCTTGAAATCGTATATTATTAATATATATATATGAAAACAGCGGACCCTTGGTACTCGACTACCTGAAAAATTCCTGTGTGCGTCTTTTGGCAATCAACTTCCTTGGTACCCATCGCGCTTGCTAAAACCTATTTACATTACTACTTATGGAAGTTTGGTAGGCGTCATTATCGCCACTCATCATGCCTTCTGGAAACAATTAGCGACGAGTATCAAGTGTCCACTGTAGGTATACGTATATATATGGTGTAACAACTTTAACGTACTGGAGACCAAAGTGCCGTCATCAGGGCGCCGACAACAGCGCTCTGCGCTCCAGCCTGCATCCCATCTGCCCCATCTCATATTTACTGGACCTGCTAGCTGGAGGCTGCCAATGCAAGGGGCTGACAGTGCCATGTGGGACTGGCACGTGGCACTCGGGGCATGTTGCATTGCATGTTTATCACCACATACATGATAAACATGTTCCTAGTGACACATGCACACAATGCCTGGCCCATATGGCACACTGTCAGACCCTAACCTTGCCAAGCAGCAAATATGAGATGGGGGCCTCTTAACCAGATGGGACGCAGGCTAATTATATGTATATATATATATATATATATATATATATATATATATATATATATATATATATATATATATATATATATATAGACACACACATACACACACAGTGCAGTGACTGTATATCTGGGAAACATGAGCGGGAGATGACTATTAACTTATAGACATTGAAATTGAATTATATACACCGTATTGGCCCCCGCATATAAGCCGCACCTGTGAAATTCAAGTGGAAAAAAGATAATATCCGAATATAAGCCGCACCCTTAAACAGGCTTTCTAATCAGTATCTATGTTCACTTCTTTTGCGGGTTACAGGCTGAAAATCGTAGCTCTCAAAACGTTACAATCGCTAAAATCATAAATCGCTAAAATTCGGCAGGCACTCTCACCCGTAACCGGCAAACGTGAAAGAAAATCCTACGGGTTCCAAATAGGACCCGCAAGTGGGTTAAATGTAGCACCGTAAATGCGAATGAAAAAGCAATACTGCTGTAAGATACAGGGATATGCAAATGAGAAGACAACGTATCTCAATCCAATAAAACAACATTTTATACATGGCTCCCTTAAAGCACATGCTCGCTGTATAAAACAGCTTTTACTCAAAGCATAGGGTTGGACTTTGCACAAATCAAGAATCCACTCTTATACAGTACTGTTTCAAGCCTAATCATCAGTATGAGGCGGATCCTGACTCATTGCGAATGTGATGGGGAAGTGGAGAAACAGCCTCTCCTGACTGTCCTTACTCTACAACTTGGAAGTGCGGAGAGAGAGAGAGGGCGAGAGGGCGAGCGAGGGCGAGAGGGCGAGCGAGGGCGAGAGGGCGAGCGAGGGCGAGAGGGCGAGCGAGGGCGAGAGGGCGAGCGAGGGCGAGAGGGCGAGCGAGGGCGAGAGAGAGAGAGAGGGCGAGGGAGGGGGCGAAAGAGAGGGCGAGAGCGAGAGAGTGAGGGCGAGAGGGCGAGAGCGAGAGGGTGAGAGAGCGAGGGCGAGAGAGCGAGGGCGAGAGGGCGAGGGCGAGAGAGCGAGGGCGAGAGGGCGAGGGCGAGAGAGCGAGGGCGAGAGAGCGAGGGCGAGAGGGCGAGGGCGAGAGAGCGAGGGCGAGAGGGCGAGAGAGCGAGGGCGAGAGCGAGAGAGGGCGAGAGCGAGCGAGAGCGAGGGCGAGAGCGAGGGCGAGAGGGCGAGAGCGAGAGGGCGAGAGTGAGGGCGAGGGAGCGAGAGAGCGAGGGCGAGAGCGCGAGGGCGAGAGCGCGAGGGCGAGAGCGCGAGAGCGCGAGGGCGAGAGGGCGAGAGCGAGAGCGAGAGCGCGAGGGCGAGAGCGCGAGGGCGAGGGCGAGAGCGCGAGGGCGAGAGCGCGAGGGCGAGAGCGCGAGGGCGAGAGCGCGAGGGCGAGAGCGCGAGGGCGAGAGCGCGAGGGCGAGAGCGAGAGAGTGAGGGCGAGAGCGAGAGAGTGAGGGCGAGAGCGAGAGACTGAGGGCGAGAGACTGAGGGCGAGAGAGCGAGAGCGAGGGCGAGACAGACAGTGTGAGGGCGAGACAGAGAGAGTGAGGGCGAGACAGAGAGAGTGAGGGCGAGACAGAGAGTGTGAGGGCGAGACAGAGAGTGTGAGGGCGAGACAGAGAGTGTGAGGGCGAGACAGAGAGTGTGAGGGCGAGACAGAGAGTGTGAGGGCGAGACAGAGAGAGTGAGGGCGAGACAGAGAGAGTGAGGGCGAGACAGAGAGAGGGAGGGCGAGACAGAGAGAGGGAGGGCGAGACAGAGAGAGAGAAAGAGAAAGATAGAACGTTAGAGATAGAGATCGATAGTGAGAGATAGAACAAAGGAGGGAGACTTAAATATTAGGAGCCAGCAGTTTAGGAGCCATGCCTCCCTGGCTCTGAAGATTTGTCAAGTCTTGGTCTACATGAAACAACCATCTGCAGCTTGTGTAACCGCTCGCTATCAGGGAGACTTTGGACTTCTCATAAATCTATAAATGTGATAACTAGTTAGTTTTTAACAATAATCTAATTAATACATTACCCAAAAAATCAATTTTATTCAATAACCTAATCAAAAAGAACAGGTTTTAACCATCAAGATGTGCCCATTAGCTCTTTATATAGATATGAACATCAGAATTAAAAGAGACACAGAAAAGATCCAGTGAAAAAAAAATATTAAAGCACCTCATGAAAAATATTTTTCAAAATGTAGTTCAAAATGTTCACATTTTAGCACTATATATAAATAAATAAATAAATAAATAAATATAGTACAACAGTAAATAAACAGTATAAATAACACATTTGTGTTAAACGTATTACCTGCTCAGATTCCCTAGAAATACAGTTATTGCGTTGCACTCTGGGAACATGCAAATGAGCCCCCGATGTATTTCATTTTTAAATCCCCCCCACCGCAAAAAAACCAACACTTTATACATGGCTCCTTTTTAGGCATATGCTCGTTATATTACACAACTGTAAAGCTACATAGGGCGGGTTTTGCATTGTGGGCTAATGCAGTGTAATAACTGTTTTTCTCGGAATTCTGAGCTGGAAGCAGGTTTTTTAACTTGTTTTAGACATTCAAGTATGAACACAGATGTAAAATTATATATATATATATATATATATATATATATATATATATATATATATATATATATATAAATAAACGCTAGAGTAATTGCCCATCTTAAATGACAGTATGAGACAATTTAATTGCTAAATTAGCTGCAAAATTTACATTTTAATTGAAAGGGCATTAATTGGAAGGTGAAAATATAATTATTTTTTATTCTCTTCCTTATCTCTTCCTCTCTCTCCTCTCCCCTGACCTATACTCTCTCTTTCATTTCCACTATCACTCTTGTTTCTTTCTATTCTCCCATTTCATATATATATATATATATATATATATATATATATATATATATATATATATATATATATATATATATATATATATATATATATATATATATATATTTGCATGTCCCTGCCCAGTTTCCCAGAATGCAATGTAATAACTATATTACTCTCTCTTTTTTTTTTTTTTTTTTTTACTTATTATAGACATTTAAATGTGAGCACAAATGTACTATTTATATACTGTAATACTGTACGGTGGAGGCTTCTATCGCTCTTTTGCCCACCACAAATGAAATGATTGTTGTGGTGAACTACCTCCTCGCAAAATCGACTACACAAGCTGGGAGCCGGCCCCACGCTGATGAGAGGCAGTAACCTTTAAACAGTGCGGTCTGTGGGTAGGTTCCCTGGCTTGCGTATAATCCATCTTTGAATTTGCCTAAAGCTATGTAATACAGAAGATATCTGTTTAAAAGAAGCCATATTTGAAATGGTATTTGGATTAAAGAGCAAAGTCACATTTGCATGTCCCGGCCCAGGTTCTCAGAATGCAGTGTAATAACTGTATTTCTTGGAATTCTGAGCAGGAAACTACATTTCAATGTCTATGACAAGCTAAAAAAAAAAAATAAACTTAGACGTACTATTTATTTAATATATATATATATATATATATATATATATATATATATATATATATATATATATATATATATATAATTTTAAAGACACAAAAAAATATGAAAAAATAAATACATTTATATATATATATATATATATATATATATATATATATATATATATATATAAATGTATTTATTTTTTTCACATTTTTTTGTGTCTTTAAAATTATGTATATATACATACACACACATTAATTGTTGTTAATCCTGTTTTTATATTAAATTATATATATATATATATATATATATATATATACATATATAGATATATATATATATATATATATATATATCGATATATATATATATATATATATATATATATATCGATATATATATATATATATATATATAATATTTAAAAAAATCAAAGAATTAACAAAAATGAGGGAGCTGTGACTCCCGTGAAACGCCCAGCCACAGGTCCGAGTGCCACACTAAAGGCCTGGTTCTTTGCTCTCTCATCCATGGTAAGATCTCTGTAACAAGACGAGGGACCTAACAAGCAGTTACCCAGCCGGAATGTGCCCAGACTCTGTAATTATTACCAGTGCACACAACTTCTGACATGGTCTGGTTTCCATTCTTCATACTAAGAAGGAGCTGAACGCCACAAGAAGTCTCAGTGTTTAGCAGCCTGTGATAACAAGACCGGACAGCTCCCAGGAGCTCTGGGGGGGGACATTTATACAAAGTGTCTGCACGACTTGCTTTAAAAAGTTGAGAAAATCACACTTTTTATAGGTGACGTTTTAGCATGGGAAGTAGGAAAAACTGGGAAAAAACACAGCATTTTTTTTTTTATGACCGGCTATATCAAAACATAACCAGGCTAACTGGCACAGAAATTTAAAAAAAAAAAAAAATTATAAAGAAAGTTAACGGAAAAATATACAGAAAAAAAATAAAAAAAATAAAAAAAAGATTTCTGCAGTTTTTAGACCGATTTAAAGAAATAGGACAGATTACTGAAAGGTACTAGGTATATAATATCCCAGTGTATGCATTTACTGACATGCATATTATTTTACTAGGAAATGCTTATAAGTTCTGTTTTTACTGCCTGAAATCAATCAAATAGTCCCTGTATGGGCCTGCCTTTTGCGGCTCATGAAAACAGACTCTGCTGTACTTGCTGTGTAGGGTCTCATACTGACCAATCAGTGACCATCTATCTGAAACATGTTTCTAGGACATAGTTCCTGATAGGCTATGTCACCACACATGCAGCCCAGTGCCCTTCAGAGTCTTTTTTATTTTTTTTTACATTTTTTTTTCCTGAATATATTTGTGTTTAAATTTAATATCTTTAAAATGATCAAACACAATGTAAATATTGAATCTGATTTAAGGGTCTATGGAGGGTTATATATACAATTATAACAAAATAGAATATTTAGCAAGAGTGTATAGATCTGAAATCATTACGCTTAAACCCACATTTCACCCAATGGTTTCAACAGTACCTAAGTATCAAATAAACAGATGATTGTTCTTTCTATAAATGAAAGCAGCACATAAAAAGTACTTAATTTTTAACACAATATAATTCCAAAGAAAAGAAGCACAAAATAGATTTGGAATGCACAATGTTATAAACATTTTTATGGCACAAAATGCAAACATATATGAGGGAAATGTATAGTATATTTTCAGATGCAGCATAACCTAGACTAAAATCAGCTTTTTTCATGCATAAAATTCTACAAAAATAATGTAAAAATTAAAAAATTAAAATTACACAGGGATTTTTAAAATACAGTATAGTCAGATACAGTACAACCTAGACCCGGCTAAAATCAGCATTTTTCTGTGCATAAAAATATACAAAACTTATATAGAAATTTTAAAAATCAAACAGGATTCGAATAAGAAAATCTATTATCACAATTTTTTTTAAAAAGATCTAACATGCCCAGTTGGAATGTGGTAGCTTTTTGGGATTTGAAAAATATAATATATTGTCATATGCAGCACAAGCTAAAGCCAGACTGAAATCAGCATTATTCTATGCATAAAATTCTACAAAAAATTATATACAATTTTCAAGAAAATTCAATAAAAAAATATAATGGAAAAAAAAGAACAACAAAAAATTAAAAAGATCCAATGTGCCCAGTACTAATATGACGGCTTTTTGGGATTTGAAAAAAATATAGTTTATTGTCAGATGCAGCAAAACCTAGATCTAGTCTGAAATCAGCATATTTGTGCATAAAATTATACAAAAATTTGAAAAGAAAATTAAAACAGGATTCCAATAAAAACAAAACAATACAATAGCAAAAATTCAAAAAAGAAGCATTAAAATTATCCAACAAGCCCAGTTGGAATGTGATGGCTTTTTTAAATTTGAATAAATAAGTAAAGCAAATTGCCAGATGCAGAACAACCTACAGCCCTTAAGGTCCTCAAAGGAGAATACAAATTTATAGATCTTTATTATTATTATCATATTTTTGGGTGTAATTTACCCTTAAGAGAGGCATATTTTTTTGCCAAAATATTATATGGGTTCCATCCAATTTGGAACACCTGTGATCTATACTCCTTATATCTTTGTCAATAATTATACAGTTTTTATATTATATTTTATTAGTACCACCAGTGTATATATTGTAGACAAATTGATCGGATATTTTTTTTCTCTTTCTAATATATACGTACATGTCCATTTGGTGTAGAGCAAGTTGGTACACCTCTTTTATCCTATGAAGCAATAGGACTATTAGCCAGAACTAGGGTCTTCCTACATTAGGTAGAGTCCCTGAGGTAGGGGGTATCCACCAAGATCACACGTTTCCTGCTACTCTAACCCATGTGTAGGGGTCATAACCACATTTATTTTGCCCTTGCTCCAATTATATGGTATATGGACTATACTCATAGTTTTTTGTCTAAATGTATACTGGTGGGTTTTGATATTACATTATATTGTCTATTTTGAGTGTACATTAAAGTTTTCAAATCCCTTCTTTTTTTGAATGTATGTACAGCCTACCCCCAGACTGAAATCAGCAATCTATGTCAAAATAAAAAAAAATAAGAAAAAAATTAAAAATCTACCCAGCATTTTTGTGTCAGAAAAATATAACAAAAATATATAGAATACAAAGGTTTGTGACTTAAAAAAAGTGTGAAACTAGACTAGTCACGAGATGGTATGAGTATTAATATAGGTCCATAGTAGCGTTACCCCTCCCCAGCATATCAGATTGAATCTCTGGGGTCTATTAGTTTAGCTTGAATGGATATATTATCAACAGCTTCAACATTATCTGCAGAATCCCATGCTTTATGATCCTTATGTCCTATTTTAAAAATAATTTTGTTGTCAAAATGTCGTTACAGGCTAAATAATAAAGGTAAAGCAATAATGTCGGGCGTGGACATTGTAAAATAACTGTAAATCAATTAGCTGTGTTTGCATTGCCAGGTGTACCTTGAAAAAGAAGATAAGCTCAGACTACCGAAGGCTTTTTTCCACTTTTAATAGATAATAAGAGGGGCAGCAGTCAATTTAATGTAAGCTATATCTCTCTTAAAGGGATATGAATATATATATATATATATATATATATATATATATATATATATATATATAACACACCATATATATATACACACACCATATATATATATATATATATATATATATATATATATATATCATTTACACGTAAGAAGAAAAACTGAACAAGGTAGGAAGAGGGATATAGAGCAGAGATTCCAAGTGACAGGCGTGCGGCTGTCCATAGGGTCACAGAGAGTCGGACACGACAACAAATATACTGCAATACTCATTGTCATTTTATGTATAGTACTTGTATATTCCTCTCAATATAAAAGCTGTGCTGGGTATACCAATAAGCCAAACACTTCGGTAGGCCCCACAAATGTGAAGCAGGTGGTAACAAAACAATATAGATCTTAGGTGCCAGACACTCCAGTGAGAAGCCAGACAGTCCTGAAAGCTGTTGTATATTTATATTAACGATTTAATAACCAGAAGCTGATATTCACTGAGGTAGGACTTGAAAAAAAAAAAAAAAACAATATATAAATATATATATATATATATATATATATATATATATACATATACAGTCAGGTCCATAAATATTGGGACATGGACACAATTCTAATCTTTTAGGCTCTATACACCACCACAATGAATTTGAAATGAAACAAACCAGATGTGCTTCAACTGCAGACTTTCAGCTTTAATTTGAGGGCATTTACATCCAAATCAGGTGAACGGTGTAGGAATTACAACAGTTTGTATATGTGCCTCCAACTTTTTAAGGGACCAAAAGTAATGGGACAGATTAACAGTCATAAAACAAACTTTCACTTTTTAATACTTGGTTGCAAATCCTTTGCAGTCAATTACAGCCTGAAGTCTGGAACGCATAGACATCACCAGACGCTGGGTTTCATCCCTGGTGATGCTCTGCCAGACCTCTATTGCAACTGTCTTCAGTTCCTGCTTGTTCTTGGGGCATTTTCCCTTCAGTTTTGTCTTCAGCAAGTGAAATGCTTGCTCAATCAGGATTCAGGTCAGGTGATTGACTTGGCCATTGCATAACATTCCACTTCTTTCCCTTAAAAAACTCTTTGGTTGCTTTTGCAGTAAGCTTCGGGTCATTGTCCATCTGCACTGTGAAGCGCCGTCCAATGAGTTCTGAAGCATTTGGCTGAATATGAGCAGATAATATTGCCCGAAACACTTCAGAATTCATCCTGCTGCTTTTGTCAGCAGTCACATCATCAATAAATACAAGATGAACCAGTTCCATTGGCAGCCATACATGCCCACGCCATGACACTAACCACCACCATGCTTCACTGATGAGGTGGGTACGCTTTGGATCATGACAGTTCCTTTCCGTCTCCATACTCTTCTCTTCCCATCACTCTGGTACAAGTTTATCTTAGTCTCTCTGTCCATAGGATGTTGTTCCAGAACTGTGAAGGCTTTTTTAGGGTGTTGTTTGCAAACTCTAATCTGGCCTTCCTGTTTTTGAGGCTCGCCAATGGTTTACATCTTGTGGTGAACCCTCTGTATTTACTCTGGTGAAGTCTTCTCTTGGTTGTTGACTTTGACACGCATACACCTACCTCCTGGAGAGTGTTCTTGATCTGGCCAACTGTTGTGAAGGGTGTTTTCTTCACCAGGGAAATAATTCTTCGGTCATCCACCACAGTTGTTTTCCGTGGTCTTCCGGGTCTTTTGGTGTTGCTGAGCTCACCGGTGCGTTCTTTCTTTTTAAGTATGTTCCAAACAGTTGATTTGGCCACACTAATGTTTTTGCCATCTCTCTGATGGGTTTGTTTTGTTTTTTGCAGCCTAATGATGGCTTGCTTCACTGATAGTGACAGCTCTTTGGATCTCATATGAGAGTTAACAGCAACAAAAGCAAATAGCTACACTTGAAATGAACACTGGAGCTTGTATCTGCTCTTTGTAAATGGGATAATGAGGGAATAACACACACCTGGCCCATGGAACAGCTGAGCAGCCAATTGTCCTATTACTTTTGGTCCCTTAAAAAGTGGGAGGGGCACATATACAAAGCTGTTGTAATTCCTACACCGTTCACCTTATTTGGATGTAAATACCCTCAAATTAAAGCTGAAAGTCTGCAGTTTACAGCACATCTTGTTCGTTTCATTTCAAATCCATTGTGGTGGTGTATAGAGCCAAAAAGGTAAGAATTGTGTCGATGTCCCAATATTTATGGACCTGACTGTATGTATGTATGTATGTATGTATGTATGTGTACACACACACACATACATACATACAGTAGACTCCCAGTTCTCCGGCACCCACACGGGATTGGTAGATGCCGGATAAATGTAGTTTCTGGTTGCTTGAGAGCTACATATAAAAGAGGCCTAGATTAGATGCACACAGGCTGCTCTGCTAAGTATAGATTTGTCAGTGGAGGGGGCTTTCAGCAGCAAGCAGCCTCACGGTCCTCACTTACACACAGGTTACGTTAGATGGGGCTTGAGTTGCTGTGCTGATGACCCAGGGAATGTAACCCCAACCACTGCCCTGGCTCAGTCACGCAATCCCGGGGAGATGTAACGCAACACTGCACTGGCTCAGTCACTCAATAGGCCCTAGGGAATGCAACACCAACCACTGACTGCACTGGCTTCAGTCACTCATGCCCAGGGAATGTAACCCCAACAACTGCCCTGGCTCAGTCACTCATCGCCCAGTGGAATGAAACCCCAACACTGCCCTGGTCCATTCCATTCATGCCCGGAGGAATGTAACCCCAACACTGCCCTGGCTCAGTCACTTCATGCCCAGGGAATGGAACGCTAAAACACTTGCACTGGCACAGTACCCTCATGCCCAGGGAATATGTAAAGCCAACACTGCCTGGCTCAGTCACTCATGCCCAGGGAATGTAACGCCAACACTGCCCTGGCTCAGTCACGCATGCCGGGGAATGTAACCCCAACACTGCACTTGGCTCAGTCACTCATGCCCGGGAGAATGTAACCCCAACACTGCACTGGCTCAGTCACTCATGCCCAGGGAATGTAACCCCAACACTGCACTGGCTCAGTCACTCATGCCCGGGGAATGTAACCCCAACACTGCCCTGGCTCAGTCCCTCATGCCCAGGGAATGTAAAGCCAACACTGCCCGGGCTCAGTCACTCATGCCCGGGGAATGTAACCCCAACACTGCCCTGGCTCAGTAACTCATGCCCAGGGAATGTAATGCCAACACTGCACTGGCTCAGTCACTCATGCCCAGGGAATGTAACGCCAACACTGCCCTGGCTCAGTCACGCATGCCCAGGGAATGTAACCCCAACACTGCCCTGGCTCAGTCACTCATGCCCGGGGAATGTAACGCCAACACTGCACTGGCTCAGTCACTCATGCCCGGGGAATGTAACGCCAACACTGCACTGGCTCAGTCACTCATGCCCAGGGAATGTAACCCCAACACTGCACTGGCTCAGTCACTCATGGCTTGGGAATGTAACCCCAACACTGCCCTGGCTCAGATCACTCATGCCCGGGAATGAAACCCCAACACTGCCCTGGCTCAGTCACTCATGCCCCGGGAATGTAACACATACTGCACTGGCTCAGTCACTAATGCCCGGGTAATGTAACCCCAACACTGCACTGGGCTCAGTTACTGATGCCCGGGAAATGCTAACCCCAACACTGCACTAGGCTCAGTCACTGATGCCGTGAATGTAACCCCACACTGCACTAGGCTAAGTCACTCAAGCCCGGGAAATTAACCCCAACACTGCACTGGCTCAGTCACTTCATGCCGGGAAATTGTAACCCCAACACTGCCCTGGCTCAGTCACCTCATGCCCGGGGAATGTAACCCCAACACTGCACTGGCTACAGTCACTAATGCCGGGAATAGTAACGCCAACACTGCCCTGGCTCAGTCACTCATGCTTGGGGAATGTAACCCCAACACTGCACTGGCTCAGTCACTCATTCCCCGGAATTAACCCCAACACTGCCCTGGCTCAGTCACTCATGCCTGGGGAATGTAACCCCAACACTGCCCTGGCTCAGTCCCTCATTGCCCGGGGAATGTAACCCCAACAGTGCCCTGGCTCAGTCCCCCATGCCCGGGGAATGTAACGCCAACACTGCCCTGGCTCAGTCCCTCATGCCTGTCTGCTTCCAGGTAACATTGAATTGCAAAGATATATAATGGATGACATCTAGGTGCCTGGAAGCATATTGTGGCATCACAAGCTGGCTCCTGGCATTTATTTATATATAGTTTTACTAAGTCCCTCTCTGGGTGCAACTTTAGCCGTCTCACGTCTGAACTGTTTATAGCTAAAATAAACACAAAAATGTGCACCATATGGTATACAAGGCCAAACAAAATATCTGCTCAATGATATTTGCTGAAATCTGAGTTTTTATAATCTTAGAAAAAAAGTTCTAACAAGTTCAACTTTCCCAGTTAAATTTCTCACACAAACTCAACCAAAGAAAAATGCTGAAATGTAAATACATGTAACTGCCCACATATGTTGCGTCTGGCCCTAAAATCACAAGGCTGAGAAAATATTTTCATATCACATTTTTTTTTTATATCTCAACACAAAATTAGCACCGTATAGTTTACAGGGTCAGACAACCAGGGAGTCAGAAAACATGTGTAAAAGCATACATTTCCTGCAAATACACCAGGAGTAAACTCAAATTCATGAGCATTGCTAAACAGGATTGATAAATGCACATGAAACACAGGAGCCAGGCCAGACGAGATTTAGGAGCCAGGGAAGGGTGTTTATTAGCACATCATATCAATAAATAAGTAGATGCAATGATGGTACCTGGCATATAATAGGTAACAATTTAAAAGGCAGCTATTGTAAGTTTCTAAAAACAATTTAAAGTCTAATTATCCCCCAAAAATAAAAGGTATATGGAAGTCATCATAATGTAGATGCAATGTATGGCTGAAGTCGCTCAACGCTCTGGTATTGGGATGGGTGGGAGGGGGTAACAAGGCCATAAGGAAGTGTGGCAGAGTCCTTGAGGATAGGTGTGTGAGCCAGAGTCTGGATAGAGGCATTTGCCAAATCCAGTACTTACAGATGTTAAATACTCTCTCACATCACAATTGGGCTGCAGCTGTGAAAAGGTCAAGACTGTTTGTTGAAGAGTTTCTTGCATCCCAGAGCCCAGAAAGCGAGTGTTGCAGCCAACCAAGAGAGGGAGAGTGCCACAGCTGGGCATAGAGCAGGGGTGGGCAAGTTCGGTCCTGGAGGACTACACACCTGGATTTGAAGACATCATTTCTGTGCACAGGTGAGTCAATCAAGATGACTAAAGAAGTGATGGACTCATCTGTGCGCAGCAGGGATATCATCAAATCCAGGCTTTTGTGTGGCCCTCCAGGACCAAACTTGCCCACCACTAGCATAGACAGTCTAAAATCCAAGCCAAATAAGCAAAAAAAATCATAATTTGGTGTGGCCAATCAGAGGCAGCTACAACAATGTAGCAATGTCTGGGGATTCTGTTTCTGCAGCAAAAGCATCATGGGATGTGTAGTATTTTGTTCAAGCAGCTCAAGCAGTGATGCTCTGGATCTCTGCACTGTGCTGCTGTTGGATTGAAGGTTAGTATAGGGTTAAAAACGTACTTGGATGCATTGTTTCTATTGGTTAGTACCAGGTGCCTACGTAGGTCCCTCTAGGGGTGTGGCAACCAATTACATGTAAATAAAATAATTCTGTACGTGTTTCGAATGGCTCCACGTAATGTGCGTTTCTGATATCAGCCGTATGTGTTCGATTAGAGAGAGGTACAAGCAGGGAGACTTCCAGATACCTTTAATACAACTATAGGTGGTCATTTGAAGGTACTCTCCCATGTATAGATGCAACAAGCACCCTCTCATAGAGGCTACAGCAAGGACATCTATAACCCCAGGCAGTTAATAGATAACTGAAGTCCAATATTTATACCTGTACTTTTGAAACTTGATAACGGCCACAATTTGTAGATAGCAGAACTATAAAAGATAATAAATAGAGCTTTATTTAAAAAAAATATATAATCTGCCATCTATTATGTGCAAACATGACATATTGTAGCGCTGTTTATCTACCATGACAGTACGGACTGGACGTGGCTTTCAATTATTTCTTACGAAAGCTTAGACTGCGAGGTCTTTCAAAAGAACTGAATAGAAATCTTATCTGGATCCTTAGTTGATTTCACGATTATATGAAAATGTGTATAATGGAGAATACTGCTTTTTTTCTTAACACGCTCCCCTTAAACAGGTTAAGACAAAAAACAACTGTCCTATCGTATGGGAAATTTGCATATGACAATTAAATCAATTAAGTCATTAATTTGGTATTTACTTTCTAAAAACAATTTGCCCTTTATCAAGCTCAACAATTTAGCACAAACAGAGCAATTAATAGATGCTTCCAGTGTATAATCTGGACCAGTGCAAAAGCTTGAGAAATACACAAGAAGATATAAAGACCCTGCATTGATTGGTACATGGCTATCCAGTATATAACATCACACCTGGCCCATTCCCCCAGCCCACCGTGTATATTACTGTCACACACCTGGGCACGTCTCTCTCTCTCGTCCCCCCCCCCGCCCCCCCCGGTATAGCCGCACACAACCTGTGCCGCGACCTCTACGCCCCCCCGGTATTCGCACACACCACTGGCCCCCGCGCTCTCCCCCCCCCACCCTCCGGTATACGCCACACACCCTGGCCTGCCTCTCCGCCCCCCCCCCCCCCCGGTATACCACAACGTCACACACCCTGGGGGGCCCGGCTCTCATCTCTCCCCCGCACCCCCCCCCCGGTACCTGTATATACGCACAGCACATGGCCCGCGTCTCTCCCCCCCCCCCCCCCGGTATACGCACACACCAGGCCCGCCTCTCGCTCCCCCCCCCCCCCCGGTCAATAGGCATGCACAAACCAGTGCCCGTCCTCTTCCCCCCCCCCACCCCCGGTATAACGCACACACCTGGACCGCCTCTCCCCACCCCCGGTAGTACGCACACATCTGGCCCGCCTCTCCCCCCCCCCCGTATACGCACACACCTGGCCCGCCTCTCCCCCTCCCCCGCGTATAACGCACACACCTGGCCCGCCTCTCCCTCCCCCCGGTATAACGCACACATCTGGCCCGCCTCTCCTCCCCCCCCCCCCCCGGTAACGCACACACCTGGCCCGCCTCTCCCCCGGTACTCACACACCTGGCCCGCCTCTCCCCCGGTACGCACACACCTGCCCCTGCCCGCCTCTCCCCCGGTACGCACACACCTGGCCCGCCTCTCCCCCGGTACGCACACACCTGGCCCGCCACTCCCCCGGTACAAATACAACTGGTCCGTCTCTCCACCAGTATATACAACTGGTCCGTCTCTCCACCAGTATATACAACTGGTCCCTCTCTCCACCAGATATACAACTGGTCCATCTCTCACCCAGTATATACAACTGGTCCATCTCTCCTCACCAGTATATACAACTTGTCCATCTCTCCACCAGTATATACAACTGGTCCATCTCTCCACCAGTCTATACAACTTGTCCATCTCTCCTCCAGTATATACAACTGGTCCATCTCTCCACCAGTCTATACAACTTGTCCATCTCTCCACCAGTATATACAACTTGTCCATCTCTCCTCCAGTATATACAACTGGTCCATCTCTCCACCAGTATATACAACTGGTCCATCTCTCCTCCAGTATATACAACTGGTCCATCTCTCCTCCAGTATATACAACTGGTCCATTCCTCCACCAGTATATACAACGGGTCCATCTCTCTCCAGCCAGTATATACAAGCTGGTCCATCTTCTCCACCAGTATATACAACTGGTCCATCTCTCCACCAGTCTATACAACTTGTCCATCTCTCCACCAGTATATACAACTGGTCCATCTCTCCACCAGTCTATACAACTTGTCCATCTCTCCTCCAGTATATACAACTGGTCCATCTCTCCTCCAGTATATACAACTGGTCCATCCCCCCCCACCGGTATACACACACACCTGGCCCGCCTCTCCCCCCCCCCGGTATTCGCACACACCTGGCCCGCCTCTCCCCCCCCCCCCCCCGGTATACGCACACACCTGGCCCGCCTCTCCCCCCCCCCCCCCCCCCGGTATACGCACACACCTGGCCCGTCTCTCCCCCCCCCCCCCCCGTTATAACGCACACACCTGGGCCCGTCTCTCTCCCCCCCTCCCCCGGTATAACCACACACCTGGCCCGCCTCTCCCCCCCCCCCCGGTATAACGCACACACACCAGGCCCGCCCTCTCCCCCCCCCCCCCCCCCCGTAAAATACGCACACACCAGGGCCCCGCCACTTCCCCCCCCCCCCGGGTAGACGCACACACCTGGCCCGCCTCTCCCCCCCCCGGTATTCGCACAACACCTGGCCCGCCTCTCCCCCCCCCCCGTATACGCACACACCTGGCCCGCCTCCTCCCCCCCCCCCCCCCCGGTATAACGCACACACCTGGCCCGCCTCTCCCCCCCCCCCCCCCCGTATAACGCACACTCCTGGCCCGTTCTCTCTCCCCCCCCCCCCGGTATACGCACACAACCTGGCCCGCCTCTCCCCCCCCCCGGTATTCGCACACACCTGGCCCGCCTCTCCCCCCCCCCCCCCGGTATACAGCACACACCTGGCCCCCTCTCCCCCCCCCCCCCCCCCCCCCGGTATAACGCACACACCTGGCCCACGCCTCTCCCCCCCCCCCCCCCCGGTATTACGCACACCACCTGGCCCGTCTCTCTCCCCCCCCCCCGGGTATACGCACACACCTGGCCCGCCTCTCCCCCCCCCCCCCCGGTATACGCACACACCAGGCCCGCCTCTCCCACCCCCCCCCCCCCCGGTATACGCACACACCAGGCCCGCCTCTTCCCCCCCCCCCCACTCCGGTATACACGCACACATCCTGGCCCGCCTCTCCCCCCCCCCCGGTATAACGCAACACATCTTGGCCCGCCTCTCCCCCACCCCCCGGTATACGCACACAACCTGGCCCGCCTCTCCCCCCTCCCCCGCGGTATACGCACACACCTGGCCCGCCTCTCCCTCCCCCCGGTATACGCACACATCTGGCCCGCCTCTCTCCTCCCCCCCCCGTAACGCACACACCTGGCCCGCCTCTCCCCCGGTACGCACACACCTGGCCCGCCTCTCCCCCGGTACGCACACACCTGGCCCGCCTCTCCCCCGGTACGCACACACCTGGCCCGCCTCTCCCCCGGTACGCACACACCTGGCCCGCCTCTCCCCCAGTACGCACACACCTGGCCCGCCTCTCCCCCGGTACGCACACACCTGGCCCGCCTCTCCCCCGGTACAAATACAACTGGTCCGTCTCTCCACCAGTATATACAACTGGTCCGTCTCTCCACCAGTATATACAACTGGTCCCTCTCTCCACCAGTATATACAACTGGTCCATCTCTCCACCAGTATATACAACTGGTCCATCTCTCCACCAGTATATACAACTTGTCCATCTCTCCACCAGTATATACAACTGGTCCATCTCTCCACCAGTCTATACAACTTGTCCATCTCTCCTCCAGTATATACAACTGGTCCATCTCTCCACCAGTCTATACAACTTGTCCATCTCTCCACCAGTATATACAACTTGTCCATCTCTCCTCCAGTATATACAACTGGTCCATCTCTCCACCAGTATATACAACTGGTCCATCTCTCCTCCAGTATATACAACTGGTCCATCTCTCCTCCAGTATATACAACTGGTCCATCTCTCCACCAGTATATACAACGGGTCCATCTCTCCACCAGTATATACAACTGGTCCATCTCTCCACCAGTATATACAACTGGTCCATCTCTCCACCAGTCTATACAACTTGTCCATCTCTCCACCAGTATATACAACTGGTCCATCTCTCCACCAGTCTATACAACTTGTCCATCTCTCCTCCAGTATATACAACTGGTCCATCTCTCCTCCAGTATATACAACTGGTCCATCTCTCCACCAGTATATACAACTGGTCCGTCTCTCCTCCCGTACATATACAACTGGTCCATCTCCCATCCAGTACATATACAACTGGTCCATCACTCCACCAGTATATACAACTGGTCCATCACTCCACCAGTATATACAACTGGTCCATCACTCCACCAGTATATACAACTGGTCCATCACTCCACCAGTATATACAACTGGTCCATCACTCCACCAGTATATACAACTGGTCCATTGCTCCTCCAGCACACGGAGCACATTCCTGCTGCACACTTTGCCTAATTAATGCATGTTCACATTATACTGCTTTAGGCTCAGTCTTACCTGGGTGGGCGTGAACATTAAGAGCTGGTGGAAGATACTTGGCAGAAGGAAGAGGGGCCAAATGCCCAGAGGAGGTTGCGAGACGTCCGGCAGCTCCCCCACCCCCTGTCCGGCTGCCATCCAAGGGCAGCCCGGACAGCAGCGGGGGCGGCATCTGCACGAACTCCCGGCCATCCATCCTCACACCGACTGCTTGAAGCGAACCATGGTCTGGAGCCTGTGAAATACAGACATATATATGTATTAATATTTACACATTATAGCATGTCCATAAGGAAAGGAACCTCTCTGGCACCAAAACATTGGATTTACAGTCACTCTGGGTCTTTTCTTTTTTTGCATATTGTCTGAGCCTTTACGCCTGTATTGTTTGGACTATAATTCCATACAATAATATCTATACTATTGGCAACAAAGCACAGTGGGCCCAGACAGTAATGTATAGCTTACATTCACATATACAGCGAGATATGTACCAAGGCCCGATAAACAACTCGGAACCAGACCAATAGACATTTGGGTGATAGGGCGGGAGTATTAATACAATAGTATTAGGAAGCTGAAGATATTTGTTCTAGGAAATGCTCTCAGTAATTATCCAGCATGTACCCAAACAGGGAAGGACAAGACCAAGAGCGAAGGCGGCCGCAAGGATATGCAGAGTTCAGAGGTCATGCACATTCATACAGATACATTACAACTTTTAAAAAAATATTTAGGAGCCAATAGACATTTTAAGATCATTTTTGAATGGTTTTATTCTACATTATTTATATATATATATATATATATATATATATATATATATATATATATATATATATATATATATTATAACCAAGGAAACACCAGAGCTTTTAGGAGTCACACAGACAGTACTGGAATGAAACAACTGCATTTGAAATAAAATAACTAAATAAAATAATTAAATAAATAAATAAAGAGCTCCTAAGGTATTTTTTAAGTATGTCAGTATCTACATACACACCTAGGCTGCTGGGTCTCTGTGCTTGTTAATACTTGTGCCTCTGGACTACATATAAACAGACGGTACATGTGTGTGATTATATATATATATATATATATATATATATATGTACTTTACAATATTACAGTGTTTACAGTGTTTATTAGGAAACAAACCCAACAACCTGGCTCATAAAATGTTACTTCTGGGTCCTTATTATTTCCATCCTTATTGATTATATATATATATATATATATATATATATATATATACACACACACATATACACACACACATTTGGACTCAGAATAGTCAATAGTACTTCAATTTATATTGTATAATGCAGACTGTAGAATATATATATATATATATATATATATATATATATATATATATACACACATATACATATATACACACCCACACATATACATATATACACACACATATTTACACCTACACATACATATATACACATACATATTTACACCTACACGTACATATATACACACACATACATATTTACACCTACACATACATATATACACACACACATACATATTTACACCTACACATACATATATACACACACATACATACATACATATACACACACATACATACATATACACACACATACATATACACACACACATACATATTTACACCTACACATACACACATACACATATACACACACATACATATTTACACCTACACATACACATATACACACACACATACATATTTACACCTACACATACATATATACACACACACATACATATTTACACCTACACATACATATATACACACACACATACATATTTACACCTACACATACATATATACACCCACACATACATATTTACACCTACACATACATATATACACCCACACATACATATTTACACCTACACATACACACACATACATACATACATATACACACACACACATACATATTTACACCTACACATACATATATATATATATACACATACATACATATTTACACCTACACATACATACATATATACACACACACATACATATTTACACCTACACATACATATATACACACACACATACATATTTACACCTACACATACATATTTACACCTACACATACATATATACACACACACATACATATTTACACCTACACATACATATATACACACACACATACATATTTACACCTACACATACATATATACACACACATATACACACACATACATATTTACACCTACACATACATACATATTTACACCTACACATACATATTTACACCTACACATACATATATACACACACACATACATATTTACACCTACACATACATATATACACACACACATACATATTTACACCTTCACATACATATATACACACACATACATATTTACACCTACACGTACATATATACACACACATACATATTTACACCTACACGTACATATATACACACACATACATATTTACACCTACACATACATATATACACACACACATATTTACACCTACATATATACACACACATACATATTTACACCTACACATACATATATACACACACACATACATATTTACACCTACACATACATATATACACACACACATACATATTTACACCTACACATACATATATACACACCCATACATATTTACACCTACACGTACATATATACACACACATACATATTTACACCTACACATACATATATACACACACACACATACATATTTACACCTACACATACATATATACACCCACACATACATATTTACACCTACACATACATATATACACACACACATACATATTTACACCTACACATACATATATACACACACACACATATTTACACCTACACGTACATATATACACACACATACATATTTACACCTACACATACATATATACACACACACACATACATATTTACACCTACACACACATATATACACCTACACACACACACACACACACACATATACATACACACACACACACGTACATATACAGGAGTGGAGATTTCCAGGCAGCCAGGGCTCGTAAAATTTGTATTTCTGAGTCCCAAATATTTTTCCAAAGTAATGTATTAATATGAAGGGCTCCCAGAAACAGCCT
>CM050172.1:103678567-103773567 GCA_027410445.1 Discoglossus pictus | reverse complement strand
AGGGGCAGGAGACAGAGCTGGGGGAGAAAGGAGGTAATGGAGGGGCAGGAGACAGAGCTGTGGGGAGAAAGGAGGTACTGGAGGGGCAGGAGACAGAGCTGTGGGGAGAAAGGGGGTACTGGAGGTGCAGGAGACAGAGCTGGGGGGAGAAAGGAGGTACTGGAGGGGCAGGAGACAGAGCTGGGGGGAGAAAGGGGGTACTGGAGGGGCAGGAGACAGAGCTGTGGGGATAAAGGGGGTACTGGAGGGGCAGGAGACAGAGCTGTGGGGATAAAGGGGGTACTGGAGGGGCAGGAGACAGAGCTGTGGGGAGAAAAGGGGTACTGGAGGGGCAGGAGACAGAGCTGGGGGGAGAAAGGAGGTACTGGAGGGGCAGGAGACAGAGCTGGGGGGAGAAAGTAGGTACTGGAGGGGCAGGAGACAGAGCTGGGGGGAGAAAGGGGGTACTGGAGGGGCAGGAGACAGAGCTGGGGGAGAAAGGGGGTACTGGAGGGGCAGGAGACAGAGCTGTGGGGAGAAAGGGGGTACTGGAGGGGCAGGAGACAGAGCTGTGGGGATAAAGGGGGTACTGGAGGGGCAGGAGACAGAGCTGTGGGGAGAAAAGGGGTACTGGAGGGGCAGGAGACAGAGCTGGGGGGAGAAAGGAGGTACTGGAGGGGCAGGAGACAGAGCTGGGGGGAGAAAGTAGGTACTGGAGGGGCAGAAGACAGAGCTGTGGGGAGAAAGGGGGTACTGGAGGGGCAGGAGACAGAGCTGGGGGAGAAAGGGGGTACTGGAGGGGCAGGAGACAGAGCTGTGGGGAGAAAAGGGGTACTGGAGGGGCAGGAGACAGAGCTGGGGGGAGAAAGGAGGTACTGGAGGGGCAGGAGACAGAGCTGGGGGGAGAAAGTAGGTACTGGAGGGGCAGGAGACAGAGCTGTGGGGAGAAAGGGGGTACTGGAGGGGCAGGAGACAGAGCTGGGGGAGAAAGGGGGTACTGGAGGGGCAGGAGACAGAGCTGTGGGGAGAAAGGGGGTACTGGAGGGGCAGGAGACAGAGCTGGGGGAGAAAGGGGGTACTGGAGGGGCAGGAGACAGAGCTGTGGGGAGAAAGGGGGTACTGGAGGGCCAGGAGACAGAGCTGTGGGAGTAATGGGGTACTGGAGGGGCAGGAGACAGAGATGGGGGGAGAAAGGGGGTACTGGAGGGGCAGGAGACAGAGCTGGGGGGAGAAAGGGGGTACTGGAGGGGCAGGAAACAGAGCTGTGGGGAGAAAGGGGGTACTGGAGGGGCAGGAGACAGAGCTGTGGGGAGAAAGGGGGTACTGGAGGGGCAGGAGACAGAGCTGGGGGGAGAAAAGGGGGTACTGGAGGGGCAGGAGACAGAGCTGTGGGGAGAAAGGGGGTACTGGAGGGGCAGGAGACAGAGCTGTGGGGAGAAAGGGGGTACTGGAGGGGCAGGAGACAGAGCTGGGGGGGAGAAAGGAGGGGCAGGAGACAGAGCTGTGGGAGTAATGGGGTACTGGAGGGGTAGGAGACATAGCTGTGGGAGTAATGGGGTACTGGAGGGGCAGGTGACAGAGCTGTGGGGAGAAAGGGGGTACTGGAGTGGCAGGAAACAGAGCTGTGGGGAGAAAGGGGGTACTGGAGGGGCAGGAGACAGAGCTGGGGGGGAGAAAGGAGGGGCAGGAGACAGAGCTGTGGGAGTAATGGGGTACTGGAGGGGTAGGAGACATAGCTGTGGGAGTAATGGGGTACTGGAGGGGCAGGTGACAGAGCTGTGGAAGAAAGGGGGTACTGGAGGGGCAGGAGACAGAGCTGGGGGGAGAAAGGAGGGGCAGGAGACAGAGTTGTGGGAGTAATGGGGTACTGGAGGGGCAGGAGACAGAGCTGGGGGGAGAAAGGGGGTACTGGAGGGGCAGGAGACAGAGCTGGGGGGAGTAATGGGGTACTGGAGGGGTAGGAGACAGCTGTGGGAGTAATGGGGTACTGGAGGGGCAGGAGACAGCTGTGGGGAGAAAGGGGGTACTGGAGGGGCAGGAGACAGAGCTGGGGGGAGAAAGGGGGTACTGGAGGGGCAGGAGACAGAGCTGGGGGGAGAAAGGGAGTACTGGAGGGGCAGGAGACAGAGCTGTGAGAGTAATGGGGTACTGGAGGGGCAGGAGACAGCTGTGGGGAGAAAGGGGGTACTGGAGGGGCAGGAGACAGAGCTGGGGGGAGAAAGGAGGGACAGGACACAGAGCTGGGGGAGAAAGGAGGGACAGGACACGGAGCTGGGGCGAGAAAGGGGGTACTGGAGGGACAGGAGACAGCTGGGGGGAGAAAGGAGGTACTGGAGGGGCAGGCGACAGAGCTGTGGGGAGAAAGGGGGTACTGGAGGGGTAGGAGACAGAGCTGGGGGGGAGAAAGGGGGTACTGGAGGGGCAGGAGACAGAGCAGGAGGGAGGAAGGGGGTACTGGAGGGGCAGGAGACAGAGCTGGGGGGAGAAAGGGGGTACTGGAGGGACAGGAGACAGAGCTGGGGGGGAGAAAGGGGATACTGGAGGAGCAGGAGACAGCTGGGGGGAGAAAGGGGGTACCGAGGGGCAGGAGACAGAGCTGGGGGGAGAAAGGGGGTACTGGAGGGGCAGGAGACAGAGCTGGAGGTGAGAAAGGGGGTACTGGAGGGGCAGGGGACAGAGCTGCAGGTGAGAAAGGGGGTACTGGAGGGGCAGGGGACAGAGCTGGGGGGAGAAAGGGGGTACTGGAGGGGTAGGAGACAGAGCTGAGGGAGAAAGGGGGTACTGGAGGGGTAGGAGACAGAGCTGGGGGAGAAAGGGGGTACTGGAGGGGTAGGAGACAGAGCTGGGGGGAGAAAGGGGGTACTGGAGGGGCAGGAGACAGAGCTGGGGGGAGAAAGGGGGTACTGGAGGGACAGGAGACAGAGCTGGGGAGGAGAAAGGAGGTACTAGAGGGGCAGGAGACAGAGCTGGGGGAGTAATGGGGTACTGGAGGGGCAGGAGACAGAGCTGGGGGAGAAAGGAGGTACTGGAGGGGCAGGAGACAGAGCTGGGGGAGAAAAGGGGTACTGGAGGGGCAGGAGAAAGGAGGTACTGGAGGGGCAGGCGACAGAGCTGGGGGAGTAATGGGGTACTGGAGGGGTAGGAGACAGAGTTGGGGGGAGAAAAGGGGTACTGGAGGGGCAAGAGACAGAGCTGGGGGGAGAAAAGAGGTACAGGAGGGGCAGGCGACAGAGCTGGGGGGAGAAAGGGGTTACCGGAGAGGCAGGAGAGAGGGTTATGGGGAGAAAGGTGGGATTTGGGTGAGAAAGGAGGGGCAGGAGACAGAGCTGGGGGGAGAAAGGAGGGGCAGGAGACAGAGCTGGGGGAGAAAGGAGGTACTGGAGGGGCAGGCGACAGAGCTGGGGAGGAGAAAAGAGGTACAGGAGGGGCAGGCGACAGAGCTGGGGGGAGAAAGGGGTTACCGGAGAGGCAGGAGAGAGGGTTGTGGGGAGAAAGGTGGGATTTGGGTGAGAAAGGAGACAGAGCTGGGGAGTAATGGGGTACTGGAGGGGTAGGAGACAGAGCTGGGGGAGAAAGGGGGTACTGGAGGGGCAGGAGACAGAGCTGGGGGGAGAAAGGAGGTACTGGAGGGGTAGGAGACAGAGCTGGGGGAGTAATGGGGTACTGGAGGGGTAGGAGACAGAGCTGGGGAGAGAAAAGGGGTACTGGAGGGGCAGGAGACAGAGCTGGGGAGAGAAAAGGGGTACTGGAGGGGCAGGAGACAGAGCTGGGGAGAGAAAAGGGGTACTGGAGGGGCAGGAGACAGAGCTGGGGGTATAATGGGGTACTGGAGGGGCAGGAGACAGAGCTGGAGGGGCAGGCGACAGAGCTGGGGGATTAATGGGGTACGGGAGGGGTAGGAGACAGAGCTGGGGGAGAAAGGGGGTACTGGAGGGGTAGGAGACAGAGCTGGGGGAGAAAGGGGGTACTGGAGGGGTAGGAGACAGAGCTGGGGGGAGAAAGAGGGTACTGGAGGGGCAAGAGACAGAGCTGGGGGGAGAAAAAAGGTACAGGAGGGGCAGGCGACAGAGCTGGGGGGAGAAAGGGGTTACAGGAGAGGCAGGAGAGAGGGTTATGGGGAGAAAGGTGGGATTTGGGTAAGAAAGGAGGTGCAAGAGACAGAGCTGGGGGGAGAAAGGGGGATTTGAGAGGCTGGGGGGAGAAAGAAGAGACAGGACTGGGGCAAAATGGAGGACTGGGGGAGAAAATGGGTACAAGAGGGGCAGGAGACAACTGGGGGGGAGAAAATGAGTACTGAGGGGCAGGATAGTGGATTGTGGGGAGAAAAGGGGTACTGGAGAGGCAGGAGAGAGGGTTGTGTGGAGAAAAGGGGTACTGGAGAGGCAGGAGAGAGGGTTGTGGGGAGAAAAGGGGTACTGGAGGGGCAGGAGAGACGGTTGGGGGGAGAAAGGGGGATTGGGGGAGAAAGGGCTGAAGAGGCTGGGGGGGGGGAGAAGGGGCAGGAGACAGGACTGGGGCTAAATGAGGAATTGGAGGGACAGGAGAAAGGTCTGGGGGTAGAAAGGGGGACTGGAGACTGGATTGGGCAAAATGGTGGACTGGAGGGGCAGGAGAGAGGGCTGGGTGGGAAAAAGGGGGACTGGAGAGAGCGCTAGAGTGGTATGAAACGGATGTGAGGGAACTAGAGGGGCAGGAGATGAGATGTTGGGGGGGCAGGAGACAGGGATGGGAAGGGGCTAGAAGGACAGGGGTGTGGGGAGACAGAGGGGCATTTGGCAGGGATATTGGGTACTGAAAGTAAGGCTGTGACGGAGATTTGGAGTTGCAGGGGTCCTGAAAATACCCTTTGAGGTGAGGAGGGTGAGGTTATATGGAGCGGGAGCTCTTCATGGTTGGGAGAGCCAAGGGAGGGGTGCAGATTAATCTGAGGAGCTATGGTTTGGGGTGCAGTGGTAATGGGCAGTAATAGGCAAGCAGGGGGTAACTTTTAAGGTGCCAGTAGAGAAGGGAGTAAGTCTCTATGCTTCGGGACCTGGAGGTAAACTCTAAGGTTGTGGTGTGATGGGAAAACAATTAACCTTTAATGTGCTGGGGCAGCATGAATTAACCTTTAAATTGCTGGGGGTCCAGGGAGGACATGGGGAATAGTATTTAATAAATAGAGTAACCCATCATATGCTGTGGGACCAAGCAATAACTTAAGTACATATTAACCCCTTCTATGGTCTTGGGAAGACGTTACTCCTTCCTATGTTTACTAACACTATTTCCAAGAGAAGCAATTAACCTGTTTTGTGCCAGAGCCACTTCTTAAGGTTTCCTGTGGCAGAAGATCCGCCTTTTGAGTTACCCACTTTGGATTATCAACAGTATTTTTCATAGCGTAAAAACACCATGTACATGGACTTATTTTTTCACCCTTCACATTCTTGGAAATTAGGTTATTAACACCTCTGGCTTCAGAAGCGGCGTGAGATACATACCCTCTTGGAGAGTAGTGAGTATAATTATGATGATAATGATGATTATTATTATATAAGGCAGAGCTAAAGATTATATCCGTACATTGCTTTACATTACAGAAAATATATGTGGATCTATAGATGAAGCTGTAACCCTTCCAGTGCTGGACATTGGCAGAAATTGACATTGGAAACCCATATTCTGAGTGTTGGTAGGGTGTGGGGGGTGAGTATTTACACCAATTGACACATATAGCAGCCCTGTGTGGCCCCTGTCCGGCTATTCCCAGGCTTGTTACCCGGTCTAGAGAGGGACCTTTATTTAAACACACAGAACTGGAGCTGGGAGCAGTTTCAAGCCACCCACAACCAAACCCAAGTGGACGGCTTCAAGGCCCCCTCTGTAGCAAGCTGAGATCTGGAGATTGGAAAACAAGAACCGGAGAGGGGGGACTGTAGGGGAAAGAGAGGAGAGGTATGGAGAATAGGGGGGGGGGGGTGAGGTGCTGGGGTCTGGACACACCACAGAGAGAAGATAGTGGAAGATCGAGATGAGAGTCTGGGGTTAAAAGACTGTCGGAGAAGTAACTGGAGACAGAATATACTGGGAAAGGAGGATGGGGAGAGGGGACTGGTGGGAGAAGTTATAATGAGGTAGGAGAGACTGTAGAAGAGGAGATGAAAGAGTGAGGGGCTGGCAAACTGAAGAGAGAAGAGACCAGGGGATAGAACGATTGGAAAGGGGGGAGAGACTGGGGTAATAATCTGGAAAGGGGGGAGAGACTGGGGTAATAAACTGGAAAGAGTGGAGAGACTGGGGTAATAAACTGGAAAGGGGGGAGAGACTGGTAATAAACTGGAAAGGGGGGAGAGACTGGGGTAATAAACAGGAAAGGTGGGAGAGACTGGGGTAATAAACTGGAAAAAGGGGAGAGACTGGGGTAATAAACTGGAAAGGGGGGAGAGACTGGTAATAAACTGGAAAGGGGGGAGAGACTGGGGTAATAAACAGGAAAGGTGGGAGAGACTGGGGTAATAAACTGGAAAAAGGGGAGAGACTGGGGTAGTAAACTGGAAAGGGGGGAGAGACTGGTAATAAACTGGAAAGGGGGGAGAGACTGGGGTAATAAACTGGAAAGGTGGGAGAGACTGGGGTAATAAACTGGAAAAAGGGGAGAGACTGGGGTAATAAACTGGAAAGAGTGGAGAGACTGGGGTAATAAACTGGAAAGAGTGGAGAGACTGGGGTAATAAACTGGAAAAAGGGGAGAGACTGGGGTAATAAACTGGAAAGGTGGGAGAGACTGGGGTAATAAACTGGAGAAAGGGGAGAGATTGGGGTAATAAACTGGAAAGGGGGGAGAGACTGGTAATAAACTGGAAAGGGGGGAGAGACTGGGGTAATAAACTGGAAAGGTGGGAGAGACTGGGGTAATAAACTGGAAAAAGGGGAGAGACTGGGGTAATAAACTGGAAAAAGGGGAGAGACTGGGGTAATAAACTGGAAAAAGGGGAGAGACTGGGGTAATAAACTGGAAAAAGGGGAGAGACTGGGGTAATAAACTGGAAAGAGTGGAGAGACTGGGGTAATAAACTGGAAAAAGGGGAGAGACTGGGGTAATAAACTGGAAAAAGGGGAGAGACTGGGGTAATAAACTGGAAAAAGGGGAGAGACAAGTCATAACATTATTTAAAGACAGACTGGGGTAATAAATTAAAGACTGAGGAAGGCTGCCAGGTAAAAGATATACTGGGTCATATGGAACTGGAATTTGGGGAGGGGGGACCGGAGGGACAAGGATGTAGAGGGACTATGGAGACAGGGATGTGGGGGGTACTAGAGGGACAGGAGACAAGGATGTGGGGTGCTAGAGGGGCTGATGTGTGCATAGTAAAAACAATTGGGGAGGCAGACAAGGGGCATTTTAGGATAGAAGGGAGGACCGAAAACTAGGGTAGGTAGGAGCCTGGTGGAGGGGAGGGATTGGGGGAGAGGGAGACTCAGGAAAAGGGAGAGGAGATTTGTATATATGAGAGCATAGAGGTGAGTGGGAAGCTGCTTCCTCTCTCCTCCAGGGAGAAGATGGGTCTGATAGGAGAGGCTGGAGAAATGGGACGTTTTTGGTGGCCTGAAATTGGAATATGAGAATGTTCCTAGGGGAGAGGATGGTCTGACAGTAGGGAGATGTCTCTTGGTAAAGGGGAGGCTTGTAAAGAGAAGAGAAATTGTGGAAGAAAGAGGACTACGAGAGAAGAAAGACTAGAGTGGGTGCTGGAAGAGAGTAGAGTGGGTGCTGGAAGAGAGTAGAGTGGGTGCTGGAAGAGAGTAGAGTGGGTGTTGGAAGAGAGTAGAGTGGGTGCTGGAATAGAGAGACTGGGATCCAAATTGGGACCTCTGTTTGTCCCAGACTCCAAATCATTATTATATCTTCTATATCTCCCTTGAGTCTTCTATATCTTCCTTCCTTTCCCATGTAATATTCCTTCATGTACCCTTTCCACTGCCATTATATTAAAATATTTCTATGTGTATGCTTGAAAAATATGGACTCTGGACCATGACTTCATTTTCCCAAATACATTTGGACCTCAGTAGATTTTGTAAAAAAAATAATAATAATTTGACTACTAAAGAACTGAAGATCCTATGGTGGTCTGGGGGAAGACGACTAGGAAAGACGAGCGAAGAACGGCATGTCTGGGGGGGATACAGCAGAGGGCATGGAAATCCAGTGCAATACTGACCCACTTGGCTTTGTTCTGAACATCCCTGTTGTACTATTTGTGGACTAGAGCGTCAGGAGTCAGATTGATAAACTATAGAATTTTTATTTATTTATGTATAAGATTCTGAGCTGGGAATGGATTATTCCAATTTTAGTTAATTTCTATGGAAAAAAACGATATTCATTGATTCAGTATCCATCCATCCATGCATTTTCATAGGAGGGCCATCAACCACCGTGTATAAGCAAAAGAGTGATAAATAGGAGATGTGTTTTCACATTTGAATGTCTAAAAAATAAGTTCAAAATTCTCTGCTTAGAATTCCGAGAAATAGTTATTGCACTGCACTCTGGGAAACTGGGAGGGGATATGCAAATTATTCCACAATAAATTTTAACTCTCTAATCCAAAACCACACACTTCGATTATATATATATATATATATATATATATATATATATATATATAGTGGATATAAAAAGTCTACACACCCCTGTTAAAATGTCAGGTTTCTGTGCTGCAAAAAAATTAGACAAAGATAAATAATTTTAGAACTTTTTCCACCTTTAATGTGACCTATAAACTGTACAACACAATTGAAAAACAAACTGAAATCTTTTAGGTGGAGGGAAGAAAAATAAAAATAATGTGGTTGCATAAGTCTGCACACCCTCTTATAACTGGGGATGTAGCTGTGTTCTGAATTAAGCAATCACATTCCAAATCGTGTTAAATAGGACTCAGCATACACCCGCTATCATTTAAAGTGCCTCTGATTAACCCCAAATAAAGTTCAGCTGCTCTAGTTGGTCTTTCCTGAAATTGTCTTAGTCGCATCCCACAGCAAAAGCCATGGTCCACAGAGAGCTTCCAAAGCATCAGAGGGATCTCATTGTTAAAAGGTATCAGTCAGGAGAAGGGTACAAAAGAATTTCCAAGGCATTAGATATACCATGGAACACAGTGAAGACAGTCATCATCAAGTGGAGAACACAACAGTGACATTACCAAGAACTGGAGCTCCCTCCAAAATTGATGAAAAGGCGAGAAGAAAACTGGTCTGGGAGGCTACCAAGAGGCCTACAGCAACATTAAAGGAGCTGCAGGAATATCTGGCAAGTACTGGCTGTGTGGTACATGTGACAACAATCTCCCGTATTCTTCATATGTCTGGGCTGTGGGGTAGAGTGGCAAGACAAAAGCCTTTTCTTACGAAGAAAAACATCCAAGCCAGGCTACATTTTGCAAAAAACACATCTGAAGTCTCCCAAAAGCATGTGGGAAAAGGTGTTATGATCTGATGAAACCAAGGTTGAACTTTTTGGCCATAATTCCAAAAGATATGTTTGGCGCAAAAACAACACTGCACATCACCAAAAGAACACCATACCCACAGTGAAGCATGGTGGTGGCAGCATCATGCTTTGGGCTGTTTTTCTTCAGTTGGAACTGGGGCCTTACTTAAGATAGAGGGAATTATGAACAGTTCCAAATACCAGTCAATATTGGCACAAAACCTTCAGGTTTCTGCTAGAAAGCTGAACATGAAGAGGAACTTCACCTTTCAGCATGACAACGACCCAAAGCATACATCCAAATCAACAAAGGAATGGCTTCACCAGAAGAAGATTAAAGTTTTGGAATGGCCCAGCCAGAGCCCAGACCTGAATCCGATTGAAAATCTGTGGGGTGATCTGAAGAGGGCTGTGCACAGGAGATGCCCTCGCAATCTGACAGATTTGGGGTGTTTTTGCAAAGAAGAGTGGGCAAATCTTGCCAAGTCAAATTGTGCCATGCTGATAGACTGATACCCAAAAAGACTGAGTGCTGTAATAAAATCACAAGGGGCTTCAACAAAGTATTAGTTTAAGGGTGTGCAGACTTATGCAACCATATTATTTTATTTTTATATTTTTTCTTCCCTCTATCTAAAAGATTTCAGTTTGTTTTTCAATTGAGTTGTACAGTTTATAGGTCACATTAAAGGTGGAAAAAGTTCTCATTTTTTTACAGCACAGAAACCTGACATTTTAACAGGGGTGTGTATACTTTTTATATCCACTGTATATATATATATATCAGTGGCAGACCTAGTAAAGGACCCCGGTGCAAAATAATTCAGTTCCACTTCTCATTACAATACAGTTGACTGTATGGGTCACTAGAATATATAAAAATGTATCTATGTGGTCCGATGACTTTTTCTATAAAAAATAATGTGCGCCTTTTCCCTAAAAAAAAATCCCTTTTATTCCAGGTCACTGGAGGTAGCAGTGGGCCCTTACCCTCCTGTTGGCCCCTGTTGAGTAGCTCTACCACTGATAGGGCTAAAAGGGCTTTTTTTGTAAACTGCTGTTATTGGAGCTAAAGAACAACTGTGACAAGGGGCAAAATAATTTAAAACAGTAAAATAAAAGCACTGGCAGCTGTAGCTGTCATATTCCCATTATGCAGATAAGAACTCCCTCTCTGCAAGGTCTCTCTCTTCCGACCTCAGGAAGCAGATCACTAGGAACCAAAGTGGTAGATTCCACATCAACATCTTTATAAAAATAAGAAACTAGAAGCCAAACTATTTCTTTTAACATATTTTCTAGTGCAGTTTATGATTACAGTGGTCCTTTAACGGGTTTAGTTAGAGGCTGAAGAGTATTTTAGTCTCTCTTTGAAACTGCTTGTGCTCAGGCCAATGAGACAATTGTCTGAGGTTCAAAACCAAATGACCCATTGTTCTTTTTTTTTACTAATTTTTAGTTTGATGATGAAAAAATACATAGTATAAGCTATGCTATTTGGCAATAAGAAAACTCCTCTTCTGGATCGCTACCTTCTTGTTGTGAAGGGGCTTGTGTATCTCAATGAAGCTCTGAACTATAACATGTAGGGTTACCCAAGATGGGCAGATCATAACAGAGAGGTCAGACAAATCATGATCCACTGGAGAAGAACTGGCACTGGCCAGGACAACCGGAGACATAACAATAGATGTGCCTGGTGTGCTGTGTTGCTACATGAGAGGGCCATTGCTTATCAGAAACCAGCGAAACTGGTTCCATGGCGAAAGTTTATCAGTCACAACAAGCCACATCCTGGAAAGAGTCAACGTGTCCTAATGCATTGGAAGAGAAGCAGGGTTGATCTACCATACCTAAGTTACACCACTAAAAATTGGAAAGCAACTTTATTTATCTGTTCAATAGACCGTCTTAAATATGATTGCGTGTGATTTACTTATAATTCACGAAAAAAAAGCCAGACACGCAAATTACGGGATGATTTCCAATTGATTTTCTGACATCAGTAATATTATGAGTTACTTTTTCTAAGTTTTACACTAAATCACAATTCAATTTTAACTTTACTGAGCACTCGCAAATTAAGACTCTTAATATTAATTATTTACATGCACTGAAAAGCAGCTGCAAATGGTTTTAAAAACCTTTCTGAGACCTGGAGCAACCGTTAGAGACCGTAAAGTACAAAAAAACACATATTATAATTGAATGCTTAACAGTCCCATAGGCACAAATGTGCAGTCTAATGTTTTTTTTATTGTGTTTGTGTCATTATACAATATCCAAGGTGACAGAATCCAGTACTCAAGAGTACTATATGGACTACAGCAGATACTCTAATGCATTGTCTATTAAAGTACTAGCCCTATGGGCAAACTTTACTTATTTACTCACAAAATGCTTACTCAAATTGCAGGTGCTTATTTCTTCTCATTTTACTTATTTATGTGATATCATGATGTACGCTTTTTCTATTGGGTAATAGAGCCGTGTCTCATCAAGAATTTAAGTAAAATGCTGGGTTTGGTGTAATTTTACAAGTACACAAGTAATTCTACACCATTTTTCTGACAAGACATGGATTTATGTATTTCAGAGTGAGATACGTAATATGACGAGAGAATGCAGGTGAACACAAGTGTAATATTACTGAAAAAGCGCCCGTAGTTCAAAATACATACTTTCTTAAATGAGGCCCTATTAGCCCTACCCTATTAGAAACCGCAAATGCCTCTAACCCGTAACTTTGGCTGCAGGTGTTTTTTTTCTTTCTAAATGTTTTGATGTCTTTTATTGACTCCAGCTAGCAATTTACCTCCTTAAGCCTAAACTTGCAAACCCTGCCTTTTTAAGTAGGATTTAGGGGACGTGATCATATGATCTGACAATATTCACGCAAACCCGTAATTTACTTTTTAGGCACAGCCAATAGTAAATTAGACCGTCATCATGACGTCAGTAGAAAAATGGAAGTTAGATGTAACCTGCAATGTGAAGCGAAGAATTAACGAAACCAGTAAGTAATATTTGCAGATTGGGCTCACAATCAAGCAATTTATAAAATGCATTAGAGCATCTGTTCTAGTCTATGTGGGTTTCTTGATATGTATACCCCTTGAGTTCAGGGGTTGATATTACTGAGAAATAACAGTTAAAAAATATATTTTTTATTACATATTTGTGGATTTGGGATTGTTGTGAAATTCATTCTAATGTTTTCCATGCCTTCCTGTGCTTTTGTAGTACAGTATTGCGTGTTTAATTGCTGTTACAGCTCTAATAAGTGTTTGAAAAAGCCCTTGTGAGTCCTATTTAGTACTCTTAATATTTTTGACAGAAACTTGATACTTTTACAGTTGCAGGTCAGAATTAATTTGCCATCTAGTGCTACAGGTCTAATAGAATATGGGTTATGTGTAACTTTAATTATTTAGAGCTTGTAATATTTGAACTGTGCTAAAACCAATGGAGTTCTAAGGCCGGTTTTGTATCTTTAGCTGGCCCGTAGTGATTGTGGGCGGGAACTCGAACTCGTAATCAGATTGCGAGGAGCTAATAGAATATGTGGCAATATTAAGAGTGATTTTAAGTTTGTATACATTTATGAATTGGGCAGTAAAATAGGGCCCTATATCCGCACTTTATAATTAAATAAAGTTATATTGGTTCACTGAATGTTATTGAACTGCCATTCTGTTTGAGGATGTTTTTATAGGGTCATATATCACTCCTGTTATTATTTTTATCCTTTATTTGTAGCGTAGGGCCTTGTCTTTGAGTTTAAAGTCAAACGTACACAGAGCTTTCCCTGAAGCGCCAATCAAGATTGAAAACTTGCAGACTTCCAATCTAAATGGCATGGGCGCTGTAACGGATCCCACCACTGCCACCAATGTAACGGATCTACTGGCACCCCGACCGGGTACCTCCGTTGATGGACGCGTCCTAGTTTGCGCCGAGGCCTACAAGCTCTGCACCGGACACCAAAACCACCACAGACTCCAAGGATAGTACATCAGGAACAAGCGTTCAGTAGTTACAGCTCAAGGGAGTATGCAAAAGCATAGCAATCCCCAGTACGATATTGATCTTGGCAGCACGGAGGGGATCGCTATCATACTGGAGTACAATGTGAGTACTGCAGTCCCTGTTTACAGACAGGCCCTGGTGCACAGCACCTGCTGCACCTTCAACAGTTCCGCCTTTACGTGTGCCTCCTGCTGATTTAATTCAATTAGTGGACCAAGAGGCCGGGGATGTCCTGTGGACTGAATTAGAGCACATGAAATCCTGTATTAAGTGCGTATGATTTTCTTAAGCATAAGCGGATGGAAAAAAATAATTAATTTTACATATATTTATAGCACAGTTGATGCCTTTTCTGTGTCACCGCCATATTCAGTAAAGAGAAGTGAGTGTGGTCTGTGTGCGTCATTGTATGGTCTGTCCATCCTTTATTGGCATTATATGGGTGGGAGGTTCTCTTTGTCTTTGCCTGTTTTAGTAAAGTTCTGCGTCTCAGTGCTGCATACAATGACTGATGAAGAAGAGTCACAAGTCGGTGCTATTTAGAGAGGGACAAAGCAACGTCTTAAAGGCGTGAGGTCTACTCGTCACTGAATGTCGCCATGCCTGGCCTCGCCTGGCTCTCGCCATACTCTTTCACTTTCTATCCATGACCCACCAGCCTGGCACCCTCACTCTTGTCTCTCACTGTATGTCTGGCGCTGTGATTCTCCCCTCTGTCTTCTCCTCTCTTCTCTCCTCTCTCTGACTTCTGGCTCCTGATATTTTAGTTTCTTTTGTTTGTTCTTTCTTTCTCTCCCTCTCTCATCATTCCTCTCCCCCTCTTCTCTTTCTTTCTCTCTCACCTCTCTCTTTTCTTCTCTCCTCTATTCCTCGCTCTCCTCTTTTTCTCTCTCTCTCTCTCTCTCCTCTTTCTCTATCTCTCTCCTGTTTTTTCTTCTCTCCTCTCTCCCTTTCTCCTCATTCTCTCTTCTCCCTCTCCTCCTCTCTCTCTTTCCACCTTGATCTCTCTCCATACCTCTCTATTGATCAACTGTCTCTATCAATCACTCTCTACCTCCCTCTCTCTCTCACTTCTCTTTGTCTCTTCTCCCTCTCCTCTCCCTCCCCCTTTCTCTCCCCCCTCTCTCCTCCTCTCTCTTTCTCTGCATCTCTTTTTACCTCTCTTTCCACATTGATCTCTCTCCATACCTCTCTACTGATCAACTGTCTCTATCAATCACTCTCTACCACCCTCTCTCTGTCACTTCTCTTTGTCTCTTCTCCCTCTCTCTTGACCTCACACTTTCTACCCCCTCTTTCTCTCTCATCTTTCTCCTTTTCTCTCTCTCTCTTGTCTTCTCTCCTCTCTGTTTCTCTCCTCTCTCTCACTTCTCTTTGCCTCTTCTCCCTCCCCTCTCTTCCTCCCCCTTTCTCTCTCCTCTCCCCCCTCTCTACCCCTCTCTTTTTCTCTGCATCTCTTTTTATCTCTTTCCACATTGATCTCTCTCCATACCTCTCTATTGATCAACTGTCTCTATCAATCACTCTCTACCTCCCTCTCTTTGTCTCTTCTCCCTCTCCTCTCCCTCCCCCTTTCTCTCCCCCTCTCTCTTTCTCTGCATCTCTTTTTACCTCTCTTTCCACATTGATCTCTCTCCATACCTCTCTACTGATCAACTGTCTCTATCAATCACTCTCTACCTCCCTCTCTCTCTCACTTCTCTATGTCCCTTCTCCCTCTCCTCTCCCTCCCCTCTCTTCCTCCCCCTTTCTCTCTCCTCTCTCCCCCTCTCTCTTTCTCTGCATCTCTTTTTACCTCTCTTTCCACATTGATCTCTCTCCATACCTCTCTACTGATCAACTGTCTCTATCAATCACTCTCTACCTCCCTCTCTCTCTCACTTCTCTATGTCCCTTCTCCCTCTCCTCTCCCTCCCCTCTCTTCCTCCCCCTTTCTCTCTCCTCTCTCCCCCTCTCTCTTTCTCTGCATCTCTTTTTACCTCTCTTTCCACATTGATCTCTCTCCATACCTCTCTATTGATCAACTGTCTCTATCAATCACTCTCTACCTCCCTCTCTCACTTCTCTTTGTCTCTTCTCCCTCTCCTCTCCCTCCCCCTTTCTCTCTCTCCTCTCTCCCCCTCTCTCTTTCTCTGCATCTCTTTTTACCTCTCTTTCCACATTGATCTCTCTCCATACCTCTCTATTGATCAACTGTCTCTATCAATCACTCTCTACCTCCCTCTCTCTCAGCCTCACTCTTTCTACCCCTCTCTCTACCTCTCTCACGATTCCCTGAGTCTCAAGGTATCTTCTTATCTTGCCTGATTCTCTAAGGAGATCTTTTGAACTTCTGCTTCAATCTTTGTTGCTGATCAAAGGATTTCTCTCTCACACGAAGCAGGAGGAGAATTAATCTGGAAATTCACAGGAGCTCAGCTTCACGCTTGGCTTTCTCAAGGTTATCCAAGTCAGGAGGGAAACCTTCCTCCATATTCTTGATTGTGGTGTTTAAGGAGAGAAATCAATCACCTGGAATTTATTGATAAAAAATTAAAATGTCACTGAAAGTTTATCATCTTGTTAAAAGTGTACGTGTTGATTAAGACTGTTCTTTTAATAACAAGGAAATCTTGTTTTGCCCAACCCTCAGTTTGCATTGTTCAGACCCATTTCTGCTATGGTGACTAATTTCCTACAAAAGGGAGTGTGACAAATGTGAGATGTTTCTCCCTTAATTGTACGATTTTCTATCTATTTTTAGTATGACATGAATAAAATATATATTACGGATATTATTAAAAGATGGTTTACTAGATGGTCTCTGGGTCTTGGAGGTGGGATGTGTCACCATGTTCATGTAGTTAGGCTCTCCGGCACCAGGTGAACAGGGGCCTTCCTAGGCATAGCCATTGCCGAATGGTTCCATTGTGGGTTCCATTGTTTTGGATTGGATTGACACAGACAATGTGTGAAGTTGAATAAAGAAGACAGATCTTGGACAGTTCTTCATCTCTACCGATCATTTACCAAGTATTTTAGGTCTGCTACTAAGGGCCTGTATTGTACTCAATCCTGAGGATACTGGGGACTGTTGGCAGCTCCAGCTGGCTGCTGTAATGAATCTGGCAGTGCACAGAGCCTACCTAGCAGCACAACAGTGCTAGTCTGTCCCGATTCCATAACAGGGTGTGTCCTGCTCCTCTGTGAGCACTTTTATAGGGGGCCTGGCTACATATATTCCTTATCTTGTTACAAAGAAAGGTGCCTTAGCAGTCGGCGCTGCTCATTCAGTATTTTCAAGTGTTGAAAATTGTAATACTCAAAAATGTTCAACATTTTTGTACTCAATTTTAATTTGTGACTGACCCAGATATGAGTGCAAACACAAATGACCATGCACAGTTCTTGTATGAGTTATTAAACATTTTGTATACTATAAAGTCTTGTTCTTCAAAAGGGCATATTGGCCCCTCACTAACTCACTACCGCTCCTATGCCATGATACCATAATGATGATCAAGTTACAATTATATCTTGTGTAGGAGAACTGGTACCAAGCAGATATGATATCGGAGGCCTCTCTAGCTGTCCTTATCCTCTGCTCTTCAGACTCAGGTTTCACCTTCCAGAAAGGTCAGGTTGATGTGAATAGTCAGAGTGGGCAGATTTAATTAAAGATGTGTTCGGGTTAGAGAATCTTATCATCCCATAAGTGCCTCTGTACCCAACACCACCTGCCAGTGTTTTTTTGGATGTACCAGAGTAATAAAAACACAATTAGTGGACATTGCCCTAGATAAATCAATCTGGGGCAGAACAGCACAGATAAAAGGTAAGAGAGCTGAAGGATCCTTTAATATTAACCCTGAAACTCAAAACCATCGAGACGAGGCTTGTTGAACATGTCTGTAAAAGATAAAGTCATTGCTAGGAACATTTACATGATAAGCCAGGGATGTGCAGGAGCCCTGTTAGATCAGATTAATGCTGCTGCAGGAATCACAATGCTTGTCTCAGGTTGCAGACTGTTTGCTCGGTTACTCCTGGAGAAGTGTGTGCCAAGACAGGCCCCGACAGGCACAAAGTATAACCACACGTAGGAACTGGGAGACCACAACACACCTCACCCCCTGCGGACTGTCTGACTTCCCAACTGTTTGTTTGCCTGTATAAATACATGTCTGACTATTTAACTGTCTAACCACATGTCCGTCTGTCTCTTTTATCTCTTCCTTGCTACCAGCTATCTATCCACATGTTTACATGTCGGTCTCTCTATATGCCATGCTTGTTATATATCTATATCTATATACACATGACTTCCTGTATACCTCTCCATCTGCCTGTCTTTATATTGGCCTACTATGTCTTGATCACACAGGGTATGTTGAATATCTGATGAAGAGCACAACATGGAAACCATATGATCCACCAGAGCTATGTGGCACGACTGGAAAGCTCAGCATGATGTGCGTTGGTGAACTCTTTTTCACCTGAACCTAAACATGTCCTAATCTAACAGTCATTCTATCAAGTAATATCCATGGAATCCCAACCATCTCCATCACAGCCAACAATGGCGCTAAAACTTCTGAAGCGTATACTGTTGATTTCAACTCCAGGCTCTCTTTCAGGCCTCAAGTTCAACATCTCACTCAATCCTATCAACCCACTTCAGTAACATGACTAGAAGTTGTATTTATCTAATAATACCTCAATAACTTCGTACACTCGCTCATCATCTCTGTACTACTGCAGCACAATCTTAAACGGCATCTTTTTCACCCATCTCACCCCTTCCCAATCCACCCTAAACTATGCTGCAAAACGTGTCCGCGTGCCCACTGCTCATCAACTTCACACTGCTAGTCCTCATCTACAAGGTTGCACTGGATAGAGGGAGGCAGTCTGGGGCAGGGAGGTCGCACTGGATAGAGGGAGGCAGTCTGGGGCAGAGAGGTTGCACTGGATAGAGGGAGGCAGTCTGGGGCAGGGAGGTTGCACTGGATAGAGGGAGGCAGTCTGGGGCAGGGAGGTTGCATTGGATAGAGGGAGGCAGTCTGGGGCAGGGAGGTTGCACTGGATAGAGGGAGGCAGTCTGGGGCAGGGAGGTTGCACTGTATAGAGGGAGGCAGTCTGGGGCAGAGAGATTGCACTAGATAGAGGGAGGCAGTCTGGGGCAGAGAGGTTGCACTGGATAGAGGGAGGCAGTCTGGGGCAGAGAGGTTGCACTGGATAGAGGGAGGCAGTCTGGGGCAGGGAGGTTGCACTGGATAGAGGGAGGCAGTCTGGGGCAGGGAGGTTGCACTGGATAGAGGGAGGCAGTCTGGGGCAGAGAGGTTGCACTGGATAGAGGGAGGCAGTCTGGGGTAGAGAGATTGCACTGGACAGAGGGAGGCAGTCTGGGGTAGAGAGGTTGCACTGGATAGAGGGAGGCAGTCTGGGGCAGTGAGGTTGCACTGGACAGAGGGAGGCAGTCTGGGGCAGAGAGGTTGCATTGGATAGAGGGAGGCAGTCTGGGGTAGAGAGGTTGCACTGGATAGAGGGAGGCAGTCTGGGGCAGAGAGGTTGCACTGGATAGAGGGAGGCAGTCTGGGGCAGAGAGGTTGCACTGGATAGAGGGAGGCAGTCTGGGGTAGAGAGGTTGCACTGGATAGAGGGAGGCAGTCTGGGGCAGAGAGGTTGCACTGGATGGAGGGAGGCAGTCTGGGGCAGAGAGGTTGCACTGGACAGAGGGAGGCAGTCTGGGGCAGGGAGGTTGCATTGGATAGAGGGAGGCAGTCTGGGGCAGGGAGGTTGCACTGGATAGAGGGAGGCAGTCTGGGGCAGGGAGGTTGCACTGTATAGAGGGAGGCAGTCTGGGGCAGAGAGATTGCACCAGATAGAGGGAGGCAGTCTGGGGCAGAGAGGTTGCACTGGATAGAGGGAGGCAGTCTGGGGCAGGGAGGTTGCACTGGATAGAGGGAGGCAGTCTGGGGTAGGGAGGTTGCACTGGATAGAGGGAGGCAGTCTGGGGCAGAGAGGTTGCACTAGATAGAGGGAGGCAGTCTGGGGCAGGGAGGTTGCACTGGATAGAGGGAGGCAGTCTGGGGCAGGGAGGTTGCACTGGATAGAGGGAGGCAGTCTGGGGCAGAGAGGTTGCACTGGATAGAGGGAGGCAGTCTGGGGTAGAGAGGTTGCACTGGACAGAGGGAGGCAGTCTGGGGTAGAGAGGTTGCACTGGATAGAGGGAGGCAGTCTGGGGCAGGGAGGTTGCACTGGATAGAGGGAGGCAGTCTGGGGCAGGGAGGTTGCACTGGATAGAGGGAGGCAGTCTGGGGCAGGGAGGTTGCACTGGATAGAGGGAGGCAGTCTGGGGCAGGGAGGTTGCACTGGATAGAGGGAGGCAGTCTGGGGCAGGGAGGTTGCACTGGATAGAGGGAGGCAGTCTGGGGCAGAGAGGTTGCACTGGTTAGAGGGAGGCAGTCTGGGGTAGAGAGGTTGCACTGGACAGAGGGAGGCAGTCTGGGGCAGTGAGGTTGCACTGGACAGAGGGAGGCAGTCTGGGGTAGAGAGGTTGCACTGGATAGAGGGAGGCAGTCTGGGGCAGAGAGGTTGCACTGGATAGAGGGAGGCAGTCTGGGGCAGGGAGGTTGCACTGGATAGAGGGAGGCAGTCTGGGGCAGAGAGGTTGCACTGGATAGAGGGAGGCAGTCTGGGGTAGAGATGTTGCACTGGATAGAGGGAGGCAGTCTGGGGCAGAGAGGTTGCACTGGATAGAGGGAGGCAGTCTGGGGCAGGGAGGTTGCACTGGATAGAGGGAGGCAGTCTGGGTCAGGGAGGTTGCACTGGATAGAGGGAGGCAGTCTGGGGCAGGGAGGTTGCACTGGATAGAGGGAGGCAGTCTGGGGTAGAGAGGTTGCACTGGATAGAGGGAGGCAGTCTGGGGCAGAGAGGTTGCACTGGATAGAGGGAGGCAGTCTGGGGCAGGGAGGTTGCACTGGATAGAGGGAGGCAGTCTGGGGTAGAGAGGTCGCACTGGATAGATGGAGGCAGTCTGGGGCAGAGAGGTTGCACTGGATAGAGGGAGGCAGTCTGGGGTAGAGAGGTTGCACTGGATAGATGGAGGCAGTCTGGGGCAGAGAGGTTGCACTGGACAGAGGGAGGCAGTCTGGGGCAGAGAGGTTGCACTGGATAGAGGGAGGCAGTCTGGGGTAGAGAGGTTGCACTGGATAGATGGAGGCAGTCTGGGGCAGAGAGGTTGCACTGGACAGAGGGAGGCAGTCTGGGGCAGAGAGGTTGCACTGGACAGAGGGAGGCAGTCTGGGGCAGAGAGGTTGCACTGGATAGATGGAGGCAGTCTGGGGCAGGGAGGTTGCACTGGATAGATGGAGGCAGTCTGGGGCAGGGAGGTTGCACTGGATAGAGGGAGGCAGTCTGGGGTAGAGAGGTTGCACTGGATAGAGGGAGGCAGTCTGGGGCAGAGAGGTTGCACTGGATAGAGGGAGGCAGTCTGGGGCAGGGAGGTTGCACTGGATAGAGGGAGGCAGTCTGGGGCAGAGAGGTTGCGCTGGATAGAGGGAGGCCGTCTGGGGCAGGGAGGTTGCACTGGATAGAGGGAGGCAGTCTGGGGCAGAGAGGTTGCACTGGATAGAGGGAGGCAGTCTGGGGTGGAAAGGTTGCACTGGATAGAGGGAGGCAGTCTGGGGCAGGGAGGTTGCACTGGATAGAGGGAGGCAGTCTGGGGTGGAAAGGTTGCACTGGATAGAGGGAGGCAGTCTGGGGCAGGGAGGTTGCACTGGATAGAGGGAGGCAGTCTGGGGCAGGGAGGTTGCACTGGATAGATGGAGGCTGTCTGGGGCAGGGAGGTTGCACTGGATAGAGGGAGGCAGTCTGGGGCAGAGAGGTTGCACTGGATAGAGGGAGGCAGTCTGGGGCAGAGAGGTTGCACTGGATATAGGGAGGCAGTCTGGGGTGGAAAGGTTGCACTGGATAGAGGGAGGCAGTCTGGGGCAGGGAGGTTGCACTGGATAGAGGGAGGCAGTCTGGGGCAGGGAGGTTGCACTGGATAGATGGAGGCTGTCTGGGGCAGGGAGGTTGCACTGGATAGAGGGAGGCAGTCTGGGGCAGGGAGGTTGCACTGGATAGAGGGAGGCAGTCTGGGGCAGAGAGGTTGCACTGGATAGATGGAGGCAGTCTGGGGCAGAGAGGTTGCACTGGATAGAGGGAGGCAGGCTGAGGCAGGGAGGTTGCACTGGATAGAGAGAGGCAGTCTGGGGCAGAGAGGTTGCACTGGATGGAGGGAGGCAGTCTGGGGCAGGGAGGTTGCACTGGATAGAGGGAGGCAGTCTGGGGCAGAGAGGTTGCACTGGATAGATGGAGGCAGTCTGGGGTAGGGAGGTTGCACTGGATAGAGGGAGGCAGTCTGGGGCAGGGAGGTTGCACTGGATAGAGGGAGGCAGTCTGGGGCAGAGCGGTTGCACTGGATAGAGGGAGGCAGTCTGGGTCAGGGAGGTTGCACTGGATAGAGGGAGGCAGTCTGGGGCAGAGAGGTTGCACTGGATAGAGGGAGGCAGTCTGGGGCAGGGAGGTTGCACTGGATAGAGGGAGGCAGTCTGGGGCAGAGAGGTTGCACTGGATAGATGGAGGCAGTCTGGGGCAGGGAGGTTGCACTGGATAGAGGGAGGCAGTCTGGGGCAGGGAGGTTGCACTGGATAGAGGGAGGCAGTCTGGGGCAGAGCGGTTGCACTGGATAGAGGGAGGCAGTCTGGGTCAGGGAGGTTGCACTGGATAGAGGGAGGCAGTCTGGGGCAGAGAGGTTGCACTGGATAGAGGGAGGCAGTCTGGGGCAGGGAGGTTGCACTGGATAGAGGGAGGCAGTCTGGGGCAGAGAGGTTGCACTGGATAGATGGAGGCAGTCTGGGGCAGGGAGGTTGCACTGGATAGAGAGAGGCAGTCTGGGGCAGAGAGGTTGCACTGGATGGAGGGAGGCAGTCTGGGGCAGGGAGGTTGCACTGGATAGAGGGAGGCAGTCTGGGGCAGATAGGTTGCACTGGATAGATGGAGGCAGTCTGGGGCAGGGAGGTTGCACTGGATAGAGGGAGGCAGTCCGGGGCAGAGAGGTTGCACTGGATAGAGGGAGGCAGTCTGGGGCAGGGAGGTTGCACTGGATAGAGGGAGGCAGCCTGGGGCAGAGAGGTTGCACTGGATAGATGGAGGCAGTCTGGGGCAGGGAGGTTGCACTGGATAGAGGGAGGCAATCTGGGGCAGGGAGGTTGCACTGGATAGAGGGAGGCAATCTGGGGCAGGGAGGTTGCACTGGATAGAGGGAGGCAATCTGGGGCAGGGAGGTTGCACTGGATAGAGGGAGGCAATCTGGGGCAGGGAGGTTGCACTGGATAGAGGGAGGCAGTCCGGGGCAGAGAGGTTGCACTGGATAGATGGAGGCAGTCTGGGGCAGGGAGGTTGCACTGGATAGAGGGAGGCAATCTGGGGCAGGGAGGTTGCACTGGATAGAGGGAGGCAGTCCGGGGCAGAGAGTTTGCACTGGATAGATGGAGGCAGTCTGGGGCAGGGAGGTTGCACTGGATAGAGAGAGGCAGTCTGGGGCAGAGAGGTTGCACTGGATGGAGGGAGGCAGTCTGGGGCAGGGAGGTTGCACTGGATAGAGGGAGGCAGTCTGGGGCAGATAGGTTGCACTGGATAGATGGAGGCAGTCTGGGGCAGGGAGGTTGCACTGGATAGAGGGAGTCAGTCCGGGGCAGAGAGGTTGCACTGGATAGAGGGAGGCAGTCTGGGGCAGGGAGGTTGCACTGGATAGATGGAGGGAGTCTGGGGCAGTGAGGTTGCACTGGATAGAGGGAGGCAGTCTGGGGCAGAGAGGTTGCACTGGATAGAGGGAGGCAGTCTGGGGCAGAGAGGTTGCACTGGATAGAGGGAGGCAGTCTGGGGCAGAGAGGTTGCACTGGATAGATGGAGGCAGTCTGGGGCAGGGAGGTTGCACTGGATAGATGGAGGCAGTCTGGGGCAGGGAGGTTGCACTGGATGGAGGGAGGCAGTCTGGGGCAGAGAGGTTGCACTGGATAGAGGGAGGCAGTCTGGGGCAGTGAGGTTGCGCTGGATAGAGGGAGGCAGTCTGGGACAGAGAGGTTGCACTGGATAGAGGGAGGCAGTCTGGGGTAGAGAGGTTGCACTGGATAGAGGGAGGCAGTCTGGGGCAGGGAGGTTGCACTGGATAGAGGGAGGCAGTCTGGGGCAGTGAGGTTGCACTGGATAGAGGGAGGCAGTCTGAGGCAGATAGGTTGCACTGGATAGAGGGAGGCAGTCTGGGGAAGGGAGGTTGCACTGGATAGAGGGAGGCAGCCTGGGGCAGGGAGGTTGCACTGGATAGATGGAGGCAGTCTGGGGCAGAGAGGTTGCACTGGATAGATGGAGGCAGACTGGGGAAGGGAGGTTGCACTGGATAGAGGGAGGCAGTCTGGGGTAGAGAGGTTGCACTGGATAGAGGGAGGCAGTCTGGGGCAGGGAGGTTGCACTGGATAGAGGGAGGCAGTCTGGGGAAGGGAGGTTGCACTGGATAGAGGGAGGCAGTCTGGGGCAGAGAGGTTGCACTGGATAGATGGAGGCAGTCTGGGGCAGAGAGGTTGCACTGGATAGAGGGAGGCAGTCTGGGGAAGGGAGGTTGCACTGGATAGAGGGAGGCAGTCTGGGGCAGAGAGGTTGCACTGGATAGACGAGGCAGTCTGGGGCAGGGAGGTTGCACTGGATAGAGGGAGGCAGTCTGGGTCAGAGAGATTGCACTGGATAGAGGGAGGCAGTCTGGGGAAGGGAGGTTGCACTGGATAGAGGGAGGCAGTCTGGGGCAGGGAGGTTGCACTGGATAGAGGGAGGCAGTCTGGGGCAGAGAGGTTGCACTGGATAGATGGAGGCAGTCTGGGGCAGGGAGGTTGCACTGGATAGAGGTAGGCAGTCTGGGGCAGAGAGTTTGCACTGGATAGACGAGGCAGTCTGGGGCAGGGAGGTTGCACTGGATAGAGGGAGGCAGTCTGGGGCAGAGAGGTTGCACTGTATAGAGGGAGGCAGTCTGGGGCAGAGAGATTGCACTGGATGGAGGGAGGCAGTCTGGGGCAGAGAGGTTGCACTGAATAGAGGGAGGCAGTCTGGGGCAGAGAGGTCGCACTGGATAGAGGGAGGCAGTCTGGGGCAGAGAGGTTGCACTGGATAGAGGGAGGCAGTCTGGGGCAGGGAGGTTGCACTGGATAGAGGGAGGCAGTCTGGGGCAGGGAGGTTGCACTGGATAGAGGGAGGCAGTCTGGGGCAGACAGGTTGCACTGGATAGAGGGAGGCAGTCTGGGGCAGAGAGGTTGCACTGGATAGATGAAGGCAGTCTGGGGCAGGGAAGTTGCACTGGATAGAGGGAGGCAGTCTGGGGCAGGGAGGTTGCACTGGATAGAGGGAGGCAGTCTGGGGCAGAGAGGCTGCACTGGATAGAGGGAGGCAGTCTGGAGTAGAGAGGTTGCACTGGATAGAGGGAGGCAGTCTGGGGCAGAGAGGTTGCACTAATTAGAGGGAGGCAGTCTGGGGCAGAGAGGTTGCACTGGATAGAGGGAGGCAGTCTGGGGTAGAGAGGTTGCACTGGATAGATGGAGGCAGTCTGGGGCAGAGAGGTTGCACTGGATAGAGGAAGGCAGTCTGGGGCAGAGCGGTTGCACTGGATAGAGGGAGGCAGTCTGGGGCAGGGAGGTTGCACTGGATAGAGGGAGGCAGTCTGGGGCAGAGAGGTTGCACTGGATAGAGGGAGGCAGTCTGGGGCAGGGAAGTTGCACTGAATAGAGGGAGGCAGTCTGGGGTGGAAAGGTTGCACTGGATAGAGGGAGGCAGTCTGGGGCAGAGAGGTTGCACTGGATAGAGGGAGGCAGTCTGGGGCAGAGAGGTTGCACTGGATAGAGGGAGGCAGTCTGGGCCAGAGAGGTTGCACTGGATAGAGGGAGGCAGTCTGGGGCAGAGAGGTTGCACTGGATAGAGGGAGGCCGTCTGGGGCAGAGAGGTTGCACTGGATAGAGGGAGGCAGTCTGGGGCAGGGAGGTTGCACTGGATAGAGGGAGGCAGTCTGGGTTAGAGAGGTTGCACTGGATAGATGGAGGCAGTCTGGGGCAGAGAGGTTGCACTGGATAGAGGGAGGCAGTCTGGGGCAGAGAGGTTGCACTGGATAGATGAAGGCAGTCTGGGGCAGGGAGGTTGCACTGGATAGAGGGAGGCAGTCTGGGGCAGAGAGGCTGCACTGGATAGAGGGAGGCAGTCTGGGGTAGAGAGGTTGCACTGGATAGAGGGAGGTAGTCTGGGGCAGAGAGGTTGCACTGGATGGAGGGAGGCAGTCTGGGGTAGAGAGGTTGCACTAATTAGAGGGAGGCAGTCTGGGGCAGAGAGGTTGCACTGGATAGAGGGAGGCAGTCTGGGGTAGAGAGGTTGCACTGGATAGATGGAGGCAGTCTGGGGCAGAGAGGTTGCACTGGATAGAGGAAGGCAGTCTGGGGCAGAGCGGTTGCACTGGATAGAGGGGGGCAGTCTGGGGCAGGGAGGTTGCACTGGATAGAGGGAGGCAGTCTGGGGCAGAGAGGTTGCACTGGATAGAGGGAGGCAGTCTGGGGCAGGGAGGTTGCACTGAATAGAGGGAGGCAGTCTGGTGTGGAAAGGTTGCACTGGATAGAGGGAGGCAGTCTGGGGCAGCGAGGTTGCACTGGATAGAGGGAGGCAGTCTGGGGCAGAGAGGTTGCACTGTATAGAGGGAGGCAGTCTGGGGCAGAGAGGTTGCACTGGATAGAGGGAGGCCGTCTGGGGCAGAGAGGTTGCACTGGATAGAGGGAGGCAGTCTGGGGCAGGGAGGTTGCACTGGATAGAGGGAGGCAGTCTGGGGTAGAGAGGTTGCACTGGATAGATGGAGGCAGTCTGGGGCAGAGAAGTTGCACTGGATAGAGGGAGGCAGTCTGGGGTAGAGAGGTTGCACTGGATAGATGGAGGCAGTCTGGGGCAGGGAGGTTGCACTGGATAGAGGGAGGCAGTCTGGGGTAGAGAGGTTGCACTGGATAGAGGGAGGCAGTCTGGGGCAGAGAGGTTGCACTGGATAGAGGGAGGCAGTCTGGGGCAGGGAGGTTGCACTGGATAGAGGGAGGCAGTCTGGGGCAGAGAGGTTGCACTGGATAGAGGGAGGCAGTCTGGGGTAGAGAGGTTGCACTGGATAGATGGAGGCAGTCTGGGGCAGAGAGGTTGCACTGGATAGAGGGAGGCAGTCTGGGGCAGGGAGGTTGCACTGGATAGATGGAGGCAGTCTGGGGCAGAGAGGTTGCACTGGACAGAGGGAGGCAGTCTGGGGCAGAGAGGTTGCACTGGACAGAGGGAGGCAGTCTGGGGCAGAGAGGTTGCACTAGATAGATGGAGGCAGTCTGGGGCAGGGAGGTTGCACTGGATAGATGGAGGCAGTCTGGGGCAGGGAGGTTGCACTGGATAGAGGGAGGCAGTCTGGGGTAGAGAGGTTGCACTGGATAGAGGGAGGCAGTCTGGGGCAGAGAGGTTGCACTGGATAGAGGGAGGCAGTCTGGGGCAGGGAGGTTGCACTGGATAGAGGGAGGCAGTCTGGGGTAGAGAGGTTGCACTGGATAGAGGGAGGCAGTCTGGGGCAGAGAGGTTGCACTGGATAGAGGGAGGCAGTCTGGGGCAGGGAGGTTGCACTGGATAGAGGGAGGCAGTCTGGGGCAGAGAGGTTGCACTGGATAGAGGGAGGCAGTCTGGGGCAGAGAGGTTGCACTGGATAGAGGGAGGCAGTCTGGGGTGGAAAGGTTGCACTGGATAGAGGGAGGCAGTCTGGGGCAGGGAGGTTGCACTGGATAGAGGGAGGCAGTCTGGGGCAGGGAGGTTGCACTGGATAGATGGAGGCTGTCTTGGGCAGGGAGGTTGTACTGGATAGAGGGAGGCAGTCTGGGGCAGGGAGGTTGCACTGGATAGAGGGAGGCAGTCTGGGACAGAGAGGTCGCACTGGATAGAGGGAGACAGTCTGGGGCAGGGAGGTTGCACTGGATAGAGGGAGGCAGTCTGGGACAGAGAGGTCGCACTGGATAGAGGGAGGCAGTCTGGGACAGAGAGGTCGCACTGGATAGAGGGAGGCAGTCTGGGGCAGGGAGGTTGCACTGGATAGAGGGAGGCAGTCTGGGGCAGAGCGGTTGCACTGGATAGAGGGAGGCAGTCTGGGGCAGGGAGGTTGCACTGGATAGAGGGAGGCAGTCTGGGGCAGAGAGGTTGCACTGGATAGATGGAGGCAGTCTGGGGCAGGGAGGTTGCACTGGATAGAGAGAGGCAGTCTGGGGCAGAGAGGTTGCACTGGATGGAGGGAGGCAGTCTGGGGCAGGGAGGTTGCACTGGATAGAGGGAGGCAGTCTGGGGCAGAGAGGTTGCACTGGATAGATGGAGGCAGTCTGGGGCAGGGAGGTTGCACTGGATAGAGGGAGGCAGTCCAGGGCAGAGAGGTTGCACTGGATAGAGGGAGGCAGTCTGGGGCAGGGAGGTTGCACTGGATAGAGGGAGGCAGTCTGGGGCAGAGAGGTTCCACTGGATAGATGGAGGGAGTCTGGGGCAGTGAGGTTGCACTGGATAGAGGGAGGCAGTCTGGGGCAGAGAGGTTGCACTGGATAGAGGGAGGCAGTCTGGGGCAGAGAGGTTGCACTGGATAGAGGGAGGCAGTCTGGGGCAGAGAGGTTGCACTGGATAGAGGGAGGCAGTCTGGGGCAGGGAGGTTGCACTGGATAGATGGAGGATGTCTGGGGTAGAGAGGTTGCACTGGATGGAGGGAGGCAGTCTGGGGCAGGGAGGTTGCACTGGATAGATGGAGGCCGTCTGGGGCAGGGAGGTTGCACTGGATAGAGGGAGGCAGTCTGGGGCAGGGAGGTTGCACTGGATAGAGGGAGGCAGTCTGGGACAGAGAGGTCGCACTGGATAGAGGGAGGCAGTCTGGGGCAGGGAGGTCGCACTGGATAGAGGGAGGCAGTCTGGGACAGAGAGGTTGCACTGGATAGAGGGAGGCAGTCTGGGGCAGGGAGGTTGCACTGGATAGAGGGAGGCAGTCTGGGGCAGAGCGGTTGCACTGGATAGAGGGAGGCAGTCTGGGGCAGGGAGGTTGCACTGGATAGAGGGAGGCAGTCTGGGGCAGAGAGGTTGCACTGGATAGAGGGAGGCAGTCTGGGGCAGGGAGGTTGCACTGGATAGAGGGAGGCAGTCTGGGGCAGAGAGGTTGCACTGGATAGAGGGAGGCAGTCTGGGGCAGGGAGGTTGCACTGGATAGAGGGAGGCAGTCTGGGGCAGAGCGGTTGCACTGGATAGAGGGAGGCAGTCTGGGTCAGGGAGGTTGCACTGGATAGAGGGAGGCAGTCTGGGGCAGAGAGGTTGCACTGGATAGAGGGAGGCAGTCTGGGGCAGGGAGGTTGCACTGGATAGAGGGAGGCAGTCTGGGGCAGAGAGGTTGCACTGGATAGATGGAGGCAGTCTGGGGCAGGGAGGTTGCACTGGATAGAGAGAGGCAGTCTGGGGCAGAGAGGTTGCACTGGATGGAGGGAGGCAGTCTTGGGCAGGGAGGTTGCACTGGATAGAGGGAGGCAGTCTGGGGCAGATAGGTTGCACTGGATAGATGGAGGCAGTCTGGGGCAGGGAGGTTGCACTGGATAGAGGGAGGCAGTCCGGGGCAGAGAGGTTGCACTGGATAGAGGGAGGCAGTCTGGGGCAGGGAGGTTGCACTGGATAGAGGGAGGCAGTCTGGGGCAGAGAGGTTCCACTGGATAGATGGAGGGAGTCTGGGGCATTGAGGTTGCACTGGATAGAGGGAGGCAGTGTGGGGCAGAGAGGTTGCACTGGATAGAGGGAGGCAGTCTGGGGCAGAGAGGTTGCACTGGATATAGGGAGGCAGTCTGGGGCAGAGAGGTTGCACTGGATAGATGGAGGCAGTCTGGGGCAGGGAGGTTGCACTAAATAGATGGAGGCAGTCTGGGGCAGGGAGGTTGCACTGGATGGAGGGAGGCAGTCTGGGGCAGAGAGGTTGCACTGGATAGAGGGAGGCAGTCTGGGGTAGAGAGGTTGCACTGGATAGAGGGAGGCAGTCTGGGGCAGGGAGGTTGCACTGGATAGAGGGAGGCAGTCTGGGGCAGAGAGTTTGCACTGGATAGATGAAGTCAGTCTGGGGCAGAGAGGTTGCACTGGATAGATGGAGGCAGTCTGGGGCACGGAGGTTGCACTGGACAGAGGGAGGCAGTCTGGGGCAGAGAGGTTGCACTGGATAGATGGAGGCAGTCTGGGGCAGAGAGGTTGCACTGGATAGAGGGAGGCAGTCTGGGGCAGGGAGGTTGCACTGGATAGAGGGAGGCAGTCTGGGGCAGGGAGGTTGCACTGGATAGAGGGAGGCAGTCTGGGGCAGGGAGGTTGCACTGGATAGAGGGAGGCAGTCTGGGGCAGGGAGGTTGCACTGGATAGAGGGAGGCAGTCTGGGGCAGGGAGGTTGCACTGGATAGATGGAGGCAGTCTGGGGCAGAGAGGTTGCACTGGATAGATGAAGGCCGTCTGGGGCAGGGAGGTTGCACTGGATAGAGGGAGGCCGTCTGGGGCAGAGAGGTTGCACTGGATAGATGGAGGCAGTCTGGGGCAGAGAGGTCGCACTGGATAGATGGAGGCAGTATGGGGTAGAGAGGTCGCACTGGACAGAGGGAGGCAGTCTGGGGTACAGAGGTTGCACTGGATAGAGGGAGGCAGTCTGGGGCAGAGAGGTTGCACTGGATAGAGGGAGGCAGTCTGGGGCAGAGAGGTTGCACTGGATAGAGGGAGGCAGTCTGGGGCAGAGAGGTTGCACTGGATAGAGGGAGGCAGTCTGGGGTAGAGAGGTTGCACTGGATAGAGGGAGGCAGTCTGGGGCAGGGAGGTTGCACTGGATAGAGGGAGGCAGTCTGGGGTAGAGAGGTTGCACTGGATAGAGGGAGGCAGTCTGGGTCAGGGAGGTTGCACTGGATAGATGGAGGCAGTCTGGGTCAGGGAGGTTGCACTGGATAGAGGGAGGCAGTCTGGGACAGGGAGGTTGCACTGGACAGAGGGAGGCAGTCTGGGGCAGGGAGGTTGCACTGGATAGATGGAGGCAGTCTGGGGCAGGGAGGTTGCACTGGACAGAGGGAGGCAGTCTGGGGCAGGGAGGTTGCACTGGATAGATGGAGGCAGTCTGGGGCAGAGAGGTTGCACTGGATAGAGGGAGGCCGTCTGGGGCAGAGAGGTTGCACTGGATAGATGAAGGCAGTCTGGGGCAGGGAGGTATTATTTGGTGGTAGATGGATGCAAAGGGATTAGGTAGTGGGGTCAGAGGCATGAAGTAGTGGGGCAGTCTGAGTCAGAGGAAGTTAGCGAGAGATGGAGGGAGGCAGTCTGTAGCAGAGGGAAGTAGCGAGGGATGGAGGGAAGCATTCTGGGTCAGAGAGGTAGCCCTGTGTAGAAGGAAGCAGGTGGGACAGAGGTGTAGCACTGGGTAGAGAAATGTAGCATAGGTTAGGGAGAGGCAACAAGGGTAAGGAGAGGAGGCGAAGTTAGGGAAGGTGGTGAGGAACAGATAGAGGAAGTAAGTGGAAAGGAGAGGAGGACGAAGGTAGGGAAGGTGGGGGGGAACAGACGGAGGTAGGGAGTGGTAAGGAGAGGAGGACGAAGGTAAGGAAGGTGGTGGGGAACAGACGGAGGTAGGAAGTAGTAAGGAGAGGAGGACGAAGGTAAGGAAGGTGGTGGGGAACAGACGGAGGTAGGAAGTGGTAAGGAGAGCAGGACGAAGGTACGGAAGGTGGGGGGGAACAGACGGAGGTAGGGAGTGGTAAGGAGAGGAGGACGAAGGTAGGGAAGGTGGTGGGGAACAGACGGAGGTAGGAAGTAGTAAGGAGAGGAGGACGAAGGTAGGGAAGGTGATGGGAAACAGATGGAGGTAGTAAGTGGTAAGGAGAGGAGGACGAAGGTAGGGAAGGTGGTGGGGAACAGACGGAGGTAGGGAGTGGTAAGGAGAGGAGGACGAAGGTAGGGAAGGTGGTGGGGAACAGACGGAGGTAGGGAGTGGTAAGGAGAGGAGGACAAAGGTAGGGAAGGTGGTGGGGAACAGACAGAGGTAGGAAGTGGTAAGGAGAGGAGGACAAAGGTAGGGAAGGTGATGGGGAACAGATGGAGGAAGTAAGTGGTAAGGAGAGGAGGACGAAGGTAGGGAAGGTGGTGGGGAAAAGATGGAGGTAGTAAGTGGTAGGGAGAGGAGGACGAAGGTAGGGAAGGTGGTGGGGAACAGACGGAGGTAGTAAGGGGTAAGGCTAGGAGGATGAAGGTAGGGAAGGTGGTGGGGAACAGACGGAGGTAGGAAGGGGTAAGGAGAGGAGGACGAAGGTAGGGAAGGTGGTGGGGAACAGACGGAGGTAGGGAGTGGTAAGGAGAGGAGGACGAAGGTAAGAAAGGTGGTGGGGAACAGACGGAGGTAGGAAGTGGTAAGGAGAGCAGGATGAAGGTAAGGAAGGTGGGGGGGAACAGACGGAGGTAGGGAGTGGTAAGGAGAGGAGGACGAAGGTAGAGAAGGTGGTGGGGAACAGACGGAGGTAGGAAGTAGTAAGGAGAGGAGGACGAAGGTAGGGAAGGTGATGGGAAACAGATGAAGGTAGTAAGTGGTAAGGAGAGGAGGACGAAGGTAGGGAAGGTGGTGGGGAACAGACGGAGGTAGGGAGTGGTAAGGAGAGGAGGACGAAGGTAAGGAAGGTGGTGGGGAACAGATGTAGGGAAGGTGGGGAAGGTGGTGGGGAACAGACGGAGGTAGTAAGTGGTAAGGAGAGGAGGACAAAGGTAGGGAAGGTGGTGGGAAACAGACGGAGGTAGGAAGTGGTAAGGAGAGGAGGACGAAGGTAGGGAAGGTGGTGGGGAACAGATGAAGGAACAAAGTGGTAAGGAGAGGAGGACAAAGGTAGGGAAGGTGGTGGGGAACAGACGGAGGTAGGAAGTAGTAAGGAGAGGAGGACGAAGGTAAGGAAGGTGGTGGGGAACAGACGGAGGTAGTAAGTGGTAAGGAGAGGAGGACAAAGGTAGGGAAGGTGGTGGGAAACAGACGGAGGTAGGAAGTGGTAAGGAGAGGAGGACGAAGGTAGGGAAGGTGGGGGGGAACAGATGTAGGGAAGGTAGGGAAGGTGGGGGGGAACAGACGGAGGTAGGAAGTGGTAAGGAGAGGAGGACGAAGGTAGGGAAGGTGGTGGGGAACAGACGGAGGTAGGAAGGGGTAAGGAGAGGAGGACGAAGGTAGGGAAGGTGGTGGGGAACAGATGAAGGAACAAAGTGGTAAGGAGAGGAGGACAAAGGTAGGGAAGGTGGTGGGGAACAGACGGAGGTAGGGAGTGGTAAGGAGAGGAGGATGAAGGTAGGGAAGGTGGGGGGGAACAGACAGAGGTAGGAAGTGGTAAGGAAAGGAGGACGAAGGTAGGGAAGGTGGTGGGGAACAGACGGAGGTAGGAAGTGGTAAGGAGAGCAGGACGAAGGTAAGGAAGGTGGGGGGGAACAGACGGAGGTAGGGAGTGGTAAGGAGAGGAGGACGAAGGTAGGGAAGGTGGTGGGGAACAGACGAAGGTAGGAAGTAGTAAGGAGAGGAGGACGAAGGTAGGGAAGGTGATGGGAAACAGATGGAGGTAGTAAGTGGTAAGGAGAGGAGGACGAAGGTAGGGAAGGTGGTGGGGAACAGACGGAGGTAGGGAGTGGTAAGGAGAGGAGGACGAAGGTAAGGAAGGTGGTGGGGAACAGACGGAGGTAGGAAGTAGTAAGGAGAGGAGGACGAAGGTAAGGAAGGTGGTGGGGAACAGACGGAGGTAGTAAGTGGTAAGGAGAGGAGGACAAAGGTAGGGAAGGTGGTGGGAAACAGACGGAGGTAGGAAGTGGTAAGGAGAGGAGGACGAAGGTAGGGAAGGTGGGGGGGAACAGATGTAGGGAAGGTAGGGAAGGTGAGGGGGAACAGATGGAGGTAGGAAGTGGTAAGGAGAGGAGGACGAAGGTAGGGAAGGTGGTGGGGAACAGACGGAGGTAGGAAGGGGTAAGGAGAGGAGGACGAAGGTAGGGAAGGTGGTGGGGAACAGATGAAGGAACAAAGTGGTAAGGAGAGGAGGACAAAGGTAGGGAAGGTGGTGGGGAACAGACGGAGGTAGGGAGTGGTAAGGAGAGGAGGATGAAGGTAGGGAAGGTGGGGGGGAACAGACAGAGGTAGGAAGTGGTAAGGAAAGGAGGACGAAGGTAGGGAAGGTGGTGGGGAACAGACGGAGGTAGGGAGTGGTAAGGAGAGGAGGACGAAGGTAGGGAAGGTGGGGGGGAACAGATGTAGGGAAGGTGGGGAAGGTGGTGGGGAACAGATGGAGGTAGTAAGTGGTAAGGAGAGGAGGACGAAGGTAGGGAAGGTGGTGGGAAACAGACGGAGGTAGGGAGTGGTAAGGAGAGGAGGACGAAGGTAGGGAAGGTGGGGGGGGAACAGACAGAGGTAGGAAGTGGTAAGGAGAGGAGGACGAAGGTAGGGAAGGTGGGGGGGAACAGATGTAGGGAAGGTGGGGAAGGTGGTGGGGAACAGATGGAGGTAGTAAGTGGTAAGGAGAGGAGGACGAAGGTAGGGAAGGTGGTGGGAAACAGACGGAGGTAGGGAGTGGTAAGGAGAGGAGGACGAAGGTAGGGAAGGTGGGGGGGAACAGACGTAGGGAAGGTGGGGAAGGTGGTGGGGAACAGATAGAGGTAGTAAGTGGTAAGGAAAGGAGGGCTAAGGAATTAACTGTTCCCTTCCTCCTCTGTGCCCTCCCTCACTACACTACAAAAAACTCTTTAAAAATATATTAAATTAAAAAAAGTTAATATACTTCACAGCCCTCTATATACAGTAGGTTGGCTGACCACTGTATGAAGCTGTACCTACCTGTAACTGTAAAGTGCTGCCTAAAAGGTTAAGGCTTTATAACTGCTTAGTAATAATAGTAATGTGAGTCATTCAGTATTCTTCTACTGTATATACAATTTGATCATGAATACACAGAGATTCATGATATAGTTATCTATCAGTGTGAGCACCCTGATACATTTATACACAGAAAGAACAGTCTGATACATTTATATACACAATGTGAGCACCCTGATACATTTATATACACAGAAAGAACAGTCTGATACATTTATATACACAATGTGAGCACCCTGATACATTTATATACACAGAAAGAACAGTCTGATACATTTATATACACTGTGTGAGCACCCTGATACATTTATATATACAGAAAGAACAGTCTGATACATTTATATACACTGTGTGAGCACCCTGATACATTTATATACACTGTGTGAGCACCCTGATACATTTATATATACAGAAAGAACAGTCTGATACATTTATATACACTGTGTGAGCACCATGATACATTTATATACACAGTGTGAGCACCATGATACATTTATATACACAGAAAGAACAGTCTGATACATTTATATACACAGTGTGAGCACCATGATACATTTATATACACCATGGGAGCACCCTAATACATTTATATATACAGAAAGAACAGTCTGATACATTTATATACACTGTGTGAGCACCATGATACATTTATATACACCATGGGAGCACCATGATACATTTATATATACAGAAAGAACAGTCCGATACATTTATATACACAGTGTGAGCACCATGATAAATTTATATACACAGTGTGAGCACCCTGATGCATTCATATACAGAAAAAGCAGTCTGATACATTTATATACACGTGTGAGGCGCCTGATGAATACTTATAAAAAAAACTTCAGCACCCTGATACATTTATATACACAATTTGAACATCCTAATATATTTAAGTACACAATAATATATTTATCTGCATGCAATATGTAACAATCTGCTATGCTTATGGGGCTTGGGCAGGCTTAGTATAGTCAACCGTTGTCATGGTCTGCTACTTCAATTGGACTTGGTAAGAACCTGGTTCAACCCTATCCAGCAGAATCATGCAGTACTTGTACATCTCTGATAGCAGAAGATGGACCAAACACAAGTACCACCCCCCGGAAGATTGCTTCCATAGACCAGGATGTCAGGAACACCATATAATCCTTTAGAATTAGGATTAATGACACTTACACCTTGTCCATGTAAGTACAGATAAAACTGTCATACCTTTATTAATTGTCCCATGTTATACCATTTTCTGGCACACAGGCTGGCCAATCACAGTAAATAATAGGCTGCCCCCCCCCCCCCCCCCCCCCCCCCCCGGCAACTGGGCAACCCTGTACATCTGATGAGATCAGGCCCTTAAACTTATTCTGGTAATTACATTAACTATAACCATTTGCTGTAAACACTGAGGCGATCTGTTTTATCTGCCCAAGACCCCCTGTTTTTGTTTATTTAGGTGGGACTGGGTGAGTAATCACCAGATAACAATACTGTAACATAATCACAAAACATTTATATGTCATTTTAACCATAAGAAATACAAAAATACATAAATATAACAATAAACATGGTAACTTCTTGCCAGTCGCGGCCCAGACCATAGTGTAAAACAGTCCAGTCAGGTCCTGGGCATGATAACCGTACCATTTGAGTTTGTTTGGAATCCCCTCTGGAAGTCAGCAGGACCTTAGCCAGACACTTCCCAGTAACCTCTGCCTTTTTTCCGCAGCAGGAATACAGCGAGAAAATAACTCAAGGAAGCACACCATTAACTATATATTTCCAAGAGCAACTGAAACTTTATTCACCTTTCAGACACATTTTCCCCAAAAGCAATAAAAAAAACACATGGCCCTCTTCCCATTGTTACTACAGTTACCAACCCCTTCTTTGGAAGGCCAGGCAGTGTCCTTTTGCTAATACTTGTTTTATCTTTCCATCTGGTATTTGCTGCCCCTTCCCCAGATTACAGGATCTAGCCTCTTATCTCAGTTTTACAACCTTCTTTGATAACTAAACATTCTAAGAGAGGTCCTGGTTACAATATCTCTTGTTTCATCTGGGGCCATATCCACATAATAGAACCATTTGTCTCTGATGTGACTGCCTTAACTTTATATTATATAAGCACGATGCCATGACGGTAAGCCCAAAAGACTCCAGCAACTACCACATCCATAGGTGTGTCCAGGATGGCAGCGGGGCTTACCCTGGATGGGTGAATAACCATAATGGCAGTCCCAGTGTCTCTGAATCCATCCACTAAAACAGGCTGTACATGGGGCATTCTACTGACCCTTTGGCCATATTTATCATGTGGATGGATGGGTAGGGGGTAGGCTCCTGTTGGCAATCCTGAAATTCTTCCACCTCCTCCTACTCATGTCCCCATTCTCCCAAATACATCAAGGGGCGGACAGGAGGCTGTTCGACCTGGTGGGTCTGGCTAGGGCAAAATCCAGGGCTACCATGGCACAGTATATATTACATCATATTATATCATATCAAAATCAATCTAATAAATGCTAAAACAAGTATCCATTTAAAAAAAAAAAATCCTGTGAATAATGTTTTCTCACTGTGTTGTACGTGTGTGAAAAATAATTAAATGTGTTATGAGACTAAGAAATGGGAACAAAATGAGCGCTAGATAGACAAGGACGAGCATCCCAAAGAAACATCCCAGATATACAGAAAGGAAGAGAGCTCAGCATTAACTAGTGAGTCACTGCAGAGATCCTGACCATACATGGTATCTTCATAAATGCCTTCTGAAGCCCTCCAGACAGCCTGGAACATTAAAGGGCCACTGTAGTCCTATATTTAAATACTCTACCTTGAAGAACTACGTTTATAAATAAATGTAAAAAATTAAGCATTCTGGTTTCTGCTGATCGGCTTCCTGAGACAGGAGGAGACTTTAAATACACAGGGAATTTGTACCTACACTATGGGAATGTCATCTAAAACTTCCAGTGCTTTCACTGGGAATAACAGAAAGGTCATTAGCATCCTACTGGAAAAGTAACAGACAAAGTCAACAGAGAAAAGTGTTTTTTTGTTGTTGTTTTTTTTGCAGAGTTCAGTTATTTTCGACTTTTTGCCCTCATGGAACGTAACACACCAACACATCTTTATGTCCATGGCCATGCTGATTCACTTGGTTTTCATGGCAGAGATGCTGGGGTGGTCTGCAGTGGGTCACAGCATACAGCTCCTGGTATTCCTAGGAGGTTTCCCATCCAAGTACTGACCAGGCCTAACTTTGCTTGTCTTCAGGGTGGCGTGACTGCTTGTTTCCCTGACTGGAATCAAACCCAGGTCACAGCGGGGAAAGCACTGAATCATAACCACTGGACCACCAGGGAACCCCTAAAGTAAGTAGTAAAAGTAATTGCATATAACAATTAAACAATGTAAAGGTTGTGATTAAAATAATATGTTTAAGGAAATCTCCCGTCATATGTAGTGATCTTATGTAGTAAGGGTTTGCTGGAGGAGGAATGTAATGGCTACGTGGCTTCCTATGTGGAACGTTCACCTCCTACATGTAATCGATCCCAATTACGCCCATCTTGTATTATTCTTTGCCACCAACAATATGAACCTATTGTGTGTTTTTCCTTGTCCAAAAATGCCAATCATTTCATTCAATCTGGAAATGTTTCTGCCACGTAACCAGCCCTGAAAATAATGGATCAAAACTTTATAATTATATGTCCTTTTCAGGAGCTTTTTCACTGGGACATAAAGAAATAATAATAATCTCTGTCCAAGAAAACCCGTCCGTCTGAGATTGTTATCAAGTACCGCGCTCCTCACTGGATATTTTGTTAACTCAAAATGTCAAGTCAATACAATTCAATGAAATGTCCAGCCTTTGGATTTAAAGACAATTCAGTTTTTTTAAAAGGCAATTTTTTTTACTTATTTTTTAAATGTTTTATTTTATGTGACTCCATTTGCAGCTCTGATCAAGCAGTAAAGTCCTCCTTTGCAGCTCTGATCATCAATAAAGTCCTACTTTGTAGCTCTGATTCTCCAACATCACATCAGTAGGCAATCCTTCCATCAGCCCCACCTCCCAGATCTCTTTGCCCTGGCCCCAATCCAACTTCACACGGGTAAGGGGGATGGTATATTGCTGCCCTCCAGCAATTACCACATCCATAGATTTGTCCAGGATGGCAGCGGGTCTTACCCTGGATGGGTGAATAACAGTCATGGCAGCCCCAGTGTCTCTGAATCCATCCACTTGTTGGCCATCCACTAAAACAGGCTGTACATGGGGCATTCTATGGTCCCCTTCGGCCTTATTTATCATGTGGATTCATGGGCTCCTCTTGACAATCCGAGAAGTCCTTAACCTCCTCCTGCTCATGTCCCTATTGTCCCAAATGCATCAAGGGCTGGACAGGAGGCTGCTCTACCTGGTGGGTCTGGCTAGGGCAATCCCTCTTGTAGTGGCCCTGCTGGTGACAAGTAAAACAAGTGGGTCCTGCATTGCTCCCCTGCCCTTCTGGCCAACCACTAGCCCTTGTTGCGGGTTTAGGGGTACCCAAACCCCTGGGCAAGGAGTCCCTGGCCCCCCCTGGGTAGTATCCCGACGCCTGTGAGGGGTATATAGGGTTGGGAGGCCAATGATGCAGGTGGCTTAGTAGGCTGGGGTGGGTGGACAGTAGGGACAGGTTTCCGACCTCTCACATTCTCATACTGGTCAGCTAACCTTCCAGCTTCCTCTACAGTATCCGGCTGCTTATCCTCCACCCACACGCGCATGGTCTCTGGCAAATATGAAAAAAATTGCTGCATCAAGATTACCTGCTTAACATCCTCCAAGGTACGAATCTCCTTGGCATTAAACCAGTTCTCGAGGGCAGTCCTGATCCTCCAGACCACCTCAGTGTGGGTATCCCCTTTCCTCCTGACCACACTCCAGAACAGGGTTTGGTATTTCCCAGCTGCGAGAGCATACCTAAGACACAAAGCCAGTCGGACCTTGTTGTAGTCATGGGCCAGTTCTCTAGGGATAGCCTGATAAGCTCAGCTAGCCCATCCACTGAGCTTACTGGTCAGAATTTGTACCCATTCTGCCACTGGTACCTCATGTAGCTCACACTGCCTTTCAAAATCCTGCAGGTACTCGTCCAGGTCATCTTGGTCATCCACAAAGGGCCGGATGCTGCTGTATGCAGCTTAATGTTGGCTGGCAAACCCACTTTAGCACTCGTGTAGTGGGAGCCACCTACAGATGAACAATTGCCCTCAGCATGTACCCCATGGTAAGCCCAAAAGAGTCCAGCAACTAGTCCAAAATCCAGGGCTACCGTGGCACAGTGTATATTACATCATATTATATTATATCAAGATCAATCTAATAAATGCTAAAACAAGTATCCATTTTTACATTTTTTTTCCTGTGAATAATGTGATTCTCACTGTGTGAAAAATAATTAAATGTGTTATAAGAATAAGAAATGGGAACAAAATGAGAGCTAGATAGACAAGGACGAGCATCCCAAAGAGACATCCCAGATATACAGAGAAGAAGAGAGCTCAGCATTAACTAGTGAGTCACTGCAGAGATCCTGACCATACATGGTATCTTCATAAATGCCTGCTGAAGCCCTCCAGACAGCCTGGAACATTAAAGGGCCACTGTAGTCCTATATTTAAATACTCTCCCTTGAAGAACTACGTTTTATAAATAGGCAAAATGTTTTTATAATGTAAAAAAATGCAGCATTCTGGTTTCTGCTGATTGGAGACTTTAAATACACATGGAATTTGTACCTACACCATGGGTATGTCATTTAAAACTGTCAGTGCTTTCACTAGGCATAACATTAAGCTCATTTGCATCCTACTGGAAAAGTAACAGACAAAGTCAATGGAGAAACTTTTTTTTGTGTGTGTGTCGTTCAGTCGATTCTGTGTGCAGCTTTGATCAAGCAGTACAGTCCCCATTTGCAGCTCTGATCTAGCAGTAAAGTAATTCTTTGCAGCTTTGATCAAGCAGTACAGTCCTCATTTGCAGCTCTGATCCTTCTTAGCTGCTGAGTTCCTCCAGGAGATTTCCATCTAAATTATGAGAAGGGTGCTAGTGCACGTTGGTCCTCCAAGCTCTAGGAGTGACCCCTGAAGCTCTGTGCATAGCTTCAGAAGCCTCCTAGAGTAACTCTGCAGCAAAGGAGGACGGTACTGCTTGACCAGAGCTGCAAATGCCTTTCACAGAGTGGTCCATTTAAATAGCAGAGGCTCAGAATAACTCACATTTGAGGCTGAAAACTTAAGTTTCAAGTACAGCTGTTTGCAAAACTCACTACTGTGTTACTTCCATTGGTGACATTGCTACTTTCCACTGTGTTGTATTTACTTCTCAGCACAACACTGGTTACTCCAGATAACCACATGATGCAACGCCTCTGATGAAGCAGTAACAGTGCAGAGAAACGTGTAAGGAAATAATCATCAAAATCAATGCTTGGCATCCTACAGACTGCTCTCCACAATAAGCCTCCATTGTCCATCGCAAGGACCTTAAGAGAGAGCTATACCCATGACTGAGACTTACCATCCTGCAGAAACTATTTGGTTTATTCTAATTGTTATCCTAATTTATACCTCTATCTAAGAGGATAACAAATAAGATTTTACTGGATTTGGGCTGCTGGTGCTATTGGTGCCGGAACAAGTGGGGAGCCCAAAACTCCAGCCATCTCCAGTCGCTGCAAAGAAGGACAACCCTACACTACCCTTGTGGCTACTTTTAAATATACATTTAATATTATTTATTGTATTATTTTCTCTTTTCTTACATATTTCCAGGTTTTCTTTATGAGCCTTCATATAACAAAACTTGATAACAGGCAAAATGTTTTTTACACAGAAAATCAGAATGTCTGAAGATCCTGCTTATGTACAGATGACTCCATCTTGTCTTTGATCACTTCCTGATAGCTGGGGTGTGCATTTTATCTCTCATTGGAGAGAGAGGTTGGGGTGGAAAGACTTTGAAAAGATTGAGGATTTGTTAGAATAATTAGATCTCTCTGAATTTTACTCCACTCCCCCCCCTCCAGGCCCAGAAGCAGGCACCTTGCATCAATAAATGCAACTACAGCTCTCCAGAAATATAGACGCCCCTCTCAAACACAAAACCTTCACCAGTAGATGCGTTGAAATGTATTTATGACCTTTTCCAGTCCTCAATATGGTTTTGGACTGAAAGTTTTGAAATATATCCATTTTTATGTTGCACGTTGGCTTTTAAATGTTACGAATGTGATGGTTATCCATTATTACAGCTCCTCCATACCAGTATGTCCCCTCTTTAACTGCTCTCACCACTTCCTTCTCCAGCACTCTGTTTTGTTCTGATATAATAGGTGGATGGGATCCCAAGTGTCTGTGGCTCACGTGTCTGTCCTTGCGTGGTGTGTGTATCTCATCACCTTGTTATTTGATCCGATGGCTTCACACTATTTCATGTTGCTCAAGGACACACATCCCTCTCTCCCTCAGCTGCCTCCTCCTTACAATCTATTCAAATTAATTCCACTAATGCAGCATTCAGGGCCTCGCTGTGCATCTAAATGAACTTCGCCGCTTTTTTTCCTTCTTCTAAAGCCTCCCTCAGAGCTTGAGCATTAAAATACAACACAGCTTCAAAAGCAGGGAAAAGACAGGAGACCCCTCGGGACCCCCAAGATCAAGAGGATGGCAGAATTAACCTGGCATGTTGGAAGGGGGCCCTGATATGTGCCCCCCAACTTGTCCTTTTATATATAGGAGGCTGTGAATCTGTTACACACCAAGCCCTACATTCACCCTCCTTATACAGTTGCCACCATGCATCTACTTGTATTCTCAGCTCACATATCTATATTGTAATAAACATACCTTCCTATGTTGTTCTTAACATGGAATCAGCAAAACATCTACAAAACTGGAGGAACCAGTTTACTAAAGAAAAAAAAGTAGGCGCCAAAGTCAGCTCCTCCTTGTGCTAATCCTCCTTCACACTGAGAATAGTATGTTGACTTAACAGTCAATCACAGATCCTAATCTGGGATGCTATTTTCTCCATAATGTCCCTTGATTGGCTAAGAGGCGAAAAGGGTGAACTGGGAGGGAAACAAGACGCAGTTGGTGATGGATTGTTGGTTTGTTATTGTTGTTGTTAAGTCGCTCAATCGTGTCCAACTCTCTGTGACCTTATGGATCGTTATGTCTCTGTGCTTATCCATAAGGTTTTTTGGCAAAGATACAGTGCCTTGCAAAAGTATTCACCCCCATGACTTTTACCTATTTTGTTACATTACAGCCTTAAGTTCAATGTTTTGTTAATCTGAATTTTATGTGATGGATCAGAACACAATAGTCTAAGTTGGTGACGTGAAATGAGAAAAATATATACATAAAACTATTTTTTAGAAATAGAAAACAGAAAATTGGCATGTGCATATGTATTCACCCACTTTGTTATGAAGCCCATAAAAAGCTCTGGTGCAACCAATTACCTTCAGAAGTCACATAATTAGTGAAATGATGTCCACCTGTGTGCAATCTAAGTGTCACATGATCTGTCATTACATATACACGCCTTTTTTTAAAGGCCCCAGAGGCTGCAACACCTAAGCAAGAGGCCCCACTAACCAAACACTACCCTGAAGACCAAGGAACACTAGGTTATGAAAAAATATCCAAATCTTTGATGATCCCCAGGAGCACAATCATATCTATCATAACCAAATGGAAAGAACATGGCACAACAGCAAACCTGCCAAGAGACGGCCGCCCACCAAAACTCACGGACCGGGCAAGGAGGGCATTAATCAGAGAGGCAGCACAGAGACCTAAGGTAACCCTGGAGGAGCTGCAGAGTCCCACAGCATAGACTGGAGTATCTGTACATAGGACGACAATAAGCCGTACGCTCCATAGAGTTGGGCTTTATGGCAGAGTGGCCAGAAGAAAGCCATTACTTTCAGCAAAAAAACAAAATGGCATGTTTTGAGTTTGCGAAAAGGCGTGTGGGAGACTCCCAAAATGTATAGAGGAAGGTGCTCTGGTCTGATGAGACTAAAATTGAACTTTTCGACCATCAAAGAAAACGCTATGTCTGGCGCAAACCCAACACATCACATCACCCAAGGAACACCATGGAGAGGCCAGCAAGGAGTGAGTTGCAGTAGTAGAGGCGAGAGATGATAAGCTTTTGTATGGAGGAGGATTTACAGTGTGTTGCAGACTCCTTTAGAAAATACACTGACATTTTCTAAATGTAAGCTCTTCCCATTGAATATGATGGACATAAAATATAAATTGGGTACCATAAATAGATGATGGAGGTTACTCATAGAAGGTATGATCCCCAAAGTATTATGGGCCTTCTGAGTGAAGATGAGGAGATCTCACAGAAGATGAAATCTCCAAAAGGAGCTGGGTTCTCTGAGTGAAGATGAAAGGTTTGCAAGAAGGTGGTTTCTCAAAGTGAACATAGGAGTTTTCTTAAAAGGTGATGTCTCCAAGAGGAGGTGAAGGTTAAGAGTTCTGGGCTATTCTCATCAAAGAGAGGGTTGGTATTTCAAGGAGTTAGGTCCTCCTCATAAACCACTGGGTTACCATATGGAGGTTCTTATAACATAAGAAATTAAACAGTGGGTGTTTCATAGAAGACATTGTCTCCAAGAGAATACGGTTAAGTGATTCTCATTAGAAGGTGTGAAGCTGCAGGTTTCTCATTAAAGCTAAGGAGATGTGGGGGGGCTTCCTCTGATATAGGGGGGAGGGTCTCCCAGAAGAGTTTTGTCTATGATGCAAAATCATATTAAATCCCTTTAGTCACCTTCCTGATATGACTCACAGCAGTTACATCTGCACAGTGAATATTGGCAAATATATTAATCTCATTGCTGAGCAGTTATAGGATTTTACACTGTGAGACACACAAGGAGTATATACACATATATGTACAGTGATAATACATGGAGATATGCATATAGGGTCCCATTAGTGCGGCGGCATCCATATAAACTAAATGTATAATGTAAGTACATATATAGAGAGAGATTTGTCCACACAGGACATTAATGGGACTTTATTATCTGACCAGCACTTTACTCCTGACATGAAATATTAGGGTGGATTTATAGTCATTACTGCAAGTGGCCGCTGATCATTGATTTATGTGCATATATACAGGAGTATTAAGGGAAATATAAATGGAACTCAGACAAGAAAAAAAAAAATACAATTATATTTATATTATTATTATACAGTGTAAGAACTGTATTTCGCGGAATTCTGACCAGGAAATATGTTTTTTAACTTATTATAGACGAACAAATGTGAACACAAATGTACTATTTATATACTGTACGGTGGAGGCTTCTAGCGCTCTTTTGCCCACCATATATTAAATGATTGTTGTGGTGAACTACCTCCCCACAAACTCTACTACACAAGCTAGGAACCGGCCCCACGCTGATGAGAGGCTGTAACCTTGAAATAGCTGTATGTGGGTAGGATTCCTGGCTTCTGTAAAATACATTCTGAGCTTTGCTCAAAGCTGTGTAATACAACAGGCATATGATTAAAGGAAGCCATGCTTAAAAATGGTTATGGATTAGAAGAGCAAAGCCTTTATGGGCATATTTGCATGTCCATGACCGGGTTCCCAGAATGCAATGTAATAACTATTTCTTGGAATTCTAAGCAGGAAATACATTTTCGAACTTATTTTAGACATTCAAGCGTGAACACAAATGTACCATTTATTTACTATATATATATATATATATATATATATATATATACACAGTGAGGGGAAAAAGTATTTGATCCCCTGCTTAATTTTACATAGTTACATCAAATATATAGTCGTGAGCATGCGGGCCGTTGCTAACGCTTGCGGGCTCACGCAGCAAGCCTGCGGCCCTTGCAAAGCCAAAGCGAGGGCCGCAGTTGCTGGCATGGAGTACCGAAGGCACTCCTTGCCAGCAACTGCGGACCTCGCAAAATTTACGGAGTTACGAAAGCAAAATACGAGATGTTACGACCCATTACGACCTCGCAAAAAACGTCCGAAACTCGTGCACATAAAAACATGAAAAACACAATAAATACACACAACAAATACATAAAAAGCTTACCTACAGGAAGAGGGACCACTTAGGACCTCGAAAGCTAAAGTTACACCTCAATTTAACTCCAAATAAAACAGTTTAGACACTCAAAATTCCCCTAAGCGAGAGGAAAAATGGCCGCCGAAAAAAACGAAAAGGAGGCTACAGCAGTCTAAAGACGCAAAACACCATCAAACACCTACGGATTTCCTGAAAAAGACGTACGAGATCTGAAAACAAGGACGCTAAATCAGCCACAGCCGCATACCACACATTAGGCGCCATTTTAGAACAATAACTTATACAATGCGGAAGCACACAGCTACCCTAACGGATTTGCCTCGCGCACACACACTATTACACTACACACATTCATGACGCTTACACAGCAGCTCCACGGCACTGATGCTGCAGCAACATGAAAACAGATTGCCAGCTCTTCAACACAAAACTTCCTGCATATATTACTTCACAATAGGTAACGTATATTCATTTCTTATTTTATTAATTATTCATTGCCAAACCAAAAAAAAACACCAACGCTGCTCATAGCACACAAACAACCAAGAGCCTTGCAATGAGCGCCATAGGATCTTAAAACACCAACAAAATTAATTTTACACCCAAACAACATTACCTGCCTTACTATCTTATTGTCATCATTTTTTGACGGGCAAGTCGCAAGTAGTTACATAGGCCCTCATTCTATTATCGGCCGTAAAACGGCCGCAAAGCTGCGATTCCTTGCGGGGCCCCTGTTACCTTGCAATTCAAATAGACGGCGCCGCAAGGATATCCCCCTTACGGCCGGCCGCATATCTTGCAACCGGCTGCAAGGTCTGAAAACTTTAAAAGCAAATATAAATTCAAGATGGCACTGTAAAGCTCTGTAAATGCTAGGGATCATAATGGGGGACATGAGAATTAATAGCAACCCCCTCTCAAGCTTGCACATCAGCCCAAATCCAATATTTCATTAACTGTTTATATTCCGGCCGCAGCGTGGGCAGGTCTGAGGTGCTCCAAGCCCTCGGGACTTTGTCCACGGATATTTGACATGAATTTAAATAAAAATTATTTACGGATTTGAGTGTAGGGGAATGTTGTGCTATGAATGCTAACACCTACAATCACTTTATCGTCTCCTCAGAGTGCAGGATGGCTTTATTATGGCTTTATAATGTGCTTATTTGTGTGCCTGCGGGACATTTTTCCTGCAAGTAAGCTGTGGCTCGGTTTTAGCCTTGCAGAGATGGTTCCCGGAGCAATAGAATAGCAACCAGGGCTTTCTTGCGGACAAAACTCTTGCGGCCGTTTAAGATCAAAGGCTTTCCTACGGCGCGTGCGGCCGCAAGGGATAGCAAGGCGCCGGCCGCAAGGCGCCGGCCGCAAGCCTGCCGGAATCCCCGGCCGGAAGGGAATAGAATAGGTAAATAGCCTGCGGCCGGTCCTTGCGGCCCCGCATCTCCTGCGGCCGATAATAGAATGAGGCCCATAGTATTTAAGGTTGAAAAAAGACTTTCAGTCCATCAAGTTCAACCTTTTAAGATCTCCTCTGATCTGCAATATGCGGATTAAATATGAATTAGTTGTTATCCATGATAACCGTAAATTCCCTTTTTAATTAGAAATAAATCCAGTCCCCTTTTAAAGTTATCTATTGAATCCGCTGTCACCACCTCCTTTGGTAGAGAATTCCACAGATTAACCACCCTTACTGTGAAGAACCCTTTTCTTTCTTTGAGGTGGAATCTTTTTTCTTCTAACCTCAAGGGATGTCCTCTTGTCAGTTGAAAACATCTTGGCACAAAAAGCTCCCTTGACAAATCTTTATACTGACCCTGGATGTATTTATATAAGGTAATCATATCTCCTCTTAGGGGGCTTTTTTCTAGAGAAAATAAGTTTAATTTGGTTAGTCTTTCTTCATAACTTAGCCCCTCCATTCCCCTTATTAGTTTTGTTGCCCTCCTCTGTACCTTTTCCAGCTCTAAAATGTCCTTTTTATGAAGTGGTGCCCAAAATTGTACTCCATATTCCAAATGAGGGCGTACTAGAGATTTGTATAGTGGCAGAAGTAGATTTGCTTCCCTGGTTTCTATACCCTTCCTAATACATGCTAATATTTTACTTGCCTTTGCAGCTGCTGCTTGGCTTTGAGCACTGTTACCTAGGTGGTTGTCCACAAGCACTCCCAAATCCTTTTCAATATCCGATACCCCTAGATTTGCTGCATTAAGATTATAAATTGCATGGCTATTTTTCCTTCTCAGATGCATAACTTTACATTTATTTGTATTAAATCTCATCTGCCATTTAGATGCCCATTACTCAATTTTATGTTAATCCCTTTGGAGGGAAAGCACATCATTATCTGATTTAATTAACTTGCACAACTTTGTGTCATCAGCGAAAATGGAGAAACCACACTCCAATCCTACCTCTAAGTCATTAATAAATATGTTAAAACGGAGAGGTCCTAATACTGAACCCTGAGGAACCCCACTTACCACATTAGTCCAATCGGAGTATGTTCCGTTTACAACAACCCTTTGCTTCCTGTCTTTTAGCCAGCTCTCAATCCATGAGCAGATATTTACTGCAATTCCTGTATCTCTTAGTTTGCACAATAGCTTCCCATGTGGCCCTGTATCAAAAGCCTTTGCAAAATCCAAAAAGACTACATCCACTGAGTTGCCTTGATTCAAGTTCCTACTAACCTCCTCATAGAAACTAATTAGATTTTTTTGACATGACCTATCCCTCATAAATCCATGTTGACTCCTACTTATAATCCTGTTCAAATAGACATATTCTTGTATATTATCCCTTATTAACCCTTCTAAAAGCTTCCCCACTACAGAAGTGAGGCTCACTGGTCTATAATTCCCCGGATTTGCTCTTGCTCCCTTTTTAAATATAGGTATCACATCAGCTTTTCTCCAGTCATCTGGTAGAGACCCTGTGTAGAGTGAATCTTGAAAAATTAGATATAATGGTTTGGCTATTACAGAACCCAGTTCCTTTAGTACCCTTGGATGTTTTCCATCAGGACCTGGGGCTTTATTAACATTTATTTTTTCCAACCTCTTTTGTATTACTTCCTGTGTTAACCAGTTATTTGGCAAAGGTAGTGTAGCCCCATTATGTCGCAGTGTCCCAACCACTGGTACCTCCCTTGTGCATATAGAAGAAAAGAACCTATTTAGATCATCTGCCTTTTCCTGGTCACTAATTTTCAGATTGCCTGTGTTACTTTCTAATGTTCCTATAGCTTCCTTCCTCGCCTTCTTCCCATTAATATACTTAAAAAAGATTTTAGGGTTAGTCTTACTCTCTTTTGCAATTAATTTTTCATTTTCTATGTTAGCCAGTCTAATCGCGCTTTTGCAAGCCTTGTTGATTTCCTTGTATTCCCGTAAAGCAGTCTCTGTCCCCTCTTGTTTGTATAATTTAAATGCCTGTTTTTTACTCCTTATCTTGATCTTTAAATCATTGTTACGCCACATTGGATGGGATTTACTCCTTTTACTTTTATTCCCACTTGGTATATGCTGATGTGTATGTATATTTAGTAAGGATTTAAATGTTGTCCACTTGTGGTCAGTGATTTTACCTATCAGTTCTCTGTCCCAGACTATACTTTGTATTGCTGCCCTTAGACCGTTACAATCTCCCCTTTTAAAATTAAGAGTTTTTGTTGGCCCCTTAAAATGTTTTTTTTTTAATTGAATCTCAAATGAGACTGTGTTGTGATCAATGTTTCCCAAAGGTTGCCATATTCCAACATTTGATATTATATCAATATTATTTGTGATGAGTAAATCCAAGATGGCCCCATTTCTAGTAGGCTCCTGCATTACCTGGGCCAGATAATGATCCCTGAGTGTACTCAAGAACCTGCTCCCCTTAGCTGAGCTGCTGGTCTCATTTATCCAGTTTATTTCATGGTAATTACAATCTCCCATTATTAGAACTTGCCCGTGCTTAGCTGCATTTCCAATCTGTAACAATAATTGTATTTCCTCACTTTCAGCTATATTTGGGGGTTTATAGCATACTCCTACTAATATTCTTTTGGAATTTGAACGTTTGTCCTCTGACAAAGAAATGATCCGTCTTTCATTTTAATGGTCGGTGTATTTTAACAGTGAGAGACAGAATAACCAAAAAAACAAAAACAAAAACGCATGTCAAAAAAGTTATAAATTAATTTGCAGGTCAGTGAGGGGAAATAAGTATTTGATCCCCTATCAATCAGCAAGATTTCTGGCTCCAGGTGTCTTTTATACAGGTAATGACAGGGATTAGGAGCACTCTCTTAAAGGGAGTGCTCCTAATCTCAGCTCGTTACCTGTATAAAAGACACCTGTCCACAAAAGCAATCAATCTTTTAGATTCCAAACTCTCCTCCATGGCCAAGACCAAAGAGCTGTCCAAGGATGTCAGGGACAAGATTGTAGACCTACACAAGGCTGGAAGACCATCGCCAAGCAGCTTGGTGAGAAGGTGACAACAGTTGGTGCGATTATTCGCAAATGGAAGAAACACAAAATATCTGCCAGTCTCCCTCGGTCTGATGCTCCATGCAAGATCTCACCTCGTGGAGTCTCAATGATCATGAGAACGGTGAAGAATCAGCCCAGAACTATGCGGGGGGATCTTGTTAATGATCTCAAGGCAGTTGGGACCATAGTCACCAAGAAAACAATTGGTAACACACAACGCCGTGAAGGACTGAAATCCTGCAGCGCCCGCAAGGTCCCCCGGCTCAAGAAAGCACATGTACAGGTCCGTCTGAAGCTCGCCAAGGAACATCTGAATGATTCAGTGGAGAACTGGGTGAAAGTGTTGTGGTCAGATGAGACCAAAATCAAGCTCTTTGGCATCAACTCAACTCGCTGTGTTTGGAGGAGGAGGAATGCTGCCTATAACACCATGAACGGCACCCCGACCTTTGCACTGTGGAGAAGAGTGCACCGGCATCACAGCGCCGACAAATGAGCGTGCCCACATCTGAGCACAAGAAAAGAGCGTGCCCGATAACTGCGCGCCACCCTGCATCCCATCTGCGCGAGAGACTGCAAGTTAGAAAGCATCGACTCTCCTCTTCTGCACCCCATCACCTGCCCCCATCGTCTCTCTCTGTCCCCTGGACCCATACTCTCCCTCCTGCACCCCAAACCCTCACTCTGTCTCCTCACCCCATCCCCTCTCTTCCCTGCACCCTTCCTCTCTCTCCCTTCTGCACCTATCCCCACTCTCTTTCCCCTGCACTTCACTCCCTATCTGCCCTTGTGCTTTCCAACCTGCAGTCGCAGTCTCTTTGGCAGATGGGATGTAGGGTGGCACGCAGATGTCGGGCTAGCTATTTTCTGGCGCGCAGATGTGGGGGTGCGCATTTGTCAGCATGCTGATGATGGCGCGCTGTTCTCCAGCACGCAAAGGACGTGCTACCCCCAAGAACACCATCCCCACCGTCAAACATGGAGGTGGAAACATTATGCTTTGGGGGTGTTTTTCTGCTAAGGGGACAGGAAAACTGCACCGCATCAAAGGGACGATGGACGGTGCCATATACCATCAAATCTTGGGTGAGAACCTCCTTCCCTCAGCCAGGGCATTGGAAATGGGTCGTGGATGGGTATTCCAGCATGACAATGATCCAAAACACACAGCCAAGGCAACACAAGAGTGGCTCAAGAAGAAGCACAAGGTCCTGGAGTGGCCTAGCCAATCTCCAGACCTTAATCCCATAGAAAATCTGTGGAGGGAGCTGAAGGTTCGAGTTGCCAAACATCAGTCTCATAACCTTAATGACTTGGAGAGGATCTACAGAGAGGACAAAATCCCTCCTGAGATGTGTGCAAACCTGGAGGCCAACTACAAGAAACGTCCGACCTCTGTGATTGCCAACAAGGGTTTTGCCACCAAGTACTAAGACAAAGGGGTCAAATACTTATTTCCCTCATTGACCTGCAAATCAATTTATAACTTTTTTGACAAGCGTTTTTCTTGTTTTTTTTGTTTTGTTATTCTGTCTCTCACTGTTAAAATACACCGACCATTGATGTGTTTGTCAGTGGACAAACGTTTAAAATCATCAGGGGATCAAATACCTTTTTCCCTCACTGTATATATATATATATATATATATATATATATATATATAATCAGGAGCAGCAGTAGAGCTGGTGAATCGAGACCCCAGGTACAATATAATTTGTGAGCCCCATTGCACCCGCTCTATACAAGTTATGTGCCTGTAGGACTGTAGGTGGCCAGATAACTCCTAGGATGAATAAAATTATTATATGAAGAAATCAACAATATTCCCCAGGTAGCAGAGGACCTCCACTCTATATATGTGTGCGCGTCTAACATCCTGAAATTATAGCATCACTTTGAAAAACTCCTATGTTTGAATATCCAATTATACTCATTTGCGAGTACACATGTGCGTACACTTTCATCTATCTATCTATTATATATATATATACATATGCAGAAAAAATAAATAAAAACAGAGCCAATGATAGGTCACCCATGTTGTTCAGAACAATAAATAAATGTAAAAGAAATGATTACAGAATTTTAACTTTTGTGTCTAAAAATCCTAAATCAAATTGTGGCTAATACAACACCATTATCCCTGTGATTGTCGCACCTCCATGCTGAGTGCCTATTCTCACACCTCTAGCTCTGTACAGGAGTCCTCTAGGACAGGCCGATGGCCTGTGAATGTCCTTTATTTCCGTGTCCTCTCAGAATGGATTTCACGTCTCAAGCAACAAACAGTGTTTTGTGAACAAGCTCTGACCTGTAAAAGTGTCAGGCGCCCGGGCTCATTCCCACTATCCATGGAAGGTGCTCTGCTGCCACTTGGTGGCTAATTCCCTTATCTGAGACACTGCATGTAGCTGTGGTCCAGAGGTGTCCACCCGTCTTTTATTCCACCCCCACCAGTACCAGGATCCTGGGATTGAATTTGGAGATGAAATGACTAAAACTACATTGGGAGTGGAAGCCATTGAGACTCAGCTAGCATCATGGAGATCATGAAGGGAAGTTTAACTCGAATTATGACTTGGGACATTTCAGGAGATTCTTCATCCCTCTAGAAGCTGGTATAGGATATTAATCCAATGAGCTGCTGTCTCATCTGTGACTTGAAGCTCTACGTAAAGCTCATCTACATCGATAAAAGGTGGTTGTGTCATGGGGAGGTTGAGTTTTGCCTAATTGAAAGCAATCTAAATCAGCGGTTCTAAAGATCTGATCCTAGGGCTGGTTCAGGTCCCTGTGGCCTTGTCTGAGGTTCTCGAATGACAAAGAGGGATGAGAAGAGCCAAACACTTTAGACCAATGGTTCTCAAACCCCTCCTCGAGACCCACCAGACAGGCCATGATTTAGGTCAAACATTGTGTGAGGCGACTAGTATTCAACAGCCTGTAGAGCCTCAAATTGCTTCACCTGTATTCACACAGTGAACCTAAATTGTCTCCTATCTGGTGGGTCTTGAGGAGAGGATTGGGAACCACAGCTTTACACTCATTACTATTATTAGTATTCTCATTGAAGAGGGGTAATTAAAGTGAGGGCTGGTCTTTTAAGTAAAGTTAGGTCCTCCTCATAAACCGCACGGTCTCCAAAGTAATGTGGACGTTCCTATGACATACGAGTTTTAGACGGGACAGTGGGGGATTCATAGAAGGTATTGTCTAAAAGACAAAACATGTTTTGCATTGTTTAGTTGTTTACGACTCTTCATTACCTCATGGTGATGCTGATCCACTTGGTTTTCATGGCAGAGCTACTGGAGTGGGTTGCCAGTTCCTTCTCCAGTGGGCCACAGCATACAGCTCCTGGTATTTCTAAGTGGTCTCCCATCCAAGTAATGACCAGGCCCAACTCTGCTTGGCTTCAGGGTGGTGTGACCTCTTGGTTCCCTGACTGGAATCGAACCTAGGTTGCAGCGGTGAAAGCACCGAATCCTAATCACTAGACCATCAGGGAACGCCCTAAAAGAGAATACGGTTCCTTGAAGTGTTGGATTCTCATTAGAAGGTGTTAAGCTGCAGGTTTCTCATTAAATCTAAGGGAATGCGGGGGCTTCCTGTGATATAGGGGGGAGGGTCTCCCAGAAGAGTTTTGTCTATGATGCAAAATAATATTAAATCCCTTTAGTCACCTTCCTGATATGACTCACAGCAGTTACATCTGCACAGTGAATATTGGCAAATATATTAATCTGTTATAGGATTTTACACTGTGAGACACACAAGGAGTATATACACATATATGCACAGTGATAATACATGGAGATATGCATATAGGGTCCCATATAAACTAAATGTATAATGTAAGTACATATATAGAGAGAGATTTGTCCACACAGGACATTAATGGGACTTTATGATCTGACGAGGGGCCGCATTTGCGTAGGTGGAGGCTCTACTGCGCCTCACACGCGGTTACAAACACCCACACAAGCGGCACTTTACCAAAATAGATCTAACACGCAATCACTATATACGGACTTACACAAAAAAATACGAACCGCGGGACTTAGAACTGAAAATGTACAGACTTATCATAAAAAAATACGAGACGCAGGACGCATTATGACCTCGCAAAAATACGACCTTAACAGCCAAACCACGCGCACCTGAAAACATTAAAAACACAATAAATCCACACAAAGAACAAATAAAAAACTTTTCCACAGCAAGGGGGGCACCCAGGACCTCTGCAAGAGAAGTTACACCTCAATTTAAGTCCAAATTCAAGAGTTTAGACACCCGATAATCACCCAAGCGACAGAAAAAATGGTCGCCGAAAAAACCCGAAAATGAGGCTACAGCAGTCTAAAGACGCGAAACACCACCAAGCGCAAACAGATTTTCAAAAAAGTCGTACGTGGTACAAGATACACTATTAACAAGGACGCTACATCATCCGCAGCCGCGTACCACATACACATTCGCCGCCATTTTACAACACTAACTTACACAATGCGGAAGAACACAGCTACCCTAACAGCTTCCCCCGCGCACGCAGCCTATTTACACTACACACTGCGCACATTGCTGACACTTACACCTCAGCTCAACACCACGGCAAATCAACATTGTATGCTGCAGGAACATCACAACAGATTGTCAGCTCTTCAGCACAATGCTTGCTGCATATATTACTTGCAAATAGGAAAAGTATATTAATGTATTACTTATTTAATTAGCATACAAAAATACTTACAGCCAGGACGTCTGGGGGTGAAGTTGCAAATATAAGTCGCATTTAAGAAGTTTTGGCTAAGCGAGGAAAAAGCTTAGCCAAAGGTGCTCAAGACCTAAGGTGATCATTGCAAAGCAGGAAAGTTGTGGCACGCGATGAGCGCCGAAGGTGCTCAGAGGGGCCATAGCCTCGCATTGTGTGGCAATTTCATTGCCGTCATTTTTTGACGGGCAATATTCTAGTTACGGTATATATATGGTACACTATTAGATGGCGTATGATGAGGAATTTATGTGTTGCTAAATATACTTTATCAAAATCACCCTGTAAGAAATCTGGATCTCAGAAGCTTTAGAGAAACATTAACCAGACCAGGAGCACTGGAAGGTAACCCGCCGGCCCCCAGGGTAAGAATCTTGAGAACCCTGGAGCTAATAATTTTATTAGTAGCAAATATATCAGCTCAAACCAAACCCCTGTACCCATTAGTATTTGTACCCATTAGTTTTTTTAGAGTGAATCTCAGGGCTCCACTTCTGTATTGTATAAAATATACTCTTTTTATTGCATCATAACAAGGCAGAAAACTCAGGTTTTTGCTCTCTTGCCTCTGGAGTTTGAGCAATTAAGACCAGAGCTCTACTCTGTTGGGCCAAAATAAAAATAAAAAAAAATATATATAAAACTTAACAAATGATCTGTTCAGGCATGGAATCCTGGACTCACCGAAAACAGGTCAGCTATCGGCTAACTGGTCAGTGCAGTATAATATCACTACCTTCAGTATCAATCACTACCTTCCCCATAGAGAATCACCACAGCATGCAAATGCACTCAGCAAACTTACTCATGCAACAGCCAGTGGGCAGGATAGACCTGTATGTAAACATGCACTGACAACTTTAGATTATTTAGCTGTTATTAGTGTAATTAAAAATAGATAATATTAGCATACAATCTTGTGCTCTTTCACATTGTGAAGAGCCCTTGTTTGTGTGTGTGTGTGTTTGCATCCTTCAGTCATGTCTGACTCTCCGTGACTCATGGACCGTAACCCACCATGCTGATACACAGGGTATTCATAACAGAGATACTGGAGTGGTTGCCAGTTCCTTCTTTAGTGTGCCACAGCATACAGCTCCTGGTATTCCTAGGTGGTGAGTACTGACCAGGCCCAACCCTGCATGGCTTCAGAGTGGTGTGACCTCTGGTTCCCTGACTGGAATCAAACCCAGATGACAGTGGTGAAAGCACCGAATCCTAACCACTGGACCACCAGGGAACCCATATACAGTGAGATAAATGGTCCTTTAAGCATTTCTATTTTTTACCATTTTAGCATGAACAACTTTTCTTATAAAATGATGTAGCCAGTGCTGGTGCACCAGGTGCAAAGCACCAGGGCCCACAACAGTGTAGGGGTCCTCTACTGGCAGTAGATGAGGAAACATCATTTATTAGATGATAATCGCAGATGATTACTTTATAGAAAGGTAGTCTGATCACCATAGGGGAGATCTGGCCACCAAGCGGTGGATAGAGAAGTTACAAGAGGGGTGGGGTGGTTGGTGACCCCAATTATTTTGCACCAGGGCCACAACTTTTTTAATACAATTTTACTTTTGAAATGTGCCAAATAGCTATTAATTTGTATTCTTTCAAAAACAACACTTAATAAGGGGCAAACCATTTTATAGTAAAAATATAACCTTTAATTTATTATCTTTTTAAGCATTTATGGTTTCTGTTGATCTACTGATGGGAGGAGACTTTGCAAAGAAGCTTCTATCAGCATAGTGGGAATGTAGCAGCTAAAACAGCCAGTGCATTTAGCAGGTCTAATGAAAAGCTCACTAGCTTACAAGGAAACACCACCATGAAAGAGCATCAGTTCGGGAAAGTGGAACAGTAAAGAATAATTGCATTTAAGTTCTTATTTATTTATTATTTACTTACTCTCCAGCTCATGCCCTCTTTTTCTAGCACTCATCTCCCTGCTGAGCAGAGCTGGATTTCTCTGGTTCTCTCTGAACACATTAGTAGCTCTGGGCCCCTGCAGTCTCTTCTCTCTGCGGGGAGGGGATGGAGAATTGACAAGTCAGAAACCCAAAGCCACCAGGAGCAGCCGGGACATGGAGCTGTCGGATCCTATTATAGCAGAATCTGTTCAAAACACTTCCACAGATCACCCCCCCCACTGACTGCTCCAAGGAGAGTCTGAGGAGACTGGAGGGAGAGGGGTGGAGAGAACAGACAGGCAGAAAAGAGGATGGGGGAGGGATGGAGAGAACCAGAAAGAAGGATGTGGAAAGAAAGGAAGATGACAGAGGGCGGGGTGGAGGAGAGGACAGATGGAGAAAAACAGAAAGGAGGAGAGAAGCAGAGGGAAGGAGGCAGTGTAAATGAAAAGACAGAGAGATTGAGTTGTGGTAGAGAATGGTAGGAGAGGTGAGACAAATAAGATGGTAGAGAGAGATAAATAGGTGGGGGAAGGAAAGAAGAAGCAAAAGGAGGTAAAGGAGCAAGCAGAGAGACAGAAGAAGGTGTGTAAGGAAGACAAATGACGAAGAGAGAAAGAAGAGAGACAACAAGAAGAATGGAAGCAGAGAGAGATGGGCTAGAGGAATGTGGGGAGAGAGAACGAAGATAGGAGAGAACAGAGATGGAGAGAGAAAGGATGGAGGATGGCAAGGACAGATGCGGAGAGGAGAGAAGAAATAGAGAAAGCTACAGAGAAAGATAAGAGATGGCGGTGAGAGAAGCAGAAATATGATGGAAGTGAAGAGATACAGAGAAAGGGCAAATGATGGAGAGTAAAGAAGGGAAGGATGGAGTATGAGGAAGGCGAGTAGGGATGAGAAATAAAACAGGGAGAAGAGAAGAGCAAAAAAGAAAGAGGAAGAAAAAGGAGATGGTGAGATAAAAAACAATACGAGATATACAGCAAGAGATAGAGAGAAAACGGGATGGAGAATGTGAGAGAAATAAAGATAGAGGGAAGAAAGGAGAAGAGGAAAGAAGAAGTGGAAAGTGAAATCTAAGGAAAGAAAGAGGAATATAGTTTAGGGGTGAGGTGTGGGAAGGGGGCTAACCAGGAAAGCATTTAGAGAAAAGGAAATGAGGAACGAGAGTGGGGAAAAGGAATATGGAGTACAGGGACACTAAGCAGCCGCACTTATGGTGCTCAGCACAGAAAGAGGGGGCACAGCCTTATGGCCTAACCTGAAGATCCAGTGACCACATAAAGTTATGTTGCTTTGTCATCATTAGAGAGAGACGTCATCATTAGGGGTGGCACTGAAGGGGTTATTTCGTATAGGTATGCTGTGGGGGATATTCTGGGGTGCTCATCTATCCAACCTCTGAGGAAACACTCCCAAAAAAAAAAGGAAGACGCACAGACACAATGGAGTGGTAGGGAACCAGAAATGGGTTGGCTGGGAATTGTTGGATCTGGAGGCTGATCCCACAATGGTAAGATCTCTCTGCTCCCGAGAAAAGGGTAATACACAATCAAGGAAATCCCCCCAGGAATGATGATCTTAAGCCCAAAAAATACCCCTCCCCATCAGGATATATATTGTGTCGTTGGGGAGGGTACACGTCTTGCACTTTATTTCACGTAGATACACGTCGGAGGTCTAGCAATGTTCCCAATCGTGACAGTGAGGTCAAGCAGACCAGTTATGTCCTTAGTTACTTGTAAGAAGGCAGCGCAGTAATAATACTGAGGATCGAGAGAAGGTAGAGAGAAAGGGAAAGACAGAAATGAAGGGAAATGGAGAACAAGAAAGTAGGACAAAAGGGAAGGCAGCAGAGAAAAAAGGCTAAAGCGAGGCCGTATAACCACAAACATAAATCTGGATAAAAATGCTTTGATATCACAATGTCATCTTGAATAATAAACTTGGGAAGTATTTCAGATCTGTCCGATATACCCATAGATGTTACACAGATTCGACAGGAATACTTCTCCTGATATTGGTCTAGTGCTCTTTCGCGGTACATGGGATCACATCCAATAGTGCGTGCCATGTGGAACCGGGATGGCTCCTCCATTATTGTTATACACTGGGATATTGGAGGTATTTAAACTATGCAACCTACAACAATGATATTATGTAGTAGTTGTAAGACATGATCTCCAGAATAAACCCTGTGCCATCACTGCGACAAGCTAACCAACCTGTTACGATACCAATCAACCTTAGATTGTAAGTCTGCGAGTTTCTATCCTACTTTGGGAATTCACCATGGACATTGGATTCCTAGCTCAAAGACAGGGCCCTCCTTCCTTTGCTAAATGTTCATTTGTATTTATCTTTGTCTGAACTTAATTTATGTACATCGCTACGGAATATGTTGGCGCGTTATAAAGAAACTATAATAATAATAATGCATATGACAAGAAAAATACTCAACAGTACATCGTTGCCGTTGGTAGCTCAACCAGGAACAGACTCACAGTACACTGCCCATGAATGTGGTGCACCGGTTTCGGCCTACAGGAGAATAGTAAAAAACACCAATCTCAAGTGCAGCAGGAGGTAGAATATTTCAGAGCACAGGCTAGAGGTCAAGGCAGGTGTCAAGTCAATTGGTGAAGGCCACAGGCAGTGGGTTGGTAATGGCAGCAGGCAAGACAAGGCAGGGTCATGTACTGAAGGAAAAACAGTGATTCTCGGCAAGCAGAGCAAAACATGAACAAAAGCAGTGGGGGGGGGGGGAATCTTAGCATGGCTGCCGGTGTACCGGAAGGACAACTCTAATCAAGCGAAATACAAATGACTGGATGACTCTAGTTGGGTTACTACTGCACCATCACAAAAAAACATCCAATGAGAGGCTGTATGATCTACCGCTTCTGGATTGCTACCTTGTTGTGGTGAAGGGGCTTGTGTACCTCAATGAGCTGTGAGCTATACCATGTAGGGTCACCCAAGATGGACAGGTCATAGCAGAGAAGTCAGACAAATTGCAGTCCACTGGAGAAGGAACCGGCAACCCAATCCAGTATATTTGCCAAGAAAACCATATGGATAAGCACAACCAGAGACAAAATGATAGATGTGCAATAGGGTCACGGATAGTTGACACAACTGAACGACTAAACAACAACGTGATCTAGACCTACAAAAAAATAAGCCATTGAATGAGACGTCTCAGTGACAAAATGACAGAACGCCTCCCTTCAGTCCAATACAGTTTTATAATTGACTTGCCCTCAAAGCTCTAACTAAAAGAAAAATACCCACAATCATCCACCATCTGGGGTCTATCCTGTTATGGTGTCGGGACAGGTCCAACCGCTACATGGACACTATTTTGCAGCGCTGCCTATATGTGAAATAGGTTCTAAGCTTATAATGTTAGCCTAACACTTGAACTAACCCTCATCCTAACAGTTTACCTAAGCCTGGACTCACCGCCATTGCTGCTGCCTTATGCTGCGCTACCATAAGAGGATCCACCATCTGTACTTGCTACAACAATCATAGAACAAACTAACCATAAGAGGTTAGTGCTATGGACATGATAATCCACTCTGAGAGCAGCCTGTTTTCAGCCCCAAAATACCAGGCAATTCTACCCTGGACAGGAGAGACAGCAAATCCCAGATATACGTTTCGCCCTTAGATGGGCTTCGTCAGTGAGGTGCAGCTGAACTCCCTAGAGAATTACGTACTTACCTTCATGCTACTTAGGACTGAGCCCATCCTTAATCACTAGATGGATTTATCTCATTTTTATCTCTAAGAACAACTAGTGTTCGTTATAGGTCATCTGATTCAACAGATTTTATGTTTTTAACCTGTTTTTTATTGTTAGCATTTTTAACTTGTATTAACAAGAAGCTATACAAAATCTTATTTTTCTTACTTTTTTTCAGTGTACATTCTGCATAAAGTCCAAATGGCCTAGCGCCCGCTTCCTTTCTCAGTTCCGCATAGCGTTCTTCTAATTTACGCCTGTGCGAATGTTTATACCTTTAATTGGAGGCAGGGTTGTAGCATCTTTTTATGTCCATTAGATAGAGAAAAATCAATATAGCTTCGGCAGTGCTTCGTTTGACAGAAAGAAAATGTATAGCTTCTCATCCATGATCCCTCAGAAGGGAATCTGATAAGTATTAACTATTTCAGCGCCATACTCAAGCATGGGTTACGGAGAACCTATAAATGCCGTGTATGGCATGAAATATACCAGTGGCCTCTTTGTTACTATATTTGACCTATTTTTTAAGAAGATTAAATAATGCAGTTGGATATTTTTGCCTTCATTGAACGTCTCCATCGTGGTTGTGGATTTCTACAAGCTGTTGCTGAGTGGAATCATCTTACTATATGGATTCCTTATAGACTTGAGAAACCAAATAAAATATACAAGATCGGTGGAAGAAACGCCAAGGCCATGGATTGGCGAGATGCTGGAAATAGGCCGGCTGGGGCATGGAGGGTTGGCCCAATAATGAAAACACCACGCACTCCTAATTAGTACCTAAACATTATCATTGCTTATTATCTAGCTCATTTTTATTATTCATCTATCAGTTAAAATAACCCAATTGACAGTTTTTTTTTTTTAAACTCTAGCTCCAGATCTGTTTTTAGACCTGACTTGTAAGATAAATGATGAGGAAGAAGCGAGTCGCTCGGGAGCCCTGAGGACTGGTGGGAAACGCTCCCTGTCACTGCGAGAGAGGAATAATTATACTATGCGAGCGCTCTGGTATAAATAAATCCTGCTTCACACATTTATCCAACATTTCTGTGCTCTCAGCAAAGATTCCTCTGTTTCATTTCCCCCAGTGAGGTCCGCCTGAGTGTTTTAGTGTACAATCCTTCTGCCATCTTCCCTCTTGGGACGGGAGATTCACGTACCGAATGCAGATTAGATTATTTGAGGGATACATGCTCTGACGTACGGGCTAGCTGTATTATTTTAGGGTGAAATTGAGAATTTATTAAAAGGAATGCAAATTATAGCGGCAGAAAAATCACAATGCAGTGAGAAAAAGAAGAGGTAAAAGGGTGAAGAGGAAAGATATGGAAAGGAACGAGAGAGCAAAGGGAGATAATGAGATATAGAGATTCATAATGGAGAGGAAAGATGAGAAATAGATGGTGAGTATTAAAGTTAGATGGAGAGAGAGAGAAAGAGAACAGAGAAAAAAAAATGATGAGAAACAGACCGTAAAAATGAAAAAGGGGAGGAAAGAAAGAGACACATGCGCTGAGGACCAGTGCCATGATCTTTAATCTTTTATGGGGGAGGGATGACAGTGGGATGCAATAGGAGATTCACCAAGTGAAATAGCGAGCTACGAGGGGGAATGGTAAATGTTGGATTCGCACATAGGCTTTTCAGTAAGAATATCCGAATGAGGAAGATAGAGATCGAGACCGAGGTAGAGGATATCCTATCACTACAACAGCACTGGGCCCAGTCTAAGGGGGATACAAGTATCCTGGTTTCCAGTCGTAAGCACCCAAAATGACTCTCCAGGCCTTGGACTTGACACATGATTTTCCTGACTTTCCAATACCCAAGATGTGGCTATGAACCTCCCTGTAAACCAACAAAACTCATCTCCCATGACCCAACAGATCTATCATGGCAATGATTTTTATAACACTACTAGTTGCAATCCGGGCAATTGATTTATGGAATTAGCATGTTAAACCTCCCTAAGCAGCAAACTAATCCCCCCCCCCCCCCCCCCCCCAATAAAGTCAGGCTCATCTGTGACAAAATAGTGGAATTTGAGACCCTATAGTACTTAGTGTTTTGGTCAGTTTGTGGCACAGAACTTCAGATGTTAAAGTAATATGATTTTGGCATCTTGTTCTGGGATATGGTCAAGAAGATCCACCACAGAAAATAATCACCAGAAAATAAATGACTGCTGTCTTTCACATAACGAGCTATATAGTGTCACCATACATGCAACTTTAGATTCATTGATCTATGTTGTTTTTAAAACTACCTGCCCACCTTTGTTTAGAAACATTAAAGGATTTGTGTGCGATCTACAACCAAACTCATTGCTTCAAAGGCGATGGAGATCCAGTTGATAAGGCATGAGCCAACTCCTTTGCTTCCTCTTCCTATTATTGTTCTTTTCCCTGCCATGGGTAGTAACATAAGTAAAAAAAAAAAATCAAGGTATAAAAATATTTAAGAAAATGAAGTCAAGTTCTATACAAAAGCAAATTGTAATGTAACAGGATTCAGAAGGGTTAACAAAGTTTACATGGTGAAGGAGACCAAGTAATCCATATGGTGTTTAAACATTTGGAAGAGTCAGTTGTGGATACAGTAGACTCTCATTTATCCAGCATGGATGGGGATTGATAGATGTCTGATGAATGTAGTTTCTGGTTACTTGAGAGTTACTATTAACAGAGGCCTAGATTAGCTGCACACAGGATGCTCTGCTAAATATGTTTGTCAGGGAGGGCTGATCAAGCAGCAGCAGCTTTCACTCCTCACTTACATACAGGTACGTTGAGCTGGAGGGTGCAGTGCTGACCCCGGGGAATGTAACCCCAACACTGCCCTGGCTCGGTCACTCATGCCCTGAGAATGTAACCCCAACACTGCCCTGACTAGGTCACTCATGCCCGGGGAATGTAACCCCAACCCTGCCCTGGATCAGTCGCTCATGTCCTGAGAATGTAACCCCAACCCTGCCCTGGATCAGTCGCTCATGTCTGGTAAATGTAACCCCAACACTGCCCTGGTTCAGTCACTCATGCCCAGGGAATGTAACCCCAACACTGCCCTGGCTCACTCACTCATGCCCAGGGAATGTAACCCCAACACTGCCCTGGCTCAGTCCCTCATGCCCAGGGAATTTAACACCAACACTGCCCTGGCTCAGTCACTCATGCCCAGGGAATGTAACCCCAACACTGCCCTGGTTCAGTCACTCATGCCCAGGGAATGTAACCCCAACACTGCCCTGGCTCACTCACTCATGCCCAGGGAATGTAACCCCAACACTGCCCTGGCTCAGTCCCTCATGCCCAGGGAATATAACACCAACACTGCACTGGCTCAGTCACTCATGCCCAGGGAATGTAACCCCAACACTGCACTGGCTCAGTCGCTCATGCGGGGGATTGTAACCCCAACACTGTCCTGGCTCAGTCACTTATACCTGGGGAATGTAACCCCAACACTGCCCTGGCTCAGTCACTCATGCCCAGGGAATGTAACCCCAACACTGCCCTGGCTCAGTCACTCATGCCCTGAGAATGTAACCCCAACCCTGCCCTGGCTCAGTCGCTCATGCGGGGGAATGTAAGCCCAACACTCCCCTGGCTCAGTCACTCATGCCCAGGGAATGTAACGCCAACATCGCCCTGGCTCAGTCACTCATGCCAGGGGAATGTAACGCCAACACTGCCCCAGCTCAGTCACTCATGCCCAGGAAATGTAACCCAACACTGCCCTGGCTCAGTCACTCATGCCAGGGGAATGTAACGCCAACACTGCCCTGGCTCAGTCACTCATGCCAGGGGAATGTAACCCCGACACTGCCCTGGCTCAGTCACTCATGCCCTGAGAATGTAACCCCAACCCTGCCCTGGCTCAGTCGCTCATGCGGGGGAATGTAAGCCCAACACTCCCCTGGCTCAGTCACTCATGCCCAGGGAATGTAACGCCAACATCGCCCTGGCTCAGTCACTCATGTCCGGGGAATGTAACCCCAACACAGCCCCAGCTCAGTCACTCATGCCCAGGAAATGTAACCCAACACTGCCCTGGCTCAGTCACTCATGCCCAGGGAATGTAACCCCAACACTGCCCTGGCTCAGTCACTCATGCCAGGGGAATCTGACGCCAACACTGCCCTGGCTCAGTCACTCATGCCAGGGGAATGTAACCCCGACACTGCCCCGGCTCAGCCACTCATGCCCAGGGAATGTCACCCCAACACTGCCCTGGCTCAGTCACTCATGCCCGGGGAATGTAACCCCAACACTGCACTGGCTCAGTCACTCATGCCCAGGGAATGTAATCCCGACACTGCCCCGGCTCAGCCACTCATACCTGTCTGCTTCCAGGTAACACTGAATTGTAGTGACATACAGTGGATGTAAGCTAGGTGCCTGTAAGCATTTTGTGGCGTCACAACCTGGCTACTGGCATTTGTTGAGCCCTGAAAAATGAAATTTTTATTTTTTTAAGTACAGTATTCAATTTATTTCCGGTTGCTTGAGTTCTGGTTAATGGAGAGTCTACTGTATATAAAAAATATAAATATGGAAGAAAAGGGCTGGAGGTGTAGATTCAGATCTAGGTCCACCTATTGACTCTCTCAGTTCTACATACTGCAGGACTAGTGCACAACCAAATAATAGCCACAAATGGAGGGGGTGCCAGGTGACTAAAACATCTATTTTTGTTTACAGTATATAAGAGTGGATTCTGTCTTCACAAAAAAAGATTAGAAAAACCTGCACATTGAGGCCTGGAACTACATTAAACACTCTCACTGGGTGGCAACAGTAATGCTTGAGCACATATCTTCATTTCAAATGTTTTTCTCCCCTGAATGTTTTTGAAATTCCCAGAATATACACACATTTTTCATGTTGGCATTTGTTCAAGACTCTTCCTATTTTTCCCGAAAAATTAACCATCATAGTTCTCCGGTCTATGTAACTGAAGACTGCGAACTACAAAAAACAAACAAAAAAACATATAAATAATATGAAAAACTGAAATTAAATTGGTCAATGATTACAGAAACAGGTGCTGGTGACATAAGAAAATAAGCAAATCCCAAAGAGGTAAAATATTTCTAGAACTGGGCGGGTAAGAGGCTACACAATCCTAGCTATGTCTGAATAAGGAATATTAGATCTGTACTACTAGATGTTTGGTACTTTCAAATATGCAGACTTAAAGGTATATGAAAGTGAGCTGGGTTATGAATGCATCTGATAGAGGAGAATGTATAGTGTCTTCATAAAATTGTTTGCATGAAAAGATTCCAAAGTAAACAGTTAAAGCATGAAGTTTGCTGAATTTCTTGCATTTGGAAAGAGAGTTTTCAATGTTTACACCCCCTGAAATTCCCTGGGAAAATTAGCATACATAATACATTGTTTCTTTTTGGGCTAAGGATTGTGCAGACACGCTCAGTTAGTAATTGAAGTCTGCCCTACTGTGGCAAGTCACATGATTTCAGACACTTTCCTTTAGCCAATCAGCAGCTTTTATAAAAATAGGGTACATTTTGTTTTTAGTGACGTACCCGATATGCGCAGTGCCATTGCTGGTGGTGTCTACATCACCCCCAGCACCTTTTATTATTTTTTTTTTTTTTCTTGCAAAATATGTTGCATTTTTTTCATGCAATTTTTTTTTTTGCTAGGTGGGTTATGATGCATTCTACAGGATGCATTCATAACCCACCTCACTTGCATATAGCCTTAATGCAAGCAATCAACATTAGGAAGTTTGGCCATCTGATGGGTCAAGCTAGCAAAAAGACAGAGAGAGAGAGGAAGCGATGTAGAGGAAAGGGAAACTATACAGCAATTATTTTAAAATATGTAACAAAGAATCAACTGTCTCGGCAGTGGAGGGGTGGGAGATAGAGTAGAAGATATGAAGTGGACCACACGTTGACCATACTATTTTATTCCACTGGGAATCCATCTATCACACAGCATTGTAATTATAACTAATATTTAAAAAATTCTATGTTTTCATCCCTGATTTATTTTAATACTAAATATCACTTCATACGTATTTAGAATTATTTTTGTTGCAGTGAGACTATTCAGATTAAACAATTTTTAATGTTCATTTAAGAACTTTCCCAAAGACATTTATTGTAAGCAGGAGGATACATTTTCCTTGCGACCAAACTGGGGTTTTGTGTAACGTTGTATGGTTTTGGGTAAACAAAGAGTCTTATCATAGATTTTGGGATGTGGTTGTCCATCACATGTGTTTTTGTCATTGTAACCAACTGATAGCTTGGATTAGTGGTTTTGTGGTTAAACCAGTCACACTCCCCCCATCTTTTATGCACCTGCACCTTATTTCATAACCACACACAGCCTTTGTTCTGTCCATAGCAATCCATCACAGCAGAGTTTCAAGCTGTGGCCTCAAACCCCAACCTTTGATTTAAAAATAAAAATAAATAAATAAATAAAGGATATATATCTGAGGAAGCCTTCTTGGGCAATCCGTGGGCCACATCCAGCATGTGAGTGGGATTACTCCTCTACAGATAACAAATATGACATTTCTTCTGGGTTTAATGGCACATTACTCAGAATAGGTCTCTGTGTGCAAGGAGCATACAATAAGATCTTAGGTCGGATTATGGAACCATGGCACCAGCTGGTGCACTAGCCCATCAACGAGAAAGAAGTTTTATAAAACTACTACGGTAATATTGTGCAAACAACTCTTGTAGTGGTTATATCTTTGCAAGTTAGCCTCATATCACAACATAGGAACTGGACATGTCTCTCCAAACTTATCACCTTCCGACCCAATGTTTCCAGTTCTGCACTTACCTTGAAATAAATCCCATTCTATACAATAACCACGCTTTACATTAAATATATGTACACATTTCGAGTTTATTTAACACAAACAGCAGAAAAGTAACAGCCCAGAGTCATGGGACACACAGAATAAGACATTTATAATATAATGGCCCCACTGTCAGGTGCTGGGATGATGAGGTGTACTTCCTCACAACATACAACTGATCTCTAGTGTCAATAAAAACAGCAGTAAATGACTTTGATCCGGACAAAGTCATGGATAAAACTGTCCACTATGCGTAGGTATTCGTTTGGTTCCATTTCCTTCTAATGAGGCTATTGTATAAGCGGAGTTAGTATTGATCAGAAATGACGGTCATTAGTGCCACCGGTAATTCAATTAAATTCTGACCAGCAAAGAGATCACCAGATTTTCATAATTAGGCAAGACTGATTTGCATGCTGGACGCCAAATCCAATGACCACCTTCTTCGCCAGTATGATTGTTTGCCCCGAAGATGTGTGTGTGTTTCTTCAACGTAAAAATTGCAACTGACTAAAAAGCTCCATCTAGGGCTCATTTGGAGACTGTGAGAGCAGTCAAACATATATGAATACCAATCAGATCAGACATTGGCACAGGCAACACCATTGACTTCCACCTTCTCCTCCAAGACCACCAGATGTGCCTTGACTTTGGTTCCAAAGCCGAGGCAATTAGAGACTAAATAGCATGTTGCCTCACGTTGTGTTAAACCTAAATTATGTCCAGTCTGGTGGTCCTTGAGTAGAGGGTTGGGAATCAATGTCCTACACAGATTACACCAGTCATACCATGGACCCGAACAACAGCTGTGGCAATGGGTCTACATAAAACCCATCAGACCATTCATGACCACAGCCCTATACAACGATACTAACCTCAGTCCTACACAATATCAGTCAGACCATTCCCAATCAGTAATACTATACAGACTAAATAACGGTTAGCCTTGGGATGACTTTGTTAGACACTGTATACATTTATCGCCTCTCTGCCTTATTTGATGGGTCAATCCATGGGAGGAGGCATGCGTTAGATCACGTCCATCTCTGAGAAACACTTAGACATGTTGCACTCTCTGGTTGAGCACTGCATTAGGCCCATGTGCATCATGTGAGAACCTACACATTATATGCTCTCTGCTGCACTAAGCATTGATTGATGGGAAATTTACAAAAAGGTGCTATATCAGACTATGATAAACTAGGGCCTTTGGTTGGTCTGTTGGAATAACGGAGTAGTTATTAAAACTAACCCAAGGAATGGAAAAACCCAGCAAGTAATGATTTGGGGAGCTTAGGAATTGACAAAGGAAATGCTGCAGGAGATTCACTGAACTCATTTCTGTAAAATTACAATGTTTAAAAAAGTTTGTATGAGAGCAAATTGTTCTGAAAAACAGTGATCTGCATACAAGGTGACTATGAACGCTGCAGGACTAAAATTTAGGACAGTCTTGAGAATTGCTCCATGCTTTGGCACATCGTATCCCTCAGACTAGTGTCCAACACCCCTGAGAGCCAACAGTCATGTTTTGATCTGGTGCCCCAGCAGTCATCACCACAAGTTAGGGGGCTCCTCTGCCACTCTGCTTTTAAAGAGGGTGATTTCATCCAGGTGCATCATGGGTACATCTTTAATCACATCTGCCAAGCCCTCGTGCAATAGTGGGAATATGACTACATTCAGCGCCGGCCGCTCTGAAAGGAAACTAAAAGAAAAATCAGAATGTCACACAATACAGCCTAGAACCGCCAGAGGATACGTCTCTTGGATTCTGAATTAGATGACGTCACTGTCTGCCTAAGTCAGCATACATTTGTAAAATCTCAGATCAGCACCCTCTACAGTGCCTTGCAAAAGTATTCACCCCCGTGGCATTTTTGTGATTTGTTTCCTCACAACCTGGAATTAACATGGATTATTTGAGGATTTGCATCATTTAATTTACAGAACATGCCACAACTTTAAAGATTTTTTTTTATTGTAAAGCAAACAACAAATAGGACAAAATAACAGAAAAAGTCACTGTGCATAACTATTCACCCCCCTAAAGCCAATACTTTGCCACAAAAGGTGGCTCTACAATCACAGCTCCAAGTCGCTTTGGATAAGTCTCTATGCGCTTGCCACATCTTAGCACTGGGATTTTTGCCCATTCCTCCTTGCAAAACTGCTCCAGCTCCTTCAAGTTGGATGGTTTGCGCTTGTGAACAGCAATCTTTAAGTCTGACCACAGATTTTCTATTGGATTGAGGTCTGGGCTGTGACTCGGCCATTCCAACACATTTACATGTTTCCCCTTAAACCCCCCAAGTGTTGCTTTAGCAGTGTGTTTGGGGTCATTGTCCTGCTGGAAGGTGAACCTCCGTCCTAGCCTCAAATCACGCACAGAGTGGTACAGGTTTTGCTCAAGAATATCCCTGTATTTGGCACCATCCATCTTTCCCTCAACTCTGACCAGTTTCCCAGTCCCGGCTGCTGAAAAACATCCCCACAGCATGATGCTGCCACCGCCATGTTTCACTGTGGGGATGGTGCTCTTTGGGTGATGTGATGTGCATGGTTTGCGCCAGACATAGCGTTTTCTTTGATGGCGGAAAAGTTAAATTTTAGTCTCATCAGACCAGAGCACCTTCCTCCATACATTTTGGGAGTCTCCCACATGCCTTTTCGCAAACTCATAACGTTTCATTTTGTTTTTTTGCTGAAAGTAATGGCTTCCTTCTGGCCACTCTGCCATAAAGCCCAACTCTGTGGAGCATACGGCTTATTGTCGTCCTATGTACAGATACTCCGGTCTGCTGTGGATCTCTGCAGCTCCTCCAGGGTTACCTTAGGTCTCTGTGCTGCCTCTCTGATTAATGCCCTCCTTGCCCGGTCTGTGAGTTTTGGTGGGCGGCCATCTCTTGGCAGGTTTGCTGTTGTGCCATGTTCTTTCCATTTGGTTATGATAGATTTGATGGTGCTCCTGGGGATCTTTAAAGATTTGGATATTTTTTTATAACCTAACCCTGATTTGTACTTCTCAACAACATTGTCCCTTACTTGTTTGTATAGTTCCTTGGTCTTCATGGCAGTGTTTGGTTAGTGGTGCCTCTTGCTTAGGTGTTGCAGCCTCTGGGGCCTTTCAAAAAAAGGTGTGCATATGTAATGACAGATCATGTGACACTTAGATTGCACACAGGTGGACACCATGTCACTAATTATGTGACTTCTGAAGGTAATTGGTTGCACCAGAGCTTTGTATGGGCTTCATAACAAAAGGGGGTGAATACATACGCACATGCCAATTTTCTGTTTTCTTTTTCTAAAAAATAGTTTTATGTGTATATATTTTTCTCATTTCACTTCACCAACTTAGACTTTTGTGTTCTGATCCATCACATAAAAATCAGATTAACAAAACATTGCACTTAAGGCTGTAATGTAACAAAACAGGTAAAAAGTCAAGGGGGTGAATACTTTTGCAAGGCACTGTAGAACAGCCATTAGTCTTCTAGTTCTCAAAGAAAAGACAGAACAACATTGTAAAGAAAGTGGGAACAAAACAAAAAAAACGATTATCAGTCCATCAAATCCAACTTTTTTAGATCTCTTCCGATCCTTGTAATATGTGAGTTGTTAATTAATTTAGATGAAGGCAAATAAAAAAAGACACTGAAACATTGGCAATTGACTCATAAAAGGGGAAAACATACTTCCTTTGTGACCACAAGTATTGTCAATCAATTAACTCCTTGGATCAATACTCTTTCTCTAGTGATCCAATGCCCTTTTTATTCAAAAATATATCCAAACTACTTTTTAAAATTATCTATCAAATTCGCCGTCACCTCCTTTTGTGCCAAGAAGTTTGTCATTTAGAAACTTCTTGGCACAAAATGTTCCCCTGACAAAGCCTTATATTGACCCTGGATGTATTTATATTAGGTGATCATATCACCTCTCATGTGACTTTTTTTCTACAGACTATAAGGTTAATTTGACCTCTCTTCATAGCTTAGTTTCTCCATTCCCCTTATTAAATATTGTTACCATTCTCTGAATCTTCTCAAGCTCTTTAGTGTCCTTTTTTCTAAGTGATGCCCAAATGAGGGTTTACTAGGGATGTGTATAGAGACAGAACTAGATTTGCTTCTATACCCTTCTAATACATGCTAATATTTTACTTGCCTTTGCAGCTGCTGCTTGGCGTTGTTACATAGAATGGTATTGCACAAATCTCCTAAATCCCTTTCTAGATTTGTTCCACAACACTCCATTGAGCTGAGCTTACCATGAGGCCCTGTTACTTCTCTGTGACATGTAGTACTACATCTTTAAAGACTGGTGACGCAGCTCCTTGACAAAAGCAGAGCTTAGCTACTTACAATAAGAGTTTTAGATCTCATAAGACTTCCCAAGAATATGGAAAAGAAGAGCCATTAAGTAGAGGATGCTTACACGCTACAGCAAAAGGTAATAGATCCTGGATTTGTTGGGTCATTGCATCTGCCCAGTTGGTTGAAATGGATTCCATTTTCCCTCTACATGGTATAATGCTACACATGGGACTGACTATTATGGGTGTACAGTCAGGGATTTAAAGGACCACTTTAGTTTTTTCAACACAATATAGTTTCATTTGAATCATTGATCAGCGAAACAATACTTGGAGAAAATGAATGCAATATAGCTTGTAACGGAACCCATCACTGTTTTACCCTGTGTTATGGTTATTTAATTATTATGGTTAAAATATGATCACATTGCTATACTGTAGATATGTTGGTTGATGCTCTGCAGGATATTAGCTCAGACTATTGCAGACACCTAGCATAATACATAATCCTATTAGGGTCTCCTAGAGGCAGGAGAGCCCTATTGTGTAAAGTGTTCACATTGTGAAAGATGGAACAAAGAGAAGCATTATCTTATCAATGTCTGTTATTGTATCAAAGTAGCCGGCTAGTCCCTGGGAGGTGTGACCCCACCTATTGTCTCTCTATGTGTACTGTGTGGCCAAATATGGGCATGTGTATTACCTGTGGAAAGAGGTGTATATATATTTCTGCATATAACAAAATAAACACAGTATTCTTTGACTCCCAAGAAAGTGTCGTCCAATATGGGTGGTCTGGGCTTCTGAGACTGCGCAGTGCTTCGATATGGATATTTAATGCTGAACCTGACTTTCCCTCTGGAACTCTTGGATGGGATTATACCAACTTCACTTTTACACAGCAGCTTGCCAGGGAAAAGGACGTCTCCAACGGCTGGTACCCTCTCACTACCGGGGTAGCCGTTACATAGCTTTTAAAAATTGTATGTGAACTTTAGTGTTTTAGACAGCAGCAGATATGCTGCTATACACCCCTATCGAGTGTCCCTGGGTTGGAAAAGGATCTACCAAAGGGGGTTGTCTTGAAAGAAGACTTTATCTGTTGTCTTGATAACATTGGTTATCTGCTGCCTTCTCTGCAGAGGCAATCCTGCACTAATCAGAAACATTTAGGAAAGCCTCCTGGACAGATCCTCATTCATCTCCTAGACACCAAACATGGAGTGAAAAGAAGCTAATCTGCTGGAAGCAATAATCCTAATTTTAAAAATGCATATTTTTCATAGCTACATAGATTTTGTTTCTTCAGATGCTGATTGTATTGCATATCAGTCACTAAACAAAGGCAAGAACACTATTTGTTTTTGTTTTGGTCGTTCAGTTGTTTCTGACTCTCCGTAACCTCATGGACTGTAAGACAACACAACATTTTTATGTCCATGGTCATGCTGATCCACTTGGTATTCATGGCATAGATACTGGAGTGTGTTGCCAGTTCCTTCTCTAGTGGGCCACAGCATACAGCTCCTGGTATTCCTAGGTGGTCTCCAACTCTCCTGCTTGGCTTCAGGGTGGAGTGACCGCTAGGTTCCCTGACTGGTATCAAATCCAGGTCGCAGCAAGGAAAGCACCGAATCCTAACCACTGGACCACCAGGCAACCCATAAACACTAAAGTAGCCTTTTAGTGCTTTGCATGTTTACAATGTATGTATAATGCAAACAAGATTGCTACCTTATCAGGCTGCGAAGCGTAAATACCTCAATGAAGCTGTGAGCTGTACCATGCAGAATCAATCAAGATGAGCAGGTCATAGCAGAAAGGTCAGACAAATCGCAGTTCACTGGAGAGGAACTTGCAACCCACTCTAGAATATTTACCAAGATATCAATATGGATAAGCACAACCACAGACTTAATGATAAAGGCTCCTGGGGTACTGTGGTCAAACGGTTCACAGAGAGTCGGACATGACTGAACGACTAAACATTCTACGAGTAGAAAAGCTTTTATAGAGAATCGCAATTTTTAGCAGAGAAGTGCTCGACAGAAAAATAATTTGTGTTCAAGGCATAAGGGAGCAAGCCAAGAAGGAATTATAAATGTAAGTTTGCCTGATTCTGAGCATGTGCAGGGGAAATAAACTGTCCCCTGCTATATGGAATTTATTATATCAATAATGGGACAATATACTGAAGACATGGGTGGGATTTTCTCAATTACTTGTATAGTAGTGTATATGCTCGGTGGTCCCTGATCACATAGCTCAGACATGTAATGCCTGGGTTTCAGTGCATTTAAGAATACAGATCTGCCTATCAGAGCGCAAAGCTGGGCAGCAGAGCATGAAGAGCAGGTGCATTGTGGGTGCATTGCTGAGATCAGAATAAGAAATACAGTTATTCCTCACCCTCTAGTGGACAAAGTAGAAACTCCTCAACCTGAATGTTACTAGGAATAAAATAAACCTACGCACTGAATTATTTTATGGACTTTGATTTATTAAGTAATTAAAAGCTCTGGTTTTACTGACCAAAATCAAAACAAATAGTCCCTGTATTGAACTGCCCACTGCAGTGTATGCAGACACAGACTGTTGAGTGTTCCATACTAACCAATCAGTGACAATCTCACTGCAAAGAATTGCTGAGACATGGTCCCTGATGCGCTAGGACACTACACTGCACATTTAGCCATGAGTCTGCATATGCCAGAGCCAGTGTCTGCATATGCTGCAGTGGGTAAATCCAACATGTTTAATGTACTTGCAGTATGATAGTAGGAGGTGACCAGAAAGTGTATTTGTGTACATTGCTAGCAGCTCATGTTACATGGTCTGATACCAATGTATAATTTACAGAGTCGTCTCAAAAGGCTTAGATTTTTTTTCTATTGTTCCAAGGAGTCATACGGAGGTAAAAGGCCTTCAAGTGGCTAAGTTAAATTCTCCAAAAGAAGAAAGTGAGCTTCTGTCGGCTGTTGTGGAAGCAGCCCATGTCCTACCTTCGGTGCAAGCTGATGGCTCTCACACAGTCTACAGTTACACACAAACACCCCTCCCTCTCAGCCGCACCAGAAGCTCCTGTCAGCTGCAGTCAAATCTGATTGGCTCCCTCTTGCTGCCCAAGCATGTAATACGATACAGCAGACAGACTGAGCTGCACAGCCAATGAGTAACGAACAGGTTAATATCATACTTGAATGCAGTGCTACTATAGGCTAGAATGTTTTGCTGATGTAAGCAGCTGTGGGGGTGTGGAAATCATAATTTCAGTTTTGCTGAGTATATCTAAGCTTTTAAATCTAATACATATTTTTCTGTTAGTCGGTGGCTATTGATCCAGAAACATTTAAAACCTGGGAATCTTCTAAATACCTTGAAATGAACAAGTGTACCCGTAATGTACAAGCACTACAGTAGCTATTTAATTCTGAGGACATAAAACACAGTGCTGGTAGGGACGAAGATCTCAGTAAGAAAACCACCCTCAATATGTGTATTCATCACTCACCTCCGCGTAACACGCTGCTGAAGACTTCTACAAGCGGTTAGGGTTTCTCCAGTGAACAAGTGGCACATGATGAGCTCTGGGCATGCCCTGACAAATGACATCAGTGCGTCAGCCTGGAAACTCCCACTACGGGACACAATGCACAGTCGTTGGATGGACGAGCAGAGACTCAGGGCTTGGAAGAACTGAGCGTTGGCTGAGAAGTATGGCTGCTCCAGTCTGGCAAGTAAGCACAGAGGAAAACGTGAGGTTAGATTGGGGCATAATATGACAGGAGGAGCAGGGGTTCAGCATGAGTGACAGACTAGGGAAGAAGGAGTCTAGGTTATATTATGGTAGGACAAAGCAAGAGCTTCATTACAGTTTAGGACTAGTTTTAAAACATATCAACGTGGATGACGGAAATACCAAGTGCAAATTATGCCAGATTAGATTTTACCAAATGTTTGTAGAACAAAACTGATACTTTAATATCTTGTTACAACAGATATCAAAAAAAGCACACAGCTTCTGTAAAACAAGGCAAGTGAAGTCTTTAGTTTGGAGACTTTGTACGCATTGGCTTTTTACATAAGATGCAGTTATGCTTCAACATTCCACCAATGTGTTGACACCGCTGTGAAGAGCAATACAAATAAATGTATACAAGTAAACATGATACTACAAATAAAGATATACACAAGTGGACATTATTCTCTCCTTGTACAGGTGGGTCAATACTCTCTTACCTGAGGTCTCTCAGATGTTTGCAGTGGCTCAGCATTTCACACAGTGACACCATATATACCACCTTCCCCATCATACCCAGATTTGCAAGTGATAGTGAGCGGAGCTGTTGGCACTCCATGCCAATGCTAACCAGGCCAGAGCCTGTGAGTATGCCAGGAAGTTGAGCCAGCGTCAAGTTTTGCAGGAATCCCAGTTGACTAATGGCAGCTATCTCTGCATCTCCCACACTCTGTGAGCGCTTGCATGATGGGTGAGGGTTGCGTATTGCTGGTTCATTACGGGGCATTGCAGAGTAGAAGTTTGAACCTATCAATTCCAATTGCTCTAGAACTGGACTCTCCTTCAAAAAGTTCCAGAAGACAGAAGGGAGCTTAGCACCACAGTCTTGTTCATGATGGGCCTTGGGAAAGGTCGGCACACCAACTCTCACCTTCTTACCAAAACCAAAAGTTAGTGTGCCAGGTGTCGACTGACCTGGACAAGGTGGGGGAGACTTATCGGAGCTATCTGCTATGGCACACACTGGCAATGCTAGAGATCTCAAGTTCTGGAGCTGTGCTAGAACCTCACAGAGGTGCCTCCCTGAGCTCTGTGAGCTGTGATGATGTGCAGATGAGAGATTTAAGTGTGTAAGGTTGGGGCAAGCAGTCATCAGGGTGTCCAAAATGCTGCTGTCAATATCATCCTCTGGGTTCCGAAAGAACAAGTCTGAGCTCAGACAACTGGTGCAGCCACTGAGGTTCAGACTGATCAAGCTCTTACAATCCCGACCCCCATTTATAATCCTCTGCGTGAGCTGCCCACCAGAGATGGGGCAGCGGCTAAAGCTGAAGTAGGAAGGGTGACTGAATTTCATGTGATGGAGCAGGGAGGAACCAATGACCCAGGATTTAGGCAGCTGGAAGGCCTCCAGAGACACATTCCTTGCCATGGAGTCCAGCAAGTTTTTGGTTGCTCTGGTCTCGGCCAGAATTCCAGGGGCAGAGATAAGGAAAGCTCGAAGATTCTCTGGGGTCCTGTCACTGAGAACTGCCAAGTACAACCTAACCACCTCCTGGTTTATGTAGCCAGGTGCTAGTCGAGCGTAGAAAAGTCGCAAGTTCTGGTAATGTGGGACGTTACTTTCTCCAACCATTAGCTGGCCAGATAACCATGTTCCCTCTGCTGTTGCCCTGTCCAAAATTTCAAAGTATAGAAGCAGTTTCTCAAGGCTGGTGCAGCAGGGAACCACTCCATACGATGGAGAAAAAAGTGTTTGTTTCAGCTCTTGCACTCGGCTCAGTGTGGCTTTGCACTCGCTGCTCAGCTGCCCAGCATCAAAGCCAGCTCCGACGTCAATAGCCAACGAGCGCAGATGCTGAAGATTAGACAACAACTTGGAAAGACGCAAGGATGTAAGGGAACAGCCGGAAATGTCTAGCTTCACCAACTTCTTACAACGTGCCACCATATCCACTGTTGGGGAGGACAACCAGTAACAACTGCTCATGTTCAGCTCACAAATTTCTCTCCCAACCTCTCGTAGCATCTTCTTTACATTCTCATCACTTGCCTGAAAAAGGAGAATAGAATCAGGGGGCTAACCACAAAATCATATAATGAACATGAGCAAAGCAGAGAAAGAACACATAATCAGAGCCCGTGCAAATATCAAACTGATTTATACATTGAAAATTCAAAATATCTAAAAAAAAAAAAAGACAAGTAGGTTCGATCAGGTGTTCGCATTCTTTATCAAGGAAAGATACCATTATACATTTAAATTACTTTAAAATACCACTGGTATACCCTAACTATTGAATACATTTTATCTTTAAGTGGTCAGTTTTTATTTAGTTCTTGATTAGCAATAAAATCAATATTTCAAGAAAAAAAGAAATGTAACTTTCAAAACTGAAATTAGCATTGTAGTTTCCAGCAGACCTGCTTCTGACCACCCCCTATTTGTAGTCCAGGAGGTGAAAGAACATTTGCCCAAAAGGATGTCCTAACTTATTTCTGCCCAGGATAGGTTTGTTAACGATAGGCATGGAGGCAGATAAACAATGTTACCAGCACAACAGGTAATGGTGCTTGCCATAAAGGTCCCCATATTGGTTACTGAACAAAAATCTCAAACCCTACTGTATGACCACTACAGGGGTACCTTAATAAAATTCCTAGTCAGTTATTTGATAGATTAGGTTCAATAAACTTGCTTTTTACAGTTCGCTTTTCCAACCCACATAAGGCCATCAAGTGGATTGAAGCAGTTTTGTCTGTGAGGCTCTCCTAATGGGTTTTCAAAACAGAGGTCAGTCTGTGTCTCGGTTGCAGGGGTACACTTCAACTGGTGTACCGTTGTTATGTACAAATGTTTTTCTGTGGCAAAAAACAGCTTATGGGCTGGCTGATAATGAGACTGTTCTGAAACCCATTGGATGTGCCTTGAAGCCAGAGCTGCTCCCATCCCTAATAACCTTAGCTAATTGAAAGTCAGTTTGATATTATTATTATTATTGCATATTTAATATCAAATAGTAACATACTTGGAGGGATGGAAGAAGGGAAAAATGCCAACATGGCAGCCCCCCACAGTCGTGTAGAAGGAAATAAACAACAAAAACAAACAATAATTCATAGATTTCCATAATATTGCTTTAATTACGACCCATGCATCTTATACTTTTACATGCCATGACTTTTACTACTTCAATTGATAAGAATCTAACATTTTAAAAAGTTGAATAAAATATTAATTTAAATTAAAAGACGGTGTGGTGCATCCACTGTTCAACAACATATTCTCTGTGTCCCCACCTGATACTGCTTGCGGAGAGTCACCCTTTGGGTGAGGCTCTTGTCAAGACACAGACTTGCAAGCTTCCGGCACGTCCTCTTGACATTGAGAATAAGGTCTGTACTTGGGACATAGCTGAGGATGTGCAGCAGGATCTCATCGGAGAACTCTGTAGGGTTAATGCCAAGAGACGGGTCAGTGTCCTCCACACTCTGCACCTGGCAAAGACAAATCAGGACAGTGAGAAGAGGCAACATCCTGGAACTCTCCACACAGCCTTAGCCATGTGAATATCCAGACTCACTGATATATCTTCAGAGATTGTTTGCAGTTGACTAACAGCCTTATTAAATAGCGATTCTGTTAATTTAAAAGGGCTCTATTTACGTGTATATATATATATATATATATATATATATATATATATATATATATATATATATATATATATATATACTCTAAAAGTTGCTTCCTGTCCCTCTTAATGATGTAAATCCACCTACGTCTATGTCTAATCACACACTGAATATATACAAGCTTTCTGTTCAGTGTTCTACATTTTATATTTTAATAAGTATGTATGTATATATATATATATATATTTTTTTTTTTTTTTTTTTTTTTACTTTAGTCACATATTTAGACTCTAACTACCTATTAAAAGGGGATATGGAAGATGCCTGGGTGTTACTAGCTATATAATATGCCTGGGTATCTATTTACTGACATGTACTTTATTGTCTTTAAGAAGAGCTTATACAATCTACCTAAAATAATACACACAGTCCCTGTATGGGTCTGCCCATACAGCATATGCAGACACAGAGTATGGTCAATCTGTGTCTGCATATGCTGCAGTGGGTATATTGAAGCACATAATATTTGTTTGATTTTAGGCAGTAAAAACAGAGCGTATAAGCACTTCTTAATAACATAAGTACATCAAAGTAAATAAATATATTAAGGGATATTATATGCCTAGTAAAGTCCAGAAAACTTCCATATCCCTTTAAATATAAAATCGTGCAAGTATTAAATGTATGTTAGTATAAAGGGACATCCAACATCCACCTAGAGCCTGAGTGCACCTGGTCAGTGCATAAGTTCCCGTTCACCCCACCCAGAGGCTAAGCTCACCTCCGCAGAGCAGCTAGACATGTCCTGCTGAGGAGGGGGAGCAGATGTGCTGGGGGAGAGAGGAGAAGACACTTGGTACCAGAACCTGCAGAGAGGTGTGTGTATACATAGGAGCTGGAGCGTACACTCAGTCAGAGCTTCACACACTCGCACAAGTACATACACCAGGAAAATCACTACTGGCTACACTCGCACAAGTGCCTACACCGGGAGAGTCACTACTGGCTACACTCGCACAAGTACATACACCAGGAGAATCACTACTGGCTACACTCGCACAAGTGCCTACACTAGTATAATCACTACTGGTTACACTCGCACAAGTGCCTACACCGGGAGAATCACTACTGGCTACACTCGCACAAGTGCCTACACCGGGAGAATCACTACTGGCTACACTCGCACAAGTGCCTACACCGGGAGAATCACTACTGGCTACACTCGCACAAGTGCCTACACCGGGAGAGTCACTACTGGCTACACTCGCACAAGTGCCTACACCGGGAGAGTCACTACTGGCTACACTCGCACAAGTACATACACCAGGAGAATCACTACTGGCTACACTCGCACAAGTGCCTACACTAGTATAATCACTACTGGCTACACTCGCACAAGTGCCTACACCGGGAGAATCACTACTGGCTACACTCGCACAAGTGCCTACACTAGGAGAATCACAACTGGCTACACTCGCACAAGTGCCTACACCAGGAGAATCACTACTGGCTACACTCGCACAAGTGCCTACACCGGGAGAATCACTACTGGCTACACTCGCACAAGTGCCTACACCGGGAGAATCACTACTGGCTACACTCGCACAAGTGCCTACACCGGGAGAGTCACTACTGGCTACACTCGCACAAGTGCCTACACCGGGAGAGTCACTACTGGCTACACTCGCACAAGTACATACACCAGGAGAATCACTACTGGCTACACTCGCACAAGTGCCTACACTAGTATAATCACTACTGGCTACACTCGCACAAGTGCCTACACCGGGAGAATCACTACTGGCTACACTCGCACAAGTGCCTACACCGGGAGAATCACTACTGGCTACACTCGCACAAGTGCCTACACCGGGAGAATCACTACTGGCTACACTCGCACAAGTGCCTACACCGGGAGAGTCACTACTGGCTACACTCGCACAAGTGCCTACACTAGTATAATCACTACTGGCTACACTCGCACAAGTGCCTACACCGGGAGAATCACTACTGGCTACACTCGCACAAGTGCCTACACCGGGAGAATCACTACTGGCTACACTCGCACAAGTGCCTACACCGGGAGAGTCACTACTGGCTACACTCACACAAGTGCCTACACCGGGAGAGTCACTACTGGCTACACTCGCACAAGTGCCTACACCAGGAGAATCACTACTGGCTACACTCGCACAAGTGCCTACACTAGTATAATCACTACTAGCTACACTCGCACAAGTGCCTACACCGGGAGAGTCACTACTGGCTACACTCACACAAGTGCCTACACCAGGAGAATCACTACTGGCTACACTCGCACAAGTGCCTACACTAGGATAATCACTACTGGCTACACTCGCACAAGTGCCTACACCAGGAGAATCACTACTGGCTACACTCACACAAGTGCCTACACCGGGAGAGTCACTACTGGCTACACTCGCACAAGTGCCTACACCGGGAGAATCACTACTGGCTACACTCGCACAAGTGCCTACACCGGGAGAATCACTACTGGCTACACTCGCACAAGTGCCTACACCGGGAGAATCACTACTGGCTACACTCGCACAAGTGCCTACACCGGGAGAATCACTACTGGCTACACTCGCACAAGTGCCTACACCGGGAGAATCACTACTGGCTACACTTGCACAAGTGCCTACCCCGGGAGAATCACTACTGGCTACACTTGCACAAGTGCCTACCCCGGGAGAATCACTACTGGCTACACTTGCACAAGTGCCTACCCCGGGAGAATCACTACTGGCTACACTTGCACAAGTGCCTACCCCGGGAGAATCACTACTGGCTACACTTGCACAAGTGCCTACCCCGGGAGAATCACTACTGGCTACACTCGCACAAGTGCCTACACCAGGAGAATCACTACTGGCTACACTCGCACAAGTACCTACACCAGGAGAATCACTACTGACCAGCCACACTCCCTCATTGAGTCACTACTGGCTACACTCGCACAAGTGCCTACACCGGGAGAGTCACTACTGGCTACACTCGCACAAGTACCTACACCAGGAGAGTCACTACTGGCTACACTCGCACAAGTGCCTACACCAGGAGAATCACTACTGGCTACACTCGCACAAGTGCCTACACCAGGAGAATCACTACTGGCTACACTCGCACAAGTGCCTACACCAGAAGAATCACTACTGGCTACACTCGCACAAGTGCCTACACCAGAAGAATCACTTTTGGCTACACTCGCACAAGTGCATACCAGGAGAATCACTACTGGCTACACTCGCACAAGTGCATACCAGGAGAATCACTACTGGCTACACTCGCACAAGTGCATACCAGGAGAATCACTACTGGCTACACTCGCACAAGTGCATACCAGGAGAAGCACTACTGGCTACACTCGCACAAGTGCCTACACCAGGAGAATCACTACTGGCTACACTCGCACAAGTGCATACCAGGAGAATCACTACTGGCTACACTCGCACAAGTGCCTACCCCGGGAGAATCACTACTGGCTACACTCGCACAAGTGCCTACACCGGGAGAATCACTACTGACCGGCCACACTCCCTCATTGAGTAACTACTGGGCACACTCAAACACCCACTTATAGGAATACCCACTCAGGCTTCTCCTGTAATCTGACTGCCCCAATACTATAATTTAGGCTCAGTTTCTCCTCCACCCTCTACTGATCCTCTCCTACACTCAGTATACAGCCTGCACTCACACCTGACATGCTTTATCCAGTCATTATATTACCCTGCAGTCTCATGCACTCAGATACATACTTTACTAGCAGACACTCCCTGGTCATGTACACTCAGGCCTTCCTTGTCTGATACTCAGTATATGTCCCTGCTGACACTCACCCCCTTCCCTGCTCTTTGCTCGCACTCACCCTCAGACCTTCTCCTTGCTCACACTCAGTCTCTTTGCTAATACTCGCTCCCTCTCCCTGCTGTCAAAACGCGTCACTCACTCTCTCCTGTATTCACACTCTTCTCTGCTCACACTGAATTCTCTCCCGCACACACCTCCCTTCCCAGAAGCATACAGTACTTAGCTCAGCCGGTCACTTCCGGCGCAGCACTGTCGCTACTTCCGGTCCGACGGAGACTTTGAGACGCCATCTTGGTGCAGGCAACCCGTCAGAGAAAAATGACATGTCTGAAGTAAAAAAAAAAAGAGCGGGAAACTTGAGGATTAGAACCGAAGCTTCTTCTGCTTAACAATACCTAAATAGACAATCCAAGAAACAGTGACCTTTTGTTAAGACAAAAATAAATGTATCTAGAAATAAAACTAGTTAAAGGACATAATAGTCCTTTATATACAATATACTGCTTTGAAGAACTTGTTCAATCATGTCCGACTCTCCGTGACCCTATGGACTGCAGCACGCCAGGCACATCTGTCATCCACTGCCCCTCTGAACTCCCTCAAGCTCATGTTCATTACTTTAATTACCTATCCATCTCCACCCCTTCTTCGTGTGCCTTCATTCTTTCTCAGCATCAGAGTCTTCTCTAGAGAATCCTGTCTTCTCATGACATGGTCAGTAAATAAATGACACATTTGTGTTCACATTTGAGAATCTAAAACAAGTTAAAAAACTTGTTTCATGTCCAGAATTCCAAAAAATACCGTTATTACACTGCATTCTGGGAACCTTGGCAGGGACATGCAAATGTGCCCACAGAGGCTTCGCTCTTGCAATACATAACCATATCAAATATGGCTTCCCTTAAGCATATGCCTGTGTTTGGGAAAATCCCATACCCACACCCCACTTTTTACTCGAAACCCAGTCATGATATTAAAAAGTCAGAGGCCAGAGGATTTTGTTTGGTTTATTTGGAAAAAATGAATTAGCGACAGAAGACCAGTTACAAATGTCTCCGGCCACTGGACCACCGGCGCCAAAAGTAAACAAAACACAGCTTTATAATGTTTACATAAAGACATTGTATAATATAAATGAATGTTTATTACTCTGTATCTTGATCTTTAAATCATTGGTAAGCCACATTGGATGGGATTTACTCCTTTTACTTTTATTCCCACTTGGTATATGCCGATGTGTATGTATATTTAGTAAGGATTTAAATGTTGTCCATTTATGTTCAGTGTTTTTACCCATCATGCCTCTGTCCCAGTCTATACTTTGTATTTCTGCCCCTTAGACCGTTAAAATCTGCCCTTTTACAATTAAGAGTTTTTGTTGGCCCCTTCAAATGTTGTTTTTTTAATTCAATCTCAAATGAGACTGTGTTGTGATCACTGTTTCCCAAAGGTTGCCCTATTCCAACATTTGATATTATATCAATATTACTTGTGATGACTAAATCCAAGATGGCCCCATTTCTAGTAGGTTCTTGTATAACCCGGGCCAGATAATGATCCCTGAGTGTACTCAAGAACCTGCTCCCCTTCGCTGAGCTGCTGGTCTAATTTATCAAGTTTATTTCAGGGTAATTATAATCTCCCATTATTAGAACTTGCCCGTGCTTAGCTGCATTTCCAATCTGTAACAATAATTGTATTTCCTCACTTTCAGCTATATTTGGGGGTTTATGGCATACTCCTACTAATATTCTATTGGAATTTGCTGCTCCGCTATTTAACTCTACCTAAAAACATTCAATATTATCGCTAGGTCCACCATAAATATCTTCTCTGACTATAGGCTTAAATTCAGGCTTAACATACAGACAAATCCCTCCTCCTCTTTTACCATTGCCCCAATTTTTCCTAAATAGGTTATAACCATCCAGATTAACAGTCCAGTCATAAGATCCATCCCACCACGTTTCGGTAATGCCTATTAAATCCCAGTTCTCAATAACTGCTAATAATTCTAACTCTCCCATGTTTCCTGGCAAGCTTCTGGCATTAGCGAGCATACATCTTATGTTATGAGTCTGTAGTTCTGAAGTGCCTGCCACTGTACTCGAGTTACTTAGCAATACCTCCCTATTGACTGTACTAACCCTCCCCATGACTAGTTAATTCATTCATTACCCCCTCTACATTACCCCATTACTTCGATCTAGCTTTCCTCCTTATAAGCGAACATATTTTGATTTCATGGCTGCAGTCAACACTGTTTTCATTTATTTGCTTGCTATGAAAGGTGATATTAACACCACAAATGGACATCCCGGAGCAGAATGTTAATTGCTGGGGGTGGGCTTAGTTAATGAGCAACAATATAACTGTACCAGTCACTTGAGATCTACATACTGGAGTATTGCGTTTGCGTTTCATGTTATTTTCAAGGAAATAAATCAGGGGATTTTTCCTGTTTTATCCTTGCCAGCAGCAGCCAGGTGGAGCCATGGTGGAGCGCCGAGACTTTGTTTAATTTGTTCTCATGGTTAGGTTTAGGGTTCTGGGCTAAGGTAGTGGCAGAGTTTTACATAGTAGAGTAGTGGTCCTAACCCTAAACCCTAACTGTAGCCCTCACTCTACGATCAAATTGAACAAAGTCTCATCACAGCACCTACTGGTCGCTGCAAACAAGGAAAAATTAAAATTAGGTTTTACTTAAAGGGCAAATTCTACCTAAAATCAAGTTTCTTTTATATTAAAAAACATGATCAAAGAACATTATCTACTTATTTATATTTTCAAAACCTTTCTTCAACAGAAAGCTGCATGATTGGAAATCAGATCCTAGTTCTCCAGAATACATGTGCATACCTTCATCTCTCTCTAGTCGGCGCAGTCATGGAAGACCTCCAAGAAACAACATTTATGGTAACAAATTCTTAATTTTAGCTGTAAAATTTTGGGGAGCAGAATTACTTTTTGCTGATGTCAGTACATTGCATTCTTGCTTATTTTGACAAAGTTTACAATACAGCAATTTAAACATTTTCCATATCCTTTCATAAATGGACATTGAAAGTTGTTTTTTTTTTGCATCTGAATGAGGGTATTAGATAAGGTATGTCACAACCACAGAACCATCCGGCCTCTGGATCTGGTGATTAAACCTCTTCATATGGTAGCCACGTTTATCATATGGACTAAGGCTGTTCTAATAGCCACAAAGACATTCATAATAAAGGACTATATTACTTTATTATGGATATAAGACCAAGTTGTAAGCGTTACCATGTTTCCCCAAGCCTCTGGTTAGATGCCCTGAACCATTCCCACTGGGTCACCAGAGTACTTTATGTCAATTTTCCTATTTTTGGACATTTGAAATATGTTTATTATGTATTTCTGGGTGTTTATGTTACATAGGGCTAATAAAAATATTTTAGGGGGAAGTAACCAACCGTGATACCTAGTTCGCTCCCCTGGCCAGGCTAGTTCCTTGGTGGATTAAAACTTGCGGTAGCAGTGAAAGTGGTTCCATAGACTACTAGGGGAAGAACAATGGATCTGATTGGACCATCAAGTATAGATAACTAGGTTGCCAGATAACTGAAACACTTTGTTACTATAGACATGGTGTATTTATTTTATTCTGCAACTTGTCTGGAGAATTTGCAACTTGGCCCGAGATGCTGTAACTTGTTCTTGAATCTTCATAGCTGTCATATGTGAGGAAGTATCGAACTGAGCCAACCTGTGGGTAGTATCGGTCTGGTGACCTTTTCAAGACCAACAAAGAGCAGGTTGTGCAATAGGACCAAGTTGTAAGTGTTAACATGACTGCATTCCTTAATGTTTCCCCAATCCCGTGGTTAGACGCCCTGGACCCCAAAGAACCATTCCCAATGGGTCACCAGAGTGCTTTATGTCAGTTTTACTCTATGTGGATATTTGCAATAGGTTTACTATGTATTCCAGAGTGTATGTTACATGGGGTGACCAGTAGCCAACCACGATATGAAACTGCCAAATTGTACTCCTAGATTTGTCTCCTCATGTTTATCTCTATTACCAATTAATTATTTTTCTAGAGAGTTTTTACCATTTTAGTAACAACGTTGGATTAAAATAAGATTAAGTCCAATATATGGCCCTTTAAATGAAATCGATAACCGATTATTGCATTAACCACTAAAGCAAATGAATGACACAAAGGGAGTCCTGGATCCTTGTCTCTTTATCGTATGTTGCATAGCAATTTTGAGGAGTTTAACCATGACTTGCATTACCACAACCTATACACTAAGCTTTCTATATTCATTTACAGCCCTAAATGTTCCCATACTGAGAAGCTTAAAGGACCGTTGTATTATAAATACCTGTTAAATTGAAACTACATGCATAAGTATACAGTACTTGAATTAAATTGTGTAATGCTAGTAGTTTTTAAAACCGCAGTTCCCAAACCTCTCTTCAAGAACCAGACAGGCCATGATTTTGATTAAACACTGAATACAGGAGGAACAGTTAGCATTCAGACCCAAATTGAGCGTTAAACTGAAATCATGACCTGTCTGGTGGGTCTTGAGACGTTTGGGAGCTGCTGCTTAAAATGTAGTTTCTTTGACTTGTGCATAATTATGGATGGAGCAACTGGAGCATGCATACTGCGGTGTGCTCTGGTGTCTGATTGGTGTAGATCAGGTCTACACCAGGTACTGGAGCACACAAGAGGAGGCCTGCTACATCTGCTCTGCTTCTACTTATGCTAAGCACCACTAGCTAAGATTTGACAGTCAAAATATAAAATGAAGTCCAGACTCATCTCTGACTGATGCTCAGATTTTCTAAATAAAGGGTCACTGTAGCAAAAAAAAAAAAAAAACTGGACCAAAACTTGGACTTCCAGGAGGCAGCCATGCCGAATAGCTCCATGTTTTATGATCCCCATGAAGGGACGTCTATATGAAATTCATGGTGAATGCTCCTCTGAGCACTCGAGGGTTTGCCGCTTCTAATCAGATTAGAAGACCACAGTAGTGCTCATACAATCAGGGGTCCTAACTTGTGATGCTGGCGTAGCACAAGGCAGCAGCGGTGACCATCCGCTAGATGGCGCTGCCAATATTCTGGTGCCATATCAGTCCAGGCTTAGGTAAACGGTTAGCCTAACATTATAAGCTTCGGATTTCTCACATATCGGCAGCGCCATCTACAGTTGGAGGCGACGCTGCAGCGGCAGACTGGTCTCGACAACATGTGTGTTTGAAGAAGTCCATATTAAGAGAAAAAAAAAAAAAAAAACAGCTTTTAAAACTTATATTTAGTGTGGGACTTCAGCAGATCTGCTTCTTTTCACCACCATAAGAAAATAATTTGCCAAGTGGGATAAACCTGAGAGAAATCTTGTCCTGATAATATTTTTGCTTAGAAAAATAAAGTGATGCAGCCTCAAAGTAGGGGGAACCAGACATGGACTCCTTGGTCACTACCTTAGGGAGCACAGCTCCAGAGACTGAAACTGGTTTGCCATTTCTCCTGTTCAGGGTCGAATTGCCTCCTATTGAGTGGGACCAGACTGATATTACAGGATATTTCTCCCTATAAAGGACACAAGTGACAGAGAGGTTGCTCTCAGACTAGACATGACAGTTTTCCTTAGTATCAAACCATGAGGGAAAAATAGACCTTTTTGGGGGCAAATATTTTTTCCACACCGTGGAAGCTTCATTTAATTTTTTTTTTTTTTTTTTTTATTCACGTTTTTAAAGCTACATTGAATTTCTTTTCTTCCAAAATGAAATTACCAATCCATTACAAATGACACCTGACTGTATGATCACTTCAGTGGTCTTAAAGACCTCCCACTTCCCCTATTATGTAGTGTTAGACAACTTACTCTGCTGCAGGGATAGAAACAAGTTCCAAGTCTGCTACATAGCATCCTGCAGGCAATAAAAACCTTGCCAGGTCCCAATGAGACAAGGCTGCTGGCTATGAAAGCCTTGTATCCTGATGCAACCTAACACTTTATGAAAGGATTTGTGTACAATGGTCTCACGTCTAGTCACCAATACCATGCCACAAGTTGACGGAAAACTGTTTCACCACCACCACTTAACTGGCAGAGTTTGGGGGAACTGTGCTGGTTAACCAGTTTAAAAAAAAAACAAAAAAAACATGAGCATCTGTCTTGTTACCTTGTTGTGGTGAAGGGGCTTGTGTGTATCAGCGAGTTAAACCATGTAGGATATAGCAGAGAGTTCAGATAAATTGCGGACCACTGGAGAAGAAATATACTACCTAAGACCTCATGAATCAACATAACCAGAATATGGCACTGGAAGAGGAGCCCCCCAGGTCAGAATGTGCCAGCCACAGTGAGGAAGAGCAGAAAGTGAAGTAGAACGAATCTAATTAAGTGGTTGTGCCAAAGTCGAGGATGCCCTCTGGATATGTGGAGGGGAAAGGAGTTCTAACAGTCCAGTTTCCTATGAGGAATTATTTGCAGCAACTATGAAAAGGCAAACTGGACATTGTGTTAAAAAAAAAAAAATCCTGGGTAGTTGACCCCAAATGGACATTTTATATCAGACACCAGCAGGTATTCTATAATCCTACATAGAAAATTGGGTAGCCCTTGTAATCAAAGGATAAGAAAAAAAAAAAAAAAAAACCAGAGCAGTGCTCAAATTCAATTAAAAGCTTGGATAAGTGTGACAGTCCAAGAAAATAAAAAAATTGTTGTTACTAGATGACGACAGCAAGAAGATAGACATTTTGTAATTAGCAACGAATGGGAAAGTCAGAAGAAAATTGAGGATCTCAAGATCACCTATTAAAATACCAGAGTGGCACAAGACAAAAATGGTAGACTTAGAAGATCTCTACAGGAAGGATCATAACCTCAATACTATGTCCATTGAGCTGGAGACAGATATCTTGGGGTGAAGAGATATAGTCCAAAGAAGCCTTGCCGTTAGGACTGCAGGTTATGAAACCCCAGCTAAACTGTTCAAAATCTTGCAAGATTCAGTGAGAGTGTTACTTGCATTATGCCAGGTTTGATCCTGAGGCAGATCTTTCTGCAAGGATACCTTAGAGAAGACTCATGCTGTGAAAAGATTGAAGGCACACTAGATTTGTGACCAGTGGGGGAGACTGACTGGGTCATGGCATGAAGTCACTCAACTGAAGAGTCTTTGTTCAAATCTGTATTGACCAGTTGGCTCCAATAGGTTAATTGATTTTTTACAACCAATAACCATGGATGCCGTTCTGTGTTAGTAAATTATGTCTCTGCACCATGTTCATTGTATACTTTGTGATTTACATTGGCTGGAGTTTCCTTGGTCCTGTTCGATTGGTACCGGATTATGTAGATGTTCCTGCTCTCAGCTATACATCAATTGTAGTTAGGAAAGTTTAAAAATGGGTATAAACCATTGCAAACCGTTAGACATTTGTAAGTGCTACCACAAAGCAAGTTAATTTATAGGTAGATAAAACCACTCGTCTCATTTCTACCTGAGTGTTTTAGTTATCCATAGCATATTTTGTTTGTGGCATAGCATCACATTGGAGAAAAACTAGAACAGACCATTACCTGGGGCTTTGTGCAAGTTGATGGTAATAAAACCATGTCTAGTTACCATTTTGTTTTACAATAATAATTCTCAGGGTTGATACAGTAGCCAAGTATACCAAGATGCAGTGTAATGCATCTGAAAGTGCCACTAGGACAGAGCTATAAGTTTAGTTAACTCCAGACCCCCACCTGAAGTTGTATGTAACTTAATACCCCTAGCCCCCCACCCCAAGCATGACAGTAAGACAACTGTTAATATTGTATATTTATTGGGATGATCTTGATGTTACAGGTCATTAAGCGGCACCATAGCTGGTCTAGGAGGAACAAGCTCTAGACAAAGTGACATTAGTCCAGATGAGTGACTAAATACAGCTTGTTACAGAATTACTAATATATGTACTGTCACAGCACCCCAATTTATATTTGAGATGTTACATCCTTTGTAGAGCATGGGTAACAGCAATTCATCCCCCCTCACCACTAAAGTCCTGAGATGTGGAGCCAAACAAGATACCATGCTGTGCATACTTCAAGAATTTCTTAAAAGCATTTGCGGTGGACGATGGAAGGTCCAGACTCGTCATATTCCTGTTTGCTGATCCACATCTGTTGGAAGGTAGATAGAGATGCCAGGATGGAGCCTCCAATCCAGACAGAGTATTTACGCTCAGGTGGGGCAATGATCTGCAGAGAAATGTGGCATTAGTTACTTAATATCAATGCTTGTACCCATACAATTTGAGATCAAGGACCATATACAAACCCTGCTAAGGGATGCCAACACTCGTCTGCTTACCTTGATTTTCATAGTGCTAGGAGCCAATGCTGTGATCTCCTTCTGCATCCTATCAGCGATTCCTGGGAACATGGTGCTTCCTCCAGAGAGGACAGTGTTGGCATACAGATCTTTACGGATATCGACATCACACTTCATGATTGAGTTGTAGGTAGTTTCATGAATGCCACTGCTCTCCAAACCTATGTCAGATTCAAGGTAATGTTTTAAAAATGCAGTAATTCTTTCAAGCTGACAACATTAGGCACATAAACATGTTTTAAAGTAAGGGACTATATCTTACAATAGGTTTGTGTGCAAGACTCTAGCCTTTGCTTTATACTTTGAAGCTCTAAGTTCTAGAAATCTTCAGAAGTAACCTGGACTAAATTGCCTTTAATGGGTGAATCCTGTATTAAAAAAAAGTAACCATGTCATGGCAATGAATCTTACCAAGGAAGGCTGGCTGGAAGAGGGCCTCAGGAGATCTGAACCTCTCATTGCCAATGGTGATGACCTGTCCGTCAGGCAGCTCATAGCTCTTCTCCAGTGAGGATGAAGATGATGCAGTGGTCATTTCCTGTTCAAAGTCTAGCGCAACATAGCACAGCTTCTCCTTGATGTCACGCACAATTTCCCTCTCAGCTGTGGTGGTGAAGCTGTAGCCTCTCTCGGTCAGGATCTTCATAAGGTAGTCAGTAAGGTCACGGCCAGCCAAATCCAGACGCAGGATAGCGTGGGGCAGGGCATAACCTTCATAGATGGGCACAGTGTGGGTAACACCATCACCAGAGTCCATCACAATACCAGTGGTACGCCCAGAGGCATACAGAGACAGCACAGCCTGGATGGCCACGTACATGGCGGGAGTGTTGAAGGTCTCAAACATGATCTGCAAGGAGTTATACAAGGTATCAGGAAGTGGGAAACCTGTATTTAGGTTCAGATAAGCCAATAATCAAGGGATAGAATGTAGGTTTAGATAAGCCCAAGCTTTTAAAGGCACTGACTGCAAGACCTACATGCAGAGAAGTCTTATACCATGGCCTCCAAGACATGATCAGAAAGACTTTAAACATCTTAACTTTAATGTAGAAGTTATGCCTACTTTATTGAAGGACACATTTTTTTAACTATAAAGAGTAACTCCTAAATTTAGGGATACAGATACAGGACATCTACAAACTGTCATACCTGTGTCATCTTCTCCCGGTTGGCTTTGGGGTTCAGAGGAGCTTCTGTCAGCAAGACGGGGTGCTCTTCTGGGGCCACTCTCAGCTCATTGTAGAAGGTGTGATGCCAGATCTTCTCCATGTCATCCCAGTTGGTAACAATGCCGTGTTCAATGGGGTACTTCAGGGTCAGGATACCTCTCTTGCTTTGAGCTTCATCTCCTACATAGCTGTCCTTCTGTCCCATGCCAACCATGACACCCTGAGATTCAGACAGTACAGTTATTCAGAGCAGTTTCCTAGCAGGCAGATCTCATTTTGTTGTGCACCATGTGTAATAGGACTCATTAGAAAATGTACAGAAAAAAAAATAAATCTTGTCTAAACTGATGCATTGGCGATGAGGGTCTGCCTCCGGGGGCCTAAATATTCTGCAAAACCCTGACAAGCAATAGGTTAATGCTTGGAGCTAGACATGCCAAAATAGTGTTAGGGACTTGCACTTCCCTTAAAGTGCAGTGACAGCCTTCCTGTAGGAAAATAATTCCTCAGACGTTTTCCCACCATCTAGCTTAAGTTCATATACTCTGGAAGACACTTCTCTTCTGGAGTCTAATACTTCAAATGTAGATAAATGACATGATCTGAGTTTCTTCACATCAAATACAAACATGGAATGTTTCTGTGTTAAGTTTAATATAAAATGGTATTAAGATTACTTTTATGTACTTTGTATATTAAATGCCATTTTTACATCTTAAGGAAATGCTGCAGTATCTGGCTATGACGTGGTGCCCAATGGCCTACTGCACAACATATCCAGAAGGTCTCTTGCTAGTGTTCAGTCACAAGACACTAGTCTATGGTTGACTAGCCTTACCTTGGCATGTCAATCTTCTGCTACTTTAGTATTGAAAGAGCACTCATCTTGGCTGAGATTAAAACCCATTCAAAGCTCTGTGTGGTCTCGTAAACTACAGACTATGCACTCTGATCTAATTTAGCATAATGTCTACAAAACTAAACGATTGTCTTAAATTAAGAGCGAAGGATCTTTAGTATGGCATTAGTACATCTTCTGTCTAGGGCTCCTCCAATAGAGGAAAGTAGCCCACTGGCTTTTTATGTCTTTAACGAGAAGCCTTCTTTTAAAAGATCAATAGTTACTTTCCTCTAGAGGTCAAAACGCTATAATCAATTTTGGACTTTGCTTTGATGTTGCATCATCTATATCAAGTCTGCCATTACACAATGGTCGCATGTTCATAGAGACCACAAGCATGACTAGCAATTGTATTGCCATTAACACCATTTCATACCTGATGTCTTGGGCGACCCACAATAGATGGGAAAACCGCACGAGGAGCATCATCTCCAGCAAATCCAGCTTTGCACATCCCAGATCCATTGTCAACAACCAGGGCAGCGATTTCCTCTTCCATTGTGATCTGTAAAGCCAATGCAAGAGTCGTCAAAGCCTTCTATAATTCTGAGTTTATAAACCATTAAAAAAAAAAAAAAATAATGTAGTCCAGGAAGACAAGCCACAAAAGGTACTCAAGACCAGGGCATAATTTTTGGAGAATATCTTGTGCTCCCATGTTGAACGGCTAGTATGCGTGTTTGACGGGTATTGTTGGGTAGTATTCTTTAGTAGCCATCTAAAGTGGCAGTGTTAAGTGCTCAGAAGATCATTACAGTAGTTAAGTGACCACAAGTCACCATAAAGTGGAAAAGTGTTTCCCCCTTTTTAAAATGGGTGCTGAAGTCACGATCAGCAGAAGCCAGGCTATGTCAATGTGATCTGCACCGGGGAGGATGTAAATAATCCGGATCAGGTGTAAAGAAAGCTGCAGGACCGGCAGTAACAAGGGATGCCCAACGACTTTATTATATTCTAGCATCTAGTGTAGAAACAGATCGCACAGTAGGTAATGCTGCAGGCTGGTGGTTATGGTCTTGGGTTTGAATTCCCATTGGGATATTTCTATTTAAAATGAATTATCCTTTAGGTTATTCAACATTAGGGAGGAAACTGCTGATTTTAATATAAATTTGAACAATTATGTGGACATGGGAAACATTGGGTGGCAGCCGCCATAGATCAGCTCTCCTTGTCCAGATAGGATTTGGTTTAATTTGATTTCAATAGGAAACTACAGTTGGGTGCCCATCAAATGGCTAACCCCGAGGGACGGGTACATGGATGGCCATCTTTACATCATGCACCAACTGGGGGGGAGCTAGGGCGAAGACCATGACGGATTTAACTGTCACTGTATCTTATGGCCAATGTAAGCAGATACATGTACAGGCCAATTACTGTGGTGATATTTTATTGCTATGATTTAAAATATTAAGATGTAGGTCTATAAGTGACCGACTAATCTGCCTTGCTCGTTATGATATTTCCATAGAGATGGTATTCATGCCTAATCGGATTTCTAGTTATACCAAAATACACCATTCCAGTAATTATAGGATGCTCACGGCAAAGTCTGAATAAAGGATCTATTTAGATATTGGAGTAGGATCAGCCAATTCACCTTTAATATG